>CM062292.1:258976723-259576723 GCA_031216915.1 Pictodentalium vernedei | reverse complement strand
CTGATATGAAACGCAAAAGTGGTATGTAATGTGGTTTTCACCCCACATTTGGATGACCCCGGTGGATGACCCCGGAAGTGACGTCATGTCACGTGTCGTAGTGGCGCCATGTTGTGTTGTCATGGTAACCCGCGTGAGCGGCCATGTTGTGACGTCATCCCCATAGTGATAGGTGGTGTTAGTGCGCATGCGCAGCGCGTGTTGTTAGGGTGATACGTGTTTCCATCGTCCATTTTGTATACTGGAGGCCGCCATCTTGGTTTCTATGGTAGCACGTGATTGCTATGTTACCCAATTTTCTGCAATAAGACGGGGTATGTTCGGAGGGTGTGTTCCTTTGTAGAAGAGTAAATCTAAATACCACAAACAATCCGACAATCCCTCCAAATCACCAAAATCCACCCAACTTTTTACTATTTCAAATTCTTTCAGAATTCTCTGCTTCTATCTATATATGTAATAGTTTACGTCTACCTAGGCATGTTCCTTTTTTCTGGAGTATACTCCAGTAGCGTAGAAGAGCCTATTAGTTGGAACAGTTTACCTTATTATTACTATAATTAGCTATTCTGGTCTATTTCTTGTTAGTTCTTACCCTATTCCAAGTACTCTTGTTGTTTCATATATCTAGATCATTTATATAAATTATAACTAACCAATCAGATTGCTTGATTTCCCATAATCTGTATGCAGAGTTATCTCCCTTGTGTATAATAAAAGCCTATATCCAATGGCCATATCCCATGGAATCCCATTTTTGGGAAACACCTGTGGCTATGGAATCCCTTTTTTGTCATATGTGCTTATGTGAAAAGGCACAATGTGACACAATATGCCCTATCACATAGGCACATGCTTTATGTGCCGATATGTGCTTATGTGAAAAGGCACAATGTGACACAATATGCCCTATCACATAGGCACATACGGGTATTTGAGGATACCTATGACCTGGTATTGTATTATTTGAGGATACCTATCGAGGATACCTACTGGAGAATCCCTTTTTTGTCATATGTGCTTATGTGAAAAGGCACAATGTAACACAATATCCCCTATCACATAGGCACATGCTTTATGTGCCGATATGTGCTTATGTGAAAAGGCACAATGTGACACAATACGCCCTATCACATAGGCACATACGGGTATTTGAGGATACCTATGGCCTGGAATTGTATTATTTGAGGATACCTATTGAGGATACCTATCGAGGATAGCTTTTTTGGATACTTATCTGAGGATACTATATAGGCTGTACATATCCCTGTAGGTCTCTTGCTGGCCCTTAGTACTGTTAATCCACCTGCTGCTTCATGTTATCCTATGACTGGTATAGGTAGTATGCAATGCTAGGCATATGGGTATTGTGGGTAGGGGTACTGCCTGGTAGTTTAGAACGGTACTATAGTATGGACGGTATATACACCTATAGGCCCCTGTTAGTGCTTGGTACTATTAACCAACCGATTGCTTTGTTTTATTATGTGGCTGGTATATGTGGTACGTTATGGTAGACCTAGTGATTTTGTGGTGGTGGGGGTAATGCTTGGTAGTTTAGAACGGTAGTATAGCATAGGCTGTACATATCCCTGTAGGTCTCTTGCTGGCCCTTGGTACTACTGATCCACCAGGTGCTTCATATTATTGAGCGGTATTCTGGGGTGGGGTCAATGCCGGGTAATACAGAACGGCAGCAGAGTATGGTTGATATATTCCCCTGTAGGTCCCATCCTAACCGTTGATAATATTAACCTACCAAATGCTTTGTATCATCCTGTTACTGGTAAGATGGTACGTAATAGCAGTAGTTCTGACCCTAATCCAAGTACTCTTGTTGTTTCATTTATCTAGATCATTTATATAAATTATAACTAACCATTGATTTCCCATAATCAGTATGCAGAGTTATCTCCCTTGTGTATAATAAAAGCTAAAAAAAGCCTATATCCAATGGCCATATTCCCAGGCACCCCATTTTCGGCACCCCTTTTATAGGAATCCCATTTGTGGAATCCCTTTTTTCTGAAATGAGGATAAGAGTCGTATTTGAGGGATTTTTAATACGACTCTTATCCTCATTTCAGAAAAAGGGATTCCACAAATGGGATTCCTAAAAAAGGGGTGCCGAAATTGGGGTGCCTTCTGGAGAATCCCATTTTTCTGAAGTGAGGATAAGAGTCGTAGTAAATTAGACCTCAATGAGGGATTTTTAATACGACTCTTATCCTCATTTCAGAAAAAATGGATTCCACAAATGGGATTCCTAAAAAGGGGTGCCGAAATTGGGGTGCCTGGGAATATGGCCATTGGATATAGGTTTTTTTAGCTTTTATTACACACAAGGGAGATAACTCTGCATACAGATTATGGGACATCAATGGTAAGTTATAATTTATATAAATGATCTAGATAAATGAAACAACAAGAGTACTTGGAATAGGGTCAGAACTACTGCTATTACGTACCATCTTACCAGTAACAGGATGATACAAAGCATTTGGTAGGTTAATATTATCACGGTTAGGATGGGACCTACAGGGGAATATACCAACCATACTCTGCTGCCGTTCTGTATTACCCGGAATTGACCCCACCCCAGAATACCGCTCAATAATATGAAGCACCTGGTGGATCAGTAGTACCAAGGGCCAGCAAGAGACCTACAGGGATATGTACAGCCTATGCTATACTACCGTTCTAAACTAACAAGCATTACCCCCTCCCCCACAAAATCACTAGGTCTACCATAACGTACTACTTATACCAGCCATATAATAAAACAAAGCAATCGGTTGGTATCCTCAAATACCCGTATGTGTCTATGTGATAGGGCATATTGTGTCACATTGTGCCTTTTCACATAAGCACATATCGGCACATAAAGCATGTGCGTATTTGATAGGGGATATTGTGTCACATTGTGCCTTTTCACATAAGCACATATGACAAAAAGGGATTCTCCAGTAGGTATCCTCGATAGGTATCCTCAAATAATACAATACCAGGCCATAGGTATCCTCAAATACCCGTATGTGCCTATGTGATAGGGCATATTGTGCCTTTTCACATAAGCACATATCGGCACATAAAGCATGTGCCTATGTGATAGGGCATATTGTGTCACATTGTGCCTTTTCACATAAGCACATATGACAAAAAAGGGATTCCATAGCCACAGGTGTTTCCTAAAAATGGGATTCCATGGGATATGGCCATTGGATATAGGCTTTTATTATACACAAGGGAGATAACTCTGCATACAGATTATGGGAAATCAAGCAATCTGATTGGTTAGTTATAATTTATATAAATGATCTAGATATATGAATCAACAAGAGTACTTGGAATAGGGTCAGAACTAACAAGAAATAGACCAGAATAGCTAATTATAGTAATAATAAGGTAAACTGTTCCAACTAATAGGCTCTTCTACGCTAATGGAGTATACTCCAGAACAAAGGAACATGCCTAGGTAGACGTAAACTATTACATATATAGATAGAAGCAGAGAATTCTGAAAGAATTCGAAATTGTAAAAAGTTGGGTGGATTTTGGTGATTTGGAGGGATTGTCGGGTTGTTTGTGGTAATTAGATTTACTCTTCTACAAAGGAGCACACCCTCCGAACATACCCCGTCTTATTGCAGAAAAATTGGGTAACATAGCAATCACGTGCTACCATAGAAACCAAGATGGCGGCCTCCAGTATACAAAATGGACGACGGAAACACGTATCACCATAACAACACGCACTGCGCATGCGCACTAACACCACGTATCACTATGGGGATGACGTCACAACATGGCCGCTCACACGGGTTACCATGACAACACAACATAGCACCACTACGTCACGCGACATGGCGTCATTTCCGGGGTCATCCACCGGGTTCATCCAAATGTGGGGTGAAAACCACATTACATACTACTTGCAGAATAAAAGAGTTTAGGAAATACAGTGAATGTTGTATAAAACATGGTCGCTAAAGAAAATGATCTCTTAATGAAATATATGAGATTTACATAAAATGGAGAGAACTTTTATCCATAATGTGAACTATCACACAATTTTCAACAAAATCCTATGTTGTTGGTACTCATTTGAATCGTCTCACTGAGACCATTCGAATGAGTACCAAGATCATAGGATATTGTTGAAAATCGACCGATTTCCTATTGAGATATATCTGGAGCTGATAATTTATTTGTGGAATAAAAAAAAATGGTCGGAAAAGTGGTTAATAAAGGGGTCGCTCAAGCAAGATTGGATGTACCATATATAATAATGTGATGTACATTACTGTAAACAACATTTGATTACTCAAGCGTTAAACAGGTCAATATAATAGTCTACTAACATTCTCGGGCCTAAGTCGCATTTTTGCGACCAAATGCGAGCAATGTTAACCCAAAATCAGAAGGCTCGTAACATGCCGTCTGATTAGGGTGCGTATTGCACTGAAACGGTGCTAAAATTATATATCCCCAACCATAATATTAATTTCCTATTTTGATGTGTTACATGCGTCATTCGTCTTAAAACCATCACCCTGATCTATGCGTTAACTGTACATACGAGATGAAAAATAAGGAACCCAATATTCTATTCAGCCATTGCTATTATTTTTCAGCTACCAAGTACAGAAGATGAGTGGCGCCTTGTGAGTGAAGAGTTTGAATCTCATTGGAATGTTCCGCATTGCCTTGGAGCCATTGATGGAAAACATATTGCCATATGGAAACCCCCAGGATCCGGATCAGTGTACTACAATTACAAAACGTTCTTCAGAATTGTTCTAATGGCGGTTGTAGATGCAAATTACAACTTTCTGATGGTTGATGTTGGAGTCAACGGACTCGTTTCTGACGGAGGCGTTATCAACAGCGCTGAATTTGGGAGACTAAACGTTTAAATCAGGATGAACTAAAAATTCCTCCACCAGAGGTTCTTAATGAGGGTGATACTGTGTCCGTACCATATGTCTTTGTAGCTGATGACGCTTTTGCGATGACTGAAAACCTTCTGAAACCATACAGTGAAGTACATGGCCGAATCGACAATGACCAACGCATATTCAATTATCGTTTAAGCCGTGCACGCAGGGTGGTGGAAAATGCGTTTGGTGTAATGTCATCACGATTTAGTGTATTCCAAAGGCAAATGTTTCTATGCCCAGAAAAAGCAGAGACTGTCACTCTGGCATGCTGCTATCTTCACAATTTTCTGAGGAAAAAGTCAAGCACCTACCTTACAAGTGGTATGGCGGACTGGGAGGATGCAGATGGGCGTCCTCATCAAGGTGAATGGAGAGCGTCACAAAGAGAACTAGCCAGACTGTTAGGTACCAACCAGAGAAATGACACCGTGAGAGCCAAAATAGCAAGAGAAATGTTTCAGAACTACTTTTGCACCAGAGGCATGGTTCCGTGGCAAATGGGTTACATCTAAATTATGAGTTGTGATGCTTCAGTGAAGAAACTAGTGTAAACTTTGCTAGTGTAGAGATGCACAGAATAACTTGTAATGGGCAAGATAGGTTACATGTTATATTACTCGCGCATGCGCGTGTGTGTACCTCTCTCTCTGTGTTTGTTTATAATTACACCATTTCAATGCTACATAGATCTAATAAAATGACTTACCAGTTCATTGGCGTTGTCTTGCACAACAGGTTCACTTGCATTACTCAATGAACTTCAAGATGGTTCAGACATTTCCTGGTCTTGAAGAAATAGCATGGCGTCATAGTCCCACGGGCTGGTTTCGTACAGATCGTCAGTTCCAGCCCCAGACCTTTCCGACTGACTGATTTTTTTCAGTTCCTTCCTGAAGTTTGTGCGCAAAGAATTAAACTTCTTTATCACATCCTCCTTTGTTGCATTCTCAAAACGTTCTTGGTACTTGGAAAGCAGGGTGCTGTATGCTGCTTCCTTCTTAGGGCGGTTAGCATATTCAGCACTGGTAATTTTCCAGAGACATGGCAGCTCTTTGTATACTTCAATGCACTCTAGTATGAACTTTCGTTCATCCTCTTTGGTGTTCTTTGCCAAGTTTACGCTACGGTGACTTCAGATTTAATGAAATATTGCGTAATATTATTGACGGAACCCACACACTATCAATATTATTGACGGTCGTAAAATATTGAAGAAAATATTTCAGAGATCTTAAGCGGCCCATACACTATCAATATTATTGACAATAATATTGTCGATAAACGGTATTGACAATATTATTGCCAGTGTGTGGGAGATATTGAAGATTGATCAATATTATTGACGAATATCTGAGATCTCTGAAATATTATCTCCTGAGGTAATTCCTTTATTAAATCAACTTGACGTAACCAAGTTATCACTTCAAGAATTGTGCAATGAATAGCTATAGCTCTAGGTCATTGGATACCCATTGATGAACTTGGAAATTTGAAACGTGCTGCTAAAAAAAAGTCATTTTGACGGCCAAAAAATAACTTCATTTTTTTATCCCAAAAGCCACCAGAAGACTCCATTTAAAAACTGATTTCAAAATTTCGTAGTGGAATAACACCCCCCCCCCCCCCACACACACAATGATCGATCGCGCCTCCGGCACTCTCTGCAGGTGCCTTTATATTCTGTGCGATATCCCGACATTTTTTAAGGGGGGGGGGGGGGGGGGGGGGAGGGGGGCACAGAATTAACCACGCGGCCCGAATTTCCTTTCCCCGGCCCTGCGTGGATCTTCCACTTTGTTGGTATTTTTGTAATAAGACAGCTTCTACAGTGTGACACGTAAGTTTGAGTTGAAGGGGAAAATGGTTAAAAGAAGAATTTATGTATTTTTCTGTCCGATTCTTGTCTTGTTAGTATAGGAAACATTACATCTATAGTTTATACCGGTAGTGGTTTTTCTTCAACTCATTTTGACTTGTACTGTATATGGAAAAAATATTATTAGACACGCGACACTGCTACTAACAGTCGATTTTCACCTTTTAGGGACCACGCTTCCCCACAACCTCTTCCAGCTGGAACATCGGTTCGCTATGCTTCAAAATATTTGTATTGATTGGTTGTTTGGATACTCGTGGTTTGAATGTTCATTCGCGCAGTCATCTTTGTGTCGTGTGAGTGATCTACCTGCCATTTTGTCACTCGTCAACACCAAAAAACATGATGTCGAGTCTGCTTCGCTTATGGGAAGGGGTTCATTGCGGTATTCATTTGACGAAATATTATTTTGTACTGTCCGTTAAATGAAGTGTTGAAAGTGTGTTATTTTTTATATCTTTATTAGTATTAAATCGAAAACGCACATTTTCTCATTCCAAGCGAAACATTTTGTTTGTTTCTATCACATGTATGACAGTCTCGACAGACAGTCTGATCGAAGTGTTTACCCGAAGTGACCTCTGACCTTGCATGTCGTTAACGTCAAAGATGGCGAATCGGCAATGGGCTTATTGTGACAATAATTTTAAACCGTTTTATTACGGCCCCTGTGTTAAGTTATGGACCCTTTCTCAGGTGGCCCCAATTTTAATTGCATTAGAATAGTATACTGAACTTGAAAACAGTCAAAAAGGTTTGCCCCAAAAAGATGTAAGTTTATTTCTGGCATGCACCAGTCTAAAATGAATGTAGTAAGATGACGAGCAAACTCGTGGCGTGAAACTCTGTGGCATCCATTCCAAGCATTAAAAAACTGTATTTTTCTTCCCGTGGAACACAGGTCTGGCCTGGTGGAAAGGCGATGGAGTATGATGAGTTTTGCTTGTAGCATGTGCGTTGATGACATCTACCGCGCGACGCGACATGCCACTCCTCTTAGCACAAACCACCTTTCTGGGGCACCAAGTGACCGGCTCACCAATAGTAACTGGTTCTAACACACCAAGGCGAACATCTTAGAACACGTCCGGCCTTGACATCCTCTTGCCAATGGACAGGTATAAAAACTGGCGTTTGATAAGCAACAGGATTGGCGTATTCATCGACTACGAGGCCTGTCGGTGGCCCATTCTTAAGTGGCAGTGCTTGACGTTCATAAGTGTTGAATGTACAGGACTTATAATAGTCAATGAGTTACTTTTGCAACTTTGCACGATCGGTCTGTGTAGCCGGTAAACGTAGTTTTAAGGGAGGAGGTGGTGGTTTTTTGACAATGGGGACAGCCGCTACACACATCAGGTGCTTCTCTGCTATCTTGGTTATCACAGAGTGTTTTGATATTAGAAGACGTGTCGCTTGTGATAGTAGCCTTTGTACATAGTTTCGTGTGGCTAGCCAATCATCGGAAAGCTGGGTGATATGATACAAAGGTCAACACATGCTTCACGGCTGAGAAAAGGTTTGTGACATTAGTCATCTGCCAGGTTTCTACTATCTGGTTACTGATACCAGCCCCAGAAAGACGGATCATAGTAGCCCCGATGATTTGCATTCCCTTTCTGTTGGCGTTGGCAGCATGCAAGGTATCATGTCAGACTCCTGTAAACTAAGCCGATGGATAACTTCGATTCCAGCTAGGCAACCCTTACAACCGGTGTCGGCCATTACAGAAACCGTGGTGTTTTTGGTGTTATGGATGTCGCCAATTATGCGAAACCTACTACCGGTGGTCTTCAGGTGATACTGCAGCTGAGAGACTGATGAATGATTGAGGATCGTGCTTTGCCTGAGCCAAGTGTCGGTAAACATGATGGTCAATAGCAATGGATAGTCAGCTGTTCTGGCGTTGAGAAATAGCGTCAGCATACAAAGCACCAAGTGGAGAGCGGTGGCTCAGTAGGTAGAGATGCAGGCTGTATCCCAGAGGTCCTCGGTTCGAATCCCACCTGCGGCAACCGTGTTGTGTCCTTGGACAAGACACTTAATCTCAATTGCCCACGTGGGGGCACCGTGGCGTTGTGTACTAATGCGTACTGCACGCCGATGGTGCACTTATCTTCAACTAATGCTAACCCTGCTTGTGTGGAGTTAGTACGTGGGGAGTCTTGACAGTTGCTCGCCGTGTCTCGGTCGTGGCTCGGTGGTTTTATCCGGGTACTCCGGCATCCTCCACCCGTAAAACTGTCCGACACGAGGTGATCCTGGCTGTCAAAAAGTCGTTAAACTCCAATAAATAAATAAAAAAAATAAATAAATAACAAAGCATCAAAAATTGCGCCATCACAATCATCGATACTTCAAACGCGTTTTGTCGCTTTCGGCCTGCCTTTACTGCCGCAAATACTTAATTTGTGATGAATTCGATTGCAGCATTGACACAGATGACCAAAAACTCAACACACGTCTGATTTGCATTCCCCTTCTGAACAAATACGAGCATTCTTTCCATGTCCTTTCTATCCACAATACGAGCACCCCCCCCCCCCCCCCAACACCCATCGATCTCTGCTATCCGATTGTTTGTTTTGTTTGTAAGAGCTTCTAAAACCACTTCAGCAACATGAGAGCTTTAATTAGGTATAATGTGGATCGCTTACCGGCTTCTTTTGCCTCAACAAACTGAACACCTTTTCTAGAGTCATGTTTTGATTTTTATCACTGAGGAGGCCGAGTTGAATCTCAAGATCAACAAGTCCTCGAGAAAGAACATCACGAAGAATTTCTTCAGTATAGTTCATCGTGATGAATTTACATAATTATGCATGCTTGTCCTCGAAGACGAGCTCCAAAACTGCGGACTGCTTCTCCTTTGTCTTGACGCATGTTTTCTAGTGTGACACGAGTAGTATGTCATGTACCCGGACAGGTCATAGTTGGGGGATCTCATCGGGGGGGGGGGGGGGGGATCTCATGTGACGTCATAGTCACGTGACCCAGTGGCGCCATGTTGTGTTGTCAAGGTAACCCGCGTGAGTGGCCATGTTGTGACGTCATCCCCAAGTAATACGTGGTGTTAGTGCGCATGCACAGCGCGTGTTGTTAGGGTGATACGTGTTTCCATCGTCCATTTTGTATACTGGAGACCGCCATCTTGGTTTCTATGGTAGCACGTGGTTGCTGTGTGACACAAAACCTTCTTGCTGGCCAGGGATATGTTGGAGGGTGTGGTCGATTGAATAGGAGTATTTTCCCGATTCGTAGAATTACCACAAACAACCCGAAAATCTCCCCTATCATTAGCTTCAATTCAGTTCAATTCAATTCATTTTATTTCACAGAATACAAATAGAGTACGTTTTAAGAGAAAAATAATGTTACAAGATTTGATAAATGAGTAGATGTATACCGCGGGGAATGACATAGTCTTGCGACTGTCTTCCTGTCATCCCTTCGAAAAGAAATAGAAAAAAACAAACAAAAAACATGGCATATAAAACAAAATTAAACAAAAAATAAATGACAAATACGGCGAATGACAATTTTTTTAGAAGAAAGGTGGGTCTGGACAATAGATGGTTAATGTGAATAGTTCAGAAAAGTGTTGGTTTATTTTGACATTTTAACTCCACTGTTAGATTAGTTGCTATTCTGACCTTGTGATCAACTTTGTTTCCAAAGTGAAAAAAATACGATATTCCGCCATTTTAGTAGTACGGATTATAAAGATATGTAAGTAGTATAGCATGTACACGATCGTGCCTCATTACCCGGAGCTTTGGGGAGCAGCTAGTGCTAAATTCGCATAGGAACCGGAGCCGTTTGGGGGGGGGGGGGGGGGGGGGGCAAAAGTACGGCCCCTTGCAGCTATATCCGCCAAATGGTGTAGGTACTGTATATATAGTATGCTATGGCATGTATAGTGATATATGTACGCATGGGACTATAGGTATATATTATCGGTAAGTGGTGGAAAGATGATGGGAAAATTGGATTTTCTTGAAAGTTTTTCCCGCGAAATGGTTGACGTTGCTATTGACGTCGTGACGTCATGATATGCGCGACGTCATAGAGATGCTGACCGCTGTTATTGTCCAGTATACAATCTGACATAACGTTGTTCGGGTCAGTAGGTGTCGGACTTCTCGTATGGGGTGGCGGCGATATGGCAGTGGTGGTATATATCCATGTTGGTATACTGGTATACCATTAGCTCTTGGATCTTCATATTATCCTATGCCAGCTATAGCTAGATCAAGCAGTATTATGGGGATGGGGGTAATGCATGGTCGCCCAGTGTAGTATTGCGAGATAGTCCTTGGTGGTTTTGATTGGCAGTACAGGATGAATGGTTTGTTAGCCTATTACCCCCTTAGTACTATTTACTTATCGAATCCTTAGGATTATCTTATGGCTGGTATTGGTAGTTCGTTATGCTAGGTTAGGCAGAATTATAATCCTTCGTTTAGAAGTGGGGCTTAGGATGCCATGTGTATACCACTGTAGGTCCCCTGTTAGTCCTCGGTATTATTAACAAACCGATTGGTTTGTATTATTCTATGGCTAGTATAGGTGGTACGTTATGGCAGGTCAAGTGGTATTGTGGAGTGGGGGTAATGCCTGGCAGTATAGAACAGAAGTATAGTATGGACAATATATAGCTCCGTGGGCCCCCCGAAAGCCATTAGTACTACTAATCGACCTAAGCAGCCCTACAGGTCCCATGTCAGCCCTTAGTACCTAATGTTTCATGTTATTTTATGACTGGTATAAGTAGTATGCAATGGTAGGCATAGGGGTATTGTGGGTAGGAGTACTGCCTGGTAGTTTGAACAGTAGTATAGTATGGGCGGTACATACACCAGTAGGTAATAAGGGCCGATATACTATCACTTGTACATGTACGTGTACAAGATACGTTCACGATGCGTTCACCAACGTGGAATTCAGTGTTAAATCACACGCTTGTTCACAAAACTGTAAATGATCTTGAATTGCATCATGTACAGTCGCGACTCCTAGATCGCGCTTTTAACGTTCAAATACTCGTGGTGAACGCGCGTTTTAAAAAAAGGGGTGAAATCGTACAGTTCACTTTCATCTTGTACATAATTTTGTCAACGTTCCCATCGCAAGATCAGACCACAAATCCATCGTCGGCGAACGCGAGCAAAAGCAAAACGATTCTGAATCATCTGTAAAAACACAAAAAACAGTTTTGGAGGTTCTAAATCAGCGATTCAGAATCGGCAATTGCTTTGGTACAGATGATTTAGAACCGCAATTGTTTTGAGGCGGTGGGTTTTTCCCATTTTATGACATTATTAGGGGAATTCCCCACTATGAGAAAAATTCTCAAACTCAGCTGATCGAGCGATCGGATCGCTCGATTCTCATAAAAAATCGATCTGAACGAAGAGTGCCGTCGTCGGTGTGGTTGGAAATTCGCGAGCCCGCTGTCACGTTTTTGATTGATATATATATAGGGGAGAAAAAAAAATATAAATAAATAGTTATTTAGAAAATTAAATATATCAAATCGAATAGATAATAAAAAAAAAATAAGTAAATCATGAGCGATTCTCAGACTATTAGAGCGAGGTTTCTTTTAAACATGCTGATGAGAGCATACGCAATATGCGTGAACGAAGAACTACGTCCCATCTTGTTAGAACGATGCGTCGGATGTCGGGATCATCTAGACTTCGATCACGAGGATCATTCGTGTCTGACGATGGAAAGGGAAGATATGGTCGTCATGTATTTCGAACCGGCGTTCGAACGCGTTAAATTCAACGATGTGATCACGTTTTGGAAGAGATTAGTCTTCTGTAAGAATCGAGACAGGCCCACAGATTCGGAAGAACTGAAATTGGCGCGTAGAAGTTTGACTTTAGAAGACAAGGGATGCATCAAGAAATTATTGCTGAATGAAGCATACGTCTAATTTTTTTTTCGTTGATATAAAAATAAGGGAGAGTAGAAAATAAAAAAAATAAATACACACATAATTTTTTTTTTAATCTAATATTAGAAAGAAAAAAAAAACATAAAATGAGAACCAGAAATAAATTGTATCCGACGTTAGTGGACGACGAGGACGAGAAGCCGAACGGCGTTTTGCCGACGGCACTGTCGCTAGAAGAAAGAGAAAAAGGAGAGAGGTATCGCAAAATCAAATCAATAGAATCCAAGAGTATCTAATTCGAGAGAGAGATTCTCGTCATTCCCTCAAGTATTCGCGTTTCGTGAAATTCGTCAATGCGATCGACACGACACTCATCACAATTTCCATGGGTTTACACGCGGCCGGCAACGGATTGTTGTCAACCGCGGTCGGCATTCCGATCGTGCTGACCGTAGAAGGAGTGGCTCTCGCTGCCGGATTGTTTAGCACGGTCGGAAACTTTTTGAGTAGGAAATTATATCTGAAGGCGAGGAAACACGACAAGATTCGCATCTTGGCTGACTCCAAGATCGACACGATATCCGAAATGATCTCTATGGCGTTGAAAGACGGTAGGATATCGGACAGAGAATACTTCGTGATATTGAGTGAGAAAACGAAATACGATGCCATGAAAGAAGCCGTGAGAATCAAGACTCGTCAGATCATCAAGGAAGAGATGAAGGATTCTCTCATGGAAAAGGGGAGGAAAGAGGCCAGGGAGGAATTCAGTAAGATGATAGAACTCAAGAGCAGCGATTGAAAAAAAAAAAAATGTATATATATATGATAAGAACAGAATTTTAAAAAAAAAAAAAAATTAAATTTATATATAAAATAAAAAAAACGAAATTAATTTAAATAACTCTTAAAAAAATGTATTGCGTAAAGTGTAAGAGAGTTACCGAGATGAGTAATTCTAGAGAAGTGCGAACTAAAAACGACAGACGGATGCTTCGCGGAATTTGCGATGTGTGTGGTTCTATCAAGACTCGATTCGTCAAACAAAAGAATGCGAGCAAAGGTAAAGGCATCGTGAATAAAATGATCAACAATCTACCTTTCGAAATGCATCTGCCCGGTCACAGTTTCACGGGACCTGGAACGAAATTGAACAAGAGACTCAACGCCGATCTGACTCCCAAATCTTGGAGCAAACCCGTGAATAGGGTGGACGTGGCCACGTACGATCACGATCTGTGCTACGCCGGACATCCCGACACCAAGACTCGCAACGACGTCTGCGACAAAAACATGTTGGGGAGATTGAGAGGCACATCGAATCCAACCAGGAGAGAGAAGATGGAACGTTCGCTGGTCGGCAATCTGATCGGTGCGAAACGTCGATTCGGATGGGGCGTTCAAAAAAAAAAAAACGCATCTGAAAAGAAGAAGAAACGATTATTTACGAGCGAATTGGCCGAGGAGTTACACAAACCCATAGTGCGTAAATTTCGAAAGAGAAGGGTGTTCGTGAAGGGTCTGGATGACATTTGGTCTGCCGACTTGGTCGACATGAGATCGTTTTCGTGGTGGAACGAGGGCGTCAAATATCTATTGACAGTCATCGACGTGTTTTCCAAATACGGTTGGATCAGAGCTTTGAAGAATAAATTGGGACCTTGCATCGCCGAGGCTCTGAAGAGCGTGTACGACTTGTCTTCTCGAAAACCGAGTAAATTGTGGGTGGACAAGGGAAAGGAATTCTACAACAAGGACGTTCGTCGATTGGTAGACCTCTACTCGATCGAAAACGAAGAAAAAGCCAGCATGGTGGAACGTTGGAATCGAACGATGAAGGAGAAGATGTACAGATATTTCACGGCGAATTCGACCAAGAAATACATATACGCTCTGAACGGTCTGGTGAAAGATTACAACAACACGTGACACAGATCGATCAAGATGACTCCTGCTGAAGCTAGCGATCCTCGAAACGAAAAACGGGTCTACGCGAATCTATATCCCGAGAGATTTAAGATCAGGAAGAAGTCTAGAACGCTGAAATTTGCGGGCGGCGATTGAGTGAGAATCTACGCTTATAAGAAGCACTTCGAAAAGGGTTATACTCCTCGATGGACCTCGGAAATCTTCGTGATAATCAAAATATTTCACACCGATCCGGTGACTTACGAAATCAAAGCTTTGGATGGAGAAGAGATCATCGGAAAGTTTTACGAACAACAATTACAGAAGACGAAGTTTTGATGAAGAACACAAAATTTTTTTTTTATTTACTCTCTTTGACATTTTCTTGTTTACACACATATATATAAGAGAGAAAAAAAAAATAATAATAAAAAATAATTAAAAACTATTTCTTTAGATAAAGAAAGCAAGTGAATTAATAAACAAAAAAAAAAACTAAAAATCCTTTAAAATGAGAAATATACTAGATATAGCACAAAGCATAGTGAAAGATGAAAGTATTCAAGAATATGAGGTTCACGAATATGAACTGGTAACTGGAACGAGTTTGAACAATGCGGGAGAGATAAGAATCAACGTCGAAACTCAAGATCTATTCGTACATCCTAGCGAGAGTTACATAGTGGTGCAGGGCCATCTCACCAAGGAACATGGGAGTGACTACGCCGACGATGACACGGTTACTCTTGCCAATAATGGCATCATGCATCTATTCAGTAACATAAAATACATGCTACCCGGACAAGAGATAGAATCTGTTTTTCATCCCGGTCAGGCCACCACGATGTTCGGACTCTTGACGTATCCTGATGATTTTTCGAAATCCAGAGGACATAATCAGTTGTGGGTGAAAGACACCGTTGGCCCTGCTAGCGCTGGCGCCGCCACGATATTTGACTACGTCGTCAAGACGTCCAGACCTAAAGGAACGTTTTCGTTCAGGATACCTTTGAAACACATCTTCGGATTCGCGGACGATTACAACAAGATCATGTACGGATTCAAACACAATCTGACGTTGATTCGAAAAGGAAACGACAACGCAATAGTGAAACTCACCGCGACCGATGCGGGTAAGATAACTCTACACAAGATATCATGGTTTGTTCCGCATGTGGAGCCTTCGATCGTGGAAAAAGGGCATCTCTACAAGATCATAGAATCCAAGAGTAAATTACCCGTGGGATTTAGAATGAGACAGTGCGACACGGCTAGCATTCCTCCCTCCACGAATCACTTCGATTGGAGATTGACGGTGAAATCCGCTTCCGAGAGACCGCGTTTCATTGTGGTTGCGTTTCAGACTGATAGGGACGGGTCTCAGGAAAAGAATGCGTCGCTGTTCGATCACTGCCATTTGAGAAACATGCAAGTGTTTCTGAATGCCACGAGATATCCAGCAATCGATTACAACGCGTCGTTCGACAAGAACGATTTCTGCAGACTGTATAGCGACGCCGCTGATTTTAGAAAGAAGTATCACAGTCTAGACGAATTGATGAGCAATCCTAACATATCTCCCAGCGAATACAAGTCGATGTATCCCATGTTCGTGTTCGACGTCAGTAAACAGAGTCAACGACTCAAGAGTAGCGTGTTAGACATTCAGATCAAGATGCAATTCGATAGGAATGTGCCGAGAAAAACTGAAGCCTTCGCCCTGGTCCTGTCGGACAGAGAATTACAATTCGAATCGGATGGAAATAAGATGTCGATCATTCGATGAGAGATGAGTGTGTGAAAAAAAATTAATAAATGTTAAAAATGTGGATGTAAGATTAATTAAAAACTAAAATCTCGAAAACAAAATGGATGTTTTTGACACGAAAACAACAAATCATCTGTTCACTTCAGATTACTACAACGTTAAAATAAAATACTTGGAAAAATGGATTCAAATTGAATATGAAGAACGTAACACAAAAAAAGGATGGAATAGTTGTGATTTTAACGAATATCGTTTAAAAGAAAAAGAAGAGTTTGATCTCATAAGATCTAACGAAGAAATTATAAAAAATACAATTTTAAAATGTCGCAAATGTAAGAAACGTCAAATAAAAATCGAATCTCAACAAACTAGATCTGGTGATGAACCAACAACCATATTCGCAAAGTGTATAAATTGTAATCATAAATGGATAGAAAATTAAAAAAAAAAAAAAAACAAGTAATGAGATATAGAGAACATCTCTCTATATCTCATTACTTTTTTTGGGTTTTTTTTTGTGTTTTAATAATCACACATTATTTTTTTTTTTTAATTCATTATTTTCCACGCGTTCACTGTTTGTTCAAAGGATCCAGTTCGATCAGTAGACTCACCACGGAAGTGGCGGCTTCGGGATTATTGGTTTTCGTGACGAAATTAATCCTGTCTCCGGCATTCACTTTGAGAGGCGTGAAAACGTGCTAACATTCGCGTGTTGATTCTCAGTCTTTTCGACGCTGTATCTCTTATCGCTCTCCACACCATTCACCATGAGATTGACGACCGCTCTGTTATTCAAATCCGAGGAAGCCAGACTCATTCAAAGGATTTCACCTCCCAACGGCATGAGATATCCCACCTGACCGTGTTTCGATCCGCTACCTCCATTTCTAAAACACCACTCGGCTTTTCCCTCATCTGAGGCGCCGGCCTCTTCGGCCCACACGGTGATCAATTGTCCAGTATATTTGACTTTCTCCACCACTGAAATCAGGGTGCAGGCATCCGTCATGTTCACGGGATCCGGTAGATTCGTGAGCGCGTGTCCACCCATGTCTAGTTTACCTTCCATGATGTCGCCCTTTCTCCAGACCGAGTTGTCGTCCATGTACTTCCTGCTTACCGTGCTGGAATCGAATTCGGGATCGTGATCGAGACCGAATAAATTGTGACCGTTCATGTTGATGCCACCCTCCATGGTTCCGCCAGATTCTTTGTTCATGTAGAGATCGTCCACTTGCGATTCTAGGTATTCTTGCGATTGTATCACGGCAGAATCCACGTAGCCCTTGTTGACCGCAGTTGAGTCCGCATCCGCGTCGTCGATCTTCGACAGATTCAATATCTTGTGGAATCCCGCATTCAGATCCGATTTCATTTCTCGTCCGTCAGACTTTCTCTGTTCCAGATCTATGTAGTGTTTGGTTGCCACGTCCTTGGGATTCGTGGGAGTGGCCACGTTCGTTATCTTGTTATAATTGGCGTTCAATTCCGAGTGCATCGTTTTCGTAACGTATTTTTTTCTCAGGTGTTCGCTGAATCTCGCGTGAGAGTCGTCCGCGTATTTCTTGGTCGTGGCATCGGTGGGATCTACGGGATTCGCGACGTTCACCAAATGTTTAGATTTCAGATCGAGATCGTCGGACATGGTTTTATCCACGTAATTATCCAGCAGGATTCGTTCGAAATCGGCGTTCCCCCTGTCGACGTATTTTTTAGTCACAGCATCTGCGAGATCTATTGGCTCGGGAAGATTGTAGAGCTTCTTATCGTTCATGTTCAAAGGTTCTTCTCGAGGTTCGTATCTCTGAACGTAATGCTCGTCCAAGTTGGCAACGTCGTAACCATCGTCGACTTCGAACATCTTCCTCTTCTTTCTCGGGTTGACTTTTTCATCGTCACTTCTACCAAATTTATCGACTGGCATGTTGTTGTGGGATTTTTTTTTTTGTTGTTGTTTAGAAAAAATGTGTTCAAAATGCAGCTTATTTAAAAATGAACTATGTTATTTTATTTTTCGTTTTTTTATTTGATTAAATTTTTTTTAAAATAATTTTTTATCTTTATATATACTATAAAAAAAAAAAATCTCTCTCTAATATAAGTCATTGAGAATGTCTTGAAATTGATCTCCTTCAGACCATCTCTTGAGAACGTAGAGACACAGGTGACCGCAAAACACTTGATCTGGCGATTGCTCTCGTTCTGTGTTGTAAAGAACCATCGATTTGTTGAAATAGTTCTTTATTTCTTTCGGCGGCGAGATTCCGTAGCTGTCGAAATAATAATTCTTCTTCTTCCCGTTCTTGAACCACGCCACCCAGTGAGTGCCTTCACCCAATAAATCGTCTAGATTTAAAATTCCGCATTCCGATTGTCGAGGTCTTCTCTTCGGCAAGGATCTCTGGAAAACACTCCTAGAAAATCTTCGATTTTCAAATCTTTTGCCGCATTCAACACATAGATGTTGGATAGGGGTTCGTTAGGTAAAATGACACCTTCTACGGATATCTCCATTTTCTTATTCATGAATGCGTATATATTTTTTTTATTATTTTATTATAATTTACTAAAAATGACGTTATTTTTTTTTCTATTTTTTTCTTTTTCTTTTTAAACTAACTTTCTCGATGTCACTATCGATTTCCATAATTTTGTGTTCATCTAATTCTTCTTGATTTTCTGGAATCCTATCATCCACAATCGTATCTGGAATCTTATCATCTACAATCATATCTGGAATCCAATCATCCACATTCATATCGTCTCTAATTAGATCCACAGTCCAATGTCCGAGTGCCAAAGTGCTTATTTTATCGTCTAACATGAATCTCTTGTCGTCGGCCGTCAGCGAAATCTTGTTGACTATTTCGGTATACAAGTCGTGATTTTCGCTTCGAATCGATTTCATAGTCTTATACACCGGACCACTTCCTAACAGACAATCTTTATACTCTTGGAAAGAGATGTTTTTCTTCACCACGTACGCTTTAACTCCTTTGCACTTCTTGATCTCTTCATCATCTTCTAGACGATAAGCATACAGTTTGGGTCTCAAGCCCACGAATTCGATGATCTGTTTACCGCCGCTCTCGTCCTTAAATTTACCCAGCACCTTCTTGTTGTCGTTCGATTGAATGTTGGACGGGTGATCGATGGGATAATTGCTCGTGTCGAACCACTTGGCCACGTCCGGAGATATATCTCAGTAGACGTCTTTTGTCTCTATCTCGTAAACTAAACTGTCCATGTCGGTGAACAGTACTTTGGCTTTGTCACCAAATTTTCGTTTGACGTAATCGTAGTGAAACTCGTACATCAATCGCTTGCTGATATCTAAGATGATCGGTCCGAGATAATACAGTTTGTCAAACTTCAGATGCGTCTTTTGCATGTGAACGGCCACTAGATTTTTGCTGAATATGGTTCGGTGTTTGTAATTGGGTTTCGCCACTAATTTTTTAGCTCTTTTCTGACGAGTCGAACGTCGGTTCTCTTCCTGATGTTTTCCATCGATTTGCCGTACACGCAGTTGTTCATGAGTTTGAAGAAATCTTTTTCGAAATCGTTCTCGGCTCGAGTTCTGAGATTCGTGTTGAGATCGATGTATTTTTTCATCCAAGGCTCTTCGTCGAATCGAATGATGCGATGTATGTCGACTAATTTCATCCCATAATCGATGTACTGTTTCAAATTCTCGCTGTAGATGACGTAGTTACGTTTGTTAAATAAATTGGGAATGAGTTTTTCCTCGTCTCCTTCGTTCGGTTCCATTCATTCAGGAGCCAGCGGATAATCGTTGTGTGGATCGTGTAATTCTTCCGGATAGTTCAAATCGACTTCTAAAATGCAAGGATAGTCTCTCCATTTTTGCATCTCTTCCGGTTCCTTCACCCATTCAAAATTTCTAATCGGTAAAGGATGACTCATAGCCCAACCGTACAGATTATTAGCGTCCCAATACTGTATGTATTTAGTCGACCGTTTCGAATCGAAACCTTCTTTCATGTAGGGATTGTTAGCTTCAGAATGTCTGTGAGAGATCATCGAGATGCCACCTCTCGCAGCCCTTTTGAACATGAGCAACATGTCCATGTCGGATAATAATTCCAATTGGACTTCGGTGGTCTTCAACAGAGCGTCCCACACCAGACCGGGTGCAGTGAAATACCAAGCGGGATCCAGATCGTAATTTCGACGACAGACGTCTCGAAAATTTTCGAACACATCTGCCAAGAGCAGAACATCGGTCTTCAGATAGAGATCGTGATAATCTCTCATGGTTTTCATATTGAATGATTTCCACACGTTTTTGGCGTGTTCGTAATTCTCGTCGGAAATGTCGGATTCGTATAATTTCGAAAAAAAATCATCTTTCGAAGGTAGTGCGGTGTCTTTGAATCTCTTTAGATCGTTCATGTAATCGTAAGGATAGACTCCTTTCCTCAACATGACGTCTACTCATTCTCCGAAATGTTCGCTCGTGATTTTAAATTTATCCTTGCTCATGTTATCAACTAATTTTTCCAGAGCTGTCGACATGAATTTAAAAGTGTCGATGAAACGTATGCATCTACGAATGGATTTCGTTTTTTCTTTCAACGTATTTCCATCAGTTACTCTTTTCCTCTCCATGAGCTTCCATTTCGTGAAGGAAATGTATCTTTCTTCACTGTTCGCGGTGCAATTTAATTCTTCGTGTGAGGTGCCGAGATTTTTCACGAACAGATGACTGTCGTAACCCAAGAGATTGTGAAACATCACCGGATAGAAAGTGGCATCTCGATATTTTGAATTACACTTGCTGTGAGCCGGACCGCGATACAGACCCGTGTAATGATCGTGGTCTGTGACCTTCTTATTTTCCTCCGAATTCTCGTCGAATGATTGTCTGCATATGTGACATTCGGTGGCTCTGTTATTTTCGTCCTGCTGCTCTCGCGTGATGATCATTTTCGCCGGAGTTTTGAATTTGTCATATAACATTTGAATTTTCGATTCTAACTCTTCCACGAACCTTTGAGCCACGTCGTCGGCTTCGCGCTGTTTCGTGTAGGTGAAGGGACCCATGTCGTGTTGCGAGTCGAAAGCGTATTTCACGTAAATGCAATAGCCCGAAGGTATGTGTTTTTGATATCTTTCGACGTAACTTTGAAGAGCGTTGGGTTGACAGCAACTCATTTTCGCGGTGAAACATTCGAAATCGGCATACACGACGAATGGTACTTTTAACCTTCTATTGTGATTTTCAAACTTCACGATGGTGTTGGGTTTGGGCATTTCGACAGCGACACCTTGATTTTTCGTTGCAATATTCCTGATGTTTAGCTAACGATTTTTCGCTCTTAAACATGTTCATGCAGTTGGAACATAAACATATCTTATGTCCATGTTTATTATTTTGTCTCGACAGTAATCGGGTTGGATGTTTAACCCAACAATAATGACGATTGTCACCATTCAAAATTGATAATAAAATAATCGTCTTTTCTCTTCCGCGATACGAAGTCTGTCTGAGAGGATAGATCTTTTGATTTTCGTCGTCGTATCCTAGGACGTTCACCGCTTCGGTGGGATTTTGAACCTCGAAATGTTCGATGTGTTTTAACTCTGTTGGAAAAGTCACTCCGGTCCAATCAAGATTTTTAGAAGTTTCCTCGTAACGAGAAACTCTATCAGAGTTTATTTCGACAGGGTATAAAGCGGAGGTGCTGCCCATTTAAAACACTGATCATCTTTATTTCTCACGTTGACCACGGCGTGATTCTTAGTCAAGAAATACTGTAATTCCAAGTAGCAAGATCCTTTCAACGGTTCGTTTTTAGTCATGTGAATTTCGAGTTTCAACACCTCACCGAACGTCCAATTACTACCTTCATTTTGATAATTCATGAGAGACGTCAACATCTTGTCTTTCATCTTTTCAAAAACGTCCGATAGATCTGAACCTCGAAATACGGGTTCAACGTTAGATCTGAAATGTGCATTTTTCACGATGCTCTCGCCGGACTTCACGTCGATTTTATTCATTATGCAATGGAGTATCATCTTAATTTTTAATCCCAAGTTCATGTATTCGCGAAACAAATCCAATACTTCTTTCTTCACCCGTTCCATGAACAATTTTGGATCGACTTTCTTCAACGAGGGAATCACGTCGAAAGTTTTAAAAATGCCTTTGATCGCACTCTCCCATTCTACGGGTTTCGATTGGAATAGTTCCGCAATGAGTCGTGTTACATATTCTTCTCCTTTCTCTTCGTCGATTGCTCATTGAATTTCGCTCGATATATCTTGTTTGTCTTGAATCTGAAGTGCATCACTCGTTTTCGTTTTAGTTTTTCTTTTCTTTTCTTTGGAAACTTGATATTTTTCAATGGCTTTTCATTTAGTCGTCTTCTTATTTTTCACAACCAGTGCATCTTTTGACATCGTTGCTATCGACATTTCGTTTGCCTTTCTAGCGTTTCGCAAATATTCTTGTATGACTTCAATTTTTTTTGATTTAGTTCTATGCTTTCTGAAATCTGAAATTTGTAATAGTTTACAAATCTCGTTTAACTGAGGTATGGTTTTCTCATTTAAATTTACCATTGTTTTATCTGTTTGCTTCATTTGTAAGAATATTATTTTTTTTGAATTTTGTATTAAATAATTTGTTAAAAAAAGTTTTGCTTTTTTACTCTTTATATATAATAGAAAAAAAAAAAAAAAGTTAAATTTTAAATTCAATTTTTTTAATACAAAATTAAAATATACATTATTTGTAAGAATTCATAAAAAAACAAATAAACGATCATGACAACAACACCTAAAAGATGCGAATTGAAATTGAAACGAGACGAAAAGTATGAGAAATCCAGTTTTAATATCTATACATTACAACCACACGATCCCATCGAATTGAATGAGGTCGAGATGGTGGACTTAGAGCGCTACTACCACAAATATCGAATGTGTTTGAAAGTGGATGAAGCCGCGCTCAATTTGTTTTATGAGTACCAAAGTGATCTGTTGATTAATATCATCATCGCCGAAGACAGAGAATTCGACAGGGCTGATTTATTGTTGTCCTATGGAGGTTACATATATCCAATAATCTCACCCGAACTCGTGAAGAAATCGGGTGGTGAGAGCGCATTCGCCTATGAAAAAAAACTCAAAAGAGTAAAGATGAACATTCACACCATTTTCGTATGTGGAAAAATGACGAATGTCAACTTGCTAATAACGGACTTGGAAATATAAACAATAGAGAGATTGAAATTAAAAATTTAACTTTTTATATATATATAAAGAGAAAAAAAAAACTTTTACTAAAAAAAATTTTACATTAAAGAAAATTAAAAATTAAAAAAACAACTTTTTTATATATATATAAAGAGCAAACAAAAAAATAACAAACTTTTTTAACAAATTATTATTTAAATACAAAATTTAAAATATACATTATTTGCAAGAATTCGTAGAACAAAAAAAAAAACAAATAATCGATCATGAAGACAACAACACCTAAAAGATGTGAATTGAAATTGAAACGAGTCGAAACGTATAAGAAATTCGGTCATAAAATCTATAGATTACAACGACACGATCCCATCGAATTGAACGATGTCGAGACGAAGGGCTTAGAGCACAAATACGAGAAATATAAGATGCCTCTGAAATTGGATGAAGCCGCACTCGATTTGATTTACGAATACCAAAGCGATCCGAAGAACATCGTCATCGCCGAAGATAGAGAATTCGACAAGGACAATTTGTCGTTGCCCTATGGAAATTACATATTTCCAAACATCTCATTCAAACTCGTGAAGAAATTGGGTGGTGAGAGCGAGTTGACCGATGTAAAAAAACTCAAAAGAGTAAAGATAAACATTCAACACGTTTTCGAAAAAGGAGAAGACACGAGCGTCAACATGCTAATAACGGACTTGGAAATATAAACAATAGAGTGATTGATTTTTAGTGAAGAAAAAATGAAAAAAAAAAAAAGTAATGAGATCATCTTTAGATCTCATTTACTTTTTTTTTTTTTTTTTTCCTTCTTCTTCACTATCATCATAATATATTATAATAACGTTTCCTTTTCTCTCAAATTTCAGCGTTGATTCTTCTTTTTCTTTTTTTTTTCTTTTTCTTTGTGATGTGATACGTTCATGACAACATTTTTGTTTATCCGAATCATAATTATGAACGAATGTTGTGCATCTCTTGGTAACACTCGCATCATTACCATTCTCTTCAGACGGTAGTGGTGACCGTGGAAAGCATCGTCTCATTCTCAACCATATATCCCGCGCTTTATCTATCTCTTTCCTTAGATATCCATCATTAGCGTCTAACCATTTTTTTTATTTCTTCGCTCTCTGTCTCGCGATGTTTGTCATTATCGTCAAATTCATCCAGGTGATAAATTCTCCACCTTGTCATCCTGATGATAAAATTATTTCTCCACCTTTTTACTAATTTTAAATATATTATTTTATACTTTCTATGATTTTATATATTTTATATAATTTTATATTTATAATAACATATTCAAAATTGGTATGTTCTTAAATGGCGAATTCTCACCGAGCAACAAACCCTTGCCGAGTCGCCCGACGTTCCGTCCACTCTTCAGATAGAGACCGTTTCCTCTCAGAGAGTTGCCACCTCTAACGGGTTCTAGATACAATCCTTTACCGCTGTCGTCTACGTGAATGCAACACACTGCTCCTCCCTTCTTCAAAAACAGTCCGCTGCCACCCATTAATTTCTCAACTGCCGAACTAGCGAGTCCCGTGAGAGCTCCCACGCCGAGAGTCTTTCTGAGAAAGGGTAGCACCTTTGCGGCGAAGGGTAATGCTTTTGCGGCTATTCCTGCCATTAGCGGTAGGAAACCGCCTTTCATTCTCAAATTGTATCTCAATTGAGCGGGACTCATTCTCACCGTCAACCCTCTTCCATTGCGAATCACTTTCTCCATCCTTTTGCTTTGACTTCTGGTCCAGGCGATCGAATCCTGACCGCCTCTCGTCAGATCTTCATGAGTGAATTTGAATCTCACCGCCTCGCCTCGAGTTGTTAACGCTCTCTTAAGTTTCTTCTTCTGTCCTGCGGATATGTTCACGTTTTTAACCACGTATTCTGTCATAATTCTGTTTGTTTTTTTTTAAATATATTTACTTCAATTGTTTCTTGTTTAATAATTATATTAAAATAATTTTGTAAAAATTAATATTACCGTTTATTTTATTTTTGTTATCTATATATATAATATTTTTTTTTTTTTTGCTTTTATATTTCTCTTATGTGAAATCGTATCGTCACCCTCTCTCCGCGAAGATCTAACAGTTCACCATTTTGTTCCGTCAACGTGGTTTTGAGACTATACGTGTCTAAAATCACTGGTAGATAAACTAAATTTCGAGGTCGCTCCACGATCTTATAACCCGGCGACACGTTTGGAAAGAAGGAATAGATCGTCGGTTGAGCGCTACCATTCACGTAGCTTCCAGCAATCACGTCCACGTTCACCAGAATGCTATTGACAGCGAGAATGTTGACCGTATTTTCAGATGCCGCGTGGCCTCGATACATCTTTCGATCAAATCCCAACATCTTGCCTATAGAATCGTCCATGTTGAAATCCACACGAAAATTATCTTCCAAATCCAACATCGTCTGTAAGGTATTAGGATTGGGAGCGAGTCTGATCTTGTTGCTTCCCTTTCCATCCGTCTTCATTCGCGTCTGAATGTAATGGTTCAAATCGTCTATGTCGTAACTCCCTTTGGGAATTCGAATCTCCAACCAATCCACTCCGTCGGAATACTTGAACGAGTTATTCTTTTCGGTGACGTTGGGAAAGGAATAATAAGTCTCCAGATTCACCAACGCCATCTCGTAACTTTTCTCTCTATTCAATTCGATGGAAGGTTCGAATTTCGTAGCGAATCGAGTCGAATCGCCACTCACCACGATTTGAATGGATTGTTTTGCAGCCGTATTCTCGGCTATCCGTTCTAACAATTCTCCATGTTTGAACATTATATTTTAATTTTATTTTTTTTTATTCAAAACTAATTATTTGAAGATTTATTATTTTTCTAATTTTTATTTTCACGCTCTATCTTATTATTATTATCATCGGAAAAATAAAACTCATCGAATCCGCACCGATATTTTCCGCGATTAAATTCCCTCGTCAAATCGATCATGACGAAATTGTAAAGGCCACCATCCCAAACCCTCTTGCAGAATCTCCTGAATTCCGCAGTGCTCATGTCGTTTGCGACATGATCGCCGTAGATGTGATTGAGATTCTTGACATCTTGGCGAAAGAGACATAGAAAATTAGCGTTCTCCCTTATTGTCTGTCTGGGCAATCGAAAATAATTCTGCAACAGGTAGAAACAGTCCATGTTGCTGTGTCGACCCCTAACGTAATACGATTCGCATCGGTTCTGTCTCTCCAAAAGCAGATCATCGAAAATCATGAGATTCTTATCTTCCGATTTCAGTTCTCTAGGATCCGGAACGTCGCTAGCGTTCTCATAAAATCGACACTCGACGTTCGAAGATGCATTTCTCTTCATCAGCTCCATCGCCGCGCCGTCCAAAATGGTCGAGAGCGGAGCTCCACACTTGTCGAATTCCTCCCTACTGTCAAAGATTCTGGCTATGACGTCCTTGGGCAATCTGCGATCCATGCACTCTCGAAGCAATCTGTATTCGGGCTGAAACAAGCTCTTGCCAAACACGAACAATCTGTCGTAATCCAACCAGTCGGGTCGGGACAACAGATTCATCAACAGATTGGTCTTTCCACAATTCGATTTTCCCACTATCAAACCTCTTATGCTCTTGGGAAAGAACTCGTTATTCGACCTCTTGGTCGCGGCGTCGTTCCAAGACATATCTTTAATGTTCATCTTTGTTTTATTTTTGTTTGTTTGTTATTTTAGATTCTTTTCAAACACAAATTTTTTTTTTATGTTTTTCAAACTCTGTTTTAATGTTATTATTTATTTATATCGCACTGTCGCGAGTTCTCTTCAATCCGGATCCACTCATCATTTTGACTAAATCTTGTATGGGCACCACGGCATCCTTTAAATCTTTCCAATTTTTCGGCGTTCGCTCTAACGCAGCTCGCTTCGCCGACGGACTGATCAACTTGTCGATCAACGCGTCGGCTGCCCTCTTGCCAGCCACAGAAGCTATCCTACCACTGGCTTCGGAAGCGGCTTTCTTACCAGCATCCAAAGCCATCTTCTTACCGACCTCAAACGCGGTCGATGCGAGTTTTCTACCCGCATTGCTCGTGAACGCTCGCATTATAGAATCGACGATGCCAGAACCACCTTGAACGTAAGTTCTGACGTATCCCCTGTTCTTTATCACCAACATATTTTATTTTTATGATATATTTATTGTTTTTTTTTCACTGGTAAATCGTTTTTGCCGTTTAAATACTTTTATTATTCTAGTGTAAGAATTTACTGTTTTATTTTTTGTTTGTTTGTTTGTTTGTTTGTTTGTTTGTTTCTCTCTCTCTACTTATTATTATATACACATCAATCCTTCAATTCGTTCATCAGCCTTTTATACTGGTTTTTATTCAAAACCTTCTGTCTCAACAATTCGTCAGATACGGCAACTATCTGATTATCTAATCCCGTGTTACCAGCCCGTCTGCTCGCCATCAACAAACTCAATCTCTGAGACAGAGCGTCGGGATCGATCGGAAGAAAAATAGCGGTTTTCACCCCTTTGCCGGTCACCGATTCGAGGAACTTCTTATGCGCATTCCATATAGGTTTCACGACTTTCGTCCACTTGTAACCTCTGTTGGCTTTGGGTCTCGTTTCTCTGGCATCGTTATTTCTATTCATGGCGTGGGTCTGAACTAGAATGACGCCGTAATTGTCGAAATCCTGTTCCGTGAAATCTCCAGGCTTGTCGTAAAGGAGCAATCTCCGCAGACCATCGATTACTTTATATTTATTCGAACCCACGATCAATTCATCATCGTCCATTTCCACTTCTGTGTCTCCCACAAAAGTTCTACCCTCAGAATCCTTATTAATTCCATACGACTGATCTCTCTTACCGCCATCATCATCGTACGATGCGACGCTACTAGTGGTGATAGTCGAAGCCATATCGGTGTTGCTCTCGTTCATATCTGTTTGAATTCCCGTGGGAACGTAATCCGGTGTAGATTGAACGGAATACCGATTTCCAAAACTAGGAGGCAACGAACCCATTCTCAAAGAACTCTCCTTTATGGGTCTCAATTCTTCGACTATCTCCTTCCTGCTTCGCTCTTGACCCTCCGTCACGGGTTTAAATATTTTTGTAGCTTCGCGTCTGAGTTCCATCTCACCAAGACGTCTGCTCCTATCAGCTGACTGAATCGCCTTCTTAGCACGTGAATACTCGTCTAAAATTCGATCTCGGCGTCTAGGATCCATCTGGAAAAACATCTTTCATTTTAATTGTTTTTATTTATTTTTCAAAATTAAATGTTTAATTATATTTTTTAGGTTTTTGTGTTTTAAGTAATAAAAAAAAAAAACTCTTTCCTTCTTAATATAATAATCTGAAAATATTCACATCTCAAACTGACTGTGTTAATTGAAGTTTAAAAAAAAATACGTTTAAACAGTACATGACAAACCGGTTTCTGATTTAACGCATTTTGACAGTAGTGTTTACATTTTGTCAAAAGATCTTCATTCATTCACACATCAATTCATCGAGTGTCGAGTTAAGAGAGAATCCTTTGATGACTGCGATTGCTATCATGAATATATTAAAAATTTTACCACACAAAACCTAATTGAGCGGAAAATGCGTTTTAAACATTCCGTGGGGAATTCCCCTAATAATGTCATAAAATGGAAAAAACCCACCGCCTCAAAAAAAACAATTGCGGTTCTGAATCATCTGTACCAAAGCAATTGCCGATCCTGAATCGCTGATTTAGAACCTCCAAAACTGTTTTTTGCGTTTTTACAGATGATTCAGAATCGTTTTGCTTTTGCTCGCGTTCGCCGACGATGGATCGATGGTCTGATCTTGCGATGGGAACGTTGACAAAATTACGTACAAGATGAAAGTGAACTGTACAATTTCACCCTTTTTTTAAAAACACGCGTTCACCACGAGTATTTGAACGTTAAAAGCGCGATCTAGGAGTTGCGACTGTACATGATGCGATTCAAGATCATTTACAGTTTTGTGAACAAGCCTGTGATTTAACACTGAATTCCACGTTGGTGAACGTATCGTGTGCGTATCTTGTACACGTACATGTACAAGTGATAGTATATCGGCCCTTATTACCTACTTACACCTATAGGCCCCGTGTTGGTGCTTGGTACTATTAATTCGCCTAATGCTTCATGTTATCGTATGACTTGTATAAGTAGTATCTAATGCTAGGCTAAGAGGTACTGTGGGTAAGGGTAATGCCTGAAGTCAAAACACGGAATCCAAATTTTACGGACTCGGATAGGAATCCCAATTACGGAATCTCTTTTTAAGAATCCCTTTTTGGAAAATGCCTGTGGCTTTGGAATCCCTTTTTCTGAAATGAGTCTAAGAGTCGTTCGAGGAGTCACTCGAATGAGCAATTGCTCGCTAGCTCATTTGCTCGACGAACGTCGAGTCGTTCGAACAGTATGTCGAATCACTCGATCGAGCAATTACTAGATAGCTCATTTGCTCGATGAGCTTCGAGTCGTTCGAGCAATGACTTGTCAGTAATTTCTCGATAGTTTAAAAGGGGAATCCGGGCTAGGTATGCCTTGAGATATAGGTAATAGTATCCTTAGATAAGTATCCTATAAAAGATATCCTAGATAGGTATCCTCAAATAATACAATACCGGGCCATAGGTATCCTCAAATACTGAAATGAGTCGAAGAGTCATTCGAGGAGTCACTCGAACGAGCAATTGCTCGTTAGCTCATTTGCTCAATGAACTTTGAGTCGTTCGAGCAGTATGTCGAGTCACTCGATCGGGCAATTACTCGATAGCTCATTTGCTCGATAAGCTATCGAGCAGTTACTGCCAAGTCAATACTAACGTCAAGTACTATACTACCGTTCTAAACTACCAGGCAGTACTCCTACCCACAATATCCCTATGCCTAGCATTGCATACCACTTATACCAGTCATAGGATAACATGAAGCATTAGGTACTAAGGGCTAACATGGGACCTGTAGGGCTGCTTAGGTCGATTAGTAGTACTAATGGCTTTCGGGAGTACTAATGGCTTTCGTTGGTCAGTGTTTTTTTAAATGACACGTGGGGAGGGGAATTTTAATCTTGAGTCTAAGTCATTCCATAATTTCGGGAAAGAAAAGTAGGGAAGAACGGCTGAGAACTGAGTGCGGGGTTTGTGTGTGGTTAGATTCCCACACTGTCTGGTATTTATGCCTAAGGGGTTTTCGTACACTTGGGATGTATTATTAAAACTGACAGGGAGAGTTTTTTTCGTCCAGTCGTAGATGAATAGTAGAGAATGTAATTTGTAAAGATCAGTGAATTTAAGAATTTTCAAATGTTTAAAAAGAGGGTCGGTATGAGAGTTTGCTATGAAACGCACTGCTTTTTTGTAAATTCAGAATTTGTTTTGTTGCAGGTGTGTTATTGGTATTACTTTAGCAATTTTCATTTTGGATGGTACAACTCCTGTTAAGAATGAATCGTTAAAAATATGTGTCAAGGGAACGGCTATCTCATGTATTATGCCTTCAAGTAGTTTGGGGGAAATGTTATCCAGGCCAGTGGATGTTTTTGTAGGCAAGGATCTAACTACGGATATCACTTCATCGGTACATGTAGGTAGTATATAAAATGAGTTGGAAACACTACTTTTAAGATACTCAGAGAAGTGGTGTGTTGGTCCTTCCATGTTTTGGGTTACTCGTTTAGTAATATTTATGAAATAGTTATTGAATTTTTCACCAATCTGTTTGGGGTTGGATAACTCCTCGTTATTATCAATGAATGATGATGGTAGAGGAGGAGGGGTGTCTGACTTATTAATTGCCTTGCGGAGAATTTCCCAAGTTTTCTTAATGTTCCCCTTCTTTTCTAATAAGGATTGGCTATAATAGGTTTTCTTTTGTTTTCGTAAAAGTTGGTGGAAAACTTGGCAATAAGTTTTGTAATGAGTAATATTCTTGTCAGTTGGGAATTTGTGTTTGTTAGTAAGTAATTTCTGTTTATTTATTGAAGATTTGCGAAGTCCGGGGGTCATCCAAGGTTCTCGTTTTATGTATTTGTTGGGGATTTTTAACGACGTCAATGGAAAGGCTTGATCAAATGCTGTGTTGAGGGTTTCGAGAAATTTCTCATAAGCTTCATTGGAATAGGACTCTTGCGATTCATTGCTGAAATCTGATTCGGAGAGATGTTTGAATATATTCATATTCCTAGTGTTAAAAATTCTTTTAGGAGGACAGGTATGTTTTTGAGATGGGTCGTTTGGGGATTTTCGATACAGAAAGTGGCAAAGTGATCACTAACATCTGCAATGATTATTCCAGTAGTGTTATGACTTGCTTTATTGCAGAAAATATGGTCAATTATTGTCGCCGTGTTGCTAGTAGCTCTCGTATCGCGTATACTTAGGGGAAAATTAGCTCACTCAAAAAGCTTGTCAACTTAAAACATTTATTACATTTAACGGCGGAATAACCAACCGAACTTCTTTCTCAGCTGGTATAGCCAGACTGTTAGTTCATAGGATGGTAACAAGAAATTAACATTATATACAAAACAATTACTCATAACAACGATAGATAAACATAACTCCAAAACAGCAATTAAACCTTTTTATGAAGACAAGATTAGCCAAGCAGCGTGTAGCAGTTATCTGAAGGACTAATCAGCGATTATCAGCTTATGCAACACTGCTAATTACTGCATAAGCCAGCCTATAACAGTACACTCTGCCTGAAAAATCTTTGGTCCTCCAAAGAGAACAACAGAAAAAAAGATGAATCAGAATCCACTCTAGGTATAATGGGGTTATGCCCTTCTTAACACGAAATTACGAAGGTATCTTTGCATTTCGAAATGCATTCGAGCCATAAGAAGAACTTGAGGAACTGACGGGTCGTACAATGTTTCAAAACAAAAACAGAGTTTTTTATCAGGCGTTTTTGTTTTTTTTTTGAATATGGCGTTTCAATTTGAAAATTCTTGCTAAGTTTTCAAGCTGTACCGGTAGTTAGTAATGTGGATCATTCCGCCACGGCTCACTCGTACTCTTTGGTTAGGGATGTTCACTAAATAGGAACGGTGGTCACAACATGTAGAGATTTGGGCTAGAGAGTGGTCCCAATATTCGATTAGTTCATAGGATGGTAAGACTTTCCTATTCAAAATTAAGTATCTTAGCAATGAGCCGATCGACCAACTAAAAGAGTAACCCCCCCCCCCCCCCCAAAAAAAAAACGGGTTGGCCAATGGATACGGTTAAGAGCGGAAAGGTCTTAGCCGTCCATTCATTCACATGTCCATCCAACAATCCAATGGATCGATGGGTGAAAATCTGAATGAGTGGATATATCCATGGCCAAATGTTCAAACTGATGAACAATGTAGTTGATATGTGGCGGTCTATCAGCATCAGAATACTATGCGATTTTAAGGCGAGAACAAAATTAATTTACCATTCGGTATCTGTGGTCGATAATGTATGCATGCTATCATCAAATGACAAGGAGAAAATAAGTGAAAGAATTGAACATAAAAATATTTGTTGGATGATGGATGGATGGTGGATGGATGGACGGACGGACGGACGGATGGATGGACGAATAGATGGAATGAAATTTGCAACATGATCGAATGAATGAATGAATGAATGAATGAATGAATGAATGAATGAATAAGATGTACAGTAATTTGGATGCACAAAATGAATGAATGAATGATTGAGTGAATAAATGAATGAACAAATAAATAAAAATGAGTGAATGAATGAATGAAAGAATGAATGTAGATACACATCATACAGAATTACAGTGAATAAGTGATCGAATGAATGAATCAACTGGTCCTCAGCTCACTCAGTCATGCACACAATCAAAGAATGAATGGATGACTGGATGGATGGATGGATGGATGATCTAGTTTGTCTGCCTCAGTTACTGGTTAAAGCCAATGATCACGGCAAGTAGGACAGGCGAATTATATCGATAACTGAATCCGGATAGGCTTGTTTGTATGTCATCGAGACGAATAAGTGAATGGGTGGGTGGACATGTAAAAGTCATAAACTCGTGTGGTACAACATACATTCAACATAAATATGATTATTCAATTCTACTTTAGAGGATATTCAATTATAGAGATTTTGAGAGAGAGAGAGAGGGGGAGAGAGCTATTGTGCTTCTACTGTTCATCCATTCGATTAGACATGTACACATTCATTGGTTGAATGAATGATGACTGAGTGAGTGAGTAGAATTGCTTCTACAGCAGTCTTGTGCCATTGCGGCCTTATACCAGTACTTTTGGCTACTGTTATTCTGCCCCATGTCTCAAACATTAATATTGACTTGTAACACTACTTCCTAGATATACCTTCGCTCGGGCCTTCAAAATGTTCAATCTGATTGCTTCATTTCCCCTGTATAACACGTATACATTTCGACAGACTATATATGGAATTCCGTAAGTGGGATTCCTAGCCGATTCCGTGAAGTTAGATTCTTGTCGAACATACCCCTGGCCTATGAGAAGGTTTTGTGCCACATAACAGCCGCATGCTACCATAGAAACGAAGATGGCGGCCTCCAGTAGGCCTATACAGAATGGACGACGGAAACACGTATCACTCTAACAACACGCGCTGCGCATGCGCACTAACACCACGTATCACTATGGAGATGACGTCACAACATGGCCACTCACGCGAGTTACCATGACAACAAAACATGGCGCCACTGGGCCACTTGATTATGACGTCATATGAGATCCCCTGATGAGATCCCCCAACTATGACCTGTCCGGGTACATGACATACTACCCACGAGCAACCATGGCGTTTTCTTCTCGAACAGCAAGTTCCTTGATTGCAACGAGGACTTCATCTTCAGGTTTATTAGTGAGGCTGCCATCAGCTGATCGGATAAGATCCTCACCATTGGTTTATCATCACATTCTGATAGAATGGCCTAACTGCACATGTACCACTCTGTCACGACCAGCAATTTTTGTGTCCTCATCCCATTCAGTCCATCGAGAGGTGAAATATGCCCGATCTGGACTTGTACAGGTTTGCGGCTACAACGGTAGGTTTTTTCACCTTCTCCATTTTGACGGCAGAAGCTTGTCTTTGTGCATGAGTTGTATTGTGAGCAGTAACGAGTGCAGCCACTACAGCCGCAACGGGGGTCAGAAGTAATGTACTGGGTCCAGGAACAAGACACTTTAGCGACAGTTTAGCCTGTTTGTTCGACAATAATTTGCAAAAAATGTACTATGATAAAAGACCACCCGCATGCAACTCAGATTTTGTGTCCGGTTATGCTGTTTTAGCTGTAAAATAGGCACTGCCCTTATAAAAAAGTACCATGGTAAACCATGGTAAATCCCAAAATACCCTGGTAATACCATGTATACCATGGTATTAGCAGGGTATTTTGGGATTTACCATGGTTTACCATGGTACTTTTTTATAAGGGTGAGGTTACGGTACGTAATTTGGTGATAATGCCCACGGTTTTACTTTATAACTGTGTGATTTGTGAATATGGGAGGGGGGGGGTGTAGGAAGGCTTACCCCCCCCCCCCCATCCCAAATGGAATCCCTTATAAAAAAGTACCATGGTAAACCATGGAAAATCCCAAAATACCCTGGTAATACCATGGTATTACCAGGGTATTTGGGGATTTACCATGGTACTTTTTTTATAACGGTGAAGTCGTAGATCTAGATATCGATTCGTTCTTGTGAATAATAACGCGCTTCTTTCGAAACTAGATTTGATACTTGGGCTTACGTCGTGAATCGATATCTCTAGTACTCAGTTGGAGCTGTTTGGTCCCATGATGGGCCTACTTGCTAAGAGGTTAAGAGGTCAGCAAGAAGGTCGTCGAAGTCAGTCGGGCTTATTGTCCAAGCGCAGAGATCTTGGAATTTGTGCATTTGTAACACATGCACAACAGTAGCCGTGACTACTTGACAGTTGTAATCTTTTTTTTAAATGAAAAAGATTAAAAGCACTATTGCAGGGATGAGTTGACAATGACGCCATTAAGCGTATTTGACGGGTAAACATTAACTTTCATTCTGTCAGGCACTGATACTGACCCTTCATGTACCACTATAAATCGGGGACTGGACTTTTCGCCGGAAAGACAGTTCGCCGAAAGACAGTTCGCCGAAACTTTGGACAGTTCGCCGGAATTTTCGAGACAACTCGCCGGAATTTTGGACACTTCGTCGGAAATTTGGACAATCCGCCGAAAGTTTGGACAGTTCGCCGGAACTTTTAAGACAATTCGCCGGGATTTTGGACATTTCGCCGGAATATTGGACACTTCGCCGAAGTTTGGGCAGATCGTCGGATGTTTGGACAGTTCGCCGAAAGTTTGGACAGTTCGCCGAAATGTGCCAGACAATCGCCAAGGTGTCTCAAGCAGTTCGTGGAATCTTCAAAAGAGCCTGCTATTTATTTATTTATTTATTTATTTATTTATTTATTTATTTATTTATTTATTGGTGCACAATCGTGATCTTTCTTTTATCTTTTTTTTTTTTGGGGGGGGGGGGGGGGGGGTCAACCATAATATGTAAAAGGCTGTTGTGGAGTTTCGGCGGTCCTTCCTTAATCGTAACTATGACCCTCCGATTGTTTCCCCATCATCCTACTTCCCGAAAGGGAAGCGGAAAAATGGGGGTAACGACAGGAGGGTCGAGAACGAAATGGTTTGACGCGCCGAAGGCGCGCAGGGACGATTTGGAGGACAAGCCCCTTTCGACCCTCGTTAGCTGTTTGTTGTTGTTGTAGGATGTCAAGGCGCGGTGGAGGAGGAAAAGGAAGGAGGGAGATGGCTTAACCCCGTCTAGACTTCTTCCGGCTCTTTTTCTTTGGAGGTGGTTGAGATTGTGATGTGGAAGTCGACGATGTTGAGTTTAGTGTTGAGTTTGGTGACTGGAATGCGTCTAATTCCTTTTTGAGATTTGCCTTGGATTGTTCCCTGAACTCGTGGGTTTCGGAGGCGATTCGGTTTCCCATCTCAACTGCTCGCTTTCCCATCTCTATTATTCTCCTTATTTCTTCGGCGGTGACTGCAGACTTAGGTGGCTGTATTGCTGAGATTGACACACCCGGGCTGTCCGGTAGAGAAGGAAGTGGGGAGTGAGGGGTGGGACGTGGTGAAAAGGCAACCTCCGGTTCCTCCTCAGTCTCCACCAGACGTTCCTCATCCAACAGTACCGGCTCAGGAGCAGCTGGAAGTTGGTTGGGTGTACTAGTGGGACTAGGAGGGGAACTGGCAGCTGCCTCCAGGACCTCCATCCTCTCGCTCACCTCTTTCTTCCTATTCCGGAAGGCCTCCAGCCGCCTGGAACCCCGGCGCTTGGTGGACGGACTCTTCTTCTTCTTGCTCTTCTTCTTTTCAGGGCCAGGTCCAGGCTTCTTCGGGTGAGGACCAGTGTGAGAGGGGTTCCTCTCACAAAAGGTGCTACCTCTCCCCGAAGAAGGTGTGGTGGTGTTGTGCTCTTCAATGACGAACTCCAAGTTCAGATGGACTCTCTTGCCTGTCTCCTGGACAGTCCAGGTGACAGGGCAAGAGATGCGCAGAGCTGCTATTGTTCTCTTCAGTCGCGCTGGTAATTCCAGTGTTTCCATAATTAAGGTGTTAATTAGGATGCTCGCACTCTGAGTTCAGAGGTGCGAATGAATGAGATGATGAACGAGAGGGTCCGGGTGATGACTGATATTTGAAGGGTATCCGGACAAAATGTCCATAGGACAAAATGTCCAAGGACAAAATGTCCATGGACATAATGTCCATGGTGGTTCTGCATAGGTGGACAAAATGTCCATAGGACATAATGTTCATGGACAAAATGTCCATGAACAAAATGTACATATAGTAGTACACCATAAAATCAGTTGGGTTGAAAATTAACCAAAATCGACTGAGTTGAGTGAATATGAATCTTATTCACTCAACTCAGTCGATTTTGGTTAATTTTCAACCCAGCTGATTTTAGAGTGTAAAATAATATTACAAAAGACTGAATACCCCTGGGACAAAATCCCCTTGATAAATATAAATACTATGAATATAGTAGACTATAAAATCAGTTGGATTGAAAATTAACCAAAATCGACTGGGTTTAGTGATTTTTTCACTCAACCCAGTCGGTTTGGGTTAGTTTTCAATCTAACTGATTTTAGAGTGTAAAATAACATAGCAAGTTTACAGTCTAATGACATGGGACAAAATCCCCTTGATAAATATAAATACTATGAATATAGTAGACTATAAAATCAGTTGGATTGAAAATTAACCAAAATCGACTGGGATTAGTGATTTTTTCACTCAACCCAGTCGGTTTGGGTTAGTTTTCAATCTAACTGATTTTAGAGTGTAAAATAACATAACAAGTTTACAGTCTAATGACATGGCTAAGGGAATTTAAAAATTCTGAGAGGTTTTTCTTTTTGCCCTTAAAGTCAATACACAGATTCTTGAGACGTTGCTGGTGGTCCTTTGTAACTCGCTTAACCCTTTTCTTTGGCGGTTCGCCGAGTGAGTCTTTGTAGAGTTGGGTAATAACCATGGAATGATCCTTTCTGATAGCATCAAGGGTTACCCAGACTGATGCATGGTGGTAACCTATGGACTTATTAAATGCACTGTTCCAAGATTCACAGATGTTATTTGTTCTATGATCGTCATTCAGAGTTGAATCATTGACGTTCCAAAGTGGAGGTGGGTAAAGTGCTGGTACATTGCGAAACCTAATGCTTGGAATACCGTCGGAGGATGATTCTGCTGGAACTTTTATTTGCCGATAAGAACCAGCCACGTATGTTTTGTTGAAATAATCCACTAATGGTTCAAGAATTTCAGGAGCAGAATCCATGATGTGTTCCATTCCATTTTTCACCTCTTCCACTGGCAAAAAAGCTAAGCCATCCAACATTGCACAAAAATGTCTCACTTCACTGTCATTCTTATATATTTCAACAAGTCCCAAAGCCTGAATCCTGCGCCACGTGCACTGGGTTAGATGATAAAAACACCCTTGGAGTTGTATATGCTGTCCGAAGACTGTCTTGACAGAATTCATCATGGCCTGCTCAAAGTCCATCACAATCTTTTCAGGATCGGGTGTATATCCGTTTGCGTCACAGTTAGTCACAACAGCATGCAGCAACTCATCATAAATATCCTGGGATTTGCCACTGAGAAAAGCATAAACACATGACACGGCACTGTCGCCAAGGGGGCATCGAATAACATATATTTGTTGAAAGAGCTTTGGTGCAGAAGAGAAGCAGCCATCCATATACCACACTTTCGAACGACATAAGTGTCTGAGTCCAGTTTCGGAACCGAAGACAAGCATTCTTTTGGACGTTTCTGGGCCATTATCATGAATGAGAAAGTTGTCGAAATTTGGCTCACCGGTTGTCTTCCACTCGCCGTCAATGATCAGGTCTTTGAGATGAGATGGATCTTTTGGAAGAGAACCTTGCCTGTTTCTCCTGATGAGACGCTTCACTGTATTGTTGTTCCCCATCGCTGCACGTACTTCTAACGGCTTATGACTTACAAAGTCCGCAAGGATTTGTGCTGGACGACCTCTGTTAACACTTGCTGAGTCTTTGATTTCTGAACGTACTTTAGTAGCTTCAACTTTTGCTGCATTTGGGGCGTGATTATGATCTGTGACTTTTACAACCTTAGTTATATGCAACAGAGAAAAACACTTAATTAAATGGAGAGAAATAATATACTGAGCCCAGGTTGTTTACTTAATATGGTTTGTAACAATAAATGCATTTAATCTATTATATCTTGCTTGACAGAGCTCATTGAATAAATGCACAGTTGAACCACTGGAATATAACCAAATCCTTGTTAATTTATATTCCTGTTAATTGAATAACATCAAGTTGCAAAGTGACTATTATATAAATTCATTATATTGTAGAAAATTAGGCCTTTATTCAACTGTACATGTTGGAAATGATGTATACCCAGTTAGGTACTCTAAAGAAAGAGAAAACTTGATTTGACTTACCTCAACATCTGTATTAGCAAAGGATTTACAATCAAATGCAGCTCTGTTGGCACATGCCCATCGAATGGTTGATTTATTTGAAGATTTTTTGGTGTACATATATCCATCAAGAACAAATTTTTTGCCACCTTTATTGCTAGTAAGAACCTCCATGACTGAAGAATGTTTGACGACCAGAATGAATGAATGAATGAATGAAAGGTTTTAGCGCGCCGAAGGCGCGCAGGGACGATGTGGGATTTACAAATCCCTTGCGACCCGGTTAACCTTATTTTTTTTTTTCCTTGGATCACACAGGCCTAGCTTTCCTATTGCCCAAAATGGAGTCTGAGGGGGTTATGCACGCGGTTAGAATACCCGGCAGTTTAAGCTGGAGTGTTAGGAGGTCAATACTCAATCCCCCAACGCCTTTAAAACTATTAGAGAGCGAGCTCTGTTCGGTTCCAGTTCGGCGATGGTAGAGGTTTGAGACCCACCATGGTGGCGAGCCAGAATGTAATGTTGTGCGATGGCAAGTTTAAGGGAAGAAGAGAAAAGAAAACCAAACAGCAACGCCGGTTTGGTAGCGGCCCCGGTCTATGACCATAGCGGTTACAAAAAAGAAGTGGAGAAAGCTCCAACAGTTTAGTTTTAAGAAACCGGGAGTCATCCATCAAGCCTTCTGGGAGATAGGATGCCGTATGTGATTTTGAGGTATCTGGTTATCCTTCGGGAATCCCAAATGACCTCCTCCACCCCACCCCACCCCCCCCCCCCCAAAAAAAAAAAAAAAAAAAAAAAATCACTGACACACACCCTCAAGCCCTTAAAAGGGCTGTTAAATCTTTATTCAAATGTTCATTTATATCAAATGTACACTCGTTCCCAGCCAGACAAGCTTGTTTCAATCCTTGCCTAGCGTTTGGTGGTTTCTTGTATATGTTGCAGAAAGGTAGGTTGCACCAATTCCTCCTACGCTTTGTCTACCATTTCCATGCGTCTTCTTGATAAGAGTGTTGCAAGAAAATTTGAGAATGTTCAGTTAGAAAAGTAAAAGGTAGAGAGAAAGATAGGTATCCGCTATTGTATATTGTGCCTGCTGTGTGATTGTTGCTATGGATGGGGTAAGGGGTGTGTTTCTTCGGAGTCCACTCCCAACACGCAGAGTTGCGAGGCAATCCTCACAGACTTAATCCTAAAGACCTCAATGAGTAGCGAGGCAATCCTCACTGACTCCACGCAGTTTAATTCTATTGAGTAATTTTAATTTACTGTGGATTATTTTGTTTTTCTGTTTAGGGTTCGGTGTTCGTTCAGCTTCACCATTGATTCACTATCCTGGAGTATGTGGAGGGTTTTGTTATATAGATCTTATTAAACGCGTTTCAATCGCGCTTCAGCAGAGTTGCGAGGCAGTCCTCACAGACTCTATCCTAAAGTTCCCAATGAGTAGCGAGGCAATCCTCACTGACTCCACGCGATTTAGTTATATTGTATAATTTTTATTTTATTTTCATTTTATTATTTTTTTTTTTTTTTTTTTTTTTTTTTTTTTTTTTTTTTTATTTTCTGGAAACTTATTTTGTTTTTCTGTTAAGGGATCGGTGTTCGTTCAACTCAACCATTAATTCACTATCTTGGAGTCTGTTGAGGGTTTTGGCTTGTAGGTCTTTTAATCACGTATCAATAGTTTCTATTTTTGCTAGCTCGTGAAGTTCCTTTATTGGTGTCCATTTCGGTTTGCATAGTGCCACTCGCAGGGCATAATTTTGAACCCTCTGTAGCTTCTGAATGTTGATTTTGCTTAGGTCGCTTGTTATTATGGCACCGTATTCTAGTACCGGACGTATAAATGTTTTGTAGAGCTTGAGAAGCACATCTTTGTTTGCTCCCCAATTTCTACCTCTGATCATCTTCAGAAAATTGATACGTTTAGTAGCTCTAACCGTAATGGAGTTTACGTGACTGTTTAGACTGAGATTGCTATCTAGGATAAATCCCAAAAATTTGGCCTCTTTGTTTGCTTCTAGTTTGTGATCGTATAACTGGAGATCGATACTCGGGACTGGTTTTTTCCTTTGCTTTTTGAAGAACGTAACTTTTTGAGTTTTGGCGGCATTGAGTTTGATGCGCCACAGGGCACACCAGCTTTCAAGATCGCGAATGGTATCCTGCAGACGATTTTTAATTATGTTTCTGGACTTGCTGGCTGTCCAAATGCCTTTGTCATCTGAGAACTGCGATAGTTCAACAAAGTTTTTCCCTACTTTTTCTATATCATTCACATATATTATGAAAAGAAGCGGACTTAGAACCGACCCTTGTGGTGTTCCCGCTTCGAGTATTACTTCCTCTGACACCTCGCGATTAACCCTCACATTGATTTTTCGGTCAGTTAGAAATGATGATATGATCCTTAGAATTTTAGTGGGTAATCCCATTTTCGCTAGTTTATATCTCACGCCATTGTGCCATACCGAGTCGAACGCTTTTTCTACATCCAAAAAAAGCGCGGTTCCGATTTCGTTTTGACTAAATGCTGTTTTCATATAATCGACCAGTCTATATACGTGTTCGATTCCCTCTTTCTGACTCCTATATGCTCTTTGCCATTTGTTGAAAAAATTGATTGATTCGAGATAGCTGCGAAGTCTCGTAGTGAGAATCCGCTCAAATATTTTCCCAACACAGCTAAGCAAGCTGATTGGGCGGTAGTTAGAAGGGTTGGTAAGGTCTTTGTCGGGTTTAGGTATCATGACTCCCGTGGCCACTTTCCAACATTTTGGGAAGTACCCACAGGAGAGACAGCAGTTTAAGAGTTTGGTAAGTCTGCAGTAGAAGATGTTGGGGCACTGTTTCATTATTTTGTAAGAGACTTCGTCTTCTCCTGGGGACGAAGATTACCTGCATTTACTGATTATACCCATGACCTCTTCTACGCTTATTGGTTCGGTTAATTCATGGTCGTCCCCGTCTTCATGCCTTTGGTCGAAGTTCGGTTCATTGAAGATTGAGTTGTTATCTTGGACAAATTTATTTACTCGTACCTTAAAATCGTTGTCATATCTGTTCCCTTCTTGTGGACGATGTGCCTTCTTTAGAAGTTCGGCAAAAGCACTGGCCTTTGCCTTGTCGTCTATGGCCATAGATCCGTCGCTAGTCTTTAGCGCATTATTATTGGCAATTTTGCTCTTTTGGCCAGTAAGAGTTTTAAATGTATCCCAGAACCTCTTAGGTTCTCTCAGCCCATTTATGTTTTCGGTTGCTTTTTCCCATCTCACGCGATTGTCGTTAGCTATGGCCTTTTTTACTTCCCCATGAAGGCGATTATACGCGGTTTTAAGTTCTGCTCTTTTCATTTGATCATTCTCTGATTGGTAAGCCCGGAAGGCTTTTCTTTTTTGTTTGATTATTTGAAGAGTTGTTTTGGTTATTCTGTTTATCCGCGTCTTTACTGTTTGCTTGGGACAGATTTCATCTAGCGTACTGTTGATAACGTCGTTAAGGTGGGTGCAGGCTTTTTCTAGTTCATGAACATTTGAGGGGTCATTTGCCTTTATTTTTACTTCGATAATGTTTCTGAAGAGGTTCCAGTCAATTTTTGATAGGTTCCTCCTATTCACGGGAGGATACCTTGCGGGACCAGTATTACATTTCAGAGTGGCGTGAACCGGCAGGTGATCACTGCCTAGATCATCATCTCCTACAAATATGTCTTGCATTTGGCTGGTTAGTGATTTGCTGGTGATAATCAAGTCTAGGATATCTGATTGATGGAGTGGGTTGTTGCTTATGTATGTTACGTCTTGATCGTTATTTACCACGAATAGATCGAGTTCTTCAATGATATGGAAAAGGGCGTCACCATTAGGCTCAGTCTTATGACAACCGAATACCTGGTGTTTGGAATTGAAATCACCCAAGAATATGCAGTGCTTGTACTTGTTGGTAAAAAATTCAAATACTTTACTGTCTACTGTTGCTTGCGGCTTGTTATAATATGATATGATGGCCACGTGTTTGTGGTCAAGTTCAATTTCAGCTGCAATCACTTCAGCATTGAGGTGGTCGCATGGTATTGATTTGTATTTAATCTCCTGCCTTATTAACAGAGCGACACCGCCGCCTTTTTGGGCGGGGCGATCTCTTCTAATAATATCAAAACCACATAACGAGAATTGTTTGTTTGGTTTAAGCCAGGTTTCGCTAATTCCAATTACGTCCGTATTTTTTAAATAATGTGACATTTGCAAATTTTTCTGATTAACGCTTCGAGCGTTCCACTGGACTATTTTTAGTGTATTGACGACCAATTCAATATGATGTCCAATATATAGTTTGCTGTGTGTTTATCTTTCAAAAACATTGCTGTACATCGAAGAAATGAATGCTCTTTAGATGTGACTAGTACTGCAGTTTGACAATTTTCTTACCAATACATGAAAGATGGGATCTGTCTTTAGATGCAGTCACCAAACAGTTTTGACTGTTTTCATAGCCAAATTGAGAACAATATGTCAAAGACCAATCACACACACACCACAAGCTCATCATTGAATATTGTTATAAAAACAATAAAGTAATGTACACACATGCACATTTACCCTAAGCTAATGAGATATTCATGGTATTCTGATAACATGAAAAATATATACTTAAATTTTCAAAATAATTATAATAATAAAATTAAACTTAAAATTGGGAAGTACAAAAAATAGGAAAACAAAAAAATGGACATTTTGTCCACCATGGCAAATTAATCAAGGACATTATGTCCATGGACATTATGTCCTATGGACATTATGTCCAAGGTGTATTTTTTGTTGGACATTTTGTCCATGGACATTTTGTCCTATGGACATTATGTCCCACTATCATTTGAAGGGACTTTCCTGGGTTCCCATGTGTTAATTCACACGGGGGTGGGGGCGTGATGATCAGGAATATTGAGAAGAGTGGGGCACATGGATCTCATCAAAGAGACACAGGAAGGGTGTAACAGATGACATAATATTGGTGAGTTTCAGATATTTTATTACCAAATAAGAAATCAAGCGTTCATTCATTATTCAATTACAGTACAATAGATTTATGTATACCCTTTGTGATCAACAATAAATTCAAGAATTCAGTTACGATATACACACTTTGTCATCAACAATACGTTTACGACAATAAAAATATGATAATCTCCAACCAGGGAAGCCAGTTAATAATTAGCCAAGGTGTTAGTTCATAATTAGGCAACAAAAAGAAAAAGAAAGAATAATAACACCTCGCCGCCTGAGATGATAAGAAAATGTATTGCTCTTGTAGTTGTAGCTCTGGGTCATCAGAGAGCTACAATAATACTTAGCCCTTTACCTAACGCTGATAGCAGACATCACATCCTGCAAAATATATTCTTGAATAACTAAAACAAATTTAATTATTTGTTTTAAAACATAGCTTATGACCTTTCACTGGAATGAGCCCAGCGAGCTCGTTCCATTAGCTATGTTTTTGAGACAACTGGAAATATAATAGTTGATCATTTGAGGCGGTAGAAAAAAAAAGAATGTGCCGTCAGTGTTAATTGGCATTTTGGCTTGTCGGTGGAAAAAAAACATAAAAAAAAACACATTGTGTTCATTTCAGTTTAGAATTTCATCCTCAATGGACCGGGTTTGACCTGTTAAACGGATTTTAAAAAATGGGAAAGTCATTTTTAAAATTTTAAAATCTTTTCGGCGAACTGTCCAATTTTAAAAATTTAAGTTCCGTCGAAATGTCTTTCCCGGCGAACTGTCTTTCCGGCGAAAACTCCAGTATTCTATAAATTAATCATTTTGTTGACTTTGGGGAAAAATATACATGTCCCCAATTCCGTGTTGGAAAATAAAATTATGCGGTACGTACGTAACTGGATTTCGAGGGAATACGGTCTAGAATTACATAAACAGGTCGAAATTGCTTGGACCGAAATTTCATCTGACTATTTTCTCAAATGCGCCAGTCAAGATTTTGTGGCACCCAATTCGAGTATACTGTAGTTGAGAACTCTCACTTTGCAGACGAACATTTTCCATCTGTTCCTTTTCGGAAAGTTCAGACTCAGTTACATTTGTTTTTCATTTATGCATAAAGCAGCTTTGTCTGATTATCCTGTCGGCAGAAATGATTTCCTGCGACAGAGCAACGTGTTTGATAGATGCACATAAACAATTTGAACTGTGCCGATCACTCTCGAGACACTGTCACTCTCAGTCTCGGCACACGGGTGTTTACAAATTACAGCAGTGACTCACAGTCACACTTTTCAAAGTTCATTATTATCAACACACCAGATGTGATTGAAACTTGAAATTTTATCTGCAGTGACCCAAAATTGGGCAAACCTGGTTAAATATGTACGCATCGTAAATATTTAAAAGTGTTTGTGAGTGACAATACAGAAAACAGTATCCACTACTAGTCCAGTGTAGTTCACGGTCAATCTCAACTTGAAATCGATTCAATGGAATTTCCCTGCCATGGAGATGATTTATTTGGCTCATTGGAGCCAAGTTCTAATAGAAGTTCACCAGTGTCCTCAGAACTGCAATGCCCATCTGTACATGCAACGCCTTCATTCACAGAATCTGCATTTGACAGTGATGAAACTGAATTTGAGAACAAGAATAATAATGCTGATAATGCACTTCCAAGAAAGAAAATTCGAAGCCGGTTTTACAAACTTGAAGAGAAAATCACTGTGCTAAGACCAGAAGAGATTCTCTGGTTTTACAAAGAGGAGGATGGCAGTAAAAAATGGACTTCTTTTATAGGGTATGATTCAGTGAGACTTGAGTTCAAGTTCAGAGAGTTAAAAGAAAACATCTGTGCAAATGATGAGTCCAAATGTGAGAGAATTGTTGTAAGAGGTGGGCTGTATGAAGTTGATGTGGATAACAGGAAATGTTATCCCATTTATTGGTCAGGTATGCTGTCAAGCCTTAAAAGTATTTGCAGTATGTTCCTGAATTGCAGTTAGTTATTTTGCGGAAGTTCCTCGCAATCCTCGGTGTACATGAAGGTGTTATTACTCCTTTGTCTTGTTGGCACTTAATTGGATTACAGTGTTGTCACCTACATTAGTCTATTGTTAATAATTGCTTTTTTATTAAATGCATCCATTAATTTTTTGAATGAAAAGTTTCAGTGCGCCAAAGGACGTTGTGGGATTTCCCTTGCCACTCACAGGTACTCGGCACAAGTTGGGAAATCGAAATAAAATTGTATCTGATAGCATTTCTGATCTATAAGATCGGAATATAAATATTAATGTTAATATTTATATTCCATTATGGGGGCATGACTGTTTCGATCCAAAAATGCTAGGCTATTGGATATCTTCTTTTTTTTTTTGTTCATTTCGCAGCTTGTGCCTAGTGCCTGTTGCGATGCGATTAACTTTATTTGCTTATGAATCCACGGGGGTTCTCCAAAAAAACCGAACCCCAAGAATCTCTCAGAACCCCCCTCCCCTCCCCTCATAGCCACCCCTCCACCCCACCCTCTAAGATACACTTGCGCAGTATTTTAGTTTTTGGTGAAATATTTCCATTTCCTGTAGTAGTGTATTTATCCTTTTTTGCTTGGTGAGGCACTCATTCACAGGTGTGTCGATTTCGCTTTCATCTGAAGACTCATTCTAAGCCCGGTCAAGGAGACAGTATTTGCACCAGTTAACGAAAATCATTCCCAGTTTGTAGTGAAATTTACGAAATGCATTCACCACCAAACACTAAGCAAGGATTGAAACAAGCTTGTCTGGCTGGGACCAGTGTACATTTTAAATAAATAAATAAATAATTTATTTATTTATTGGTGTTTAAGGTCGTATACTTATGCGCAATGGCTAATCATGACCGTTTTAAATAAATAAACATATGAATTAAGATATAACAGCCCTTTTAAGGGCTTTTGGGCGTGTGTCTGTGAGATCCTTTTTTTATGCTCCCTCCCATCACCCCCATCATCTGTTCCCCCCCACCCGCAAGCTGACCAGATGGCCAAGATTCAGCATCCAATCTTTCTTATAGGCTGATGGATGACTCACAGCTTTCAAAAACACATTTGGTGAATTGTTTTCCTTTCTGTAACTGCTATGGATATGCTGGGGCTGCTCTCAAACCATCGACTGTTTGGGTTTCTTTTTCTAAAACAACTATCAAACAGCGGTTTCAGTATAACCATAAATATGCCCACATCTCCAAGCAAAAACAGAGCAGAATTCTTTTTGTTATGCACAACTCCTAGCCCCCTTCCAGTTTGAGGTTCTCGGGGATCTGAATCCACCACCACCTTTGGAGCGCTGAAACTTTTCATTAATTCAAATAAGATTTTTGGCCATAGCAACCCTCGTGGATTCATTAGCAAATAAAGTTATTTGGGTCGCTTGGGAAATCTCCAGAAAGAATTAATACAAATAAGTTATTCACATCGCAAGGAAAATCCCACACAAAATTAATGGATGCAGTCAATAAAAAATCAGTTATTAACAATAGACTAATGTAGGTGACAACACTGTAATCCAGTGGAGTACCAACAAGACAAAGGATTAATAACACCTTTGCACACACTGAGGAACTTTTGAAAAGTTACTTACTGCAATTCAGGAACTTTCTGCAATTTAGAAACTTACTGCAAATAGACCAACCGTTAAAAATGTACAATGCTAGACTTGTGATGTAGTGATGTATACATTAATTCCCACTGAAATAAGTTGTTGGATAACCACAGAAAATTGTTGATTCCATTTCAGTTCTGTTCATACAGTAATCAAATACTTGTACCTACTTTTTTTTGTAAAATCATTTTATTGTACATACCTGCTGAGAGCTGTCCAAGGAATGATATGAAGACTTAACCTTTAACTCAATGCTGACATCAACATTTTTTTATTTTAAATATCATTTTTTAAAATTTAAAAAACAATTTCAACAAAACCATGTCATGTGACCCCTCATTGGAACGGGCTCGTTCCATGATATGGTTTTGTTGAAATATTTTGAAAAATAATACATTTTCAACTTCTGAATTTACAAATTCCATGGGTAGATGCGTCCAATTTGTTAGGTAAAGGGTTAAACTTATCAACTCTTTGTTGGAAGGGGGCAATTCTTTTTGGTGTCCTACAGGACAATACATTTGAAAACATTTTTCTTCAGACTTTTCAATTTCACTAACAGCACTCAAGGATTACTTTTCACATCAAAATGATGATACTGACTCTGCCGAAATAGCCAGATTAAATAAAACATGACTAATTTTTTCTAACAGGGCTGTAACATGTTGGTGTTGCATGGGACATTTCGGAGACCTGAACTTTAGGGTACAGTACATGTACCTTCAAGCATTGATCAAAGTCTGTTCTGTTTGTGAAGTTGATCTGTTGTTTTCACCAATGTTAATACCAAGAGATACAGCAGTTTGAAATGAGCAAGCAAGAAATAGTCAATGTGCTTTGAGTTTTTCAGACATGCAGAAAATTAAGGGTGTTATGTGGGACACATAAAAAGAGTGTTGTACAGAACGTTTTATCTCCAATATAAATTTTGACTACATGTATGTAACTAAAATTAATATTGAAAACTTAACGAAAGAGGCATTATACTCCACAAATTTCTCAATCCATCAACAATATAACATTTTTCAGCTTAATTTAATTTAGTTCATAGGAATTCAATGGTTAGACCTTAGGTGTTGTACGTGACAAAAATTGGTGTTGTACGGAACATGATCATTGTCATTTCACCATGTCAGAATTATGTCATCGAACTCGATATGATACACACATTACAAGGCAACATGCAATATTGATTATAGTAATAGTGACTGTTGACTCCCCAATCATCTGGCAGAGAAAAGTGCGGCATGCATCACCTCATTCTTTTGGTATATCGCATTTAGAAAGACAACTACTTTACAAGAATTCAGAATTTCAGATTTCGCAAATCCCATTTATAGAAGTCATTAAATATTCAAACCATCTCATTTCCAAAATCAGTTTGATTGTTAGTGCAAAATATACAATTTCTTTGGGTTTTTCATGCAGAAAATCATAGGAGGTCAAAATCAACTAATATTAAAAAAAATGTATGTTGGTATGGAACCTGTCTAATTTCTGGTATTGTGTAGGACATTTTCAAAATGATCCATATAGAGAAAATATTTAGACCAATACAGGTGTCATTCTCATCATTTCATTTACCCCATGATGCAGTAAGAAAATATCAGTTGGCTTCAAGCAAACCTGCTTCCCTATTTTTTACATCAGCTTTTGTATACAAAAGTGTTGTATGGGACATTGGCCTGTTATTGTGTAGGGGGTGCTGGTATCACAAATAAAAATAGACTAGACACTCAAAAGAGTCAGTGGTATTTATATATCAGATTCCATCTACCTACTCATATGGCACAAAGAATGCAACAAATGTCATTGCAACCTGTTTCTATGTTGCCACTTCAAAATGATCAATTGGGAAATATCAAATACTGATTTTGATAGAAAAAAACAACCATGATACTCTTGTGTACCAAATACAAGTACAGGTGGAATAAAAGTACAGGTTGGAACATTTATTAAATTTAAATAAAAGTACAGACCCAAATAATAGTAGAGCGATTCCATAGTGACTAACGAGACAACCTGCTGTTAATTTTGGAGTCTTGTGTGCTTAATGTTGTGCAAATGCCAAGGTTTCTAGGTGTTGTGTGAATACTACATAAGTTATATATCTCACCAATTGGAAGAGCGAGGTTTTGGGTGCACCCTCAGTTAGCTGTGGTCTAAAAATAGACCGTGACTAACGGGACAAAAAGTGGACATGATCTTTTGGTTCTCTTAGGGGAAATATAAATTTATCCCCACAGCTGTAAATAGACAAAAACTGTCTCTGTCTCGTTGTATTGGGGTACTCCAGCCTCACAATGAAGACTGGTGTAGACCTTGTATCTTGACTATGTGTGAGATAATATCCCAACTGTGATGTGACTAACAGGACACACTTGAGTGTGACTAATGGGACAAAATGTAAATGGACAGCCTTTTTGTATTGCAATGCATACATTCAGGGTTGAAGCCTGCATGAATAATATAAAAAAAGAATTAATTTCAACAAAATCACTTTTATAACACTATTTTTAACACGGAACAATAACTCAGCTGTTAATAATGAAACCTGCCCCCCATGGATTCCAGGGAAGGGAAGGAGTGCTTATTTATTGTGGTAAACAAGTTTTGTTTTACTGGGAAACTCGCATCCGGTAACAAATGTCTGGGGTGGAAGTCCTCTTAAATGGGGCAACATGGGTCCTATCTCGACAGTAAAATGGAACTTGTTCACCTTAGTAATAAAGCACTGCTTCACTTGCTGGGGTTCCATAGTATGTGTGTGTGAGGGGGGGGGATAGGTGGGTGGGGGCAACCCAACCTTTTACCCAATAAAAGATGCTTACCCATTTAAATGACTTAATGTCTACAAAGCATGTGTCAGTGTCATAATCAAACTGGCAGGCCTTGCCAGGTGCGACACATTGTATTTAAAATTGATCTTTTTTCACAATGAGAAGTTGATAAACACACAGTTGTATCAATATTCTAGATACATGGGTGACCCCGTTCTATAAAGTTTCTACTCCAAAACAATCATAAAATCAGAATTTTGCACTGTGGTGCCTACTGATAATGGCTTTAGCTTTAGTAAGCACCTTATTTGTGCAGCAGTAATTGAAAGATCATACCCCAGTATGAAATCACTAATTATCCCACTTAAATCCGGTCACTACACATCCCTTTTAACCTCATCTATTATATTGTTGTCCACAAGTAATTTACTTCTGGAACACAATATAATCGAAGAGTTTAAAAGGAATCCACAGTGACCCAAGTACTGAATGTACAATATAAGTACATGTAAAGCTAAAAATGGGTTTTATTCACAGGCAATCAGGCACTAAAATTTAACCCATTTCGGCCATTTGTTGAATGCTTTTTTGTGACCTTAGTGTCTTGCAAAATTTATTTGAAATCATGAAAGTTTACAACATGTGGATGCTATTTATTTTTTGAAGGAGATCTATAAATATTACAAAGAAAAGAGTAACCCTCCCTGTCCCCCACCCCCTCCCCACCCACACCTCTCCTTGGCTGATTTGCAAAATTAAAGGCCAGTGAACCAAACGTATTAATCTGTTAGGCCTAATAAGTTTAGAAAGTGTCGACGTTAAAGTTTCGTTCAAACTCGTAGACCCCTCTCTTTAATATTGGCAGGGGTAAAACTTCCACGATTGACTCTTTCTTGACAACTGCAGTGTCGCCATCAATAAGTTTGACATGCCTTTTACTGATAGCTTTTGCAAACATGATTGAAACATTGCCAGAATTGACAGCAGTTATCGGTATGAATATAAAATCTGGTAATTTCCAGGATGTGTGTGGATTCAAAAAAATTGCTGACAGAACTCTTGCAGGGCTTCATCACATGACCTTCTCAATCTTCCATCTTGAAACATTTTGTGCAAAACAGTTGGTTTGGTATTTTTTTTCTATGCAAAACATTGCCATTTGTGTTAGGGTAAAAAATGTTTTAAAAATTTAAAAAAATTAGTTTTCTGCAATGTAGATCATGTGACCCAGAATCGTGACTAATGGGACATTTGAATGTGACTAACAGGACAGATACATTTGTGACTAACAGGTCAATTTTTTTTGCCAGTTAATTTTAAAAGCAGTGCAATTATTCAATCCTACTTTCCCTGAAACATACAGAAGTTGATGTGTTTTTAAAATATCCCACCAGAAGACAGACCTTTCATTGATTTAAAAGTTGCTGCAATTTTTGGTTAAAATTCATTGAAAAATTGTGACAAATGGGACACGTTTTTCCATAAACAAAAAAGGTTTCCTTTCAATGCAAAAAAAAAAAAAAATGTTCCCAAAATTGATCATGGATCTATAATAATATTTGGGCTATATTTTTCACTAAAGGAGAATAAGAATTACATTAAAATTAATTGAGAAGACATTTTTCTAAACTTGAAGTTTTAATTAGAGTTTGAGGTTAACAAGGATAACAATTAACAAAATAGTGTATCTAGTAGAAAAATTATTTAAATTATTATTGTTCAGATGCTCTACTATACACAAAACACAGAATGACCATTTGTGTGAGAAGTTTATTTTTTACCCTTCATGTCCTATTTCTATGGAATGGCTCAGTACATGTATAGGGTGGAAATTCATTGAGGGGATGGGGGAGAAATGCTAGATAATTTTATCTAAAAGACAACTTATTTTCCAGTATTGCAGTTAGTTTTATTAAACAAAACTAATAGGCATCATGATTACAACAATGAATACACTGTGCTAAACAAAAGACTATTACACAATGTAGTGAAGATTTTCTAATTTGAAGATCTCCTCCCTGTTGGAAGGGCAATTTTAATAAACATACAGGCCCAAATAAGGTTCATACAGGGTGGAAAAATTACCTAAAATCAGTCCTGGAAATGAGACGGGTGCAATTGCTCCCATCAGCAGTCAGCACCCATGTTTTCTAGTTTCCTATAACTCCCCCCCTCTCCTCCCCAGGGCCTTTTTGGTGGCTGCTCCATTCCTTTGGAACCTGCTTCTGAGTGGGCTGAAAGCATCCCATAGCCTCCCATCTTTCCGATCAGCTCTCAAATCACATTTGTTCCAGCGGGTATATAACTTACGATGAAGACCGCTGATTGTGATTCATCCTCTTGGAGACCGTCAGTGAAATAAGAAATGCAGAGTGATTTTTTTTTTTTAATTTTTTTTGTGTTAAGCCCAAGAGCTCTATGAGGATTTTCGGCTTTAAACTACATTTATTTATTATTATTATTATTATTTAAGAAATATTTTTTCTTTGGTCCAAAATGCATTTTGAAGGATTTAGAGTGACTACATGTGGAAACAAATTTGACTCCTATGACCTTCCCCCACCCCACCCCCACCAGTTGGGTGCCAATAAGCATTTTTAGCCCGACTGAGTGTTTACAGTCCATCGTCAGTCCGTCCATCCGTCTGTCCATTTTGTTAACATTTAGAGTTTTTGATAAAGTTTGTGGTTGAAGTTTTTTAGTGAAGGTTACAGTTTCTTTTCTTTTCAATTAATATTAATTACTATTAATTGTATCATTCTCATTATATTTTATGTAAGTTTGGGACATATTTAGCCCTTTTTGCAGTCAATTTAACTTAGAACTTCCAGGTTAAAGTTTTTGGTGAAAGTTTTTAGCTCACTGAAGGGAGCTTAACTTATCACTTGTCGTCCGTCGTCATCCGTCGTGAACTTTACATTTTCGACTTCTCCTCACAAACTACTGGACCGAATTGAACCAAATTTGGTGTGCATGTTCCTTATCATATGTCAATTCAAGTTTGAACAAATAAACTTTCCGCATCCACAGGGGGTACCACAAGGGGCATTACTCTGGTAGCAGCCATACATTTTTTTTTAAAGTTAAAAAAATCTTCTTCTCCAGAACCATCATTTAGAATCTTTTGATATTTGGTATATACATGTAACATCTCTATTGGGGTCAGATTCAAGTTTGTTCAAATCTGGTCCCTGGGTTAATAATTGGGCTCCCTGTGGGAGCCCGAATTTTAACTTAATGAAATATGAGGAAATTTCTTTAAAAATCTTCTTCTTCAGATCCACCAGTTAGAATGCTTTCATATTTGGTATACAACATCTATAGGGAGGTGGGGGTGGGGGGGGGGGGGGGGGTGGGGTCAGATTCAAGATTGTTCAAATCAAGTCCCTGGGTTTATATTTGGGCTCCCTATGGGAGCCTGAATTTTAACTTAGTGAAATATGAGGAAATTTCTTTAAAAATCTTCTTCAGATCCACTAGTTAGAATGCATTCATATTTGGTATACAGCATCTTGGAGTGGGTCAGTTTCAGGTTTGTTCAGATTGGTTACCTGGGTAAATTTTTGGGCTCCCTATGAGAGCCCGAATATCAACTTAGTGCAATATAGGGAATTAAAAAAAAATCCTCTTCTTTAGACCCTGTAGTCAGAATGTTTTCATATTTGGTATACAACATCTCTAGGAAGGTCTGATTCAAGTTTGTTCAAATCTGGTCTCTGGGTTGACATTTGGCTTCCTATGGGAGCCCGAATTTTAACTCAGTGCAATATGAGGAAATTTCTTTTAAAAGTCTTCTTCTTTAGATCCACCAATCAGAATCCTTTCATATTTGGTATACAACGTCTCTAGGTGGGTCAGATTCAAGTTTGTTCAAATCGGGTCCCTGCCATTAATATTTTGGCTCCCTATTTGAGCCCGAAGTTTAACTTAATGCAATGTGAGGACATTTCTTTAAAACCCTTCGTGTTCAGATCCACCAGTCAGAATTCTTTCATATTTGGTATATACATTTGTAACATCTCAAGGGGGATCAGATTCAAGTTTGTTCAATTTGAGTCCCTGGTTTATTATTTGGGCTCTCTATGGGCAGGGTTGGGGTGGGGGGAGGCAGGGGGAGCATGTTATTTTCAGGTTTGTTCAAAGCCATTCCTTAGTGTTTTTCCCATAAAATTTGCCTTTGCATGGCTTCATTCCTTTGTAGTGTTGATGAACCATGTCTAACTGAATGTGACCCCAAACACTTCTTTGAACCACTTTGGCCGGTGTTACACCTTTACACCTTGATTCTTCATCAATCTTGTTTCTTTTTATTGGTGATGAATATGTTTTGGGGTAGAAAAATGAAAAAAAAAATTTGTATAGCAATTTTTGTATATCACGAGGGCAGATTCGTTAGGTACAGTGTAGACGGTTACCAAAAAATGGCTCAGACTGTTTTGTGTCTAAGCATTGCCATTGTTGGGACAGTCGGGCTGTATGCATGACATCACTCTTGTTTATGGTTGATTAAGCATGACTAGAGGATGGTTCCTTTTTGATAACCAGAATTCTGGCATATCGAATATGGCCCCCCATGGCAGCCATCTTGGATTTTCAGGGACTTTTGATCGTCCATGTGATAATCCAACAGATATTGTTTTTTTATGGTTGATTAGTCATGACTAGAGGATGATGGATCCTTTCGATAACCAGCATCAATGTCCATCCATCTATCTGTCTGTCGTACCGTCCACCTGTCTGTATGTGCGGGAAAACTGGATGTTTGGGCTTAATTTTTTGCCGAAAAATTGATAATTTTAAAACGTTTGGACAACCGCTAAAAGTCGTTTCATCGGAAAGTTTTTTTGGGGAATAGACCTGGTTGGATCCCCTAAGATAAATCTGAAGAGAGGGCAATGCTAACCCCAGCCGTTAATTGACCATAAACCTTAACATAAACCCTGAAAAATTGCTACAAATCGATTCTTGCCTCATAAGTCTCATATTTTAGACATTAACCTCATAATATATGTACGTAAGCTCATAATCTGGAAGTAAGCTCAAAATCCCTGTCTGGACCCCAAAAAAACTCATAAGTCCCGTAATATTGGCTGTCCATCCGTTAAGTTTTGTTTGTCCACGCAATTTATACGGCTGCTCATATGAGCGGGCCGTACTCTGAGGTGCCAAATAACAGTGATGGCCAAATAACAGTGATGGCTCAGATTTTGGTCTGAAAATAATAACAGTGATGGCATTTTTGCTCTATGTCTCAATGCCAAATAACAGTGATGGCAAGGAATTTTTCAGCAAAATTGATAAGCATGTCGACACTCTTATTTGGCACCTCGGAGTATTATGGTTTGGCAATGTCCGTCCGTCTGTCCATCTGTCTGTCCGTCTGTCTGCCTGTCCATCGTTAAGTTTTGTTTCACATGACTAGAAGATGGTTCCTTTCGATAACCAGCATTCTGGCATATCCAGTATGGCCACCATGGCAGCCATCTTGGATTTTCAGGGACTTTTGATTGTCCATGTGATAACTTGAAAACTATAGATCCAACAAATACTGCTTTTTTATGGTTGATTAATCATGACTAGAGGCTCATTCCTTTAGATAACCAGCATTCTGGCATATCCAATATGGCCACCATGGCAGCCATCTTGAATTTTCAGGGACTTTTGACTGTCCATGTGATAATCCAACAGATACTCTTTTTTAGTTGATTAGTCATGACTAAGATAATCCAACATATACTGTTTTTTTTTATGGTTGATTACAGTTACAATTAAAAGTCTTGTCCTGAAATGCGCACATATAGCACGTTGATCTGCGCGTTAATATACATGTTAAGACCATAGTAAGACTATCAAATATTGTGCATGTGGCCTGTGCACAAGCAATGTTTCAGCCAATGGACCTCCGGGTAACCCGGAGGTCCATTGGCAGAAACATTGCCTGTGTTTGCTGTGAGGAACCAGGAGAACCTACCGTACTTTGGATGGCATTCGATATGGCAATTGCGCGCAATTCCTACGCGCAATTAAGCCTAGAAAAGTGCACATTTTGAGACAGGACTTCTAGTTTTTTTAACTGTAGTCATGACTAGAGGATGGTTCCTTTCGATAACCAGTATTCTGGCATATCCAATATGGACACCATGGCAGCATATACTATTTTTTATGGTTGGTTAATCATGACTTGCAGATGTTCATGGTTGATTAATCATGATTAGAGGATGGTTCCTTTCGATAGTCAGCATCCTGGCATGTCCAGTATGGCTGCCATGGCAACCATCTGGGAGTTTTGGTGGCTTTTGTTTCACCATGCAATAACTTGAAAACTATACATGCATATTCAACTTTAATGGGTCGTAAGCCAGGAATGTACAATTATTTTGAAAAAGTAAAAAAGTGTTTGCGCTCATTCCAATAAAGGTTCATAAGGTATGTTTTTGAGGCCCCCTTCCAAAAAGAAAATATTTATGTTTGCGAATCAGGATATTCATTAGTCCAAACATGGCTTGAAAGACCGTATTTTAATGTTTTGGTTTGGTACATCTTTTCATGCAATTAAATTACACTAGGTTCCATACCTTGCATTATCATAAAATTGTGACTGTTGTTCCTGCTTCTGTCCAACTGCTGAAGACTAACTCTGCACCTTCAAGCTGTGCGGAAACCTCAAAAGCTCAACAAGTTTTAAAAAACCCACAGGAATAAAACTGCAGGGCACCTGAATTTCATGTGCATTTATATTGCACAGGGAGCACATTATGTTGACACAGCTTCTAATTCTGATTGTACAATGTAGTTATTCAAAATATTTTTTGCAATTATCGCAGATGATCGTGTGTTATTTGTGTTACCGGTAGTTGAACCGGTAAAGAGTTAATTTAGTTGAACTTTCTTAGTTTTTGTTTGTAGGAGGTGTCTGTGATGTATTGAGAGGTACATGGTTCTATGATGGCACTTACCAGCCTTTGGAGGAAAAACACTCCAAATGTATAGAGGATGAACATTTGGCCCAATTTCAAGGCCATGTTGTGAATCAGAATTCTGAAAATAAATTAAAGGGTCAGCAGCCTGGTATGTATTTGCTGTCTTTACAAATTGATTGTCCCTGCAATTTGTTAAACACAATCAGCAGTTTGTCATCGGTATATTTCCGCTTTATAATTGTACCCATACTCTCAAAGAGAAAAGGGGTATACTAGACATGTTAAAGCTCACTATATCAGAGATAGACTCCGAATTTTCCAGAATATTTTTATAATAAATGAGTCCGAAAATTGGAAAATTTAATAAATCAGTCAATCTCACTACTCTAAACTGCCTAATAATACTGATGGCTGAAAAAAGTGATGGTCTGGATATTTGATTGGAAATAATAACTGTAATGGAATTTTCACTCTATTCCCAACTGCCAAATAAAACTGTTTGCTAGGAGTTTTCTCCAAAATAAATAGTGGTGTTGACACCATTATTGGGCATGTTAGAGTACCCATACTGAAAAAAGTTTTATCTTAATTCTTTGAACCAAATAAAAATTTAATTTTCACCATTCCATCCTCTATTCCTTTAGCACACCCTACAGGACACAGCTATCACCCGATCTGTTTAAATTTCTTACATGGCTTTGGGGCAATGTCTAGATGGGCGCTATCAAATTTTTCTGAATTTTGTTGAGAAAAATGGTCGCCACCGGACATCTTAGATTTGGCATATAAATTGTCAACAATTCCATTGACAAACTCCACAGGCCGCATCGCTCTCCCGATCTTTTTCAAATTTCATATGTATCTGTGGTGTGATGTGTGGATGGGTAACAAATATTTCTGAATTTCATTGAAAAACGTGGCGGTCAGTGGCCATCTTGGATTTGGCATATGATTTGTCAACAATTCCATTACTAGTAGCACACCCTACAGGCAGCTTCTCTCACCAGATCTTTTTCAAATTTCATATGTAGGTTTGGCTTGATATCTTGATAGAAACTATTGAATTTTTGTGAATTTCATTGAAAATGATGACTGCCAGCAGCTATCTTGGATTTGGCATATGAATTGTCAACAATTTCATTAGCACACCCTACAGGCCATCTCTCACCTGATCTTTTTCGAATTTCATATGTAGCTTTGATGTGATGTCTAGATGGGAGCTATCAAATTTTTTGAATTTCGTTGAAAAACATGACTGCCAGTGGCCATCTTGGATTTGACATATACATGTAAAGTGTCAAAAAAGGACAATAATGCCATTAGCACTCCCTTCAGGCTACACTACTCACCTGATCTTTTTCAAATTTAATATGTAGCTTTGGTGTGATGTCCAGAAGGGAGCTATCAAATTTTTCTGCATTTAATTGAAAAACATGGCTGCCAGTGGCTATCTTAGATTTGGCATATAAATTGTTAACAATTCCATTAACACACCCTACAGACCATATCTCTCATCCAATCTTTTTCAAAATTTATATGTAGCTTTGGTGTGATGTTTTGATGAGAGCTATAGAATTTTTATAAATGTTGTTGAAAAATATGGCTGATTGTGGCCATCTTGGATTTAGCATATAAATTGTCAACAGTTCCATTTGCACACCCTACAGGCTGCACCTCTCATCCAATCTTTTTCAAATTTTATATGTAGCTTTGATGTGATGTCCAGATGAGGGCTATCAAATTTTTCTGAAAGTCATTAAAAAACATGGCCACCAGTGGCCATCTTGGATTTGCGTATAAACAGTCAAAAATTTCATTAGCACACTCTACATGCCGCATCCCCCACCTGCTCATTTTTTGATTTCATATGTAGCTTTGGTGTGATGTCTTTTCAGTAGAAACTTGACTTGAGTGAAAGACTTGGCATTACTGGAACTTGCTGTTTAGTTAGTCCCTTCTCAGTTAAGTTGAGCTGCAGTGTCATTGACACTTTCATATTTCTACAGCTGAACAATTAACGTGTCTGAGGTATACTGGATTACGTGTTTCAGTTCATCCATCCATCCATTGGGTCGTCCATCAATGCAAACATTTTGCATTGTTATTTCAAAACCATTGCTTGGAGATGATCTCCTTTTGGATGATAATAAAGCAGCAAGGGGGAAGGGTGGGGGAGGATATGCACCTGCAACAGGTTTTCGTCCTTGCATGTTTATTTTTTTGGAGTCCCTGATAGTTGACGTAATTTGCTCATGAAAATTAAATTTTTATACCAAATTTTATTTCTCTTTATACTTACCAAAGTAACACAAGTGCCTACTCTTCTTATTACCTCTCGGGTGAAAGAGAGGGCAAATTTTGGAGAATCCTAATGAAAACCCTTAGGAACTTTTACAATACCGTAGTCAAAAAACAAAATTTAAATGAAACCGGTTTGACCAGGTGCTGTTTGTGCATGGTGCACAATACCTGGTTACCTGTATCCTGTAAAAACAGCCCTATTGTCCAGTTCGTGCCGGTCATATGCAAAGTCAGTTTCCAAATTTTCAAAAGACACTGACTCATGTATACTTTTAAATTAAAAGTTTATATTGCTGGGAGGGCAATATTCTTTGGTTACTTTGGTAAGTATAATAAGAAATAAAATTTGGTATAAAATTTTAATTTCTTCGAATCTTACCAAACTAACACAAGTGTTGAATGAACAATAGTTGGAGGGAGTATAAAGCATATTGTGTCTGATTAATAGATATAAAGGAGGTCATATTTAAGCATGAGTGGGAATTAATGGTATAGTGACAATAGGAAATAATAATTCAGCTTTTCCTAAGAATAGGGTTACATAGGAAAATGATAAAAATGTACCATGTCAAACATGAACATATAACCAGAACACAATATAAAACATAATATGTGAATGTGTTATGCAGTTTGCACAAACAATTACTCTAATCTGCAATAAAACATGGCAGGCTCCATAGCACCTATTCCTAAAGGAATATAGTATTTGACTTTATATCCATGTTGCGGTCACGATTAGTCATTTTGCAGAAATATGTGATCTTAAACAAAAAAAAAGAATTTGATTTCAAACTGCCAGACTTGATGTCGTCTACTTCAGAAGTTTCTCAATTATTGCTCTTACTTCTAGTATGGTTCATCATTCAAGGTCATCAGTAATATAAGATTAAACTCCAAAATGGTGCATGTTTCACTTGCTAGATTCTGATTTTCCATGGGTGTCTCGTCCCATGCCAAAACCATAGTTTGGTCAGGCATTATTCACAGAATTCGGTCTGGCATTATTTATAGTTTACAAAGACATCAGCCAACTCTACATGTAAATCTATTGGTTCACCAGGCTTTTTTTTTTTTTTGGTGAACCTTATCTGCTCTTGACGGGGAGTCCACAGAGAGCTTTTCTATCAGTTGTTGGCAAAGCATTACAGCTTCAGATTATTGATGAAATCTGGGAATGAACTGTAGGAGATCAAACAGCTTCGTGGAGCATTGTATGTGTAGCTGACACCATCACATTCTTTCAGAAGATGAAATCAGCAACATAATAAATGTCAGACTGGTTACTGTTTGGCAAATGTTGTCTTTTTATAACGTTAACCCTGCTTGTGTGAGTATTAAATTTTCTTTGTTTTTATACAAGATTAGTACATGATCATTTCATCCCATTCTTAAAGTTTGAGGTGAGAGCAGGCAGTGAGCTTATGCTAAATGAGCTTATGCTAAAATGATAAAAAAGAATAACGTTCTTTCATATTTAATTTTCAATTCAATTTAATTATGATTTGCATTGTGATTATTAGAGCTGTGCAGTATTGAAATTTCAGGTTCGGTATCGGTATTTTTCATGTAAATACCTCAGTTTCGGTATGGTATTCGGTATATACACAGAACTCTGAAAGTAGTCGCAAACTGACCCAATTTCCCAACATTCAACCATATAGTTAGTTAAGAGGCGCAGCACTGTCATCTCATGAACTTGACAAGTTAATTCAGTTGCGATAACTGATTAGTCTAGCAAGTTATTTAATGAATCACTCGATTCAGTATGAACCATCACACTGAATCGAGTGATTCATTAAATAACTTGCCAAGATAATCAGAACATGCCCCCCCACACACACACACATACGCACACACACACACACACACACCAATGAATCAGGTGGAAGAAACTTGGCATAGCTTCTTAACCTTAAAAGCTTTTCAGAAAGTTTTCACTAGTAGTAACACTCTTGGTCTGTCTTTCCCTCCTTATCTTTCAAAGGGGCAACAAGATTAATGTCCACTGTCCAGTGAATCCAGTGTCCAATATCCACACAAATATGCCAGTAACTTGGAAGTAATGCAACTGTAATTAATCTCTCTATGATAATTCCAGTTGTGAAAACTTTGTGCAATCATTGCCAACTTTGCAATGTGTCAATGACGTGGTGTCATCCAACTTCATTGTTTGGGTTCATCCTTGATGAATATGTAAAATAACATGTTTTATGACATTCATCTAGTTGAAATTATAGGGTATTTTGCATGGAATCAACCAGTGTTCACTAACTATGCTTCTGGTTCCTGGCTGCATACACATTTCTGAAAATTTCAGGGAATCCATGATTTTCCATGATAAATTACGGCACATTTTCATTTTCTATGAGAAAAAAATGTACAAATCGTAGATTTACTAATAGCAGCAAATCATTTTCAAAGCATTTGCTGTGCCTCGATCGATCAAATGAACTTCGATAATGCTGAATCTGATGTCGCCTGTTGGCTTCAGTACATTGTTTTTTAATGTCTTGAAATTTAGGTGAATCACATCTTTCCTGTGTGCACTGGTGTGCAATATAAATTACTTATTCGAAAGAATATAAAGCAGATGATCGGATATTAAAGCTTGGGGGGCTTGTATTTTAATAAAATGATGAGCAGTTGTTAAAAGTATCTGCAATTTAAAATAACAATGCTGAATTGAAAGAAATGCTATAAAAAATCACTGAGAAGTGATAACCACAGGCAGTATTACCGTTTGTATGTGAAGTTGTCAAACGTATTGAATTGTCAATACCAGTGGATTATTTCTAACCAATTGTCAATCAGGTAACCAACCACCTGACCCCTAATGTCCCCTGTGAATAAATCGCACAGTAATTTCCAGAAAATATATTGAATCAGCCTGAATGTTAGGAACATTGGAACCAGGGCGTATGTCTTCAGAAATGGAAGTTGCCCGGTGTCCGTTGTCTGTCGTCGTCTGTCCGGCTTAAACTTTAACTTATTGACTTCTCCTCAAAAACTCCTGGACCAAATTAAACCAAATCTGGTGTGCATCTTCCTTATTGAGTCCCTGGGTTAATATTTGGGTTCCCTATGGGCACCTGAATTTTAACTTAGCGCAATTTGAAGAAATTTCTTTAAAATCTTCTTCAGATCCAATGGTCAGAATCTTTTCATATTTGGTATACATCATCTCTATGGTGGGGGAGTGGGGGGGGGGGGCAAATTCAAGTTTGTTCAAATCGAGTCCCTGGGTTAATATTTGGGCTTCCTATTGGAGCCCAAATTTTAACTTTGTGCAATATGTGGAATATTCTTAAAAAAATCTTCTTCAGATTCACCAGTCAGAATCCTCTCATATTTGGTATACATCATCTCTAGAGGGGCCAAATTCAAGTTTGTTCAAATCGAGTCCCTGGGTTAATATTTGGGCTCCCTATTGGAGCCCAAATTTTAACTTTGTGCAATATGTGGAATATTCTTTAAAAATCTTCTTCTTCTGACTTCAGATCCACCAGTCAGAATCCTTTAACATTTGGTATACATCATCTCTAGGGAGTCAGATTAGGTTTATTCAAATCGTGTCCCTGGGTTGAAAATTTTGGGTCTGGTTTGGATTAGAAATTTTGCACCAAAATTTGAAAAAACATTTTTTCCGAGTTTTTGTGCATTTTAGTTTAAACAATATTTATTAAAGAATTCGATATGTATACAATATTCAATAACAGTTAATGGAAGTAAACAAAATGTGAACAGCAAGCAATACAATTGTATACAAGTAGCGAGCAGACAAGTTACAGTTTGAGAGGGGATCCGACAGAAAGCTTACAGCTTATGTAAGTCGTCTCCCTGGTAGGTTAAAGATACTCCTGTAGGTGGTGTAATATCAGTCGAAGAACTCACACATCGTCGCATGGATGCCGAAAACACCTCGCCCTCCGTTGTGTTTTAATTAGGACGAGATTGCTACTATTGTAGATTAAATTAACCCTAGAAGATAAGGCACACATACCCTCTCAGACCAATGGCATCCAGAGACGGGGCGGCGAAGCGACCTCGGCCACCAGGCAACGATATGTGAGATTGTTTAAACAGCAAATGGAAATAAAAAAGATGTGAAAATACGAAACACTGATAGCAGAATGAAGAAAATAATGGAGAAAAATTACAAGAGCCAGGTTGAATGCATGGACTGGAGAGAGTAAAAGGGCGGAGACTTAGTTTTTAGATCATTACTATAGAGATGGGCATGTTATGAGTTGGGAGTTTCGGTGGTGTTGAACTGCGAAAGGCTGGTAAGTGTATTCCTTGAGGCATTGGTCACTTGATTAATTATATATATGATATGATACCATAAAGAGGAAACATAGCTCCAAAGCTGGGATATCCACGAACGAGATATAATGTTGAGTGAAGATTTACTGAAATCGTTTGCTGGATAAAATGAAGTCATGTACTACGTCAAAAATAAGGCAGTTGTCCTCACTGTTTAAGAATTCGGATCCAAACAAGAGTATGGATGTATCTACTCTAAATGGGAGTAAATTAATCGAGTTGTTACGAGCGTTCGAGAACAGTGGACAATGAAGGAGAAAGTGATCAGTAGTTTCACGCTCGCCACACTGACACGACGGGGTAGGTATTAAGTGATTTTCGTAGAGGTGTGAGTTCAGGTTACTACAGTGTAACCGCAGCCTACAGTGGTATATTTGGGCCCTGCGAGATTTCGCATTGTTGTAAAACCTAGGGGGTCTTTGGTTACCATTACTCAGGAAAGTTTTAAAGTTAGTCAACGATGAATTCTCGCGGACAGGTATGGGCAAATTATTCCACTGGTCAGTGACGCTTGGGATAAAAGAGGACTGATACAATTGCGTTCGACAGAAAGGAAGTCGGTGGTTCTGACTAGATCGGAGACTAAGTGGTGAATTCGTCATGGAGACGAGTCTGGGAACTTTATTTGAGATGTATGGGGGACACATATGATGATACATTTTAAAATACTGAATTAATTTATGTTTGCGGCGTCTTTCTTGCAGTGAGTTCCAACGTGTTTCCGTGTATAGCAGAGACTTACTAGCACTCAATGTGGCTCCTGTGATTATTCTTGCAGCTGCAATCTGTATTTTTTCAAGTTCAGCGACATTAGTCACAGAACAGTTATCCCAGACAGTATCCGCATATTCAAGAAGTGGCCTTATAAAGGCAAAATATATCTTTTCTAAGACACTGCGATCGAGACTAAATTTGTGCCTCCTCAGCAGGTCTATACGGGACCAGGCTTTGGAGCAGATATGGTCAATGTGATCGTTCCATGTGCATGTATTATTTAGTATGAGGCCTAAGTGTTTATGGTTGGAAACTTCCGCAATCGCCGAGTCACCTAAATATAAGGGTGGGTGGGAGTTGGGGTTGCATTTACACGGTATTAACATACTCTCTGTTTTGTTGGGATTGAACTCAACCAACCAAGTTTTGGCCCAATGCTCGATTGTGGTCAAATCCTGATTGATTATGATAGAGGCTTGCTCCGGGTTCTCAATAATTAAATATAAGGAAGTATCGTCAGCAAAGAGGCGTATACTACTGAGTAAATTTCTGGTTATATCGTTTATGTATATCAGGAACAGCAGGGGCCCAAGTATTGACCCCTGGGGAACACCAGCATTGATGGGCCTCCATGAAGATTCCGCCGAAGCTATCACAACCCGCTGCGATCTATCCGCAAGATATGATTTCAAAAACTGCAGAAGTTCTCCTGAGACGCCAATACTCTCCAGCTTGTAGATTAGGCCCGCATGCCATAATTTTGCATTTTGTTCAATTTTGAGACCCCCCCCAAAAAAAAAAAAATTATTGTAGCCTGTAAATTTTGCGTCTGCTTCGTACCTGGAAATTTTGGGCCAAAATTCAAAAATTTTTGAAGGGAATTCTTTTCAGAATCAAGTTCCTAGATGAATTAGAGTGGTTTTATGTGAAAATGTTTTTATCCTATATCCTCCCCTCACTTCCTTGTTGGGGGGGGGGGGGGGGTGGTGGGGGATGTTAGATGTAACAAAATGTTTGGCTGCAAAATATATTTTGAAAGATTTAGAGTGATTTTCTGCAACCCCCCCCAAAATAATACTACTATGACCACCAACCCCGCTTCCCACCCCCAATGGTCAATTAAGCGTACAAAAAAAAATTGCTACAAAATGCGTTTTGAAGGAATTAGAGTGAATTTATGTAAAAAAGCACCCCTATAATAATTTCATGACTTCATTCCTCTCAAATGTTGATGAGCCATGATTAGCTGAATGTGATCCAAAATACTTCTTTGAACAACTTGTCAGGTGAGCAGTTAAGGCCCCTTGGGGCCTCTTGTTTTATTTGGTTTCTATACAGTTTTCCTGTAATAGCGAAAATTTGGTATACCACACAGCTCTTGTGATTATTTTTTAATCACATAACAGATAGATGCAAATTATTGAAAAATGTTATTGGAGGGTGCAAGATACCTAAAAAGCACCCTCTGCAGTGCCACTCCCCACCTCATTCCAGTGGAAACCCTGTGTATATTCACACAACATAAGTTGTATTTATTGATTAACCCTTTACCTAACGAATCGCCCGCATCCGTCCATGTAATATACAAATTCAGCAGTTGAAAAAATATTATATTTTTATACTGTACCAATGACCCAGACTTAGCTGGTGCTAACTCCACAAAAACCAGGGCCAAACACAAATTTTGCCCCCCAATCCCCAAAATTTGCATCCAAAACAAAAAGAAATCATGTCCTAAAGGACCTCCATAGTACGACTCTACTGCGCATGCGCAGTGACGCAGTCGTCCCGAAATTGGCGCCAAATATCATTTCTCTGTTTGGCCCTTCATCAGTCAACATCTCACTGATCTTTGTGCTTGTAAATCTCAGTTTAAAGGATGCCAGACACGTAATTCTTGGAGAAAATGTGATTCTAAGGAGGATAGAAGGAGGAGAGGAAAAAAGAAGTGGCAAAAAATAATCAGGGCTGTACTTAAAATTTTTTGTTAAAATTATGTTAAGTTGCCTATTTTCGAGGCAAACGCCTCTTGTTGTCATTCTTGCTAATTGTTGCACTGCTTATTCAGTGTTTCCTCTCCCCTAACCTTCTAAAGTCCCCCCTTGCAATTCTCCCATGCTTTTGGCATATTTTTGAGAAGTTTCATTTCTAAAAATTCCCTGGGAGAGTTGCTTGGTTACAGAATGTTTTCTGTTATTTTCCCCATAGTTACGTTTTCACCCATGGGTGTATAACGTTTGTGTTCTGCATCTTCCATCTGATGTTCTGCAGATTCTCCCCTGGGAGTCTCTGTTTTGCATCAGATAGAGTGTAATTGAGGACTGATTCCGGGCCAGTTTTTTCAGTGCCTGGAGTCATGTTTTCTTCTGTGTTTACACTGTTTGTTTTCATTGGCAACAGCCTTTTTTGAGGGGGGCTGTTTGCCTTTGAGGTAGTTTATCTCATTATAAGATACATTTATATTATCCGAAAGTGTCTCATTAATTATTTTATATAATTTTAAAATTTTTGACCACACTTTGCCATCGGATCCATCGGGGCTCAACGTTACTTTTCAGCAACTTGGGCTTCTCTGAAAAAATATTTTTTCAAAATTATTTTGTTTTGCAATTGTTTTTTCATTTATTAATGGATCATGTTATTATGTATCTTTGTGTCAGGGGTTTTTGCGAGTAACTAGGACTTATTGTTGTTCCTTCACAATGAAAGGAACTTGTTCAAATTGTAATAGGAAGAAATCTTCCTCTGACTTTCATGATTATTGCATAAATTGTAGTCAGTGTTCTCGCATTAATCCCTGTCCTGTATGTGAACATTGGGATGAGAAACATTGGAAACGTGTGTCACGATATGTTGTTTCTGGAGAAAGAGCGATGCCGGCTCTTTCTCCACAAGGTCACTCTACTCTCTCAGTTTCTATTTCAGAGGAACCAGAACAGGGTGATGTTTCCATGTTATCTTCTTCAAGTGTGCGTCCGTCGTCACAATTAAATACAGAGCTAGCGGCAAAAGTGCTCATGGAGATTAGACAAATGTCGTCCGCTAGCTCGCCCGGTGTAGCGTCCATTCACCGAATGGTTCGGCAGCCGGGTTCGTCCGATGCGGTCCAAGAGGAAATTTTGGGTGATGCGAGCACTATAAAAATAATAGATGCACACCCAGTGACGGCGGATAGTGAACGAGAACGGAGGAAGCCTTTTAGTCCGGTTCCTAGCTCGTCCAGGTCCAGCCGGGCCGCGAGCGAGAGAGGCCCCTCTCTCGTACAACAACATCTGGGACCAGATGTTGTGGTACAAAATGTGTCTTTAGCGGAGCATACGTCCGTCGCTCGGGACGCTCCGTTGTATAAGCAGTCCGCAGAGACTGTTAAGGCTTCCTCTTCTCGCCGGCGCACACGACCGCACCTTGGCCGCGTGACCTCCGATATCTTGCCAGCTTCGCCGATGAAGGATTATTCGGCGACCAGGTCACACCATCCGGCAGCCAGGGATTCGAGACCGATGGACTCCGGACGTTCGCATAGGAAAAGTATGCGGGAGCCATCTGATGCGGAGCTGCCCTCGGCAAAGCAGCGAAAGACCGCTCCTCCGCAGGTCTCGACGTCGGACATTCTAGTGCAGATAGCACAGCTTATCGCAGCATCCCAGCAGCCGACAGAGACGGTGTCGGATCGAGAATTATCCGACGGCGCTGGGTCGGTACGCTCCGCCGAAGCATCGGGGGCGGACGACCGGGAACATCGGGAGGTCCGACCGGATGGTGAAAGGGATACGGATGAATTGGAGCTATCCCTTTCGGAACAACACAAAGCTGCCGTAGACTTCATCCGGCACTTTCTTCCTCAAGTTGTTCCGTCGGGCCAGACTGCTGCGCTTCCGGACAGGAGAATTATAGCGTCATTGGACTCTGATTTTTTCGAGCGGTTCAGGGACATCGCTCCCGAGTTTCCGTCGCAGTCCAATAATGTTGCAAGAACATTTGAATTATTGAACGACGCTATTTTTAAACTTGCTTCCAGGACAGGGAAAGCAGGCTTCTTGTCCGCAAATACTCTCAACCTGCCTTTCATTAATGCAAGGAATAAATTCGACACGGCAGGTCAGGGTATACCGAGAGTTCCTCTGCGTATGGACGACGAGGCGGAAGACTTAGAGCTATCATTACCGTCGTCAGCTTCTATTCCAACCGCAGTGTTGGAAACAGCTATTGCGTCTAACAGAGCCAATTTAGATGCCTTATCTTACGCAGATCACCTTACGAAGGCGTTATCACTGCGTCTTCAAGGGGAAGAGTTTCAGGATATACAATCCTCCTTAAGACTTCTTTCAAGGGCAGTAGCTTATTCCACGTGTAACTCCGCCCTTTCAGTGGCAAATCTGGAGTTGGTTAGACGTGACGCAGCCCTGTCTACATCCACACTAGTGGATTCTAAGGTGAAGAACTCTCTTAGAGTCGCTTCGGTCTCAGGAGATCTTCTCTTTGACGGCAAGCTTTCCGCTATTTATGATAATATTAAAAAGAAAGCTAGTGATTCTCTGTTGTTTAGATCCGCTCCTAAAAGGTTGGATTCAGCAGACACGAATAAGGCGGGCACTTCTGGGTCTTATCCGCCCAAGAGAGGTTCCTATAGAGGTTCCGGTGCGTCCTCTAGCTCTTATTCGAGAGACCGTCAGGATAGCGACTCTCGTTCGGGACGTCCTTCAGGCCGGGACAATCGGTCGGACGCCCCGAGGTCGACGAGGCGAGGTGCGGGTCGTGGAAGACGTGGTTTCTCCTACCGCAGGCCTCGCAGATCCAGGAGGTGATGGCTCAAACCTCTATCGCGTTCCGGTTGGCGGAAGGTTGTCGAGTTTTTCTCAAGAGTGGGCGTCGATTACGGACGATCCGTGGGTGAGAGGAGTGACTTCGGAAGGTCTAAAGATATCCTTCAAACGAAAGCCTCCATTAACTCGAAGTCCAAAGTGGACTCATCTTCCGTCAAACCCTCAGAAAAGAGACGCTCTGCTATCAGAGGTGCAGTCTCTTTTAATGAAGAACGCGGTAGAGGTCGTAGAAAACCAGGAATCGCTGGGATTCTACAGCCATCTGTTTCTGGTTCCGAAACCAGACGGCTCGTTCCGTCCAGTCATAGATTTGAGCTGGATAAACAAGCTGATCATCGCTCCGAAGTTTTATATGGAGACGATTCGATCGGTCAGAGCGAGTATTCGGGTGAACGATTATGCAACGAGCATAGATCTCAAAGATGCGTACTTTCACGTCATGGTACATCCGACATTCCGAAAGTATCTACGCTTCGCAGTCCTAGGAGTGGTGTATCAGTTCCGGGCCATGTGCTTCGGATTGAATCTAGCACCCTGGGCTTTCACTCGGGTAATGAACTCGGTAATGATCTACTTCCGAGCTCATTCGTCTGCGGTAACGTCGGCCTACCTGGACGACATTCTTCAGAGGTACGGCAACGAGTTAACGCTTCAGAACGATGTTCAGAATCTTCTTCTATTGCTCCGACGTCTCGGTTTCATAGTAAACGAGGAGAAGTCGGATCTGGTGCCGTCCAAGTCATTCACTCATCTGGGAATGAGCTTCGAGACGCACAACAATCTCGTTCGTCTGCCGTTAACCAGAGCGAAATTAGTCAGTTGTTACGCTCGCTATTGTCTAAATACAGACAAAGTCACAGCGAGAGAATTTATGAGACTGATAGGTCTGTGCGGAGCCGCTGCGGATCTCATTCCGATGGGACGGCTACGCACACGGCCTCTTCAAATTTTCTTGACTCAGAATTGGAGTGTGAAAATTCATTCGCTCGATGTAGACGTTCTCTTGTCAGATCAAGTGAAACAAGAGATTCAGACTTGGGCAAACATTCAGTGGTTAACTCAAGGAGTTCCGCTGCAGTTGCCGGATCCGAGTTTTACCATTATGACGGATGCCAGTCAAACAGGTTGGGGTGCATCATTAATCCCAACGGATTCGAGATGCCAGGGTCTTTGGGATCCGCAATTCCTGTGCAAGCACATAAACATCAAGGAAATGATGTCAATTTGGCTTGCGTTACGTCACTGGATGGACATTATTCACGATGCTCATGTCCAAATCCTATCCGACAATACGACAGTAGTGGCGTATATACGGAATCAGGGAGGCACTCATTCAGTTCCGTTGTTCAATCTAACGGAAAGAATCCTTCTGTTTGCGTTGGAACATCACGTTCTTCTTTCGGTCCGTCACATACCGGGTCGTCTGAATGTGCTAGCAGACTCCCTTTCTCGAAAGGGTCGCTTGTTGCCGTCGGAGTGGACTCTCAACAAACAAGTATTCAATCAGATTTGCTACCAATGGGAACGGCCAATGATAGACTTATTTGCGACACATCTCAACAATCAGTTGCAGACGTATGTGTCCCCGTGTCCGGATCCAAGAGCATTTGCTGTAGACGCTCTATCGATCCCTTGGGACGGAATGATAGGATATGCGTATCCTCCAGCGCCGTTAATTCAACAAGTATTGCTAAAGATAAAACAATCTCAATGCAAGATTCTGTTGGTAGCATCTCTGTCGCCACAGAGACCGTGGATAAATCTACTCAGGTGTCTGTTGTGGGACCTACCGCGGAAGCTCCCTCCACGAGAGGATCTTCTTTGGCAGGGGAAATCGCGCCAACTGCATCACAACCCGCAAGGTCTCAACCTTCACGTTTTTCCGTTGTGCGGTCCTTCTTGCATGGCAAGCACTTTACAGGACGAGCAGTGGACGCGATTTCTAACTGTAGGAGGACCTCCTCTTCGCTAAACTATGCGGCTAAGTGGAAGGTTTTCCGTCGTTGGTGTAGGGATCATTCTGTTGATATATTTGATCCCTCTATACCAGACATTGCTAACTTTCTAGTATACTTGTTTGACGAAATCAAACTGCAACCGGTTACTATAAAGGGTTATAGATCTATGTTATCTGATACCTATGCACATCATGATAGTTTACAAATTGGATCTAATGTCTCTTTATCGAAATTGGTTAGAAACTTTTCGATAAATAGACCCAGAACTCTTAGATTAATTCCTAAGTGGAATTTAGCTTGGGTTCTCCTTAAATTGAAGGAAAAGCCATTTGAACCTCTTGGGACAGTAGATTTCAAATTCTTATCTTATAAGACAGCTTTTCTCTTAGCTTTCTCTTCTGCCAGAAGAGTCAGTGAGCTTCATGCACTATCGGTGGATGATTCTCATTATCGTAGTGTTGGGAACACTATCACCTTCACTACTAACGTCGGTTTTTTAGCTAAGAATCAGGCTCCTAATAAATATCCGGAACCTATTGTTATTAAGGCTCTTCCGTCTTCAGACGGGCGTAGGCCTTTACTCTGTCCTGTTAGAGCACTACGTATCTATAAACAGAGATCTCAGTTCATCAGAAAGGGACGGAAACGTTTCTTTCTGTCTTTGATGCCTAATAGAAAGGACATTTCAGTCCATTCTATTGCTAGATGGATTCAGTTAACTATCCGTACTGCGTATGAAGATTTATCTTCTTCTCAGCAGTCTGTGCTTAAGATTTCTGCTCATGAAGTAAGAGCTCTTTCTACTTCTTGGGCTTATGCTAATAGTGTTGCTATTACAGATTTAATGAAGGCTGCTTATTGGTCTCAGCCATCCACATTTACTAATTTTTATCTCAGAAATATTGAGTCCATTTCTGGAGACCTGCATTGTTTAGGTCCGTTATCTGTTGCTCAGAATGTCGTCCACTAAACAGTTGCAACTATAGTTATGCAGGCTTTCTGTTCCGGCAGTGACTCCGTCCGGCTGCCCTCTTCGCTCTGGGCTATTTGACCCAGGGCAAGGGGAAGGGGGGGGGCGGGTGTTCCCTTAGGTCACCTGCTTTATAGTGAAAAGCAAGGGAATGCCTCCTCCAAGACAGTATTTCTGAGTCGCTTCCGGGATGGTTTTAAAGTGTAATATTAATGTTTAATTTCATTCATGTCTTATTTTTAAAGTGTAGCTCGGTGTGAAGCATTTGTATATGTCAAGTGTCAAACGGGCTTTAATATACAATACTCGGACACTTTTAAATGATTATAAAGAGTCTCAATTCTCTGGACTGCTTTATTTATTGGCTTGTTTTAAAAATAATTAGTATAAAGGTTATACTGGATGTTAATAGAGAACATGAATGTTATTGTGCTCAATTATTAAGGGTAGTGTATCTTTCTAATTTAAATATTAAATAAGAAAGATACATGTAAAGCCTAATACTCCTTTTCTCCTTAAGGGGTTACCTCTTTATTTTATAATTGAGCTTATTGGATTTTCCTCTATGTCCTAGGCCCTCCAGCCTGTTTACTATTCAGCTAAGTCTGGGTCATTGGTACAGTATAAAAATGTTAAAAAATTTATAGTAATTTATATATTTTTTATACTTACCAATGACCCAGACGGGGATGGCCCTCCCTGAGTTGGGAACTCTTGCCTCCCCGCTGAGTACATAGCGCTGACCAGGCACTGCCAGTAAGAATGATATTTGGCGCCAATTTCGGGACGACTGCGTCACTGCGCATGCGCAGTAGAGTCGTACTATGGAGGTCCTTTAGGACATGATTTCTTTTTGTTTTGGATGCAAATTTTGGGGATTGGGGGGCAAAATTTGTGTTTGGCCCTGGTTTTTGTGGAGTTAGCACCAGCTAAGTCTGGGTCATTGGTAAGTATAAAAAATATATAAATTACTATAAATTTTTTAACTTTTCAAAAAATTTCAACAAAACCATATCATGTGACCCCTCGTTGGAACGAGCTCGTCGAGCTCGTTCCAACGAGGGGTCACATGATATGGTTTTGTTGAAATTTTTTGAAAAATTTAAAAAAATGATATTTAAAATAATAAATTTTGATATCGTCTGCATTGGGTAAAGGGTTAATTGTAATAAGGTTGATGTCAGATTTTACATTTTGTTCATTTCAGTTAAAGATAAACTGTAAAAAATGAGATACTTTCAAGTATTTGTGTTTTTCAGTGCTGCACCAGGTAAAATTTGAAGACTTTTATATAGAATGGAATAGTATTGAAGAAGTTTATTTATTCAGTGAATCTGCTTCATCTCGATTTGTGAGATCTGTGAGCAAATCATTAGGACTTCAGAAATGTGAGTTTACTCAATGACTTGCTTTATTAGAGGTTTCATTCCTGCATCTCTTAAATATCATGGAAACTTGTCATTAAATTTGAAAGTCACATTTTTCCTCATCACAAAAATTATGCACTTTTTGTCTATTGGCAGGCCTTTAGATTATCCCAATTTCACCATGTTTAAGGTGTGAAGATATCAAGAGAAATATATAAATTCTCTGTACCTCTTCTACATTCGAGAATTACTTTCATCACAATATGATCATAGAAACACAAAGAAAGGCACGGCAATAAAACATAACAGGATAAGGCTGTTATTTCTGGTTTTAGTGCAAATTAGGGCAAAACGGTGTGCCCAAAATGAATGAATTTAAAGGCCTGTATTGGTCAATTAATACACCAGCATGATCATATCTTCCAAAATAAAGACGAGGCCTCGCCAGGGTATGAAATTTGAGGTGAATGAAAAAAGTATTGGTAACATGTAAATGGGTCCCCTACAAGCCTGGATGTAATGTTGGGGAGGGGGGGGGGGGGGGGAGGGGGCAGACAAAACGGCAGATACAAACTGACTCTTGTCAGACATTTAGAGACCCTGTCAGATATTTTTTTAGCATCAGTCGCAAACAGTAATTTTCAGTCTATTCAAAGCAGTTTAATAAATGAGAAATGCAGTATATGTAACAGGTGCATGTATATTGTATTTAAAATATACATGTAACAGTAGATATAAAACATGTATTTTCATTTTTCAATAAGGTATCCACTAAAGACATTTGTAAACAAACGACTGTTTACCAGGATGACTATTTACCTAAATGAAGGGGTAAAATCTTACCGGCAAAGAATAGGTGCCATCCACTGAAATTAGCTCCGGGTTTGACATTCTAATTATAATTAAGAAAATACAACACATACCTTGAAGGGTTTATACCATATCATTGATAAGTCACTGTGACGACAGTACTTCAATTGAAAACTCTACATTTGGGTTGCTTTTGGCAATTGTGAATACTGAAATTCAAATCAAGGGGAAGCACTGCATGTTCGATACATTACTGGAGTAATCCCCTGGGAAAGTGTCCATCTACAAAATCCTTGTTTTATGTTTTTGTTTTGCATTGAATTTGTATAACATGGTATACAGATTTCGTAAATGATTGTTGTGTATTATGATGACGGGAAATAAACTTATGGATTTGTACTTTCAGTGAACAAAAATAGAGGTGAGCGATAATTCACCCACCATTCCCATGCGTGACTGCCCACTTAACTATGAAAATTGGCCTCGGACAGAGTGACGGCACAAGCAACTGAACGTCTGATAAATGTAGAACTGAGTCAGACTTTGTCTGTGTCCAACCTCTTATATCCAGGCTTGGTCCCCTAGTTTTGCCATGGTGATCCAATTTCAAATTAGGCTGGTGGTCTGGGGCCCTTGTATTTATGTATTGTGTTGTATATATCTTATTTGTTGTATACATAGTATATATCTTATTTGTTGCAATTATTATCTCCCCACAAGAGAGGGATATAGGGAAGAGCTCCATCCCTCTGTCCTTTTGTCCATCCATCCATCAGTCCGTCCGTTGGACCAAACTTTGTTTATGGCATGACTTTGAACAATAGTTAACAGATTTCAATTCTTTTTGGTATATGTCTTTATAGCAACAATGTGTATGTCAAGTTTGATGACCAGCACATCTGATGAAAATTATGAGTTATTGCCCTGGGTCCTCCTAAATACCAAAACTCACCAGAACTGCACAGAACCCCCCCCCCCCCCCCACCCCATCCCCCCATCCCCCCCATCCCCCCCCCCCCTCTAAATTACATTTTCGCAGTGTTTTATGATGAAATATGTTTATTTTATGTAATAATCCTTACAGGAAATAAGAATAGAAATAAATTCATTCTTACAGTTGCCTTTGTCTAGGCGGTTGTGGGTGGTTTGGGTATTGAGTATTTTCTCCTAAATACCAGAACCCCACAGAATTCCCTAGAACCACCCTCTAAATGACATTTGCATGCTGCTGTCGGAGAAAATATTTCATTTCCAGTTTTTTTTAGCATTCAATAGGAGACTGAAATTGAATTTATTCACAAATTCATACCTATGTCGGCATTTGCTTTGTGCTTGGCTGAACACAATCGGGCTATTCGTGTGATTGACCCATGGAAATCTCATTGTCAATTTATTTGTGGGATTTCTGAATTAAGTCCAAAACTTTGAAAAAAATGGATTTTTTTTATTCATCTCAAGACTGGCACATGATATATACAGAAATATATAATATACAAAATAACAAAATCATGAAAAAAGAAACCCGTACAAATATAAACACAACTTGCAACAACCCTGTACATTTAAATATAAACACAGTGCTGCATTAGGTGATCACATCACCAAGCAAAATGTTGATTGCAAGTTGACTGCACCTTGCGATCAACATTTTTCTTGGAGAGGTGTCATGTAAGGGCACTTCAATTTACCCAATAATACCCAATACTGCCCAATTGCTCAAAGCAGATTATAACTAACACGAGGAGTACAATTAATATATTTATTGCTATTGAATTACCTGAGTGAATATAAACAAACAATAATAATAATATGAAATAAAATAAATGCAATATTCCAAAGTATGGCCAATAAGGCGAACCATCTGCCGACTCACAAAATGTAATCCCCCCCCCCCCACCCACCCACCCACTCACACACACACACACACACACAATATTTTCAATCACTCGCAAGCCTACTATTCCAATGGATGAAACAATCCACTGCAGGGACCAAACCACAAACAAATTGTTTCATCAACAAGAAGAGCATGGTTAAGAGCAATTGAAATAAATTATATAAATAACATAGAATTCATAAATATATAAAATTGTCCTAAGTCAAGACAATTTGCCTGCCAAGCCACAGGCCACCAAAAAGAGAAGAGTTTGACCAAATTGCATAACTGACTGAGATGGAAATGAAGTGAGAAGTAAAATATTGCTAATACTTAGTTTTTCCCGATATGCAAAAATAATAAGGCTGGTGTCACATACTCAGAACTCCAATCCTTAAATACATTCACAGTAGCCTATGGTACTGTGTAAACGCTTATAATGCACATCCTGGAAAAAGAAAGCACAGCAATATTATACTCTGATACATGTAAGTATATGCTAATACAGTGGAACCCTGTTAACTGAATAGCCACTTTTCCAATGAAAATTATTCAATTAACAGGAGTATTCAATTAATAGGGATTTTATCACTTTCCTGTATTCTGGAGATAAACTTAGCATTTATTCTATTATATCTTGTTTGACAGAGCTCTATGAGCTCTCTCAGACAAGATAAAATAGATTAAATGCCTGTATTGGATGTACTGAGGCCAAATAAGTCTATAAACAAAGGAAAACTGGGGAGAGTCAGGGTAATTTCTTGGCAGCTTACAAATTTTTTTTATTCAATTAACAGGAGTTTACTCTATAACCTACATTCAATTAACAGGTCAAATTTGTAATGGAGGTATGGTAAATGGTTTTGTGCTGGGAAATTATATTCTATTAACAGGGTTATTCAATTAAGAGATATCCAATTAAGTGGGCTCCACTTTACTAATAAAGTCTATTAACAACTTGTATAAAAAATTGTCCAAGTCTCCTTGTGCCTTCAAAGTTTAAGTGTAAGTCATCTCTGGCTGCAAATAATTCTGTTTTGGGTTTTCCACAAATGAGAAAAATGCTTATAGGACTTTATACAAGAAACATTCCTATCTTTGCAAAGAACTAAGAGTTTGGAATTAACTTCTATAACTTTACTGCCAAGAATTTTGAAATCTTTCAGACGAGGTAGAACACAAGAAAAAATAATTTGAGCAGAAAAATTAGCTTTCAAAACAGTGATTAAATTATGGTATGATGATAAAATTTGATCAACAGATTTAGGTTCAATATCATTAGTCCCCACATGAAGGATAATATGTGAAAAATGAGATAATAATAATAATAATTGATTTTCTAGAGCGTAAACCACAAATAGTGCTCTAAAACGCTTGACAGAAATAAAGAAGAGTCACATCTGTTTTGGTTGCCTCTTAGAGAGAGTTAGGAGAATGCTTCAGTAAATAGGAAAGTTTTAAGATTTCTTTTGAAGACAACAAGAGTTTCTAAAGTTCTGACACTAATTGGCAGGGATATCCACAATCTGGGACCCACGATGGAGAACACACGATTATGAGCCTGATTTGGTCTGCTAAAAGGCACAACTAGTTGAATTTGTTTTTTAGATCGGAGATTGCTCGTTGGTTTATATACAGTGAGGAGCTCTTGCAGGTAAACTGGAGCCAGTTTGTGGATACATTTGAATACTAAGATCAATATTTTGAAATCAATCCTCTGTTTAACTGGAAGCCAATGTAATTGTCTTAAAACAGGTGTTATGTGTTCAGAGCGTTTGGTACCAGTCATTATCCTAGCAGCAGTATTCTGAACTTTTTAAAGCTTCTGAATCAGGCACTGGGACAGCCCAACTAACACTGAATTACAATAGTCTAGTTGTGAGGTGATGAAGGAGTGCACAAATTTTTCAAGTACTGACTGGTTAAGATAAGGTCGGAGTCTTCCAACATTACGAAGCTGCCAGTAGCATTTTTGACATATTTTATTGATATGGATGTCTAGTTTTAAATTTGAGTCCATAATCAGTCCAATATTCCTGGCTGATTCACTTTTCATAGTGATGTTGTTTCCAACCAGAATTGATGTAACAGAGGGTGTGGGCATGCGAACCCCGGATATCACTAAGAATTCAGTTTTGGAGTCATTCATTTTCAGTTTAAAGTTTATCATCCATTCCCGCACAAGATTTATGCAAGTTTCCATGTTATTGACTGCGGTGAAGGAGTCACTTGGAACAGATGGGTTGAATTTGATGTACAGTTGGGTGTCGTCTGCATACAGATGATATGATATGCCATGCTTTTTAAGAAGGTGACCGAGAGAAGTGTACAGAGTAAACAAGAGTGGTCCAAGAACTGAGCCCTGAGGAACACCACACTCAGGGTGTTGTCCTTAATGTCACAAATTAAAAAATGTTAATCTAAAATGGTGTAACCAGGATATGCATGAACCTCTGTTTCATAAATGTCTTTAACATATATACAGATTGAGTCACTTATAATCAGAACTCTTCTGTCTTGTTTGGCTGTAAAAGAAGATAAACTAACTTTTAGGAAATAATAGAATCTCTCATTCTAGTGGCAACAAGAAATTTATCTCTAAATGAAAAATGTAAATATGTCTTATAGGCATCACTAGACCAGTCCCCAACTAACTGAACCATTTCACCGGGCACCCCAGACTGGAAAGCCCAAGAAGTGCCCCCTCTTCTGAAACTGAGAAGAATAAGAAGGGATCTCTTCCTGTTTTCTCAGTTAGAAAATGTAAAAAGGATTCCAATTTTGAATAAGTATATATGCTTTATGATTAATATCCATAAATGCAGTATCAGTATTGTCCCCTGGAATCAGATTAATCATATTTTTATATGCAGAAACAGCACAGAAAATTGACCCTGGTAAAGCTAAGACTGGAATTTTCAAACACTTCTGTCCAAACTGTATAGTTTTAGTCCATTTACTGCTGATCAAGAGAACATTATCATCTATGAATATATCCTCTCTCGAGTTAATTTTTTGCTGGAGTTAAATTTTGAACTGGAGAGGGGAACTAAATTAGATTTTCTTACCATTAAGAAAAAGGCTAGCCAAAAAAGACTCCAGAAAGAAACATGTATGGGATTAGAAGTGTCAATATGCTAAAAAAATTCCATTAACCCCAAGCACTCTCATGATGCAATAGAATTTTCTCCAATCATTATGTTTTTTCTTTAGTTTAACTATGAATTTAACCAGTTATATCTTCTTTGACAGAGCTCACTGAGCCTTATTCCACTTAAAATGAGCCTGAGTTCTTGTGAATTAAAAATGTCTGTATTCAAATTCAAAAAGGTGTGGAGAGTCTTAACACCACTAGCATAATTTTTGATGGAATCTGTAGATTGGAAAGACCAACTCAAAAACTGAATATATAAAATAAGAATTTCTAGACTTGCAGGTAAACAGTCAAAATTAAAATATATACAAAAGAGGAAAAAGGCTTTCCACTGTGTCCTTAAATTCATATTAGTCTCCTCTGCAAATGCATTAAAGGCTGAAACCTGAGCATCCGGTTTTAGTTCTCTAAGTTGAGAATCTGCAAAAGAAAGAAAAACTACCACTCACTGTTCAAAAACAAACTTCTGAGACATGTCTTTCAACAAAATTTTTGCCTGATACTAGATTGATGAATTTCTTTTGATAAAAAGAACCCTCACTCAACCTGGATAACTAATCTGGAAGTCTATTATCAAAACCACAGATGTGAACTGCTTTCAGTTGAAATTCATAAATAGCAGCTAAAAAACAAATCTCTCTTAGACAAGACTGAAGATATCCATTCTTTGTGGAACCTCTGTTTATCACAGAAACTGAAGTGGTATTATCACAATGTATCAAAATGCGTTGACCAGATAACTTTTTGGGCCATAACTTCAGACATACTATTACTGACAAAAGTTCTAACTCATTAATATGCAAATTTTGAGAAACAACAAATTCAGGAAAAAAAGAATGAAAATATTTGTTTCCACAAACAGCTCCACAACCAGACAGAAGCATCAGAAGCCAAAGCAGCATCTGGAGAAGGCCAATCAGTAACAGCCATCACTGAAATTCCATTGTATTCAGGCAAAAATGTCGACCACCACAACAGATCTTTTTTGACACAGACAGGAATAGTTAACTGAATGTTCTGGGTTTTGAAGGATCTTAACCAATTTAAAATTCTATTGACAAAAATCCTCTCTGGACGAACACAACTTGAAACAAAATGTAACTTTCCTAACAGAGATTGCACTTCTCTAAGATTAGCGGTAGATTTTTTCAACCAACTTTTCACAAGTTCACTTATTTCAACTATTCTCTCTTGAGTAATACTCAAAGTTAAATCTTTTGTATTAAACATAATACCAAGGAAGATCAAAGAAGAAGACCACAAGCTTTATTAACTGATTCTTCAAGCCCACAAGATGATAATATTTCTTATCAACCTACTCACAATTGTTTACTACAGGCTTGCACTACACTGGAAGTCCCTAACTCGGATAATATACTCTCTATTTTTGTCTTTCCCAAGCAATTTGGGAAAGAAAAGTGGTGCAAAAGCACCAAGAAAAAATAAGCCAAAACTGGGTCGAGAGCAACCGGCGCAGACCCAGTACAGGACGCTCTCTCCCAAGTACAACTCCACGACTTCCGTTGCCAGTGCGCATATACGTCGCTAAAGACTCATTCTTTTTGTCATCCGCCTTGTGACGAGATGTTCTGCTTACTTATCAGTGTTCATCCCACTCGTTGATTGATGTTTCCTGATTCATAGTGTATCCGAGTATCTTCAAGAAACTAACAGCAATGACTCTTTCTTCATATCGCCTACAAACAAACAAGAAGTAATCCTTACGGTTAGTTCATTCCCACCTAAAACAAGTAAAGACTGTAATAATGTTACTCCAAGAATATTGAAAGACGTAATATATCAAGTGGCTGACCCATTAGCCCATACCATTAATCTTTCGTTCTTGACAGGCACAGTTCCCAATAAAATGAAGACTGCCAAAGTCATACCGATTTATAAGTCCGGTGATAAGCACACTTTCAACAATTACAGACCAGTCAGCATATTACCTGCTTTTTCAAAAGTCCTCGAAAAGATAATGTACACACGGCTTTCAAATTATCTTAATACCCATAAAATTTTGTATCAGTTCCAATTCGGGTTCAGAAAATGCCATTCATGTTTTCACCCAATTCTTCATCTTCTCAATAATGTAGCAACAATGAACGACCAAACTACCAAAGATCCCACCTTAAGTTTATTTATTGACTTTTCGAAAGCCTTTGATACAATTGATCACGTGATACTAGTAAGAAAGTTAAATCACTATGGAATCAGGGGCCTTGCAAACTCTTGGTTTAAAGATTACCTATCTGAAAGAAGCCAATATGTACAATTTCAAGATACCGTCTCAGAGCCGCAGCCGATTTCGACTGGTGTTCCCCAGGGATCCATTCTTGGACCCATTTTATTCCTTATCTACATCAATGACTTACCAGAATGCACCACTCTCAATATTTTATCTTTTGCCAATGATACAACAGCTCTCAACTCTGGTAGTAACTTAGACACACTTTTTAATATTATGAATTCCGAGCTTATAAAAATTCAGGATTGGTGTGCTGCCAATAAATTAACCATTAATGCATCCAAAACTAAATATATCCTGCTTCATCCACCCAATGATTCATGCCAAATTGGTAATAGGGCCCTGAACTTAGGAGACACGCAACTAGAACTTATTGGCAACCAACGTAATGAAAAAACAGCTAAATTTCTTGGTGTCCACATGGATGAAAATTTATCTTTCAAGCATCATATTTCAATTGTTTGTTCTAAGGTGGTGAGAGCCATATATGTCATCAATAGAGCAAAGAATATACTGCCACTAAATGCACTGAAAACCTTGTATTTTTCTTTAATCCACAGTCACTTTTTATATGGCATTCAAGTTTGGGGACATTCTCCATCAGCAAGGAGTGTCTTCAAATTACAGAAAAGGGCTATACGCATTATAAGTAAAAAAAAAGAACACCACACACCGACCCGCTTTTTAAATCCCTCAAAATTCTCAAATTTGATGACCTCTACAAACTCCAAGTTCTTCTGTTCATGCACGATTGGCAGAATAACAGATTACCAATATCATTTAAGAATACGTTTCAGCAATATTCGAATCCAACAGGCATGATGACCAGGCAGACAGGTAAATTGCAACTTTTTAAACCAAGGACAAAATTCTCAACTGATCTGCCTTTCCATACTTTCCCAAGGCTGTGGAATACCATTGACCACGATACTCAGAACTTAAGTAGGCCACAATTCAAAAAGAAAATGAAGGACTCATATCTCAACACATATTCCAAGAATGTTCGCTGTAATTTTCGAAACTGCCCCGACTGTGTTAATTGAAGGGTTGAATGGGAAAAATAAAGGAAAAGAGGAAAAGGAAGAAAAGGGAAACAAAGGGAAGGGAGGAAAATGGAAGGAAAGAAAGGAAAGGAAGAAAAAAGAAATCCCACTCTCACTGGAACCTCATCCCATTCTGTGAGCAGCCCACCGACTTGATCTAACATCCTGGAGATTCCTGCAAACTTTATTTCTTTTTTGGTTAAATTCTGCACCATGATGTATTCAGACAGCAAGTTAAGTGCAGGTTAAGTAACCTAATGCACGGAACACGAGACCCCATTTAAAGGAGATCTCGGGTGCCGGCACTGGGTACATCATTATTATAAGATGAAGACATCATTTTATTTTTCTTTGTCACTTTACGACTCAATACATCATAGAACTTTGTACTGCCTAATAATTATCAAGTCATTTTTGTCTTGTATCCTCGTCAATACAACTATTAATCCCTCAACAGCTGTCATCCTTATTTACTCGTCCAATGTGACACTATCATACGCCTTAAAAATCGTTTTAAATACACGGTCTGCTGTCGAGAATTTTTTTTTTGCTTCGTCTGAGGAGCGACAGGAAGACAGCATTTTCTGGTATGTCGCATCCTTGCAGTGTATCAAAATTGCGTTTGATTGAATTAACATTTGTACTTTTTATGTAATTGATATACTGTGAATGAAAGTTTCAGTTCATTTCCTTTGTATTCTCAGGAACAGTTTTTATTATATTCTCTTACGTATTATATATCCATAATGTATTTTATATGTTCTCTCTCGAGTCGCGCGTGAATTTCGTGTGCCATGCGGTTCGGACTTAAATTATTTTTCACAATTATTGTCAATGCTTAAATTGCTAATTTTTCGAATTGTGTTAGAGTTGGGTGTCAGCGAGGTACCGCTTCTGCAGTTTTTCTTCTCTCCTTTGAGAGTAGTCATCCTGTTGTGTGGTTCCCGGTCGACCGTCTGGGGTCATAATTTCTGTCACCTTTCTCTCTTCTTTGTGGGTGTTCTTCTGTTATCTGACTTCACCTTTTTTGCTCCTCTCACCTCTATCATGCCCAGGACAATTCCTTGTGGGCAATGTCTGCTGCCAAAGCATGTGGACGATTCACATTCTTGTTCCTCCTGTAATGGGTGTTCGGCCGAGCGGCCATGTGGTGTCTATGGATCTTGGTCATCCACTTTCTGGGCGTCAGTTAACCGTGTTGTTCGTTCTCGTGGTCGTGCCTCCCGCTCCCGTGGGAAAGGAGAACGTGCGGTCGTCCGTGGGCTCCTGAGCCGACCATGTCTGGTGAGAGTTATTCCTCCTCCATGGGGGTGTGCAGTCTTTTCCTGTAGTGGATACTGCGGGAGCCGTTGAGTGTTCTGGTGAAGAGGTGCCTGGTTCCGGGACTACGGTCCCCCTCCAGTCGACATCTGAGGCTGTCACTAGGGTTGTGCCTCCTCCTTCGGAGCCGAGCAGGTGTGCTCTCTCCAATATTCCACCAGCCTCAACGACTCCCGACGTATCTACTACTACTGCTGGTCCGTCTGCTTCGTCGTCAGTTTCAGCCGGCCTCGGCTTTTCGCTGCAGGGGACTGCAGGAATGTCTGGTACTGTAGACATGAGATATCGGCCTCAGCCTTCCCTGACTTCAACTCAGCGAATGGAAGGGGCTGCCCGCCGAACCCACCACTGTGGTCTCTACGCCGTCGAGCACCACAGTTGTGTCTTTGGATTCGGATGTTCTTAGTGGAGACACTATGAACTCAGTGACGTTTCCATCCACTCATTCTGGCCAACGCCTTTTGTGCAACCTGGACCTTCTGCCCCGCAGAGGTCCGCGGTGACTCTCATGAGTTCTCGCTATATTGATCCTCGGGGTGCCTCGTATCCCTATACACGTGTGACTTCAGATGTTTTGGCTGCCGCCCATCATCCCGCGTCGGGTGTTTTGGAGGATCATGACCCTTCGCTGGTTAACTGGTAGAGTGCTAAATTATTTTTGCCATCAAAATTTGTTCAATTGTCTTTGCCTTGTTACAATTAATGGGAGAGTGCCTGTGGGCACTCTCTCATTAATTGTAAGAAGGCAAATTCCAACAGGCTAAATAATATCACTTCAAAGATAATATGAAGCATAGCCACTGAATATGAAGCCTTTATGTTACAGAACCTGTGCTTTGGAGTAAAGCCCAAATATGGGCTTCCAGCACTCTACCAGTTAAGAGGGTCAGAGGTGAAGCCACTTTGCCGGTTCTCTCCCCTGTCAAACCGGCCAGTTCGGGCAGTGAGCTTAGGGAGGCCCTCTCCTTACTCACTCAGGTTCTGTCAAAGAGCCTTCCTGTTGCTTCCAGCGAGTGGTTTCCAGGTGCCTCCTATGGCGCCACCTCCCGGGATTGGAAACAGGCCGGTTTCTGATCCCCCTGGTGTCCCGACACCATGGGAGGCGTCGGCTGGTTTGCCCACGATGGGCTATGTGTCTTCCGACTCTGGGGAGGAGTCCGACATGCTTGATGTCGAGGGCCAGCAGTCTTCGGACTTGGGGGCAGCTCTTGACTTAGTGTTTGGGTTTCTGCCTGATCTCAAACCAGCTAACCAGCCGACAGTGTCAGCCAGGCCGCGATCATCGGTCGTGCGCCTACAGCCTATGGAGCAACCTGCTTCTGGGCGCCTTCGACCATGCCAGTCGGTACAGGTGGTTGAAGCATTTTCAGCATTGGACTCCAAGCTGAGTTCCAAGGCCCTGAAGGCTCTGTTCTTCACCAGGGTTGACACCTTTTTGCCTCCTGTGCGTTATCGTTCCTACGATTCTGCCAATCTGTCGGTCTGCCAGACTTTGGCGGTTCTGGATCAGGACTCCACTTCCCTCGGGCTTTCCAAGCCCAAGTCTGCCGTCATTCCAATTACGACTCTGGAGTCCACGTTGGTCTTATCTAGAGAGATGCTTGGCATGCTTTCTCTCTCAGATCACCTCGTCTCAGCTTTAGCTGCTTATCTGCCTCCAGATTAATTTGACGAGGTACAGGCTCCTTTGCATGTGCTGTCCAAGGCGCTCATGCATCTTACTCACACGCATGCCTGTAACATGGCTAATCTGGAATTAGTTCGAAGGGATGCTGTGCTGGACACAGTACGATCCCTTCCCGAGGAGCAGCGCGCTGCTCTTCGATCTGCTTCTTTGGCAGGTCGCAACTTTTCCATGGTTCCGTGTCAACGGTCTGGGATGACGTCCTACGTCATTCCAAAGATCAGCTGCTGTTTCGTCAGCTTGATCAGCCTTCTAGGGGAGGCAGGGGCCGTTCCAAGCCTAACAAGTACTCTTCTGCTTCCTCTGCGAAGCAAAAGGCTGGTCCTTCTGCCGCCGCTTCTACTTCTTACTCAAGGGGTAAGGGTAAGGGTCGGCAGAATCGAGGGAAGTCTCAGGATTCTTCATTTAGTAGAGGAGGTGGTTTCTTCTCTTGCGGGCCTCATCGGGGCTCGAAATGAAGGTCCTCACCTCGACTCGTGTCAGGTTGGAGGAAGGATAGCAGAGTTCGCAGACCATTGGGCCACCATCACATCCAATCCGTGGGTGTTAGATGTTGTGCTGTCCGGGCTGCGAATATCCTTCTGACGGCACCCCACTCTGTCCAGGGTACCTCATCCAGCCACAATTCCTTCAGACGTTTTACGTCGGGAACTTTTGTCCATAGAGATTGGCAATCTCCAGGCAAAGGGAGCGATCAAGGTCGTCAAGAAAATTCAGTCAGTGGGTTTCTATTCCCGCCTGTTCTTGGTGCCGAAGAAGGACGGCCGACTCCGACCGGTTATCGATCTGAGTATCCTGAACCAGTCTATCATTGCTCCCAAGTTCAGCATGGAGACTTTCAGGTCGGTCCGCCATTCCATTCACCAGGGAGATTTCGCTGCCAGCATCGACCTGCGAGATGCTTACTTCCATGTTCCGATGCATCGGGCGTCACGGAAGTATCTGAGGTTCGCTTTTCTGGGGTGAGTTTACCAGTTCAAGGCCATGCCTTTCGGCCTCAACCTGGCTCCTTGGGCCTTCACCAGACTGATGTCGCATGTGATAGCGTTCCATCGCACACAGTCCAGGGTGACTACTTCAGCATATCTGGACGATATCCTCCAGAGGCATTCCAATGCTGCCTTACTGGAGTCAGATGTCGCCACTCTGTTGAGCTTGCTCACGTCGCTAGGATTCAGAGTCAACACGGAGAAGTCGGACCTGGTCCCTTCTCCGTCGGTTTGTCATCTGGGGATGGCTTTCCAAACCCAATTCAATTTGGTAGTGGTTCCCCAGGCCAAGGCTGTGATTCTCTCAGCTTTTGCTCTGACTCTGTCCCAGTCCACGTCCGCGACAGCTCGGAGTTTTCTCTTGCTGATCGGTCTCTGCAGTTCGGTGACGGATCTCATTCCTCTAGGTCGGCTGCGTATCAGACCTCTCCTACACTTTCTGCTCAGTCGTTGGAGACCGAATGTAGAGTCTCTGGATCTGGTGCTTCCGTTTCCGAAATCTCTTTATCCTCACCTTCGTCCCTGGACAGATGTTCAGTGGATTACGCAGGGTGTTCAATTGGACTTACCCACGTCCGATCGCGTTCTGACGGTAGATGCCAGCGATCTCGGATGGGGTACGACGTTGGATCCTCTCGGTCTTTCCCTCCACGGCATGTGGGACCAGGATCAAGCAGCTCTACACATCAACCAGAAGGAGCTTATTGCTCTTCTTCTGAGTTTCAGGCAGTGGATCCCTCATCTGTCGAATCGCCAGGTCCTTCTGATGTCCAACAATTCGACAGTAGTGGTTGCTTACATTCGGAACCAGGGCGGCATGCACTCGGTTCCGATGTAAGAATTGGCTCAGGATCTTCTACTGCTCGCTCAGGATGTTCAAACCGGAGTGGTTGTTCATCACATTCCCGGTCGTCTGAACGTCCTATCCGACTCCCTGTCCCGACAGGGCAGGGTTATTTCCACCGAGTGGATGCTCCACAGGGCAGTGTTCCTGTCGCTTTGCGATCTCTGGGGACGTCCCCACATCGATCTCTTTGCGACTCGTTGGAACCATAAGGTGGACACTTTTGTGTCCCCATGTCCAGATCCTCTGGCTTTTGCCGTGGACGCTCTGTCACTCGATTGGAACGGTCTAGTCGGCTATGCCTTCCTGCCGGTTCTGATTCTGCCTCAGGTTCTAGCCAGAATTCGAACCTGCAGTTGTCGAATCATTCTGATCGCTTCCCTGTCGCCTCAGCGGGTGTGGATCAATCAGCTCCGCTCGCTGATGGCGGCGGTTCTGGCACGTCTCCTGCTATGTCGCGACCATCTTTGTCAAGGTCACCCGAGGAGGTTTCACATGGACCCGACTTCATTGTGCCTTCACGCATATCTTTTGTCAGGTCCTGTCTCCTCCGTAGAGGTTTTTCGAGACGAGCAGTGGAGTGCATTTCTTCTTCAAGAAGGCACTTCACTGGTTTAGCTTATGCAGCTAAATGGAAGGTCTTCTGTCGATGGTGTGCTGATCACTTTGTTGATTATGCCAATCCTTCGATTTCAAAGATTGCGGAGTTTCTGGTATATCTGTTTGATTCTCGGGGTCTCCAGCCTGTTACCATCAAGGGTTACAGGTCCATGCTTTCAGAGACTTTTTCTTATGTGGGGAAGCGTTGTATCAGCACTAATCCTTACCTCTCCAAGCTTGTTCGGCACTTTTCTTTGAAAAGGCCTCTGACTTTGCAGCTTACCCCACGATGGAATCTTTTGTGGGTGCTGCTTTGCATGGGGGGGGGGGGGGGGGGGGGGGGCACTGTTTGAACCTTTATCCCAGGTGGATATGCATTTTCTCACATATAAGATGGCGTTTCTGATGGCGTTTGCTTCTGCCAGACGGGTTAGTGAGCTTCACGCCCTCTCGATTGACCCAGCCTTTTTTAGGAGCTCTCCCAACAGTGCTTTTTCCACTGATTGCTCTTTTCTGGCCAAGAATCTGTTACCAGATACTACTCCTCCTCCTATCTGTATCAGGGCTCTTCCTTCTGTTGAGGGTAATTGCCCTTTGCTCTGTCCGGTCCGTGCTATTCGCATTTATCTCGATCGGACACATTTCATGCGGAAAGGCAGGAAACGTTTTTTTCTGTCTCTTATTCCTGGTCGACAGAAGATCTCTCCTCAATCCATTTCTCGATGGTTTTGTCTTGCTATTCGTATGGCTCATGGTCGTTTAGCAGCTGGCGATTGTACTACCAATCGTATTTCTGCCCACAAGGTGCGGGCATTGTCCACCTCTTGGGCTTATTCTAACTCCGTCAAGTTGTCGGATGTTATGCAGGCAGCCTACTGGAGAAATGCCTCTACTTTCTCCACCTTCTATCTGCGCCAGTTGCAGGAGCAGTCGGAGGACCTTTTTGCCTTGGGTCCTCTTTCTTCTGCTCAGGCTGTTGTCTGCCCTAGCCATTAGGCTTCTTGAAGGTCAGTTTCAGCCTTGCGCTGTTACTGCCCTTTTCTGTCTGTGTGTCACACAGGCCCATATGTCTCCTTTCATTGTCCTTTACCAGTGATTGCGACGTTATGGTTGATAAGCCTCGGGACCTCTTCCTTCTGCTTCATGGTTCCAGTGCACTGGGGTTATGTGTGGGTTGGTTATGCGATTCCCTTCAGCCTATTGTCTATTCAGCCTGTAGTAAACAATTGTGAGTAGGTTGATAAGAAATCGAAATTTTATAGTAAATTTCCTTTCTTATTATACCTACCACAATTGTTTACATGGAGGCCCTCCCATCTTCTTTACGGGTAAAGAATCCTTCCTCCCCGCTGATCACATAACTCTAACATTGACGGATTCAGCGACGTATATGCGCACTGGCAACGGAAGTTGTGGAGTTGTACTTGGGAGAGAACATCCCGTACTGGGTCTGCGCCAGTTGCTCTCGACCCAGTTTTGGCTTATTTTTTCTTGGTGCTTTTGCACCACTTTTCTTTTCCAAATTGCTTGGGAAAGACAAAAATAGAGAGTATATTATCTGAGTTAGGGACTTCCACTGTAGTGCAAGCCTGTAGTAAACAATTGTGGTAGGTATAATAAGAAAGGAAATTTACTATAAAATTTAGATTTCCCCAAGTTTCTCAAAGGCAAAGAGGGAATTTCTTTCAGTTTCTGTTCCAGCAAAGTCATCCAAATAGTTTATAGTACTAAGAGAATACAGTTCACATATATATCTAACAGCATTAGTTACTCTTTGACAGATGTGTGCTGCTGACCTTAATCCCATTGTTAACACAGTATCAGAAAGAAAACATATGCATAACCCAACAAATGAATGTTCCCTGGATCTACAGGTAATTGCCTATATGCCCGTTTCAGATCTCTTTTAAACATCAAACAGTTTGTGCTTTTTGTTTTCATTACTTCCACTAAATTGTCAACTGAAGGATACTTTAACTTCACTTCTTCATCTAAATAAAGGCCTGCTGAAATATTATCATTGACTGAAGAACCCTTTGGAAAGCTCGGGTCAACTATAATTCATCTATCGATCAAATCTTTTTTGAGGACAGAATTTAGAGGACTAATTTTCATACTACAACAAAACGGATCCGATTGAAAAGGACAAATATTAGCATTATATAACTCTTCTTTCCTGAAGTAATAATACTGAACCTCTGCTTTGAAATCTCTAGCTCCTTTATGATTTTTACACACTTTAGCATTTGTTGACACTTTACCAAAACAGCCAATTGGAAAACCAAATTCTAGTAAATCACACATTTTTTTGTCTTTATATTGTGCTAACTTGTTTCTGAAAAAATGAATATTTATATTGGAAAAAACTGAAATTCTGTATTTTTGAAAATTGTATGCCCCAGAATTGTAAACTTTATCATGAAGTTGGACAATAGTTTGATTATACATGTAGATATCAAGTCTATCAAAGGGGGATAACTCTTTATTTGAAACCACAATAGTGAATTCATATGGATTGTTGACATTAAAGTTTGAGTCTTCTGAAGAAGCCAGAGAAGAGAACCCAACATTACTATTAGCCTGACTTGAACTATCAAAGGGAATTAACTCCCTATCTGAAATATCTTTGAAATCACTAAACTTTGTAACATGTGAACTCCCCGAAGAAACCAGAGAACTGGATTCAACATCTGAATGATTCGATCCATAAGAAGCTTTAATATCATTATTAAAGTGACAACAAAATTTGTCAGTTTCTTCAGGAGGCAAACTGTTTGAAAGCCATAAATTATTCACACTCCTGCTGTCATTGAAAAAGCTATCATCAAAAGCAGCACTATCAACACAGTTATTCTTATCATCAAGAAGATCACCTGAATATGTTTCACCTTCACTACTGGAGAAATTATCACTAAAACTTGTATCAGTATTTTCCAGTTTCTGAGTTTGATATATATTATTTTGAGTATTAAAATTGTTATTGTTAAGTGAAATAGAAAAATTACTACCCTTTTGATTTAAACCTTCTTGGAAACAACCTAGATCTTCATCCAAAACATCTGAAAAAATTCAGAATTCAAATTTTCTAAATTTTTAACATGATCAGAATCATCGGAACCAATTCAGTCGGAAAAATGTAAGCCGCGTGAGTGGAATTTTCAGTTTTTTTTAATTCTCAAATATTCCGGATAAAAAACTTCAGCCAAAGGGATCAATTGATGACTATATTCTTTGATGCCTAGTCATTTCATACAAGGGCACGCTGATGAACATTCAGGATGAGACAAGTTCTCCTTATTTTTCAGCCAACACAAAGCACATATATGCTCAACCGTTTTCATTTGACCTCTAACAGTATCTTTGTGTGAAGATTTAGAGGAACATTTGTTTCGCTGGTAAGCCGAACAGAACCAAACATTAGCAGAATCACCTCCCTGTTTATCATAAACAGATGAGACGGCTCTACCGAAATTCAATTTTGATCTGACTGCTTTAGCCAAAATTGGGGTTTCAATAATGTTTGAATCATCACCCCAAACATTTAATCCCAACTTGATCCTCCTCAACCAATCAGAATAAAAACAACAACAATGATTTCCAATCATACACTGAGTAATACTCAATCTTTTTCAAAAGTTGCAAACGGCCTTGCTTTTCTGAGTCGGAAATATCTGATCTGGAAATTATCTCTAATTCACCTGCAGTAAATTGATGAAATATCAAGTCTTTGAATTTTATATCTGCATTTACAAACTCAAATTGTAAACAAAATAATTGCTACAACAACCTTGCAATTAGAGGAAATGAGTACAGATGTTTGCAAAATTCACTGAAAATCATTTTTTTTTCTGAAGTACTATTCTTTACATGGCCAAAGCTTATGTTGTGTTAAGCCCCAAAGCATAACTTACAGCAGGGGATTTGTTCATTATGCATCTCTACCTATAGCAAAACAAAGTGTTTAGAATTAACCCTTTCCAAAAAGACAGGAAGATGCAACCACAGTCAGATAATTTTGGCATTTTTCGGATGGTACGCTTACCCTCATTTGCTTGAGGGATAAAGATTAGATTAAAAACGAAACAGTAACATTCTTCTGCAAACATTGTTGCATCTATGCATACAAAAATAATTGTTACAACAACCTCGCAATTATGAGAAATTAGCCCTTGAAGTTAGTAAATCTTGAAGATAAAATGGTATTTTCATATCATTTGTAGCCACTCGGGTTTAATTTTGAAATATTTGTGTGCTGATTTTAGTGTATCATATTATGCTCTTAATGTGTGAACATCAATCACAGACTGAGTGTCTGAAAAGAGACAAGGACTAATCTTGAATCTTGGTATTTGAATGAACATGTTCAAGTTGATATAACTCCAATTCAAGGCCTGACAACTGGGTGAGGGTTAAAACTTGGAATAAAACATATAACATCAGAATTTTTCTTGGATAACAGTTAGATGATTGCCAAAAATGAAAAGTGGACAGAAATCGCGCATGGGTTAATGGCGAAAAGGCGGTAATTTGGCTACTTTGACATTAAAATTGAACAGACAGCAGAGTAGGTCATATGCCCGCTGCGTCCAGACCAGTGAAGGCAGATACACGAAATCTTTAAAAGTTGTTCTACTATCCCTGCTCAGCAGGACAGTATCTTTGTCGAGTGGCGTGACCTCAGGGAAACAACATAGATTGCGTGGAAACAGCGGGGGCGGTTCGTCCCTACTCTATTCCCAATGCAATGCCGTTTCCATTCACTATTTACCTATTACCGGTCAAGTTTGGCATTATTTCTGTCTATTTGATGAATTGTTCAGCTTAGGAAAGTTTGGAGTTAAAACTGCTTATTTTAGACCATCCCGGCAGAAACTGACAACCTGACCTGGCTAATTTGACATTCAAATTGAACAGATACAATGTCGGATATACGCCAATTATGTCCCGACCATGCAAGGCAACAACATGAAATTCTCAGAATGTTTTCTACTGTCCCTGCCCGACACTTTAGTATCTTTATCAAGTGCCGAGGCCGCGTGGAAATACCGTGGATCAAGTGGAAACCAAGGGCACAATTCGTACCTACTTTATTCTCATTTCAACAACTTTTCCATTCATTATTTACCTGCCACCGGCTGAGTTAGGCATTATATCTGTCTATTTGATGAACTTTTCAACCTTTACTATTTGCGGCTTCATGTAGCACCACCGAAAGGCCACTGCACGGTTACCAATATATTCAGGGATTGATTTTACGAAAATAACTATTATTCCAAAAATACCCACGTGGGAACTCCTAAATATGCCAAGGGTTAAACTTTTGATAATAAAATATAAAACAGAAGTTGTCATGCTATGCTTGCTGCATGCAGACATAAAAAACATTCAGCGCACAATGAATTTGGAATGGAGTAAATTGTTACTTAAACCTACGAAATTCTAAAACAAATTAGAGTTTTTTTCGACAGCACCTATCTTTATGCATCTGAGACAGGGATTGCGTTAAACTTTACAGCAACCTTATAACAGAAAATATTCTTGGAATTGAAATGTGAATCCGAATTTCGGAAGCATTTTCGGATATTCTATTCCAAACTACCACTGCACGCTTATCAATATTCAGTGATTTTATAAAAAAAATCTATTATTCCGACCGTACTCATATGGGCAGTATCGAATCTACCAACGGTTAAACTTTTAATAATGACATATAAAACAAAAGTTGTCATACTATGACTGCTGCATACAGCCATAGAAAGCGTTCAGTGCTCAAGCAATTAGGAATGGAGTAAATCGTCACTTAAACTTAACAAATTCTGAAAAACGAGTTTTTTTGGACTGCACCTATTTTTATGCAAACAGAACGAGCATAGGGTTAAACTTTACAACCAAACAAACAACAGCAATTATGCTCCATAGGCAATTGTAAATACGAACATGTAAATCATCTTTCGATATTCCTTTCGAAAATGGAAGAAAAGTGAGCTCCAAATTAGCCAATTTTATGAAGAATTTTAGGGCACTCAAATTCATGGCCCGAAAACTGGGTGAAGGTTAAAACTTTGAATAAAATATATAACAGCAAAATTGTTCTTGGATGAAGGCCCAATCCTCTCATGGAAAAGGTTTTGAGACAATATGGCTCCAGTGCTGACAAAGTGCATATAAACGTTGGCGAAAATAACAATTATTCCAACAGTACCCTTATGGGAAATCTCAAATCTGCCAAGGGTTAAACTTTTAATAATAACATATAGAACAAAATTTGTCATACTTTGACTGCTGCAAGCAGCTATAGAAAACATTCAGAGCTCAAGCAATTGAAAATGGAGTAAATCGCCACCTAAACTTACCAAATTCTGAAATATTGGAGTTTTTTTTGGACGGTATCTACTTTTATGCAACCAGAATGGAATAGCGTTAAACTTTACAACCAAACTTACAACAGCAAATATGCTCGGTAGTCAGTTGTGAATATGTACATGAAAAGTGTTTGAAATTAACCCTTTCTAAAATGATAGAAAAAGCAACCAAAGTTGGCTAATTTTGCCATTTTCAAACGGTACTCTTATTCTCGCCCTCATTGTGCTTGAGGGTTAAATCTGAGATTAACCCTTTACCCAACGTACACTATATCAAAATTTATTATTTTAAATATAATTTTTTAAAATTTTTCAAAAAATTTCTACAAAACCATATCATGTGACCCCTCACTGGAATGAGTTCAGTAAGCTCGTTCCAATGAGGGGTCACATGATATGGTTTTGTTGAAATATTTTGAAAAATGTAATTTTTTCAACTACTCAATTTGCATATTACGCGTGCGGATGCGGGCAATTCGTTAGGTAAAGGGTTAAGAAGTAAACAGTAACTCTCTTCCACAATCATTGTTGCATTTAGTCATAATAAAATAATTGGTACAACTACCTTGTAATTAGAGAAATTTGTCCTTGAAGTTGGCGAAAATAACAATTATTCTGACAGTACCCTTATGGGAAGTCTCAAATCTGCCAAGGGTTAAACTTTTAATAATAACATACAACAAAATTTGTCATACTTTGACTGCTGCAAACAGCTATAGAAAACATTCAGAGCTCAAGCAATTAAAAATGGAGTAAATCACCACCTAAACTTACCAAATTCTGAAAAAATTGGAGTTTTTTTGGACGGTACCTACTTTTATGCAACCAGAATGGGATAGGGTTAAACTTTACAACCAAACTTACAACAGCAAATATGCTCGGTAGTCAATTGTGAATATGTACATGAAAAGTGTTTGAAATTAACTAGTGATGAGCCGATATGGGTGTTATCGGTATTGCCGATATCTGATATTTCAATTCAATATCGGACTAATACCGATACCGATATTAGTTTTTGTGGCGACAGAAGCTTGTGTATAAATATGATGACATTCAGACAGGACTAACGAGACATGGGGTTGTTCAGCAGTCAGCGTGACTCGACACGCGTCCCGGGTGGATCTCAACGTAACGTACATCTGTGTGTGATGTATCAGATTCAATATCATTTCCGAACCGACCCTTCAGTGAGCCCAGCCATGTGAAAAAATGGGGGTGGGCTTATCCAGACTGAACGTAAAATGAAAACTTGACATAAAGTTTTATGTGTTTGTTTTATTTATTTTTTTCCATCGGAATCATCAATCATTCGAAAATACATTTCAGTAGAAAAACATCAACAAAATCAGCACGAAATATCAACAAAACATCAATGTTAACAAATGAGGTCAAAAACGCACGTGGTCAATTTGTTTTAAAGTGAAACATGTTCGTTCAGTCATTACATTTCCATTTTGAATTGTGTTTATTAAAAAGTATTTGAACTGTGTTTTGTATTACTCACGCAAGAGAAGGTGCCCTCAGTATTCAAAACTCCCATCTATTGTGAAAAAACAAGCGATTGGTGTAAATAGTCCGATTCAAATTTTTTTTTGTACCTTTAACTTTTTTTCAATTGTTCTTTTGTTTTTTTAATTTCTTTGATAAGCCTTTGCTTCTCTAGTCGTTTTTCCTCTTTTAATTTCTCTTGTTTTAAATTATTCAACTCTTTTTGAAGCAATTCGATATCAGCATTGGAAACGTCATCATCGTCAGATTTTTTTGTCTTAACTTCAAAAGTAAATTCAGCCTGTGATTCCTCATCAATTTGTTCATTGTTTTGTTTAGTATCATCATTACCATCTGACTGTGAAATGTCTTCATGTAATTGCTTATAATCAATTTTCTTGATGCTTCTATTCGGTCTCGCAGCCATATTGTTTATATTGACAATGTTCAATTTCAATGATATATATATAGTGAATATCAACATCAAATATTTAGGGTTAATCGAATTCAAAATCAAAACTGGCAATATCAAAGAAAGTTTGCGCCCTAACTCACTCAAAGTAATTCAAAAAAGTGTTCAGGAAGAAGGGAAGGAAAATGATAATCAGAAAGGATCCCCTCCATTCACCCTCAAGCATACAAACAATCATGGGAACAGGCAATGTTCAATTCCACTTCAGCAATTAAAATATTTGAGACTCAAATAATCACAATAAGTTTAATAAGTTCAGATTGGCAATCTGTCCGATTACCCAATTACACCCATTTACTACCCAGTGACACCCAATTACTACCCCATTACACCCAATGACACCAAATTGCTATCAAAAACAAGGTCAAAGGAAACGGCCAAGGTCAGAAAAAAGTCAAAATTAGTTTCATTTAATTTGGTTGTATTTATTGTTCACTTTTCGAGCGATTTTCCCCTTACATGTGCCCCAAATACCATGATATTCCAGGGTATTCCTGATATACCGTGGTGTTTAAGTACTATTCCATGCTACTTTTTAACTGGTTGAGTGCTACAAATTTTCAGAATGAGTTCAATAAATTACGTCTGGTCCGAGTCTTCAGTGAGATCCAGACCTAATTTACTGGATGCATTCCGTATACTATGAACTGTTAATAGTGTTGTGCAGTATACTTAATTTTCGGTACGGTTTTGGTATTACAGGGATACCTAAAACCGTACCAAAACCAAATCAAAATGTCGCTTATTTCGGTATTTATATTTTTCTGCGAAATTGACAGAAAGTTAACTCATCAAGATGGATCGTAAATCTAAAAGCCTGTGGGCCGCATATTTTTATTGAATTGATAAGAAAACTTGCAAATGTGAACTTTGTAAGCGACAGGTAGCAGCAGATGCTGCTAATTATAATTAATATGTCAGAGAAAAAAATAAAAAAGTGACGACCGAAAAATGGCAAGTTGTTAACTTGGTGCTTCCATTTCTGAAGAAATATGGCCCGGTTCCATTTCCTAACATTCAGTCTGATTCAATATATATTCTGAAAATTACTGTGTGATTTATTCACTGGGGACATTAGTGGTTGTGTGGGTTGTTGACTGGTTGACAGTTGGTTGTAAATAATCCACTTGTAATGACAACTCATACGTTGACAACTTGACATACAAACTGTATCACTGCCTGTGGTTGTCACTTCTCGGCAATTTTTTATAGCATTTCTTTCAATTCAGCATTGCTATTTTAAGTTGCAGATACTTTTAACAACTGATCCTTATATTAAAATACAAGCACCCAAACTTTAATACCCAATCATCTGCTTTATATTCTTTCAAATAAATAATTTATACTGCCCACCAGCGCAAACTGAAAAGACGTGACTGTCCTAAAGATGCATTGAAAAATAATGTATTGAAGCCAACAGACGACATCAGATTTAGCATTATCAAAGTTCATTTGATCGAACGATGCGCAGCAAATGTTTTGAAAATGATTGCTGCTATTAGTAAATCATCGATTTGTACATTTTCTTTTTCTCGCGAAAAATGAAAATTTACCCTAATTTATCATGGAAAATCACGAATTCTCTGGTATTTTCAGAAACGAGTATGAAGCCAGGAACCAGAAGTGATGTTAATGAACACTATTAAGAGTGATTCCTTGCAAAATCTAATATATAAATGTGAATGTCTGTATCTATATCTCTCTCTCTCTATCTATCTTTTTTCCGGGTGAACTCCTACGTTTCTCGACCGATCGATCTCAAATTTTCTACACGGGGGTAATTCGTCCCTGCAAGTAACATGGGATGGGTGCCGTGCATGTGCGGGGTGACATTGACCTTGAAATTGATGACCTTGACCTTTTATTTCGAAAACGGCTGGGCCGATCGGGCTAAAATTTCATATGTGCGGGTATATTGACTCATTGACCTTGAAATGGGTGACCTTGACCTTTTATTTAAAAAATGGCTGGGATGATCGGGCTAAAATTTCATTTTCATATGTGCTGGTATATTGACCCATCGATCATTTTGACTTTATCAGGGTGCCCGTGCGGGGTGACAGTGACCTTGAAATTGGTGACCTTGACTTTCTATTTCGAAAACGGATGAGCCGATCATATCTGAGAGTATATTGATATAACCATCTTCTCCCGTGCAACGCTGGGTAACTCCCGCTAGTACTCTATAAATGCAACTAGATGAATGTCATAAAACATGTTATTTTACATGTTTACCAAGGATGAACCCAAACAATAAAAGGTGGATGACACCATGTCATTGAGGCATCAAATGATTGATAATGATTGCACAATGTTTTTGTTTGGGGTTATCATAGAGAGATTAATTACAGTTGCATTACTTCAATTTAATTGCATATTTGTGTGGATATATATATATTGGACACTGGATTCACTAGACATTGGGCATTAGTCTTGTTGCACTTTGAAACATAAGGGGGGAGGGACTGAGCAAGAGTGTTACTACTTGTGAAAACTTACTGAAAAGCCTGGAAGGTGAAGAACATATATGTTTCTTCTACTTGATTCATTGGGGGTAGAGGCATGGTATGAAGAACCTAGAGGCCAACTGATAGCTAGACAAGTTATTTAATGAATCACTCGATTCAGTGTGATGATTCACACTGAATCGAGTGATTCATTAAATAACTTGCTAGACTAATCAGATATCACTGTTGAATTAACTTGTCAAGTTCATGAGATGTCAGTGCTGAACCTGTTAAATTACTATATGGTTGAATGTTGGGAAATTGGGTCAGTTTGTGACTACTTTCAGTGTTCTGTGCATATACCGAATACCGTACCGAAACTGAGGTATTGACCAGAAAAATACCGATACCGAACTTGAAATTTCAATACCGCACAGCTCTAACTATTAACGAGTTGAGAAGATTTTCGTTACTCATTTTCCCAATGTTGAAAATTCCAATCTTTGATCATTCCTTGGGAAGCTCTCCTGAGAGATTCCCATTAAAATATGTCAGTGATTGGAATTATGAGCAAAGAGAAAACATGGGAGAATGTTTTCAGTTGTTATTCCTCAACTTATTTGCACAGAGTACCAGTACCACTGTTGACAATGCCCAAAAAGCTTAGGGTATGGATACATGCCCAATACGTTTAATAAGTTCAGTTTGGTAGTATCGGGTATAGTGTATATAAATACCAGTAGAACCAAGTACAAGATAAAGTTGCAAAGCAAAATTGAGGAACAGGGAGGAGGGATTTCTACAACCAAGTGATCTCCAAAGTGAAATTTTAAAATATATAAAACAATTCATTGTGTATATTTGTGCTATTATTTAATATCATTCACTCTTCCTGGCCTACAGTACAGCAGGTGTATTCCTTGCAATAGTGCCATGTTCATCACATCCCTCTCTGTCTTTAGTGGCATTATGGAATTGCTCAGACGGGAGGGAGCCCTACGGTTTTATACTATTCCAGATGACTAGATGACTAACACTAAAGTGTTACGAGTCGCGCCGAGTTAAATTGGTCATGCTTGTTTTGACTAACGATAAACTTCTATTAGCTGTATTACTCTTTATTGAGAATAGCAGCAGCAGTGTACCTTTGGAATTGTAGTGTGAGGTTTCCTTTTCCTATAGTGTACAGTTGTCACAGTTCCAAAGTTTATAGTATTTCTGCACCAGGCCTATTTATCTAGCGATTCAAGTAATTCTGGTGGCAGGGGTTTGATGTGATTTATTTGTCGAGTGTAATTATTTATGCTAAGTAACAGGGAATTACTTGGATATTACTCCTTATTTCAGTGCTATGTCCTTCTCTATTGTTATATAGAGAGGCATATATGTAATTCCTAAAATTTTAATCTCCTATTCACCTTCTGAGAGTTCTATGCAGGCTAAGGTGCTGATTTTAGTCTGCTGTTCCCTTAAGTCCTAGGCCTTCCCGCCTTTTTACGATTCAGCTAAGTCTGGGCCATTGGTTCTAGTATAAAAATATGATAAATTTGAAGTAATTTGTACAACATATATTTTTAATACTTACCAATGGCCCAGATGGGGATGGGCACTCATACCTCCCTGCTGACTTATAACATTAGTAGGCACAACTAGGAAGAATGATGCTTGGCGCCAATTCTGGTCTCTTCCTGGGTACTGCGCATGCGCAAGTACTAAAAGTATGGAGGGACAGATAGAACTTTTAAATTTCTGTATTATATGCAAATTTTGGGGATTGGGGGTTTCAAAATTTTGTGTTTGGCCCTTGATAATATTGAGGCTGCACCAGCTAAGTCTGTGCCATTGGTAAGTATTAAAAATATACAAATTACTTTAAATTTATAATTTTTTTGGTATATATCTCTTTGGAAACAGTGTCTTCCTCAAGTTTGATGACCACCGTTATCCGTTGAAAATTGTTGGAGTTATTGCCCTGCACATGCCTCCATACTTCTGAAAGATACAGCTTTCAAACTTCGCTCATCCTTTTCTTATCCATGCTGTTTTACTTTTAGGAATTTCAATATTTCATTGAAAGGAGCTGTATTCTAAGCATTTTTTAAAGATTTTAAATTCCACCTCAATTTTAAATCTATCTCTCTGAAGTTTTGGAAATATAATCTCCACAAAAAACCATATCTAAGAATATGTTGCCAACTTGCCAAAGTTGCCATTCTATAAATTCTCAACCCTAATCCCTGAATGCTGACATGACATCATGGTCAACAATTAAAATACATCATATTTTTTTTTAAATTTCAGTATGTTGTAGATCTCAAAAAGTTAAGAGACACATGTATCTGTTTTTTAGCCTAACTGTTTAAGTCAGGGCTATAGTCATGACTTTCATCCTCCGTCTGTCCATCCATCTGTCCGTCTGTTAATATTTAGAGTTTTGGTTAAAAGTTTGTGGTTAAAGTTGTTTAGTCAAGGTTTTTCTTTTATTGAATTAATATTAATTACTATTGATTGTATCATTCTCATTATGTTTCATGCTATTTTGGGAAATATTGAACCTTCTTTTGTATGGCAATTTAACTTAGAACTTCCAGGTTAAAGTTTTTGGTTAATGTTTTTCTGTTTACAAAGTTACACCTTTAATTCTTCAAACAGTTTAGTGCAATGTCACTGTTTCTCATTTGGGACAATGTCTACTGCCTACTGAACCTTTCTACAGTGATATTCATTAATATTGGCATGATTTTAACCCCTTTTAAACATGTTTTCAGACTTAGTTTGTTTGTGTTTGACATTAGGATTTGCCACATACTTTCTTGCTTTAATTCTTGCATGGACAATACAACTTAATGATTGCATTTGCATCAATGATTTCTTTTATCGGTTTTATGAAATATTTAACTCCTTTTTTTCAGTCAGTTTTACTTAGTAAACTCAGCTTAAAGTTTCGGATGAAAGTTTTGCTTTTCAAGGTTGTACCTTTCATTCTTCAAACACTGTGTTACAATGTCATTGCTTTTCCTTTGGGGCAAGGTCTGCTGAACCTGTATACAGTGGTTTCAAATAATATTGGCATTAATTTCACCCTTTTGAAAATGATATTTAAACTTAGTTTCTCTAAATTTCAAATTAGGCTTCTACCACATACTTTGTTACTTTTTATCCCCCCACAAGGGAGGGATATAGCATTGAGCTCTGTCCATCCGTGCCTCCGACCGTCCATCTGTCTATCCATCCATCTATCAGAACTTTGTTTATGGCATAACTTGAACAATAGTTAACAGATTTCAATTCTTTTCAGTACATGTCTCCATTGCAACAATGTCTACATCAAGTTCGTTGTCCACCATTATCCAGTGAAAATTGTTGGAGTTATCCCCCCCCTCACCCCTCCGTCAATAAGGCATTTTTTTTCTTTGCTCCAAAATGCATTTTGAAGTATTTAGAGTGACTACATGTGGACATTTTTTTTAACTCCTATACCAACCCCCGCCCCTCCAATGCCAATTAGCCATTTTTTTGTCTTTGGTCCAAAATGCATTTTGAAGGATTTAGAGTGACTACATGTGGAAAAAAATTACTTCTATAACTCCCCCCCCCCCCCACACACACACACACCCCACCCACCCCCCTCAGGGCTGTAGTCATGACTTTCGTCTGTCTGTCCATCCAACTGTTAACATTTAGAGTTTGGGTTAAAATTTGTTGTTAAATTTTTTAGTGAAGGTCACAGTTTTTTTGTTTTTTTTTAATTGATATTAATTACTATCGATTGTATCATTCTCATTATGTTGTTTTGGGACATATTTAACCCTTTTTGCAGTCAATTTAACTTAGAACTTACAGGTTAAACTTTTTGGTTAAAGTTTTTTTATTTGCAGAGTTACACCTTTAATTCTTCAAACAGTTTAGTGGAATGTCACTGTTCTCATTTGGGACAATGTCTATACTGTCTACTGAAGCTTTCTAATAAAAATCATTATCAGCAAAATTTTTATTAATGAGCACCGGGTTGTACACAGTGTTTCATTAATTAAATTTTTGATGATTATTCCTATAATTAGTGTTTGGAATCTAATAATGCATCCATGTAATGATTACTCACCCATGGAAGGCGACCAGTCCTCGGCGGTCATACTGTATTTGTACAGTTTGTAGTACATGTAACAAATACTGGAATTATTTTGTGGTCATTGGCAATGTTGTGGATCCTGGTGACCTGCATTGTAAAGGCAATAAATGAACAAAATGATTCTGTGGTATGCTTAAATGTTCAGATTGGTCAATGGCTGTTTTCCATATTTTCGTTTAAATTTTTCCTGAAAGATTAGTAAATATGAAAATTGCCAGATAATATTTTTGAATGTTTTTTTGTATCATGTAAACATACATGTAGTTCATGACCCTTCATATATATATTTATTGGTAACCTGAAATGTATGTAACTGATGGTTGTTAGCTATTACCTTTAATTTTAGCTGGTACAAGGCTTCATAGAGGGTATTGCTACGAGATAACGATGGATGATAAGCCACCTGATGTCACTCATTTAGTATTTGTAATACATGGAATTGGACAGAAGATGGATAGAAGTAGTATTGTTAAAAATACAACAGAGTAAGATTAAGTGTTATTCATTTGTTACTCATACTTTCAGTGCTCCAACAGTGATAACAGATGATTCGTACCTATGGTGATACTCGTTGCTTTGCTGTTTCCTGAAAAGTTGCATGTAGTTCTGTAGTTTTTCTCATTCCAGCTTGTAATCCTGAAAACTCACTTCTTTTTTTCTTTAACTACTCCGAAAGACCCAGAAAATTAAATGAAATTTTTGTGAGTTGGGAAAGTTTAATTTATTTATTTATTTATTTATTTATTTATTTATTTATTTATTTATTGGTGTTTAAGGTCATATACTTATGCACAATGGCTAATCATGATTGTGACAGTTTTACAGGTGGAGGAAGCTGGAGTACCCAGAGAGAACCACCAAGCAATGGTGAGCAACAGCCAGCTCCCCAACATTGTAACTCCGCACTGCAGCACAGGCAGGGTTAGATTGGTTGAAAACATGTGTACATCGACGTGTAGTACACCTTAGTACACAGCGTCATCGTGCCCCCATGTGGACAATCTGTGTTAAGTGCCTTGTCCAAGGACACAATGCAGGAGTCTGAATTGATTGCTCAGTCGGTCACCCATCTGAGGATTAACCAGGCTTGACGTTGCTTAACTTCATTGATCTGATAAGAACTGGTTACCGCAACGCCACCGTGCCCCCATTGAAAGTTTAATAAAACAGTTAGTACAAGTATAATTAGTCCTCTGCACTGTGATGTAAAAATAGAAAATTCCATAATGCAATTAGGAATTAATCAATTCAGTCTTCTTTGACAGAGCTCAAATAGCTCTTGTTAGACAAGATTAAACTGGTTAAATTCTAGTTACACTGTGGAAGAAATCAGTGTGCAGAAAAGCAGAATATTAAATTATGGTGCCGATTGCATCTTTCATTATCTATCACTACTCTGTATCAAGTTTTGTTGGTAGTTAAATAGACTTTAATTTATAGAGAGCATTCATTAATATTTCAATTTGATAGCATTTGAGGCTAAAAAAACTGTATTTTGTCTCTGATTATGCATGGACAAATTCCAGGAAGGTATTCAGGGAATTTTTTTTTTCATGTAGTGCACTATCTCGACAGTACAGTAGCAGTCAGTTGATAGTATGTGACAAAAATTCAAAATTTCTTGGAAAGTACAGTAAAATTGCACAGCTGGGCTGAACTAGGGACAAGCACCTATCAAGGACATGTGCCTCAGTAGATTAACCTCTAAGGCCTTATTGGACTACACTTGTGAAAAAAAAACATCGAGAATATCATTTCCAAGATTTTTATATGACAACCAATGGCCCAGACTAGGTGGTGCTAACGCATATTTAATCCAGGGCCAAACACAAATTTTGCCTCCCACCCCTCTCCCAATCTCCAAAATTTGCATGCAAAACAGAAAAAATCAAGTCCTAGATGGTCCTCTATACTTTTGATATCTGCACATGCACAGTATCCAGGAAGGTACAAATTTAATCCAGGGCCAAACACAAATTTTACACAAATCAATGGTAAAATTGGTGGATCCAAGGACATAAATGGATGGTGGAAGTGAACAACAGTGGTTAGAAATGTTCAGGGCTGTAACTTTATAATAATTATAAAAATTATTTCATGTTTCCCAATTTTGGGACATGTGCCCGACATCATCATTCTTGCAAATGATTTATCCACTGTTTAATAAGTGTTCCTTCCCTATCCCTCCTTGAAGCCCTCCTGTTAAGCTCCCAAGCTTTTTATCAAATTTTTTATAAAATTTCTTGGGAGTTTCACGTGTGTTACAGAATGTTTATACTGTTTATCCCCATGGTTACGTCCTCACCCTGGGGTGTTGGGTCGTTTGGGTCATGCATCTTCTATCCGATGTATTGTTTTTTCTTTGTTTGAAGATGTTGCTTTACATCGGGTAGCTTTAAAATCTATTACTGACTTTGGGCCTTTTTTCTGTGCCTGATGTCTCTTTTACTGTTTTTTCCTTGTTGTTGTTTACATTGGCAACATGCTTAAATATGTGTAGTATAGTTATTATTACTGTACGATAGTTGTAAGATACATTATTTAATATTCCAGTAGTGTGGCAATAAAAATTTGGATTTTGTCCACACTTAGGCTCTATTGGGATACCCTTGGGCTCTTCATGTTCCCTTTGGGAACTTGGGTTTTGTCAAAATTTGTTCAAAACATTTTTTGAATTTAATTTTTCGATTTTGATTTTGTTTCTTGTTTATTATGTATCTTCATCATATATTTATTGTGGAATTTGTGGGAGTACGACCGACTTAGTTTTTATTTATCATGAAAGCTTATTGCTCAAAATGCAAGGCGAGGAAGTCTTCCTCAGATTTACATCCATGTTGCCTTGCCTGTAGTCGATGTACTCCTGCATATTCTTGACCTACATGTGTCGATTAGGATGACAAACATTGGAAGTGGGTGTCACAGTACGTTGTTTGCGGTGAGAGGCCTATGCCGGTGCTCTCACTGCAAGGTAATTCAAGTTTTTCAGTTTCTTTTTCAGAGGAATAAGAACATGGTGATGGTAATGTGGCACCCACCAAAAGTGTGCTACCATCGTCGCACTCTGATGAGCAAACAGAGTTAGCTGCTAAGGTGTTCATGAAAATTAGGCAAGGGATAAGGCCACTGGGCGGTGGTCTTAATCCCTTGCAGGAAGCTAGCTTGACCGGTGAAGTGGTTACTCCGTCCATGGGAGCCGTAACACCGGGTATGTCCGTTGCAGTCGAAGGAAGTGTAGTGGGTAGAGCGAGCACCTTAAAAACAAAAGCTCATCCAGCAACGACGGAACTAGGGAGGAAGCCAGCAAGTTTCTTGTCAGGAGGCTCACCGAGGTCTGAAAAGGCAGTGAGTGGGAGAGGTCCCTCTCTAACCCAGCAACATCTGGGGCCAGATGTTGTTATGAGAAACTTGCACGGGCCGGAGCATACGTCCACACCTGCTGATCAGGATGCTCCGTCTAGACTGCAGCCGGCCTCGGCTACAGTCACAGCTTCTTCTGCTACAATCACTAAGAAACACACGTCCGCATCCTAGCTACCCGACTTCAGATATCCAGCCAGCCGCATGAAGAAGGAGCCACTCTTTGCCCGTGAAGTCGGACCACCCGGTAGCTAGGGAACCGAGGCTTCGATAATCGGGACATTCGAAGAAGAGATCCATCTCCGGAATGCCATCCCAGGAGCAGCAAGCAGCTAAGAAACAGAAAACACTGCTGCTCCTCAAGCCTCTATGACAGACTTGCTGTCACAGATTGCGCAGTTCTCGCAGATGCAATAGACTGGGATTCTCAGCTGATTCAGTCGGATAGTGAAAGGGATAAGGAAGAGGATTACCCTTCCCTTTCGGAACAACATATGGTTGCGATGGATTTTATCCATCAATACTATCCTGAGTTTGTTCCACCAAATCAGCAAACTGCAACAACCAGGGAGAAACCGCTGGCGTCTCTAGATGCAGACTTTATACGGAGGAAGGAAGAAGTTCTTTCTTTCTCGATTCAGTCCAGGCAGGTGTCGCAGGCCTTCGCTCATGTAGATGACACCATATTTAACCTCGAGTGTGAGGACAAGAGGTGGTTTCTTGTCAACATCTTCCATAAATATACTGTTCCTTGGACCACGTTGGAGAAGATGTGCAGAGAGCTCCGCTGCATTTAGATGAGCAGGCCGGGGATTTAGACATATCCTTACCTGCTTCATTCAGCAGTCGCTCAGATGTATTGGAAACTGCAATTTCATTGAATAGAGCAAATTTGGATGCAATGTTCAACGCAGATCACCTTACCAGAGCTATGGCGCAACATCTCAACGGGAAGGAATTTGAGGATGTGTGTACCTCGCTTAGAGTGTTTTCCAGGGCAATCATGTATGCCACGTATAACTCCGCCCTGACAGTGGCAAATCTGGAGTGAGACGTGATGCTGCCCTTGTGTCATCATCACTTATAGATGACAAGGTGATAAGCTCTCTCCGGGTCACTCTCGTCTCCGGACATACTATCTTCGATGACAAGCTTTCGCTGGTATATGAACAGGCTACTGAGAAAGCTTCCAGTGCTCTGCTCTTGAAGTCTGCGTCTCAACAACTTGCTTCAGAACGAGGACGTTCAAAATCAAAATCTTCTAAAGAACTCCTTGTGAGGGTACAAGAAACTCTCATACAATTACTCCTGAGATCATCAACACAGTGACTCGGGAAAGGAGCATAAGTCTGATCGGGAGTATCGGTCAGATGCCCCTAAGCCGACGGGGCGAGGATCTTCATGGGGAGGACATAGTTTCTCCTCCCATAAGCCTCGCAAGTCCTACAGGTGATGGTCAAGACCTCTATTGCTTGCCAGTTGGCGGAAGGTTATCAAACTTCGCGAGAAACTGGATAGCAGTCACGGAAGATCAGTGGGGGAGAAGTGTAGTCTGGGAAGGCCTACGGCTATCATTCCGAGCAAAATCCCCACTAACAAGATGTCCGCATTGGACAAATCTTCCGGCAGATCCTTTCAAAAGAGAGTCTCTCCTAGCGGAGATACAGGCTTTTTTTATTAAAGGAAGCAATAGAGGTCATTGAGAATCATAATTTTCAGGGTTATTACATTCACCTGTTCCTCGTACCTAAGCCAGACGGCTCGTTCTGACCGGTAATAGACTTGAGCTGGATAAATAGGTTAATCGTGGCTCCAAAGGAAATCTATATGGAAACCATTTGGTCGGTAAGAGCGAGCATTCGAGTGAACAACTATGCGGCAAGCATAGATCTAAAGGGCGCTTACATTCATGTCTTGGTACATCCAGCATTCAGAAAGTACCTGCGGTCCGCCATACAAGGGAAGGTTTATCTGTTCAGAGCAATGTGCTTTGGTCTGAACCTGGCACCTTGGGCTTTCACTTGAATAATGAACTCGGTAATATCATACTTCCGAGCTCATTCGTCTGCGGTAATGTCAGCTTACTTGGACGATGTTCTGCAGAGATACGGCAAAAGAATTATTCTTCAGAACGATGTTCAGAGTCTGTTACTATTGTTCCGATGTCTAGGTTTCATAGTAAATGAGAAAAAGTTGGATGTAGCTCTGTCCAAGTTGTTCACTCACTTGAGATTGTACTTCGAGACTCACAACAATCTGGTTCGTCCGCCGTTACCCAGAGCGAAGCTAGTCGCTTCTTGTCAGCCGCAATAACAGCAAGGGAGTTGATGCAACTGTTGGGGCTGTGCGGAGCATCTGCGGATCTTATTCCGATGGGCCGCCTGTGTACGCGTCCCCTCCAGATATTCTTTACTCAGAATTGGAGTGTGAAGACTCATTCGCTCGAAACCAGTATTGTTTTAACGGACCTAGTAAAACAAAAGGTTCAGATTTCGGCTGATCTTTAGTGGTTAACTCCAGGAGTTCCACTGCAGTTGCCGGATCTGGCTTTCACAAGTATGATGGACGCAAGTCCCGCAGACTTGAAGTGTCAGGGTCTTTGGGACTCTTGGTTCCTAGAGAAGCACATAAACATCAAAGAGATGATGTCAATATGGCTAGCACTACAACATTAGATTCGCCTGATTGTGAACATCCACGTTCAAATTCTGTCGGACAATTCGACAGTAGTTGCTTACTTCAGGAACCAAGGCAGCACTCACTCGATTCCATTATGCGAATTAACGGAGATGATTCTCCTACATGTCATGAATCATTGCATTCATCTCTCTGTCCGTCATATACCAGGTCGTCTGAACCTATTAGCAGACTCGCTCTCTCGGAAAGGTCGCCTGTTGTCATCGGAGTGGACTCTCAACAAGCGAATATTCAGACAGATTTGCTACCAGTGGGATCGTCCCATGATAGATCTTTTTGCGACAAAACTGAACAATCAGTAACCGATGTTTGTGTTGCCGTGCCCAAATCATCGAGCATATGCAGTAAATGCTCTGTCAGTTTCATGGGGCGGGATGATAAGATATGCATATCCTCCAACTCTGTTGATTCAGCAGATTCTGTTGAAGATCAAACAGTCTTGTTGCAAAATCCTACTAATAGCACCTCTGTCATCACAGAAACCTTGGATCAATCTTCTCAGGTGTCTGGTATGGGACATTCCCCGGAAGCTTCCTCCTCGAGAGGATCTTCTTTATCGGGGAAGTTACGTGCACTGCATCACAATCCGGAAGGTCTCAACCTTCACGTATTTCTGTTGTGCGGTCCTTCCTGCACGGAAAACAGTTTACAGGACACGCATTGAATGCAATTTCTAACTGCAGGAGGAGGTCCTCCTCTTTATTGAACTAGTAGGACTACGCAGCGAAGTGGAGGTTTTTCTCCCGTTGGTGTAGGGATCAGTCGATAGACGTATACGATCCGTCTATACCAAATATTACCGATTTCCTGGTCTACTTGTTTGACAATCTCAAACTGCAGCCCGTCACTATTAAGGGTTATAGGTCTGTGTTATCAGATACCTACGCTCATCATGATAACTTGGCTATTGGATCAAATACTTCTTTATCCAAACGAGTTAGAAATTTCTGTATCAGCAGACCTAGAACACAAAGATTAATTCCTAAGTGGAATTTGGTTTGGGTTCTGTTGAAGCTCAAAGAAGCTGCTTTTGAGCCATTAGACGTTGTAGAGTTCAAATTTTTGACCTAAAAAATGACGTTTCTCTTAGCCTTTGCATCAGCTAGAAGACTCGGTGAACTTCATACTTTATCAGTTGATGAATCTCACTACTGTAATGTGGGTAATACCGTTACCCTCACTTCGGAAATGTTTTTTTTGGCTAAGAATCAGATTCCAGATAAGCGGCCGTAGCCTATTTACGTTAACCCTTTACCTAACCTGAAAAGCAGACGACACTTGCAAAAATAATTCTTGAATAACTAATGTTTTTCATTTTTTGTCTCAAAAAACATAGGTTATGACCCCTCGGAATGAGCTCGACGAGCTCGTTCCAACGAGGGGGTCATAACCTATGTTTTTGAGACAAAAAATGAAAAAAAATAATGAAAATTAATTGCCGATTTTTGAGAATAGCGCTGGCCAGTTTTGGCAGTTACGTTAGGTAAAGGGTTAAGGCTTTACCGTCCTTGGATAACCGTGGACCTTTGCTGTGTCCAGTGAGGGCTATGCGCATTTATAAACGTCGATAAGATTTTGTTAGAAAGGGAAGAAAACGTTTCATTCTTTCGTTGATTCCTAACAGAAAGGATATTTCTGTTCATGCTGTTGCTGGATGGATTCAGTTGGCAATACGCATTGCCTATGAAAATCTATCTTCGGATGATCATTCTGTTAATAAGATATCAGCGCATGAAGTTAGAGCACTGACCACTTCTTGGACTTATTCTAACAGTATAGCAATTATTGATCTCATGAAGGCGGCATACTGGACACAGCCCTCTTCATTACTAAGTTTTACCTGAGAAATTTAGAGTCCATCTCCGGTGACCTTAGATTTTTGGGTCCTCTTTCTGTTGCTCAGAATGTCGTCCATTAATGTTATATCTATAAGGTCTTTCAGCAGTCCGTTCCAGCACTGATGCTGTTCCGTTGCCCTTTTCGTTCTGTGGAAATTTACCTCAGAACAAGGGGAAGAGGGAGGGGGGCAGTTTTTCCCTTATGATCATCTGGCTTTATGGCTTTATAGTGAAAAACAAGGGAAGACCTGCTTCGGTGTCAGTTGTCCTGTGTCGGTGCTGGGATGGTTTTAATGTGTAGCTCAGTGTGAAGCAATAACTATGTCTCATTTATGTACGGTTTTTAGCTCACCAACTTTAGTTGTGTGAGCTTATGGCATGGCTCGACCGGTTGGCGTCGGCGTCAGCGTACGTGTCCAATAATGTTAAAGCTTCTGTTTAGGTCACTTACTCGCCCTATTTCCATATCATTCCTTTTATAATGCAGCTATATGATGATTATTATCATTCTACCATGATTTAACCCTTCATACCCTACATTTTAGACATTTTTCTTGACATTTTTAGTTGCATTTAGTTTTCTGTTTAGGTCAGAATTTCATGTTTAACTTAGTGTTTAGGTTAGCTGCTGTGCTCCTTCTCTTCCCATGGCACTTATATTCCTCATACATGTTCCTCAGTATCATTGTTCCATGATTAACCCCTCATACCCTGCACTTTAAACATTTTTCTTGACATTTTTAGTTGCGTTTTGTTTTGTGTTTAGCTCAGAATTTCATGTTTAACTTCGTGTTTAGGTCAGCTGCTGTGCTCCTTCTCTTCCCATGGCACTTATATTCATCATACATGTTCCTCAGTATCATTGTTCCATGATTAACCCCTAATACCCTGCATTTTAAACATTTTTCTTGACATTTTTAGTTGCGTTTAGTTTTGTGTTTAGCTCGGAATTTCATGTTTAACTTAGTGTTTAGGTCAGCTGCTGTGCTCCTTCTCTTCCCATGACACTTATATTCATCATACATGTTCCTCAGTATCATTGTTCCATGATTAACCCCTCATACCCTGCATTTTAAACATTTTTCTTCACATTTGTAGTTGCGTTTAGTTTTCTGTTTAGCTCAGAATTTCACGTTTAACTAAGTGTTTAGGTCAGCTGCTGTGCTCCTTCTCTTCCCATGGCATTTATATTCATCATACATGTTCCTCAGTATCATTGTTCCATGATTAACCCCTCATACCCTGCATTTTAAACATTTTTCTTGACATTTTTATTTGTGTTTAGTTTTCTGTTTAGCTCAAAATTTCATGTTTAACTTAGTGTTTATGTCAGTTTCTGTGTTTTACTTTTACAAGGTTGTGTTTAGGTAAGCTTTGTCGCATGTTATGAGCCTGTTTGATACAGTTCTTGTGTTTGCCAAAGTTGCTATCAAAGAGGAATGTTGGTGAGCTATAGGGCGTTGGCATTCTTCTTGTTAAAGTGTAGCTCACTGTGAAGCATTTGTATATGCCACATTAGCCTGATATAAATAAATACAATACGAACAAGCGCATTTGATTTCCCCAAAATTCTATGGAAAGTTGATGTGACAAAAACACAGAGCCTTCGAGATGCACAAAATGTTGAGTTTTTCAATGTAGTTCTTTGGCATTTCAACATTAATTTGGGAAAGCCACCATTCAATGTAAAATTACTGTAGACTCATCCACATCCATTAATTTACACTTATGAACACTTTTACTGGGCCTTTTACACAAAATGAACAGCCAGAATTGTTTTAACCCATGGAACTTTGGTTTAAAAAGTCATAAACAATTGGTTTCCGGATGATAACTTGATAATGGTTTGACCCACATTCATGAAACTTCACAGGTAGGTTGGCCTAGGTGAGTGGAAGACCCCTATTTATTGAACTCGCTAGGGGAAAGTTCAAGGTCACAGTGACCTTCAACATAGTTAATCGTAAACAATTGGTTTCCTTATGATAACTTGACAATGTTTTGACCCATATTTATGAAACTTCATAGATAGGTAGGTTGGAATTGGTGCAAGAAAGAACCCTATTTTTTTAGAATCAATAGGTCGAAGGTCAAGGTCACAGTGACCCTTCACATAGTAAATTGGAAACAATTGGTTTCTGGACGATAAGTTGATAATGATTAAACCCACTTCTGTGCTGTCACAACTCGACATTGGATCGGTGATCCTATCGGCATTTTTTCTAATTAACACGATTCATCATCATCAAACTCTAAAACTTTGTTCAATAATGAGAGGCAAACAGCTTCATTTGAGCAACCATAATGTATTCAGCTGAATACATACAATTGGGGCCAATAACTGGTGTGCACCATTCATATCATATGACTATTTCCACGGTACTTGCTGGCTGTGCACCCATTTGAGTGCTACCAAAGAGTGGCAGGAATATTTTGTGACAGAACCTCATAAACAGTCAAAAATGGAATGGACAAATTATAAGAAGCAGCAGCACAAATAGCAGATGCATTCCTTTAAAACAGCAGAGATGCAGTTCATGATAGATATCTGGTGTTGGTGTACATAAATAATTTTCAGAAACACCAGAGGTCCACACTTACTGATTGTTAAAGGGACTGGGATCCATCCATTTGGGAATATTTATCCACCATTACCACTGGCCCATTCTTCCTGGCACTCTATTTGAGAGAATTTAGGCCAAATGGTCAATTTAGAACAAGCCTCCTCTCCCAAATATTAATTCAAAACAATAAAACTAGAGCCCTGTATGGGCCTCCACACATAACGTCTGAACAGACACAGAGCCAAGGAAGTGTCCTCCAATACCACCACTAACCATTCTTTTTTTTTGGCCTGGTGTAAACAGTCTTGTTTCTTAGCTCTCTGAAATTTCTGTATTTTTATACTGTACCAATGACCCAGACATAGCTGGTGCTAACTCTTAAAATTCTATGGCCAAACACAAATTTTGCCCCCCAATCCCCAAAATTTGCATCTAAAACCAAAAGAAATCATGTCCTGAAGGTCCTCCATACTTTGCCCTCACTGCGCATGCGCAGTGTCAAGGTCGTCCCGAAATTGGCGCCAATTATCATTCTTTGTTTGGCCCTTCATCAGTTAACATCTCACTGATCTTTGTGCTTGTAAATCTCAGTTTAAATGATGCCAGACACATAAATATTGGAGAAATGGTGATTCTAAGGAGGATATAAAAGGAGGAAAGGAAAAAGGAGTGACAGAAAATATTCAGGGCTGTAACTTAAAATTTTGTAATGAAATTATGTTAAGTCGCCTATTTTCGAGGCATGGGCCTGTTGTTGTCATTCTTGCTATGAAGTTGCACTGCTTATTCAGTGTTTCCTCTCCCCTTGTCCTTTAAGTCCCCCCTTGCTATTCTCCCATGCTTTTGGCATATTTTTGAGTAAGATTACTACTAAATTTTCTTGGGAGATTTAGCTTGGTAACAGAATGAATTCTGTTATTTTCCCCATGTTTACGTTCTCACCCATGGGTGTTTAGACGTAGTGTTCTGCATCTACCATCTGATGTTCTGCAGATTCTTCCCTGCAAGTCTCTGTTTTGCATCAGATAGTGTATATTTTGGTAACTGATTTCGGGCCAGGATTGTCAGTGCCTGGAGTCATGTTTTCTGGTGTTTATACACTTCTTGTTTACATTGGCAACAGTCTCTTTTGAGGGGGGCTTTTTGCCTTTGTACTAGTTTATCTTATTACAAGATACATTATTGTTATTCGTAAGGGTTGCATTAATTATTTAAAATAATTTTAAAATTTTTGTCCACACTTAGGCTTGGGATCCATTGGGACTCAATGTTACTTTTCAAAAACTTGGGCTTTGCTGAAAAAATATTTTTTCAAAATTTATTTTTGATTTCAATTGCTTTTTCAATGTTAGTGGATCATGTTATTATGCATCTTTGTGTTCAGGGGTTCGTGCGAGTACTAGGACTTATTGTTGTCTTTTCACAATGAAAGGATATTGTTCAAATTGTAATGAGAGGAAATCTTCCTCTGACTTTCATGATCATTGTATTAATTGTAGTCAGTGTACTCGCACTAACTCCTGTTCTGTATGTGAATATTGGGATGACAAACATTGGAAACGTGTGTCACGGTATGTTGTTAGCGGGGAAAGGGCTGTGCCGGTCCTTTCTCCGCAGGGTCACTCTAGTTTATCAGTTTCTATTTCAGAGGAACAAGAACAGGGTGATGTTTCCATGTTATCTTCCAAAGGTGCGCTTCCGTCGTCACAATCTAATGAAGAGCTAGCGGCAAAAGTGCTCATGGAGATACGCCAGTTGCCTAAGAGGTCCCTAGTAGGATTGACGGCGCTGTCGTCCGCTAGCTCGCCCGGTGTAGCGTCCATTCACCGAATGGTTCGGCAGCCGAGTTCATCTGTTGCAGTCCAGGAAGGAGTTTTGGGTGATGCAAGCACTATAAACATACAAGGTGCACACCCAGTGACGGCGGATAAGAGGAGAGATCGGAGGAAGCCTTGTAGTCTGGTTCCTAGCTCGTCCAGGTCCAGCCGGGCCGCGAGCGAGAGAGGCCCCTCTCTCGTACAACAACATCTGGGATCAGATGTTGTGGTACAAAATATTTCGCAAGCGGAGCATACGTCCGCCGCTCGGGTCGCTCCGTTATATAGGCAGTCCGGAGAGACTGTTCAGGCTTCCTCATCCTCTCAGCAGCACACACGACCGCACCTTGGCTACGTGACCGCGGATATTCAGCCAGCTTCGCCGATCAGGGATTCAGCGGCGACCAGGTCACGCCATCCGGTAGCCAGGGACAAGAGGCCGGTAGACTCCAGACGTTCGCATAAGAGAAGTATGCGGGAGTCAGTTGATGAGGAGCTTCCGGCGGCTAAGCAGCGAAAGACCGCTACTCCGCAGGCCTCGATAACGGACGTGCTAGCTCAGATAGCACAAATTATCGCAGCATCCCAGCAAACAACAGAATTGTTGTCGGATCAGGAATTATCCGACGGCGCTGGGTCGGTACGCTCCGCCGAAGCATCGGGTGCGGATGACCGGCAGCATCATGAGGTCCGACCGGATAGCGAAAGGGATATTGAGGACTTGGAGCTATCCCTTTCGGAACAACATAAAGCTGCTGTAGATTTCATCCGGCACTTCCTTCCTCAAGTTGTTCCGTCTGGCCAGACTGCTGCAATACCGGCCAAGAGACTGATAGCGTCATTGGACACTGAATTTTTTGAGCGGTTCAGAGACATCGTCCCTGAGTTTCCGTCTCAGTCCAATAATGTCACAAGAACATTCAAATTATTGAACGACGCTATCTTTAAGCTGGCTTCCAAGACAGGCAAAGCTGGTTTCTTGTCCACCAATGCTCTTAACCTGCCTTTCATCAATTCAAGGAATAAATTCGATACGGCAGGTCAGGGCATACCGAGAGTTCCTCTGCGTCTAGACGACGAGGCGGAAGACTTAGAATTGTCATTACCGTCGTCTATGTCCATTCCAACCGCGGCGTTGGAAACGACAATTACGTCTAACAGAGCCAGCTTAGACGCTTTATCATATGCAGACCACCTTACAAAGGCGTTATCACTGCGTCTTCAAGGGAAAGAATTCCAGGATATACAATCCTCATTAAGACTTCTTTCAAGGGAAGTGGCTTATTCCACGTATAACTCCGCCCTTTCAGTGGCAAACCTGGAGTTGGTTAGACGTGACGCAGCCCTAGCTACATCCACACGCGTGGATAGTAAGGTGAAGAACTCTCTCAGAGTCGCTTCGGTCTCCGGAGAGCTTCTCTTCGATGGCAAGCTTTCAGCAATCTATGATAAAATTACTAAGAAAGCTTCGGATTCTCTGCTTTTTAAATCCGCTTCTAAAAAGTCGGATTCAGCAGATAAGAGTAAGACAGGCACTTCTGGGACAAATACGCCCAAGAGAGGTTCCTATAGAGGTTCCTTTGCGTCCTCTTGGTCTTATTCTAGAGACCGTCAAGGCAGCGACTCACGTGCGGGACGTTCTTCGGGCCGAGACAACCGGTCTGACGTCCCGAGGTCGACTGGATGAGGCGCGGGTCGTGGAGGACGTGGTTTCTCCTCCCGCAGGCCTCGCAGGTCCAGGAGGTGATGGTTTGAACCTCTACCGTGTTCCGGTTGGCGGAAGGTTGTCGAGTTTTACAGAAGAGTGGGCGTCGATTACGGACGACCCTTGGGTGAGAAGGGTGATTTCGGAAGGACAAAGAATATCCTTCAAACGAAAGCCTCCATTAACTCGAAGTCCAAAACGGACTCAACTTCCGTCAAATCTGCAGAAAAGAGACGCTCTTTTATCGGAGGTACAGTCTCTTTTGATGAAGAACGCGGTAGAGGTCGTAGAAGACCAGGAATCACCGGGGTTCTACAGCCATCTATTTCTGGTTCCGAAACCAGACGGCTCGTTCCATCCAGTCATAGATTTGAGCTGGATAAACAAGCTGATCGTTGCTCCGAAGTTCTATATGGAGACAATTCGATCAGTCAGAGCGAGTATTCGGGTGAACGATTATGCTACAAGCATAGATCTCAAAGATGCGTACTTTCACGTCATGGTACATCCAACATTCAGAAAGTATCTACGCTTCGCAGTCCTAGGAGTTGTATATCAATTCCGGGCGATGTGCTTCGGATTGAATCTGGCGCCCTGGGCTTTCACTCGAGTAATGAACTCGGTAATGATGTATTTCCGAGCTCATTCGTCTGCGGTAACGTCGGCCTACCTGGACGACATTCTTCAGAGGTACGGCAACGAGTTAACGCTTCAGAATGATGTGCAGAATCTGCTTCTATTGTTCCGACATCTCGGTTTTGTTATAAACGAGGAGAAGTCGGATCTGGTGCCGTCCAAGTCATCCACTCATCTGGGAATGAGCTTCGAGACACACAACAATCTCGTTCGTCTGCCGTTAACCAGAGCGATGTTAATCAGTTGTTACAAAGTCACAGCGAGGGAGTTCATGAGACTGATAGGTCTGTGCGGAGCCGCTGCGGATCTCATTCCGATGGGGCGGTTGCGCACTCGTCCTCTCCAAATTTTCTTGACTCAGAATTGGAGTGTGAAGATTCATTCGCTCGATACAGACATTCTCTTGTCAGATCAAGTGAAACAAGAGATTCAGACTTGGGCAAACATTCAGTGGTTGACTCAGGGAGTTCCGCTGCAGTTGCCGGATCCGAGTTTTACGATTATGACGGATGCCAGTCAAACAGGTGCCAGGGTCTTTGGGATCCACAGTTTCTAAGCAAGCACATAAACATCAAGGAAATGATGTCAATTTGGCTTGCGTTACGCCATTGGATGGACGTTTTTCACAAAGCTCATGTCCAAATCCTGTCCGACAATCCGGAACCAGGGAGGCACTCATTCCGTTCCATTATTCAATTTAACGGAAAGAATCCTTCTGTTTGCTCTAGAACACCAAGTTCTACTTTCGGTCCGTCATATACCGTGTCGTCTGAATGTACTAGCAGACTCCCTTTCACGAAAGGGTCGCTTGTTGCCATCGGAGTGGACTCTCAGCAAACAGGTATTCAATCAGATTTGCTACCAATGGGAACGGCCAATGATAGACTTATTTGCGACACATCTCAATAATCAGTTGCAGACGTATGTGTCACCATGTCCGGATCCACGAGCATATGCAGTAGACGCTCTGTCGATCTCATGGGACGGAATGATAGGATATGCGTATCCTCCAACGCCGTTAATTCAGCAAGTGTTGCTAAAGATAAAACAATCTCAATGCAAGATTCTGTTGGTAGCATCTCTGTCTCCACAGAGACTGTGGATAGATCTACTCAGGTGTCTGCTGTGGGACTTACCGCGAAAGCTTCATCCACGGGAGGATCTTCTTTCGCAGGGGAAATCGCGTCAACTTCATCACAACCTGCAAGGTCTCAACCTTCACGTATTTCCGTTGTGCGGTCCTTCTTGCATGGCAAGCACTTTACAGGACGAGCAGTGGATGTGATTTCTAACTGTAGGAGGACCTCCTCTTCGCTAAATTATGCGGCTAAGTGGAAGGTTTTTCGTCATTGGTTTAGGGATCATTCTGTTGATATTTTTGATCCCTCCATACCAGATATTGCAAACTTTCTAGTATACTTGTTTGACGAGATCAAACTGCTGCCTGTTACTATTAAGGGTTAGAGGTCTATGTTATCTGATACCTATGCACACCATGATAGTTTACAAATTGGATCTAATGTCTCTTTATCTAAGTTAGTTAGAAACTTCTCGATAAATAGACCCAGAACTCTTCGATTAATTCCTAAGTGGAATTTAGCTTGGGTTCTTCTTAAACTGAAGGAAAAGCCATTTGAGCCTCTTGGGACAGTAGATTTCAAATTCTTGTCTTATAAGACAGCTTTTCTCTTAGCTTTCTCTTCTGCTAGAAGAGTCAGTGAGCTTCATTCACTATCGGTGTACGATTCTCACTATCGTAGTGTCAGGAACACTATCACCTTCACTACTAATGTTGGATTTTTAGCTAAGAATCAGGCTCCTAATAAATATCCGGAACCTATTGTTATTAAGGCTCTGCCGTCTTCAGACGGGCGTAGGCCTTTACTCTGTCCTGTTAGAGCTTTACGTATTTATAAACAAAGATCTCAGTTTATCAGAAAGGGACGAAAACGCTTCTTTCTGTCTCTGATGCCTAACAGAAGGGACATTTCGGTCCATTCTATTGCTAGATGGATTCAATTAACTATCCGTACTGCTTATGATAATCTATCTTCTACTAAGCAGTCTGTGCTTAAGATCTCGGCTCATGAAGTAAGAGCTCTTTCTACATCTTGGGCTTACGCAAATAGTGTTGCTATTACAGATTTAATGAAGGCTGCTTATTGGTCTTGGCCATCCACATTCACAAATTTTTATCTCAGAAATATTGAGTCCATTTCTGGAGACCTGCATTGTTTAGGTCCGTTATCTGTTGCTCAGAATGTCGTCCACTAAACAGTTGCGACTATAGTTATGCAGGCTTTCTGTTCCGGCAGTGACTCCGTCCTGCTGCCCTCTTCGCTCTGGGCTATTTGACCCAGGGCAAGGGGAAAGGGGGGGGGAGGGTGTTCCCTTAGGTCACCTGCTTTATAGTGAAAAGCAAGGGGATTCCTCCTCCGGAGTCAGTAATTCTGAGTCGTTACCGGGATGGTTTTAAAGTGTAATATTAATGTTAAAAATTCATTCATGTCATATTTTTAAAGTGTAGCTCGGTGTGAAGCATTTGTATATGTCAAGTGTCAAACGGGCGTTAATATACAATCCTGGGACACTTTTAAAAGAATATAAAGAGTCTCAATTCTCTGGACTAACTTTATTTATTGGCTTACTTTAAAAATAATTAGTATAAGGGGTTATACTGGATGTTAATAGAGAACATGAATGTTATTGTGCTCAATTATGAAGAGTATTGTATCTTTCTAATTTATTATAAAATAAAGATACATGTAAAGCCTAATACTCCTTTTCTCCTTGAGGGGTTGACTCTATTGATATAGTTGAGCTTATTGGATTTTCCTCTATGTCCTAGGCCCTCCAGCCTTTTTACTATTCAGCTATGTCTGGGTCATTGGTACAGTAAAAAAATGTTAAAAAATTTATAGTAATTTATATATTTTTTATACTTACCAATGACCCAGACGGGGATGGCCCTCCCAGGAGTTGGGAACTCATACCTCCCCGCTGAGTACATAGCGCTGACCAGGCACTGCTTGTAAGAATGATAATTGGCGCAAATTTCGGGACGTCCTTGACACTGCGCATGCGCAGTGAGGGCAAAGTATGGAGGACCTTCAGGACATGATTTCTTTTGGTTTTAGATGCAAATTTTGGGGATTGGGGGGCAAAATTTGTGTTTGGCCCTAGAATTTTAAGAGTTAGCACCAGCTATGTCTGGGTCATTGGTAAGTATAAAAAATATATAAATTACTATAAATTTTTTAACTTTCCTGGCTTCATGTTTGATCAACAAGAAGGATCATGTTATAAGAGGATACAACATCATCAGGAAGGAGGCAGACTGTGATTTGTTCAGGGCTCTGCTTTAAAAATTATGATTTAATTGATTAAATCTTGTGTCATCCAATTTCGTGTTGATCCCTGAACGATCACCGTTCTTCAACAAATATATTATGTGTTATTAATGTTTGCTTAATATGTCCTTCCCTTCTCCTACTCCGTTTTGACATATTTTCGCTTTAAGACTATTTTTTTCACAAATCATGCCCATTTGTTTATGTTAGAAACATTTACTCTATATTATGTGTTATTAATGTCTGCTTAATATTCCCTTCCCTTCTACTACGTTTTGACATATTTTCGCGTCAAGACTATTTTTTCACAAATCATGCCCATTTGTTTATGTTAGAAACATTTACTCAAGTGCACCAATCCTTGGGTACCCCCTCAAATTGTACCCTGCTCTAGTGTGTATAGGCTTTTGCCTGTTTGGTTACGGATTAATCCGGTCATGTTCACTAGAGTAGATTTCACGCGGATGCTGTACATTTCCAGTAAATTATTTTTCCTTGCAGGCATACTTGCATTTCATGTTGTGGTATTTTTGCCTGTATACTTGTCTATAATTCTGATATGTTTTAGATATTACCAACTCTTGATCAATGGACTTAATTTCTACATTCAGCGCTTACAGTCCCACTATCTGAGTAACTGATCAGTTTTGTTATAACAGTATTTCAAATTAACAGTTTACTTTCGTTCGCCCTTAATAAAGTTTAAGAAAACTATTTCTCGTATACTTTATTTATTACAGTACTATCTTGATTCATTGTTTATTACTTGTATTGTAATTGTATTGTATTATTATGTCAGGTATTTTTTAAACTTCAAGTACTTTTGCTGACGTTGATTTCTAATCTTGACCTGCACCAGCAGTAACACACAAAATGCTTGTTATATTTATGAATAATAGGATTACAACCGTTTGACTTAGGTTCAACCATTTGTTTTACCCCTATATTAGGAGTATTTCTCATCATATTTCTTCTTCCATTCCAGGAGGTTTGTCAGAAGAATCACAGATGCATTAATCATCTTCATCTGATGTTCTTTCTTCCACATCGAACTTGGCTTCCTCAGAATCTGTTTGGTCGAGAGAGTGCTGGCGTCGAAGGTGCTGATGAATAATAAGACATCTACGGCAACCTTGGGGACAAGGACTGCTCCCAGCTTGACAGTTGTCCGTCACAGGGGTGCGCCAGCCTGCATAGGTCTGGCTGTGGCAACCCTTAGTAAATTAGTGCAAACAGGAGAGAGAACATACCCTCCGGCGATTCATGGCCTTGTTATAGGGATCGTTGGTAATGAATAAGTCATTCGCAACAGCCTTGGGGACAAGGACTGCTGTCTGTTTGATACCTGTCAGATAACAGTGGGGTGAGCCTTCCTGCCAAGGTTGGCTGTGGCAAACCCTTCATATGTTTGTGCAAACAGGAGAGAAAACATACTTTACCAGTGATTCAAAGACATTTCTGTTGAATATATCATTCAGAATAACCAAAAGCACTTTCACCACTATGTCTTAAACAGCTCTCCATGAGGAAACACATATTATTGTTTCATTATTGGTTGCAGATCAGCATAGACATCATCAACACTTGCCGAGAAGTCATTGTTCATCTACAGGGATCGTCATCACCAATCAAGATTATCAATCCTCTCACCTCATTAGAGATTCATCACACAGTGACAGTATAATTCTTGCCGAGTAGGCATACCAATATCCGGAGACATTATTCATCACACAGTCATCACCTTCATTCAGATCAGAGTAAGCCTTTCACGCAACATTTGTAGGCATTACTGTAACTCTTAACTATGTCATGGTTATCGTGCACAGTTGCTGAACCACCTAAAGATCTACTGGTCTTGTCGTGTCGAGTTTTTCTGGTTCACGTTATTACCATTGTGCACCATTTGTCGACATAGTTGCTTCTTACAGTTGATACCCACAGCATGACACCATATACTATGTCGATTCATCATGGTCTTAGCTTACGATCGCTGATCCGACAGTCATTGCAAAGTTGTCATCAACAAGCATATCAAAGAAGAAGCTGTGTGTTCTCTATGATTAAACAACCTATACGATCATTAGAGATTTAAGGATATTGTTCACTCATCTCTACAGCATATTTCGTGTTCTCTCCATTCTGTCTTCAGAGTTAACATCAGATAGAAGGCTGATGCTTTCTACAAGTTTAAGAAGCATTTTAAATTATCTTCCCAATTGTTGATAACTTACGTTTTATCCATGCTATCGGCTTCTTTTCACAGAACTACCATTTACATGCTGTACACTTTTGTATACTCTGCTATATATAGGAGTGCTGTTTCAGTCTCTGCGAGGGCCTGAAACCTGTAGTATAAATGCCAGGTAACAATGTCCCAGGCCTCCCTATGGTTTGGCCTAACTTCCATATACATGAAGCAAGAAACGAGCAATATTAGCCCTCTTGGGAATAACTGGTACTTCATCTGAGTTCCCACATGTTATATGTGTAATTTTCTCGTCTGTTGGTACTGGTATGTTCATGGTTAATTCCTATTCTATCTCAAATAGTTTTAGAAGCATTTAGATTAATGCTTTTCTAATATTTTGTGGGCAGTATATCTTTCATAATCTTGAAAGTTTATGATCTATTGTTGGAACATAGTTACTTTCAGGAAATCAGTTTTTGTTCTTTTGTATGCTTTACCTCGAACAATAAAATGTTAAGATTAAATATCACACTTTTGGTCTTGAGGTTCGATGTGTTTCGATATTTCGATCTCATGAGATGGAGGAATGCTTTATCTACTTCGTCAATTTCTGATCTTAAATTCTTCACTTCATGTGGCTCCTCTGACAGGAACTCATGTTTTTTCTAACTAGGTACCTTTGTTATTAGCTCACCTGACTGAAAGTCTGGGTGAGCTTTTCTGATCACTTTTTGTCCGTTGTCTGTCGTACGTCGTGAAGGTGGTGTTTGGGTCATTTTCTCCCAGGCCACTGGCTGCAGTTCAATGAAAATTCATGTGAGCAGCGGTTATATAGAGTCATTTGAATTTTTCTTCAAATTGGGTTTCTGCTGATATTGAGGAGGGAGGGGGGGGGGGGGGGGGGAGGGGGGAGGAGGCAAAATGCACAAAGTTTTAAAAAATCTTCTCATGAACCAGCCGTAGCAGATATTTGGTATGCGGCTTCCATTTGAGGTGTAGACTCAAGTTTGTTCAAGAGAAGTTTGACGGGCAATATTTGCCTTTGTTCTGGGAGGGGCAAGAATTTTCGTCAAGCCCAAAATTTCTATTTTCCAAACCGAGAGGCATATTTGAACCAAATTTGATATGAGGGCTTATTGGGCCATAAGTACTTAATTTAGGCCCAAATTTGTTTTCCCGTCGTCCCATGGGAACTGCAGGAGCTAAAAATAGAAAAAAATTAAAATGCTCATATCTCCAAAACTATACGGCACTGAGAATTCTTATTTGGTTTGAAGCTTCCTTAAGACCAACAGAATGGAATGGTATTAAAAAAAATGCTATTGGTTTTATTATGGGGTACTCTTTTGGGACTTTAAAAAAGTGCTGAGTCAGCATTTTTTAACACTGTGGGTAATGGGAAAAACATTTAACACTACTTTTCTCCCAAACACTGCTCCAAAAGCTTTCAGATTTCACATATAACATCTTGGAAGATTGTTTCACATGTTTATTGAAATCAATTCCCTGGGTCCATATTTGGGCTCTCTATGGGAGCCCAAATATTTAAATTAGAGCAGTATGAGGAATATTCTTTAAAAATCTTCTTCTTCAGATCTACCAATAGGAATCTTTTGATATTTGGTATGCAGCATACTTAGGGAGGTGAGATTCAAGTTTGTTCAAGCCAAATCTCTGGGTTCATATTTAGGCTGAAAATTTGGGGTCCCGGCCCGGACTCAGAAATTTTGGACCAAAATCCAGAAATGAGTTTTTTTGTTTTTATGCATTTTGTCAATTTTAAGGCAAAAAAAAAATTTTTTTTTACACTGAAAATTTGGGGTCCGGGTTGACTTAGAAAATTTTGGACCAAAATCTGGAAATTAGTTTTTTGTTTTTTATGCGTTTTGGTCAATTTTAAGAAGAAAATAAATTTTAGTCTGAAAATAATTTGTTTGGGACTTCGAAAATTTCCAAACAAAAATAAAAAAAAATCTGTTTTTTTGTGCGTTTATTTCAATTTTGGGACGTAAAAGTGCAGGAACTGAAAATAGAAGGAAAATCCTGTGTATTGTGTGGGCACAATCGCTTCATCTAGTTGGTATATGCTTTTCTTAGGAGGGGCGTATGCAGCCTATTCAAGTCATGTCCCTGGTTTGATATTTAGACTACATGTCAGATGAGCGCCCTCTGCCCCCTCCCCCCCCGGGGCCTCTTGTTATTTGACTTATGAAATAGACAGAAAATATCAACTGACCTTGTCTTATTCTACGTGTAAAGAAAGGTTTGTTTCTGTCGTTCAGTACAATAACCTCTTTCGATATCTCAGTTATATTTTTTTGCCTTTTTTATCAGTCTATCTATATTGTTAGAAAAGGCAATTATGTTAGTAAACTAGAAAACTCTCTACATAGTTACTAAAGCATTTCTTGTGAGTAGTAATCCGGTGTATCTTTCTGACCTGTTATAAGCCTCTGATGGATTACAGCTAATTTTGCTTTCAAATTCCAATATCAATCTCTTATTCTGTGCTTGCCGTAACTGTTCTTCTGCTATATTTTGCAGTTAGTTTTGGCTTCATCTTATCTCTTATTAACTTATGGGCTTTATATCACAGTAAACACAGATCTCATCTCTCATGCACTTATATGTGTTATTTCACCATATACTTAAGATGTAGTTGGCTATTCTCAATACAGCTTTTCTTACAAAATGAAAATGCTTATATTGGAATCAATATTAAGTGTTAATGCAGTGCTACAACAGATGAAGGTTTACATACCTTTACCGAGGTACTTCCTATCCTTTTTAATTCTTCACGTGTTAGGATAGATGTCACTTTCAGTCCTCCATATTCGGCTCTGCTAAATGGCTTCATGAAAAAGAGAAAAGATCTGTTTAGGTTCCCTTCTACGTGAATACTTGTTCAAAATGAAGGTGGAATCGAATGATGATATAGATCCACTGATCACTCTGCAACTGGATTGCTGGAACAAGAAACATCTCCACTCAACTGCCCCCCTAAGATAGCGTCAAGTCACTCAATGCAACAACTCCAGTTGCTTAACAGTTTTCACTTTATCAAGTTGCATGGTATTTACCGTGCATGAAATCTAATAATACTAGATTAAGTTTCTAATCTTCGCCCTCATGTTTATGTTAATAATACTGTATAGAGAGACATACATGTAATTCCTTTCAAATTTAATGTCCTTTCACCTTGGATTACAGGCTTAGAACTATGTTGGTCTACTAATTCTGAAGTCCTAGTCCCTCCGCCTTTTTACTATTCAGCTAGTCTGGACCATTGGGTTATAGTATAAAAATATTATAAATTTACAGTAATTTGTGTTTTTTTTTATACTTACCAATGGCTCAGACGGGTTTGGCCCTCTCATGAGTGGGCGCTCATACCTCCCTGCTGAGTTATTATGTAGTACTCTTTTCTACAAAGAATGATGATGGCCCCAATTCCGGTCACTTCCTGATGGCTGCGCATTCGCAGAGAGTAAAAGTATTGAGGACCAGATAGGACTTTTAATTTTAGGTTTTCCAAGCTAATTTTAGGGATTGGGGGGTTCAAAATTTGTGTTTGGCCCTTGATAACTTTGTTTGCGCCAGCTAGTCTGGGCCATTGGTAAGTATTAAAAATATACAAATTACTTAAAATTTATAATTTTTTCTTCAGAAACACAGTGTATGGCACGTCACTGAAACAAGTTTGTAAGGTACTCTCCAGTGAAATGTTATACCATAAGCTATCTTGTAATTGAAAGCAGAAAAAAATAATAATTATCTCAGTTTTTGATATTCAGAGTCCCATCTTCTTGTCATGTTAGGTAAAGGGTTAAACAGTTTTGGTCTTTCATTACCCGAAAGTAAAAGAGAGTGCCAACAGTCATCTCCTTTTATACCATTATGTGGATCCATTTTTAGCCTGACTGTTTAAAGTGAGGGCTATAGTCATGACTTTCGTCTGGCTGTCTGTCTGTCTACGTCTGTCCATCTGTTAACATTTAGAGTTTTGGTTAAAGTTTGTGGTTAAAGTTTTTTACTGAAGGTTCAAGTGTTTTGTTTTTTTTTCTCCTGTTTAGTCCTTGACTTTTGTCTGTCCGTCTGTTAACATTTATTTGGAGTTTTGGTTAAAGTTTGTGGTTAAAGTTTTTTAGTCAACCTTGAAGTTTTTTGGGCTTTTTTTGTTTTAAATTAATATTCTATTGATTGCATCATTCTCATTATGTTTTTTTTTTATGTTTCATTTTAGTTTGGGAAATATTTAACTCTTTTTTGTATGGCAATTTAACTTACAACTTCCAGGTCAATGTTTTTGGTTAATGTTTTTGTTTTGGGTTGGGGGGGGGGGGGTGGTGTTTTAAAATTACACCTTTAATTCTTCAAACAGTTTAGTGGAATGTCACTATTTCCTATCTGGGACAATATCTACTATCTACTGAACATTTCTACAGTGATTTTCATTAATATCGGCATGATTTTAACCCCTTTTAAACATGTTTACAGACTTACTTTCTTTGTATTTGAAATTAGACTTTGCCACATACTTTCTTACTCTAATTCTTGCATGGTCAGTACAACTTAATGTCTCCATTTACATCAATGATATCTTTTATCGGTTTTAGGAAATATTTAACCCTTTTTTGCAAATCAATTTTACTTAGTATTCCCAGCTTAAAGTTTTGGATTAAAGTTCTGCTTTTCAAGGTTCTACCATTCATTCTCCAAACACTTGATTACAACGTCATTTCTTTTTTTCAGTTTGGGCAAGGTCTACTGAAGCTGTACACAGTGGTTTCAAATAATATTGATATTAATTTAACCCTTTTCACAACGCTTTTCGAACTTAGTTTCTCTAAATTTCAAATTAGGCTTCTACCACATACTTTGTTACTTTTTATCCCCTCCCACAAGGAATATAGCACAGAGCTCTCTCCGTCCATCTATCTTGTCAGTCCGTCAGTCAGTCCATCTGTCCGAACTGTCTTTATGCCATATAACTTAAATAAAAGTTAACGGATTTAAATTCTTTTCAGTACATGTGTCTAGGTCAAGTTTGATGACCACAATTATCCATGAAAATTGTTGAAGTTATTGCCCTGCCCTGCCCAGCCCCCGCCAATTAGGCATTTTTTTTTCTTTCCTCCAATATGCATTTTGAACTATTTGCAGTCACTACATGCAGAACTCGATCACGTAACACCCCCCCCCCCCCCCCCCCCCACCTTCCCGGACCAATTAGGCACTTTTTTTTCTTTCATTAAAAATGTATTTTTTATAGTTTTGCTTAAAGTTTGTGGTTGCCCCCCCCCCCCCTCCCCCAACCACTGACTGACCACATGCAAAAAAAAAGACTCACCTAATGAACCCCCACCCCCATCCCCTCCTCCTCACCCAGGGCCATTTGAGCAATATTTATTCTTTGGTACAAAATGCATTTTTAGCCCAACTGTTTACAGTTTGGGGCTAAAGTCATGACTTTCGGCTATTTGTCCGTCTGTTTGTCTGTCTGTCCGTCTGTTAACATTTTGAGTTTTGGTTAAAGTTTGTGGTTAAAATTTTTTAGTCAAGATTAAATTTTTTTTTCTTTTAAATTAATATTAATTACTATTGATTGTATCATTCTCATTATGTTTCATGATATTTTGTAAAATATTTAACCCTTTTTTGTATGGCAATTTAACTTAGAACTTCCAGGTTAAGGTTTTTGGTTAAAGTTTTTTTTGTTTACAAAGTTACACCTTTAATTCTTCAAACAGTTTAGTGCAATGTCCCTATTTCTCATTTGGGACAATGTCTACTGTCTACTGAACCCTTCTACAGTGATTTTCATTAATATTGGCATGATTTTAACCCCTTTTAAACATGTTTTCAGACTCAGTTTCTTTGTATTTGAAATTAGGCTTTTCCACATACTTTCTTACTTTAATTCTTGCATAGTAAATACAACTTAATGATTGCATTTACATCAATGATTACATCAATGATTTCTTTTATTGGTTTTAGGAAATATTTAAACCTTTTTTGGCCTTCAGTTTAACTTAGTATTCCCAGCTTAAAGTTTCGGATTTAAGTTTTGCTTTTCAAAGTTGTACCTTTCATTCTTCAAACACTGTGTTACAGCGACATTGATTTTCATTTGGGGCAAGGTCTACTGAACCTGTATACAGTGGTTTCAAATAATATTGTCATTAATTTAACCCTTTTCAAAGGGTTTTCGAACTTAGTTTCACTAAATTTGAAATTAGACGTTTACCACATACTTTGTTACTTTTTATCCCCCCCACAAGGGAGGGATATAGCATAGATCTCCGTCCATTCGTCCATCCATCTGTCTGTCTGTCTGTCTGTTTGTGAGTCTGTCCATCCGTCTGTCCGAACTTTGTTTATGGCACAACTTGAACAATAGTTAACAGATTTCAATTCTTGTCAGTACATGTCTCTACAGCAGCAGTGTCCATGTCAATTTCGATGACCACCAATATCAAATGAAAATTGTTGTAAGTTATTGCTGTGCCCCCTCCACCCCCCCCCCCCCATGCCCCACCAATTAGGCATTTTTTTCTTTACTTCAAAATGCATTTTGAGTATTTAGAGTGATTACATGCAGAACTTTTTTTTTAACTCCTATACCCTCCTCCACCCCCTCCCCCTTCACCCCGATGCCAATTAGACACTTTTTAGCTCATCTTGACAAAGTCAAGCTGAGCTAATCTCATCGCTAACACCATGTTTTGGTCTTCTCCCATATGAGGTGTAGAATCAAGTTTGTTCAAACGAAGTTCGTGAAGTAATATTTGGCTTTGTAATAGGAGGGGGAAGATTTTTCTTCTCAAGAACCAGTGTGTACAATGACTTGATATTTGCTATGGAGCTTCCATATGAGGTGTAGAATCAAGTTTGTTCAAACGAAGTTCGTGAAGTAATATTTGGCTTTGTAATAGGAGGGGGAAGATTTTTGGCCCCGCCCAAAATTTCTATTTTCTGAACCTATGGTCCGGTATGAACCAAATTTGGTTTGTGGTAGTATTGGGTCATAAGTACTTGACCCATGCAAAAAAAAAAAAAATTCCTGCATCCCCATGGGTACCCTGAGAGCTAAAAATAGAAATATTTTCAAGCGCCCATATTTCCCAAACCCCACGGAACAGAGAGCTTTTATTTGGTTTGAAGTATCCTTATAACCAGTAGAATTGAATGGTGAAAAAAAATTGCCACTTGTTATGTTAGGGTGTTCTGTAATGGGCATCGAAAAAATGCTGAGTCAGCCTATTGGCAAAAATTTTAAAAAATCTTTTCTCCAGAACCAATCATCAAAATCTTTTGATATTTGGTATACAACATTCATAGGGGGGTCAGATAAAAGTTTGTTGAAATAAAGCTCATTGGTTCATATTTGGGCTCTCTACAGGAGCCCAAAGTTTTAACATAGGGTAATATGGGGAATATTCTTTAAAAATCTTCTTCTTCAGAACCACCAGTCAGAATCTTTTAATATTTGGTATACATCATTGTTATGAGTGTCAAATTCTAGATTGTTCAAACCAAGTCCCTAGGTTAATATTTGGGCTTCCTACGGAAGCCCAAATTTTATCTTTGTTCAGTATGGAGGGTAATTTAAAAAAATCTTCTTCTTCAGATCCACCAGTCAGAATGCTTTGATATTTGGTATGCTACATCTCTATGGGGCTCAGATTCCAATTTGTTCAAATCAGATCCCTAGGTGTATATTTGGGCTCACTATGGTAGCCCAAATTTTTACTTAGTGCAATATGAGGACATTTCTTTAAAAATCTTCTTCTTCAGATCCACCAGTCGGAATGCTTTTATATTTGGTATACAACATCTCTAGGGGGGTGGGGGGGGGGGGGGAGGGGGTCAGATTCCAGGTTGTTCAATTCGAGTGCCTAGGTTAATATTTGGGCTCCATATGGGAACATGAAATTTAACTTGGTACAATATGAGGGAATTTCTTCAAAAATCTTCTTCGTCAGATTCACTTGTCAGAATGCTTTCACATTTGGTATACAACATCTCTAGGGGGGTCAGATTCAAGTTTGTTCAAATCGGATCCATAGGTTAATATTTGGGCTCGCTATGGTAGCCCAAATTTTAAATTAATGCAATTCGAAGAAATTTCTTTACAATTTCTCTTCTTCAGATCCAACAGTCAGAATGTTTTCATATTCGGTACATGACATCTCTAGGGAAGTCAGATTTAACTGTGTTCAAATCAAGAGCCTGGGTTAATATTTTGGCTCTCTATGTGAGCCGGAATTGGCCATTTTGCTGAAGAATTAAAAATTTTGTATTCAGTACCCTCTGGAGGTACTAAGATTAATCCACATAGGTTGTATCAAGGGGCTTCATACTGGAGCTCTACATTTTACTTTATGATCAACTGAAGAAAAGGCATGATGCCCAGATTATTTTTGTCTCTCCTGAGGGACTCAAAGATTGACAGTGTAGCCTATGGAGATGGCTTGCTTAATGTAGACTCATTGTTGGACTCTGTTTAAATTGTTTTCTGTACAAGATGAGCGCTTCAGGCCCTGTGGGGCCTCTTGTTTTTCTTTTGGTCCAAAATACATTTTTTGGATTTAGAGTGACTACATGCAGAAAAAAAAAATGACTCCTATAAATCTCCCTCTCCTACCCCCTCCTCATCCTCCTCCTCTTCCCTAGGGTCATTTATGCAATATTTTTTCTTTGGTCCAAAATGTGTTTTGAAGGATTTAGAGTGACTACATGCGGAAAAACAATTGACTCCTAAGACCTCCCCCTCCCCCCCCCCCTCCAGTTGGGGTGCCAATTAGGCATTTTTAGCCTGACTGTTTACAGTCAGGGCTATAGTTATGATGTCTGTCCATCCATCGAAAGTCCGTCCATCTGCCCGTCCATCCATCCGTCCGTTTGTTAACATTTAGAGTTTCGGATAAAGTTTGTGGTTAAAGTTTTTTAGTTAAGATTGCAGTTTCTTTTCTTTTTAATTAATATTAATTACTATTGATTGTATCATTCTCATTATGTTTTATGTTATTTAGGGACATATTTAGCTCTTTTTTGCAGTCAATTTAACTTAGAAATTCCAGGTTAAAGTTTGGGGTTAAAGTTTTTTTATTAGCAGAGTTACACCTGTAATTCTTCATCAATCTTGTTCCATTAATTGGTCATGAGGTATGTTTTGGGGTAGAGTAGAGAAATGAAAAAATAAAATTTGAATAGCAATTTTTGTATATCACGAGTGCAGATATGGCAGATTCGTTAGGTAAACAGTTACCAAAAAATGGCTCAGACTATTTTGTGTCTAAGCATTGCCATTGCAGGGACAATTAGGCTGTATGCGTGACATCACTCTAGTTATTATCTATACAATGCAGATTTTTAAATTTTTTGTTTGGTTCATACATGTAATCATTTAGTTTTGTTGAACAAATCATGATAAATGGAAATTGTAAGTGTCCAAGATTGAGACTTATTGTTTTCTAAACAATTTTTCTGCTTACAGGATTAGAAATAAAGTCAGTTTGATGAAACAAAAATACTTTCCTTCCACATATTCTCAGAATCGAAGGGAAGAGTTTCTGCCAGTGGAATGGAGATCTAGCCTAAAGCTTGATGGTGGTAAATAGCTTAGTTTATATCTCAGCATTATCCTTCTGTAGGGAAGGGATATGCATGGGCTTCCCATCTTTTTACTTACCTACCAAACTCAAAATTGGTTGTGTTGGGACTGAATGTGCCATTTGCATGAGACTGAAGGCATGAGTGACACATTTGCAATCAGCAAATATAGTTTTGTTAAAAAAGTTTATGATTTCGAGTACTGCCAAGAGTGAATCAATATCTAAGACTCCAAATCAGACTAAAAATGTCCCAATGGAAAATTATGGGGGGTGGGGCTGGGGGGGGGGTATCCCCCTTCCCTATAGTTATTCCCCTTATCCTCTACAGTGGCCATCAAAGATATGGTACAGTGATTAATGGACAGAGGTCAAAATTCGGGGTCTGTTTTCCAACCCACGGCACTGTAAAATCTCATCTGTTGAAAAAAAATCCAAGAGAATTAAATCCCAGATGCTAAGTTTGTAAAATTTTCTTGATTAAGTCTTGTATCACAATATTTTATTACGAAATTGTAAATCTCTTGTGTAAATGTGTCGCATTCTACTAGTAGTGATCTGTTTGAAAAAGAGACCAGTTTTGCAATCACAAAAAGTAGTTCGCGATTGGTGAATCTTGACTTTCAACTAATGTTGCAGTCACAATATGGCTATAGATATTGAAAGTAACATTAAATGTTTATAAAACTTCGATACCGACAACAGTAAATTTAATCAAACTTGAAACAAAAGTCAAGGATAGAGACAAGTTGAATTTCACATAACATGCAGATCAGTGTGTTCAAGGCTATGCACGTATGCTTCATCAAATATTAGTTGCCAACAAACAGGTCTTGGCTGTAACACGAAAACCACTTGAGATAACATTGTCAAACTTTATATAGATGTTAAGAGCAGTGAGATGATTTGTTTCATATATATATGATTGCTCCTCGGTCTTGGTTCATTCATCAATTATCTTCAGAATTCTTTGAAATCATACCTCATGCATTCCTTTTCAAGTACTAGATGTAGTTTCACTCCTGTACAAATTTTAAATAACCCAACGTAAAAAGGGGTTGCCTTGCAGTTTTTCAGGCACCCTTTTTTCTGATTTTTTTAACAAATGAAAGGAAAAGTAATACAGTGGAGACCACTTAATTGGATATCTCTTGATTGTAAATCCTGTTAATGGAATATAAATTCCCATCACAAAACCATTTACCATACCCTCTGTACAAAATTGACCTGTATTTTGGTAATAGAGTAAACCCTAGCAATTGAATAAAAAATCTTGTAATCTAAATAAACAAATTACTTAGATCTCCACTGAATTCTGTATGTTTATTGAGCTACCTGCCCTCAGTACATCCAATTTTATAAGCAATTAATCCATTATATCTTGTTCGATAGAGCTCCATGAGCTCTGTCAAACTAGCTATAATGGAATAAATGTTTAGTTTATCACCAGAATTCAGGAAAATAAGCAAATTCCTGTTAACTTGTTAACTGAATACTCGTGTTCATTGAATATAGTTTACTGCCAAAGAGAGTATTCATTTAAAAGGGTTCTACTGTATTGATATGTTTACCAGTGATGTTGCTGAGGCTGAGCAGGCCTGGAAATAGAGGAGTTATATCGTAACCCATTGGCAAGTTATGATATATAGCATGGTAGTAACCCATAGAAAAAAGGGTGTTGTGATGCTCCACCTTCTCTGTTTCACTACAGCAGTCATGCTTCTTTACGTCTTAATGAGATATCCACCTGAATAAATATCAGCAACCAATACGTGATCGGGGCGAAAACAGATTGCATGTTAGTTGTTGCTATTTATTTTGGCAGAAATTCTTTTAAGGTGGAAACAGCATGCCATTCTATTCATATGTGCATGCAATTCTCAATCTTGGAGTTTCTTGGAGTTGAGATAATTTCAAAAGATTGTCAAGTCTTTCTGGTAAAACATGTGAGAGTAGTAATTTAATAAAGTTATGTTGTTTTACTTTGTCGTAGCCTGTAGTTTGTTCGCATATTCTCCAATTTATGTAGCCTATATGATCATTTGCAGGTTTTGCAGGTTTTTGTCTGTTGAGGTGAGCAACATAGAATAAACTTATATGATGGAATTATTTTGTTGAGGCGATGAGGTGCTGTGATCTAAAACACTGTTGGAAAGGGATACTTGAGCCCTTTCCAGCACTCTTTTACTTCATGACACATCATTTCAACTGTGAAAGAAAAGTAAGTTTTACCTTTATTGTAAAGTCATATATAGTTAATGTTCTTGATCCAACAAATGAATACCATGGACAGTCCAATTCATTAAATTTCAACATCTGTGCAGGACAGTGAGAATGTTCATTGCCTGTAATCTCAGTTGTATGCAAAAGTATGGTCTGTTAATGGAATGGGCTGTGTTAATTCTTTTGGTTTATGTATGTAGTTTTATATGTATATTTGTTTCTGGGAGAGGTTGAAGTGTTTATTCATGGGAAGTGAAGCAGTGCTTGTTTACTGTATTTACAAGCTCTGTTTCACTGTTAAAATAGGACCCAGTCACTAATGCTTGGGGTGTGAGTCCTCTAAAATAGGCAGCATGTGGTATAAACAGTTGACTGACCTTGACTTTATCTCCATGTTGTGGTCATGATGAGCCATTGTGCAGAAGTATGTGACCTTAAACAATAAATAAATAATTGTGAATTTTCAAAAAGTTGTAATTTTCTGTGAGTATGGTGTTAGGTAAAAAACATTGTTGTATTAAATTAGTTTTGAAAATTTTATTTATAGATGCAGTGGAATCAATCACTCCAGCCAAAATGAGAAGCTTACGGACAATTTTGAATAGCAGTGCCATGGATATTCTTTATTACACTAGCCCTCTCTATAGATCAGAGGTAATAATTTTTATTTATTTCTTTGCATGGAATAATCTGCTCCATCACTAACTTTATTTGTACCATCAGGGAGGGCAGCCAACCCCAACTCCCAGTCATGGAATTTCACAATTATTCTTCTATATTTAGTGGATGCCACATACTTGGTGTCCGGAAAATCATGGAATTTCTAGTCAAGCCTTTATGTTGAAGTGCTCTGATCTCCTCACAACATTGTACCTTAATGTCACTTTCTTTAAATTTTTTCTGTTATAAGACTATTAGATGACTGATTCATGGAGTTCTGTCGTCAAACAAGATATAATAGATTAAATGTCTGTCTTGGGTGCACTCAGGGAAAATAGCTAAAAAATAAGGGAAATTTGGTGATTGTTCCGGTAATTTCTTGACATATTACCTGATATTTTATTCAGTTAATAGGAGTTTTCTCTATAACCTACAGGTAATTAACCGGTCAAATTTGTACTGAAGGTATAGCAAATGGTTGTGTTTGAAAATTATATTCAATTAACAGGATTATTCAATTAAGAGATATCCAATTAAGTTGGCTCTACTTGATTCATCATATTTCTGGTATTTTCTGGGTCTGCTTCGTAACTTGTAGAGTGGTAAATTAATATTTTTATACAACAACCAAAGGCCCAGACTAGCTGGTTCTAACTCTAAATTTAATCCAGGGCCAAACACAAATTCCCCCCCCCCCCCCCCCCCCAATCCCCAAAACTTGCATGCAACAAAACAGAAAATTTCATGTCCTACCTGGTTCTCCATACTTTTGCAAACTGTGCATGCTCAGTATCCAGGAAGACACCAAAATTGGCGCCAACCACCATTCTTTGTTTTGCCCTTCTGTCAGTAACAACAATCTGACATCTGTGCTTTTAAATCTCAGTTTTAATGATGCCAGACACAAATCAATGGCAGAATTGGTGGATCCAAGGACACATTTGGATGATAGAAGGAAGCAATGGTGGTTGGAACCGTTCAGAGCTGTAACTTTATAATTTTTAGAAAAATTATTTTATGTTTCCCAATTTTGGGACATAGGCCTGACGTCATTCTTGCTAATGATTTTTCCACTGTTTGTTAAGTGTTCCTTCCCTATCCTTCCTTGAAGCCCCCAGTTAAACTCCCAAGCTTTTTGGCTTATTTTATTGAAATTTTTTTATAAATTTCTTGGGAGTTTGACGTGTTATACAGAATGTTTATTCTGGATTTCCCCATGGTTACGTCCTCACCCTAGGGGTGTTTAGGCATTTTGGGTCATTCATCATACATCATGTATCGTTTTTTCTTCTGCTGAAGATCTTGCTTTACATCGGATAGTTCTAAATCTGTTACTGACTTCGGGCCTTTTTATTAGCTCACTGAAGGGAGCTAAACTTATCACTTGCCATCCATCGTCCGTTGTCTGTCCGGCATCGTGAACATTTTTGAAACGACTTCTCCTCTGAAACTGCTAGGTCGATTTGCTCGAACCTTGGTATGGATGTTCATTACCATATGTCAATTCAAGTTTGTTCAAATGAAATGGACATGCCCACTTGGGGCTCCAAAGGGGACATAACTCTGATAGCACCCTATGTATATTAGAGAAATTACTAAAAAATCTTCTTCTCCAGCACAATTGGTCAGAATGATTTGATATTTGGTATACAGCATTATAGGGTGGATCTAATTCAAGTTTGTTCAAATCGGCCCCCTGGCTTCATATTTGGGCTCACTATAGAAGCCTGAATTCGAACTTAGTGCATTTCAGTCAAATTTCTTAAAAAATCTTCTTCTCGAGATCCAGCAGGCAGAACCTTTTTATATTTGGTATGCAACATTGTGGGTGGATCTGATTCAAGTTTGTTCAAATTGGCTCCCTGGGTTCATATTTGGGCTCAGTATAGGAGCCTGAATTTGAACTTAGTGCATTTCAGGCAAATTTCTTTAAAAATCTTCTTCTCAAGATCCAGCAGGCAGAATCTTTTGATATTGGGTATGCAGCTTGCTTAGGGGGTGAGATTCAGGTTTGTTCAACCCAAGTCCCTGGGTTCATATTTGGGCTCACTGTGGGAGCCCGACGAATTATAACTTTGTAACGGCTCGACCGGTGGCTGGTGTTAGCTGAGTAGCCCCAAAAGGGCTGTGCTATATTCCCACAGTATATTTCTCTATCTTTCAGGCTTCTGACACCACCGCATTTAAGGATTTGCGGACACCAAGGAATACAAATGAGGTGGCTGACTAATAACTACATGTAAAACTTGAGGTTGGTTGGGAGGCTACTAGCCTTGGCTGCTTAAAGGCAAGGAGGAGTTTCTGCTGTGGAGGGTCAATGCAGGCAGGAATTATGTGTACATCTAAAGGGTTAATCTGTGACATCTATGATTCTGAACATCTGAACATCTAAGCTAACTTCTCACTAATCTTGGCTAACATCTGACCAATATAAGCTTTTGGCATTTGATCATCTAGGCTGACATCTTGGGTATAACATCAGTAAATTTGCAATACCACATTGGTTGTTTACATTTATGACAAGATCAATTTAAAGTTTACATTTATTTCTTTGATTTAATCTAGCTATATACAGTCATTGGAATTAATTTTGCATTGGCATGTTGCTGGTCAAGTGGTACACTGTGGGTTAACTTAACTAATTTATTTCTGACATAACTCTTAGCTGTTGGCCTGGGACTTTCTTGAATAACTCTTTACTTTGCACCTATGTAGTGAAAGGGGAATAACTCCAAACATCTCTGAGTGACTTCCATTGTTTACAACAGCAACAGCCAAAATGATGACTTATTTTACACTTTACATGTTAAATGATTGGGTTAGGGAACCTGCGCTATTGCAATGTATGCGATAACGCTTTAACAATGCCTAAGCATTCTCACCTTGCCCTTTTTTTAGCTCACCTGACTGAAAGTCAGGGTGAGCTTTTCTTATCACTCTTCGTCCGTCGTCCATCGTCCTGCATGAAGGTGGTGTTTGAGCCTCTTTCTCCTAAACCACTGGCCACATTTTAAGTAAATTTCATGTAAGTAGTGGTTATATAGGGGCATTTTGATTTTTAGGCAAATTAGGTTTCGGCTCATATTGAGCAGAGGTGTGGGGAAAAAATGGCCAAATGTTTTGAAAATCTTCTTCTAATGAACCACCAGTAGCAGAGACTTGATATGTGGTATACAGAGTCCTTTTGAGGTTTAGAATCAAGTTTGTTCAAGAGAAGTTTGTCGGGTATTATTTGCCTTCGTTATGGGAGGGGCAAAAATTTTGGCCACGCTTAAAATTTCTATTTTCTGAACCGTAAAGTCGATTTGAACCAAATTTGATATGAGATGATAATGGGTCATAAGTAGTTGATTGATGCAAAAACAATTTTTCTCATTGCCCCGTGGGAACCTTGGGAGCTAAAAATAGGAAAAACCTTAAAACTGCCATATCTCCAAAACTACACGGCACAGAGAATTCTTATTTTGTACAAAGCTTACTTTTATCCAGTAGAATAGAATGGTTAAAAAAAAATCCCTATAGGTTTGATCACAAGGTACTTTTTTCAGGACTTTTAAAAAAGTGCTGAGTCAGCATTTTTTAACATTGTAGGCAATGGGAAAAACATTAAAAAATCTTCTTCTCCAGATCCAGCAGGCAGAATCTTTTGATATTTGGTATGCAACATTGTAGGGTAGATCTGATTCAAGTTTGTGCAAATCGGCCCCCTGGGTTCATATTTGGGCTCAGTATAGGAGCCCCATTTCGAACTTAGTACATTTCAGACAAATTTCTTCAAAAATCTTCTTCTCCAGATCCAGCAGGCAGAATCTTTTGATAAATTTTATGCAACATTGTGGGGTGGATCTGATTCAAGTTTGTTCAAATCGGCCCCCTGGATTCATATTTGGGCTCACTATAGAAGCCCAAATTCGAACTTAGTGCATTTCAGGCAATTTTCTTCAAAAGTCTTCTTCTCCAGATCCAGCAGGCAGAATCTTTTGATATTTGGTATGCAACATTGTGGGGTGGATCTGATTCAAGTTTGTTCCAATCGGCCCCCTGGATTCATATTTGGGCTCACTATAGAAGCCCAAATTCGAACTTAGTGCATTTCAGGCAAATTTCTTCAAAAATCTTCTTCTCCAGATCCAGCAGGCAGAATCTTTTCATATTTGGTATGCAACATTGTGGGGTGGATCTGATTCAAATTTGTTCAAATCGGCTCCCTAGATTCATATTTGGGCTCACTATAGAAGCTCGAATTCGAACTTAGTGCATTTCAGACAAATTTCTTAAAAAATCTTCTTCTCCAGATCCAGCAGGCATAATCTTTTCATATTTGGTATGCAACATTGTGGGGTGGATCTGATTCAAGTTTGTTCAAATCGGCTCCCTAGATTCATATTTGGGCTCACTATGGAAGCTCGAATTCGAACTTAGTGCATTTCAGGCAAATTTCTTAAAAAATCTTCTCCAGATCCAGTGAGCAGAATCTTTTGATATTTGGTATGCAACATTGTGGGGTGGATCTGATTCAAGTTTGTTCAAATTGGCTCCCTAGATTCATATTTGGGCTCACTATAGAAGCTCGAATTCGAACTTAGTGCATTTCAGGCATATTTCTTCAAAAATCTTCTTCTCCAGATCCAACAGGCAGAATCTTTTCATATTTGGTAAGCGACATTGTGGGGTGGATCTGATTCACGTTTTTTCAAATCGGCCCCCCCCCCCCCTGGGTTTATATTTGGGCCCAGTATAGGAGCCCAAATTTGAACTTAGTGCATTTCAGGCAAATTTCTTAAAAAATCTTCTTCTCCAGATCCAGCAGGCAGAATCTTTTGATATTTGGTATGCAACATTGTGGGGTGGATCTGATTCAAGTTTGTTCAAATCGGCCCCCTAGATTCATATTCGGGTTCACTATAGACGCTTGAAATCGAACTTAGTGCATTTCAGACAAATTTCTTCAAAAATCTTTTTCTCCAGATCCAGCAGGCAGAATCTTTTCATATTTGGTATGCAACATTGTGGGGCTGATCTGATTCAAGTTTGTTCAAATCGGCTCCCTAGATTCATATTTGGGCTCACTATAGAAGCTCGAATTCGAACTTAGTGCATTTCAGACAAATTTCTTAAAAAATCTTCTTCTCCAGATCCAGCAGGCATAATCTTTTCATATTTGGTATGCAACATTGTGGGGTGGATCTGATTCAAGTTTGTTCAAATCGGCTCCCTAGATTCATATTTGGGCTCACTATGGAAGCTCGAATTCGAACTTAGTGCATTTCAGGCAAATTTCTTAAAAAATCTTCTCCAGATCCAGTGAGCAGAATCTTTTGATATTTGGTATGCAACATTGTGGGGTGGATCTGATTCAAGTTTGTTCAAATTGGCTCCCTAGATTCATATTTGGGCTCACTATAGAAGCTCGAATTCGAACTTAGTGCATTTCAGGCATATTTCTTCAAAAATCTTCTTCTCCAGATCCAACAGGCAGAATCTTTTCATATTTGGTAAGCGACATTGTGGGGTGGATCTGATTCACGTTTTTTCAAATCGGCCCCCCCCCCCCTGGGTTTATATTTGGGCCCAGTATAGGAGCCCAAATTTGAACTTAGTGCATTTCAGGCAAATTTCTTAAAAAATCTTCTTCTCCAGATCCAGCAGGCAGAATCTTTTGATATTTGGTATGCAACATTGTGGGGTGGATCTGATTCAAGTTTGTTCAAATCGGCCCCCTAGATTCATATTCGGGTTCGCTATAGACGCTTGAAATCGAACTTAGTGCATTTCAGACAAATTTCTTCAAAAATCTTTTTCTCCAGATCCAGCAGGCAGAATCTTTTCATATTTGGTATGCAACATTGTGGGGCTGATCTGATTCAAGTTTGTTCAAATCGGCCCCCTGGATTCATATTTGGGCTCACTATAGAAGCCCAAATTCGAACTTAGTGCGTTTCAGGCAAATTTCTTAAAAAATCTTCTTCTCCAGATTCAGAGGCAGAATCTTTTGATATTTGGTATGCAACATTGTGGGGTGGATCTGATTCAAGTTTGTTCAAACCGGCCCCCTGGGTTTATATTTGGGCTCAGTATAGGAGCCCAAATTTGAACTTAGTGCATTTCAGGCAAATTTCTTTGAAAATCTTCTTCTTAAGATCCAGCAGGCAGAATCTTTTGATATTGGGTATGCACCATGCTTAGGGGGGTGAGATTCAAGTTTGTTCAAGCCAAGTCCCTGGGTTCATATGTGGGCTCACTGTGGTAGCCCGAATTATAACTTGGCTCAAAATGAGGAATTTTCTTTAAAAATCTTTTTCAGATCCAGCAGTCGGAATGTTTTGATATTTGGTATGCAGCATCCTTAGGGGGTGAGATTCAAGTTTGTTCAAGCCATGTCCCTAGGTCCATATTTGGACTCACTGTGGGAGCTCGAATTGTAACTTAGTTCAAAATGAGGAATTTTCTTTAAAAATCTTCTTCTTCAGATCCAGCAGTCGGAATGTTTTGATATTTGGTGGGCAGCATCCTTAGGGGGTGGGGGGGGGGGGGGGAGATTCAAGTTTGTTAAAGCCAAGTCCCTGAGTTCATATATGGGCTCCCTGTGGGAGCCTGAATTATAACTTAGTTCAATATGAGGAATATTCTTTAAAAATCTTTTTTTATTTAGATCCACTGATCAGAATCTTTGGATATTTGGTATAAGCTTTTCTTAGGAGGAGCAGATGGTACCTGTTGAAATCAATTCTCTGGGTTGATATTTAGGCTACCATGTCAGGTGAGCGCCCTCAGGCCCCTTGGGGCCTCTTGTTTAATTTGAGCTTGATTCGGTTTATCGAATATTTTGATTTGATCAAAAGAGATGGGATAACAAGCGTCAGGGCTCCTTATATAGGAAATTTTCGTACCATGTGACCATCAGCAACCAATGACATAGTGTAAATGTGGTCTGGATTCCTGAATTACGTTCAGGAAATGCTGACAGATGGACTACTTGTGTCAGGATCCTGAACAGGACCTACACAAAACACCTTATGTAGACATGTTGTCCACAATGGACCAATAAAACCCACAAAACTCGAAAGAGAATGACCATTTACGTCATAACATGAAGACTATTACAGCTTTCTTGTAGCAGAAGGGATTACGAACGACATTTGAAAAAGGTGAATGCTGACAGATAAAACTTGACGATAAGTGCGTAATAATAAGATACACAGCCGCAAAACGTTAGACGATGCGCCAAAAGAATCCTACATTCTAAATTCGAAAGCGCACACAAACTGTGTTAAATTTGACAGTATATTAGTGAATTAGTGAATGTAAGATGGCAGAAAAGCGTCAATACAATGACAGTTAATAAAACACCCCTATAATTTAACTGAATAGTTGATTCTGATCGTTGATCCAAATAAGGTAACTTGTTCAACACGTGACCAGTTTGCTTAGCAGGAAACTGTTGACAATGGAAACCAGTGAAAAGTTAAAATTAACTGTGGTAAAAATCGCACATTACCGAATAAATAATAAACAAGAGATATCAGCATGGATGTACTTTTTGAAGAAGAATAATTTCTTCGAGTTACCGAAAGCTCCAGGCATGACAACTCCTACTTTTATAATTGATTGAAAATGTCTGAAATTATCACCAAAATATGTACAACTTCATGCCGGCGAAAAATGTGCAATTTTTAGAACATAAATCGGCGTGTTTATAAAATAATTTAACTTAATTCTGACTGAAACTTATATACCACTGATAATAAAAAATCAGCGGGTAAGTTGGTACAAAATTTGATTCAAAACATAATGAATTTTGATTTAAATATCACATTTTATAATTTTCTACAACTGGCCTAATTTTGTGACAAAGCTGGCTGTACTGTACAGATTAACACCGGCTGATTTGGGTAATCTGCTATAATAAATACACAAAGGAATATACCACAGGGACCACTGTACCTGGGGTATATTACATCCCCCCACCCCAAAACTCTGAATACTCCTGTATTCAATTTCAATATTTATCTGATTTGCATTAATGACAACATTAATTAATTGAGACTAAGGGTGTGATTCTTTGACATAACTTATAAGGCAGAATTGACAGGATAGTATAGGATTGACAGTGACATGATAAAACATTCTGTGGTTCTTGTTCTGGAGTGTCTAACCATCATCATTAGCATTGATCTGATTGGGCGTCAGGCATCTAACATCATGAGTTCATCATAACATACATCCCCCAACATCAGGGATTGTACATGGGGTATTTCACATCTGAGGAGAGGCCTCATTACCATCGATTTCTTCATACTGTCAACCGCAGTGGGATTGCGGCAACTTCTAAGGCTTCACATATTACATCTGTCGCAGTATTCCTCTTAACGGATGCTGCTTCCATAATTGTCAACAATTCGTCATCAACTACATTTTTGCTGGTACCGGTGGCAATCATCCTCAGCATTTCATAATTATAATATCTGGCCTGTAGTGATGTTTTATGGATCTGAGATACTGGTGGTGTTCCTGGAAGAGCCAGCATATTATATTTCGATAGCAGTTCCTCTCTCTCAGCTGGCCTACTATCACCCTTGGATGAGTTCACAAACTCCAAACTCATAGCTGCAAACTCCCACTGCAGTATCCTTTGGTCGGGAGTCAGATCTTTCCAACCACAAGATGGCCAGGTCATGGTGGTGCCAAAGATAGAGATCTGGATAGATCTATCACCCCATTCTCGACGTGCTGGTGGAACTAAAGGCATGCAGCCTTTGCTCAGAATACTCTTGGCTCAGGCAATTAACAGTGACACATCTTCTGGCTCTACCTCTTCAAGCAAAGTTGCTATCACTTCCCGGCGGTCGGATGATGGTGACTCTGGGAGTGTAGGTTTTAATGGTTCAGTAGAAATTGATTCTTGACGTTCTGAAGAAATAGACTTTGATGATTGTGGAAGAGTGGGTTCTTCTTCTGGTAATGCTGCCCTGGTGGATAGTGTGTCAGTGTCCATCTCTTCCTCGCTGATATCCTCTATTACTACTCTCCTGGGTTGTTGGATGTGGCTAATGAATCTGCTCACTGATGACAGCATTCTAGGAGTTATGCCCAGCAGAGTTGCCAACTGCTGGTGTTCTTCTCTGCCGTGGACTTCTCTCTGATCTCCTTTAGGTGTGTCACAAATTGGCGAGTGTAAGGCGAAAAGAAAATTTCTTTTATGTTTATTAAACTCATATCACACAAGATTAAAATATTCAGCAATGACTTGTATCTCGGTTACACAACAGCTGGGAATGATGGTTACACTAAGGCATAACATGGATTTTACCCAACACAATTTGGAAGATCAAACATCAGATAATTACTGGAATCATCCATGAATGATAGATGTGAACTTAGTACAATTTCACAAAGAACACAGTAACACGAAGTTGTTTATAGCACACAGCTCGATTTCACTAAGAAATTTATAGCACAAAGCTCTATTTCACTAAGAAGTTTTTAGCACAAAGCTCTATTCACAAAGGATATATTTGCACTAAGCACATTCCATAATTCCATAACATTGAACTTTTCATTGGAGTCTTTTTCCACAAACTCTGTAATTTTGTGTACACAACAACTCAAATTATGCTCCAACAGCCGCTCCATACAAGCACAACCAGTGGGTAAAACTCATCACCCTCACCTGACCACCTGCAAACAAGTACACCCAGTTACTTATAATATAGACTTGCACGTTGCCAAAAATTATTTACAATTAGCCTTAAAACAAATTTTAAAATTATAATACTTTAGCCACAGACATTCTTGATTATTGTATAAATATCACTGATTTGATTAGTTGCACAAACTTTAATTATCTTTAATGCGACCCTGAAGATCACAAAACAGTAATGAACTGTCCATTTCGAAGAGGTTTCTTAGTATTGTAATATATATTTACATATTATTCTTTAATTGTTGCATTTAGTCTGGCGACCGATTGAGGCAAAGTATACTTACAGGAGGATGACAATCACAGACGAAATTCCGAAATGACGGTCACAACTTGTTATACTTTAAAACATAAATATTATTTCATTTCTTTGATGAAGAACAGTTTAGCATGTACCGTTCTCCGCTTTCATGACACATATCAAAAAATCTCTATTCCACCCAATAGCATCTACTCTTTATGCAGTACCGCACGATTTCACACCAATCATACAACTTTCTCAGACATCAGTGGACACACACTTCGTACCACCACAATATTAACGACACCACACATAGTAAATTACAACTCAATTATTTCTATGAATCGATTTGGGTCAAGAGTGTGTCTTCCCAAATCTACCCGTGCAAAAACCTCGGATCTCCATGTTAACACTTTACCTGCTGCTAATATGTGATAAACATAATTCCCTGAAGGTCATCATTGTCCATTTGTGACAATTGCTCCCCTTTTAAAGAAAAAAAAATGCCTTTTTTTTTTTTTTCACAATCTACTCAAATAGTCCGCACCAATATTGTCGGACCCCTTAATGGCTTTAAGTGTAAACTTGTAAGGCTGTAATGCTAAAACCCATCTCATAATTCTGCTATTAGTTAGTTTTGCCTTGTTCATGTAGATTAGAGGGTGGTGATCAGTTTCTACTAAGAATTCCTTACCATATAAATAGATTTGATATTTCAATATTCCCCATACAAGAGCCATACATTCCCGCTCAATAACCGAGTATCTACATTCTCTTGGGAGTAGTTTTTTACTGGCATAGGCAATAGGGAAAGCCACACCATCGGTTTCTTGCAAAAGAACAGCTCCAATGCCAACATTAGAGGCATCCGTTCTGAGGATAAAAATCTTATTCAGGTCAAGAAGTTTTAAAATTGGATTACTCACTAACCGTTTCTTGAGATTTTCAAATGATAAATTTTGGGAACGTTCCCATTCTACCCTATTGGGGCCGCCTTTCTTAGTCAAATCCATAAGTGGAGCAGCTATTTCTGAAAAGATGTGGAATAAATTTTCTGTAGAATCCAACAATGCCTAGGAAAGATCTTACTTGTTTTTTTGGTTTCAGGCCCTTTGGCTTGACATATTGCTTCTACCTTATCTGGGTTAGGTTTCATTTCACCATTTCCAATACAAAATCCCCAAAAATCGAGAGATTTGAATCCTATCAAACATTTGTTCGGTCTTGCCGATAAATTTGCCTGTCTCAGTCTACTAAATAGTGCCCTTAGTGTGTTTATATGAGCTAGCCATGAATTGGTGTGAATCAGAATATCATCAATGAAATTTTCTACATCTGACATACCATCTAGAAGTTTTCTCATCATACGGGAAAATGTGGCAACTGCGGTGACCAAACCAAAAGGTAACTTCCGGAACTGAAATAAACCATCTGGGGTACAAAATGCCGTCATAGGTTTACTACTTTCCGACAATTTGATCTGCCAGTATCCTTTAGTAAGATCAATTTTACTAAAATATTTACTTTTTCCTAAGTTTGAAAAAATTTCTTCTGGGTTTGGAATTGGTTCGGAATCAAAGATAGTTATTTTATTCAAATTCCTGAAATCAATACAAAACCTCACTGCTTGTTCATTTCTTTTTTTTACGAGAACAACTGGTGACGAATATGGGGATTCAGATGTCTCGATTACTCCCATCTCTACCATTTTCTGAGTTTCTTGTCTAATGAGATCCTTAGTTGCCAGTGGTAATGGATATTGTCTGGTATATAGTGGTTTGGTTGACGTGAGTTTGATGACATACTCTACAAGACTAGTTTCACCAGGGATCTCTGTCAAAACATCACAGAATTCTAACAACAGTTTATCAACCTCTTTTGTTCAGTATCACTCAAATTTAAACTTACCTTCACTTCCTGAGCACTATCAGTACCTTGATAAACGGGAAGTTCTTCTAACTGAATATCATTACAAGAACTGTCTCCATCAACCTCAATATCACAGTCAGTGACTCCAATACAAACCGTCTCTATGACACCCATCCCATTACTACCATGTATCGTAACTTGGCCACTTGTATCAGATAATCCTGTATCATTTCTAGATATATATCTTTTCAACAAATTTGCATGATATGTTTTTATTTTACCATTAACATTCAATCTGTAATCACACTTTCCCAGTTTTTCAATTACTGGATATGGACCCTTCCATTGCATTAATAACTTGTTGGACTCAGTGGGTAATAAAACCAAAACTTTATCATTGACCTTAAATTGTCTGTCTTTACTTTTACAATCATAAAACTTTTTATATCTCCTACCTGAATGTTCTAATTCCTTCCTAGCCATTTTCAGTGTTTCTTCTATACGGTCTCTCAACTCTAGCACGTACTGATATGTGGTGTGAACATTTACATCACTTACCTCCCCTGTCCACAAATCTTTAACTATGGCCATAGGACCTCGTATTGTTCTTCCGAACAATAGCTCAAATGGGCTAAATCCAGTACTTTCTTGTGTTGCCTCTCAATATGCAAATAACAAAGCAGGGATGTATCTGTCCCAGTCTTTGGGCCTTTCGGCACAAACTTTTCGAAGCATTCTTTTCAATGTGCCATTAAATTTCTCAACTAATCCATTACATATCGGATGATACGGTGTTGTTGTAAGCATACGTATAGATAACAGACGACTTACCTCTTGCATCACTTCAGACGTAAACTGACTTCCCATGTCTGTTAAAATTTCAACAAGAAAACCTACCCAGGTGAACATATTAAATAAGGCTTCGGCAACTCTCTCGGCCTCAATGCTAGGCAACGGTACCCCTTCTGGATAGCGCGTAGCGTAATCTACCATTGTTAGAATGTATCGGTTTTTCCCATCTGTTAGTGGAGAAATAGGACCCACTATATCCACCGCCACTCTTTCGAAAGGGGTGTCAATCAAAGGCATCTTACCCAATGGTATGCGTGGTATTTTACCCTTTGGGATGGTTCTTTGGCATATATCACATGACAAGCAATGTAATTTGACATCTCTCTGCAACCCGGGCCAAAACAATTGGGTGAGGATTTTGTCATATGTTTTCTTGATACCCAAATGTCCACCTAAAATTGATTCATGAGCTAATTTCAGGATACCGTTTCTGAATAATTTCGGAACAAGTAATTGTTTTTGAGGTCTGCCCTTTTCGAAATTTTTATTTTCATAGTATCTATACATTAACCCATTTATTTTCACAAACCATGTTAGACCAGATTTTCCAGACTTAAATTTCACATCTGAATTACATTTATTTCTGAAAATATCTAGTGAATTATCAGATTGTTGTTCAGCTTTGAATTTATGCACACCTATATCAATTTCATCCAAAACTTTAAGTTTCTTAAACTCCTTCTGTACTTTCTCACGTCTAGTTTCTACTGCTAATATTTCATCCACTGAAACACTTTTACAATCACCACTCTCACCAGAAGAACCATAGTCCTTTGGAACCAAATCATTTTCATTCATACCTTCATTTAAGAATTTATGACCATTACAACCATTTTGACCAGACTTAGTGAACCATAACATGTTAGGGTCGGTAGGTTCTCTTGCACCGTCAATATTTCCAATGATCAAATCGTATACAGGACTTTCCATACACATGGCTTCCACCATTCCCACATAAAATGGGGTGTCTACCCAAATTTTTGCTAGAGGGGTATTTCTAACAATACCATCGATCAAAACACATTTTGAGACTTACCTGTAAGCTGATGTGGTTCTACGAATTCATTTTTTACCACGACCCCGCTACACCCGGTATCTCTAAGGACCTCTATGACCCTATCATTCAATTTACCCTCCGCAGTCGGCATAGAACTGACCTGTATTTTCTTACTGCAGTCTACTCTCATAAGTGGAAGCTCATGACCACACTGTAATTTCACCTTATTGTCATGTGCACAACAATCATGTATTCCATTAAAGTTTGTGTTAGATTTTGATGATTCAATTTTAATGTCAAGATTATCCCGTGAACATGGACTATTTTCAGAGATCACCAAACCAGCTAACCTTTTTGATTCACTTTTAAATTGACGTTGTTGTTCAAAACAGTTCTTGATTGTATGACCATATTTTTATACTGTACCAATGACCCAGACATAGCTGGTGCTAACTCTTAAAAATCTAGGGCCAAACACAAATTTTGCCCCCCAATCCCCAAAATTTGCATCTAAAACCAAAAGAAATCATGTCCTGAAGGGCCTCCATACTTTGCCCTTACTGCGCATGCGCAGTGTCAAGGACGTTCCGAAATTGGCGCCAATTATCATTCTTTGTTTGGCCCTTCATCAGTTAACATCTCACTGATCTTTGTGCTTATAAATCTCAGTTTAAATGATGCCAGACACATAAATATTGGAGAAATGGTGATTCTAAGGAGGATAGAGAAGGAGGAGAGGAAAAAGGAGTGACAGAAAATATTCAGGGCTGTAACTTAAAATTTTGTAATGAAATTATGTTTAGTTGCCTATTTTCGAGGCATGGGACTGTTGTTGTCATTCTTGCTATGAAGTTGCACTGCTTATTCAGTGTTTCCTCTCTCCTTATCCTGTAAATCCCCCCTTGCTATTCTCCCAGGCTTTTGGCATATTTTTGAGTAAGATTACTACTAAAATTTCTTGGGAGAATTAGCTTGGTTACAGAATGAATTCTGTTATTTTCCCCATGTTTATGTTCTCACCCATGGGTGTTTAGACGTTGTGTTCTGCATCTACCATTTGATGTTCTGCAGATTCTTCTCTGGAAGTCTCTGTTTTGCATCAGATAGTGTGTATTGTTGATAACTGATTTCGGGCCAGTATTGTCAGTGCCTGGAGTCATGTTTTCTGGTGTTTATACACTTCTTGTTTACATTGGCAACAGTCTCTTTTGAGGGGGGCTTTTTGCCTTTGGAGTAGTTTACTCATTACTAGATACATTATTATTATCCGTAAGTGTTGCATTAATTATTTAAAATAATTTTAAAATTTTTGACCACACTTACCCTTGGGATCCATTGGGGCTCAACGTTACTTTTCAGAAACTTGGGCTTCGCTGAAAAAATATTTTTCAAAAATTATTTTGAATTTCAATTGCTTTTTTCAATGTTAATGGATCATGTTATTATGTATCTTTGTGTTTAGGGGTTTGTGCGAGTACTAGGACTTGTTGTTGTCTTTTCACAATGAAAGGACATTGTTCAAATTGTAATAGGAAGAAATCTTCCTCTGACTTTCATGATCATTGTATTAATTGTAGTCAGTGTACTCGCACTAACTCCTGTTCAATATGTCAATATTGGGATGACAAACATTGGAAACGTGTGTCACAGTATGTTGTTAGTGGAGAAAGGGCTATGCCGGTCCTTTCTCCGCAGGGTCACTCTAGTCTATCAGTTTCTATTTCAGAGGAACAAGAACAGGGTGATGTTTCCATGTTATCTTCCAAGAGTGTGCTTCCGTCGTCACAATTGAATGCAGAGCTAGCGGCAAAAGTGCTCATGGAGATACGACAGTTGCCTAAGAGGTCCCGAGTAGGATCGACGGCACTGTCGTCCGCTAGCTCGCCTGGTGTAGCGTCCATTCACCGAATGGTTCGGCAGCCGGGTTCGTCCATTGCGGTCCAGGAGGAAATGTTGGGTGATGCGAGCACTATAAACATACAAGGTGCACACCCAGTGACGATGGATAATAGGAGACATCGGAGGAAGCCTTCTAGTCCGGTTCCTAGCTCGTCCAGGTCCAGCCGGGCCACGAGCGAGAGAGGCCCCTCTCTCATACAACAACATCAGGGACCTGATGTTGTGGTACAAAATGTGTCGCAAGCGGAGCACACGTCCGTCGCCCGGGACGCTCCATTGTATAGGCAGTCCGCGGAGACTGCTCAGGCTTCCTCATCCTCTCACCAGTGCACACGACCGCACCTTTGCTACGTGACCGCGGATATTCTACCAGCTTTGCCGATAAGGGATTCTTCGGCGACCAGGTCACGCCATCCGGTAGCCAGGGACACGAGGCTGGTAGACTCCGGACGTTCGCATAGGAAGAGTATGCGGGAGTCAGTTGATGCGGAGCTTCCCGCGGCTAAGCAACGAAAGACCGCTACTCCGCAGGCCTCGATGACGGATGTGCTAGCTCAGATAGCACAAATTATCGCAGCATCCCAGCAATCGACAGAATCGGTGTCGGATCTGGAATTATCCGACGGCGCTGGGTCGGAACGCTCCGCCGAAGCATCGGGTGCGGACGACCGGGAGCATCATGAGGTCCGACCGGATGGCGAAAGGGATACGGATGACTTGGAGCTATCCCTTTCGGAACAACATAAAGCTGCCGTGGATTTTCATTGGGCCAGACTGCTGCGGTACCGGACAAGAGACTGATAGCGTCATTGGACACTGAATTCTTCGAGCGGTTCAGAGACATCGTCCCTGAGTTTCCGTCTCAGTCCAATAATGTCACAAGAACATTTGAATTATTGAACGACGCTATCTTCAAGCTTGCTTCCAAAACAGGTAAAGCTGGTTTCTTGTCCTCCAATGCTCTTAACCTGCCTTTCATTAATGCAAGGAATAAATTCGATACGGCAGGACAGGGTATTCCGAGAGTTCCTCTGCGTCTTGACGATGAGGCAGAAGACTTAGAATTGTCATTACCGCCGTCTACGTCCATTCCAACTGCGGTGTTGGATATGACAGTTACGTCTAACAGGGCCAGTTTAGACGCTTTATCTTACGCAGACCACTTTACAAAGGCGTTATCACTGCGTCTTCAAGGGAAAGAATTCCAGGATATACAATCCTCTTTAAGACTTCTTTCAAGGGCAGTGGCTTATTCCACGTATAACTCCGCCCTCTCAGTGGCAAACCTGGAGTTGATTAGACGTGACGCAGCCCTAGCTACATCCACACGCGTGGATAGTAAGGTGAAGAACTCTCTCAGAGTCGCTTCGGTCTCCGGAGAAGTTCTCTTCGACGGCAAGCTTTCTGCAATCTACGATAAAATTACTAAGAAAGCTTCGGATTCTCTGCTGTTTAAATCCACTTCCAAAAAGTCGGATACGGCAGATAAGAGTAAGACAGGCACTTCTGGGACTAATGCGCCCAAGAAAGGTTCCTATAGAGGTTCCGGTGCGTCCTCTTGGTCTTATTCAAGAGACCGTCAAGGCAGCGACTCTCGTGTGGGACGTCCTTCGGGCCGGGACAATCGGTCGGACGCCCCGAGGTCGACGGGACGAGGTGCAGGTCGTGGAGGATGTGGTTTCTCCTCCCGCAGGCCTCCCAGGTCCAGGAGGTGATGGCTTCAACCTCTATCATGTTCCGGTTGGCGGAAGGTTGTCAAGTTTTTCAGAAGAGTGGGCGTCGATTACGGATGACCCTTGGGTGAGAGGGGTGATTTCGGAAGGTCTAAGAATATCCTTCAAACGAAAGCCTCCTTTAACTCGAAGTCCAAAATGGACTCAACTTCCGTCAAATCCACAGAAAAGAGACGCTCTGTTATCGGAGGTGCAGTCTCTTTTAATGAAGAACGCGGTAGAGGTCGTAGAAGACCAGGAAACACCGGGATTCTACAGACATCTGTTTCTGGTTCCGAAACCAGACGGCTCGTTCCGTCCAGTCATAGATTTGAGCTGGATAAACAAGCTGATCGTCGCTCCGAAGTTCTATATGGAGACGATTTGGTCGGTCAGAGTGAGTATTCGGGTGAACGATTATGCTACAAGCATAGATCTCAAAGATGCGTACTTTCATGTCATGGTACATCCGACATTCAGAAAGTATCTACGCTTCGCAGTCCTAGGAGTGGTGTATCAATTCCGGGCGATGTGCTTCGTATTGAACCTAGCACCCTGGGCTTTCACTCAGGTAATGAACTCGGTAATGATGTATTTCCGAGCTCATTCGTCTGCGGTAACGTCGGCCTACCTGGACGACATTCTTCAGAGGTACGGCAACGAGTTAACGCTTCAGAACGATGTGCAGAATCTGCTTCTATTGCTCCGACGTCTCGGTTTTGTTATAAACCAGAAGTCGGATCTGGTGCCGTCCAAGTCATTCACTCATCTGGGAATGAGCTTCGAGGCGCACAACAATCTCGTTCATCTGCCGTTAACCAGAGCGAAATTAGTCAGTTGTTACGCTCGCTATTGTCTTCATGCAGACAAAGTCACAGCGAGGGAGTTCATGAGACTGATAGGTCTGTGTGGAGCCGCTGCGGATCTCATTCCGATGGGGCGGTTACGCACTCGTCCTCTCCAAATTTTCTTAACTCAGAATTGGAGTGTGAAGATTCATTCGCTCGACATAGACGTTCTCTTGTCAGATCAAGTGAAACAAGAGATTCAGACTTGGGCAAACATTCAGTGGTTAACTCAGGGAGTTCCGCTGCAGTTGCCGGATCCGAGTTTTACGATTATGACGGATGCCAGTCAAACAGGTTGGGGTGCATCATTGATCCCAACGGATTCGAGATGCCAGGGTCTTTGGGATCCACAGTTCCTAAGCAAGCAAATAAACATCAAGGAAATGATGTCAATTTGGCTTGCGTTACGTCATTGGATGGACATTATTCACAAAGCTCATGTCCAAATCCTGTCCGACAATACGCAGTAGTGGCGTATATACGAACCAGGGAGGCACTCATTCCGTTCCGTTATTCAATTTAACGGAGAGAATCCTTCTGTTGGCTCAAGAACATCAAGTTCTACTTTCGGTCCGTCATATACCGGGTCGTCTGAATGTACTAGCAGACTCCCTTTCACGGAAGGGTCGCTTGTTGCCATCGGAGTGGACTCTCAACAAACAAGTATTCAATCAGATTTGCTACCAATGGGAACGGCCAATGATAGACTTATTTGCGACACATCTCAACAATCAGTTGCAGACGTATGTGTCACCGTGCCCGGATCCAAGAGCATTTGCAGTAGACGCTCTATCGATTCATGGGACGGAATGATAGGATATGCGTATCCTCCAGCGCCGTTGATTCAGCAAGTATTGCTAAAAATAAAACAATCTCAATGCAAGATTCTGTTGGTAGCATCTCTGTCTCCACAGAGACCGTGGATAAATCTACTCAGGTGTCTGTTGTGGGACCTACCGCGAAAGCTTCCTCCACGGGAGGATCTTCTTTCCCAGGGGAAACCGCGTCAACTTCATCACAACCCGCAAGGTCTCAACCTTCACGTTTTTCCGTTGTGCGGTCCTTCTTGCATGGCAAGCACTTTACAGGACGAGCAGTGGACGCGATTTCTAACTGTAGGAGGACCTCCTCTTCGCTAAACTATGCGGCTAAGTGGAAGATTTTTCGTCGTTGGTGTAGGGATCATTCTGTTGATATTTTTGATCCCTCCATACCAGACATTGCAAACTTTCTAGTATACTTGTTTGACGAAATCAAACTGCAGCCTGTTACTATTAAGGGTTATAGGTCTATGTTATCTGATACCTATGCACACCACGATAGTTTACAAATTGGATCTAATGTCTCTTTATCTAAGTTAGTTAGAAACTTCTCGATAAATAGACCCAGAACTCTTAGATTAATTCCTAAGTGGAATTTACCTTGGGTTCTTCTTAAACTAAAGGAAAAGCCATTTGAGCCTCTTGGGACAGTAAATTTCAAGTTCTTGTCTTATAAGACAGCTTTTCTCTTAGCTTTCTCTTCTGCTAGAAGAGTCAGTGAGCTTCATGCACTATCGGTGGACGATTCTCACTATCGTAGTGTCGGGAACACTATCACCTTCACTACTAATGTTGTATTTTTAGCTAAGAATCAGGCTCCTAATAAATATCCGGAACCTATTGTTATTAAGGCTCTTCCGTCTTCAGACGGGCGTAGGCCTTTACTCTGTCCTGTTAGAGCTTTACGTATTTATAAACAGAGATCTCAGTTTATCAGAAAGGGACGAAAACGTTTCTTTCTGTCTCTGATGCCTAATAGAAAGGACATTTCGGTCCATTCTATTGCTAGATGGATTCAATTAACTATCCGTACTGCTTATGAAAATTTATCTTCTTCCCAGCAGTCTGTGCTTAAGATTTCGGCTCATGAAGTAAGAGCTCTTTCTACATCTTGGGCTTATACAAATAGTGTGGCTATTACAGATTTAATAAAGGCTGCTTATTGGTCTCAGCCATCCACATTCACGAATTTTTATCTCAGAAATATTGAGTCCATTTCTGGAGACCTGCATTGTTTAGGTCCGTTATCTGTTGCTCAGAATGTCGTCCACTAAACAGTTGCAACTATAGTTATGCAGGCTTTCTGTTCCGGCAGTGACTCCGTCCTGCTGCCCTCTTCGCTCTGGGCTATTTGACCCAGGGCAAGGGGAGGGGGGGGGGGGAGGTGTTCCCTTAGGTCACCTGCTTTATAGTGAAAAGCAAGGGAATTCCTCCTCCGGAGTCAGTAATTCTGAGTCGTTTCCGGGATGGTTTTAAAGTGTAATATTAATGTTAAAAATTCATTCATGTCATATTTTTAAAGTGTAGCTCGGTGTGAAGCATTTGTATATGTCAAGTGTCAAACGGGTGTTAATATACAATCCTTGGACACTTTTAAAGAATATAAAGAGTCTCAATTCTCTGGACTAACTTTATTTATTGGCTTACTTTAAAAATAATTAGTATAAAGGGTTATACTGGATGTTAATAGAGAACATGAATGCTATTGTGCTCAATTATGAAGGGTATTGTATCTTTCTAATTTATCATAAAATAAGAAAGATACATATAAAGCCTAATACTCCTTTTCTCCTTGAGGGGTTCACTCTATATTATATAGTTGAGCTTATTGGATTTTCCTCTATGTCCTAGGCCCTCCGGCCTTTTTACTATTCAGCTATGTCTGGGTCATTGGTACAGTATAAAAATGTTAAAAAAATTTATAGTAATTTATATATTTTTTATACTTACCAATGACCCAGACGGGGATGGTCCTCCCAGGAGTTGGGAACTCATACCTCCCCGCTGAGTACATAGCGCTGATCAGGCACTGCCTGCAAGAATGATAATTGGCGCCAATTTCGGAACGTCCTTGACACTGCGCATGCGCAGTAAGGGCAAAGTATGGAGGTCCTTCAGGACATGATTTCTTTTGGTTTTAGATGCAAATTTTGGGGATTGGGGGGCAAAATTTGTGTTTGGCTCTAGATTTTTAAGAGTTAGCACCAGCTATGTCTGGGTCATTGGTAAGTATAAAAAATATATAAATTACTATAAATTTTTTAACTTTTATGACAGAAATAACAACGACGTATATTGGCATCGCCACCACCCGGTTTTATCAAAGGCTTCTTCATAAAATCCCCGGGCTGTTTATTTTTGGCTTGAAAACCTTGACCTTCTGTTTTCTTTACATGTCCCGGTTGCTGGGTGTCTGACCCCCCAAAACTACCACTGTGTGCTTCCAAGTACTGTTCAGAAAGTTCAGCCATGTCACTAAGCTTTTTAGGCTTCCTTTCTTTTAAGAACAAAGCTAATAATTTTGGGCAAGCATTTATAAACTGTTCCCAAAAAATCAAATCCTTTAAACCATCATAAGACTTGGGAGTATCTGTAAGATCTAGCCACCTCTTCAGATAGTGTTCTAGTCTAACTGCATATTGGGGGCCAGTTTCTCCTTTATCGGGTGTACATGAGCGAAATTTTAACCTAAACCCCTCTGCTGTTAACTGAAATCTTTTTAAAAGAGCCTCTTTAACCTTTTCATAACTCTTGGCTTCCTCGAAAGACATTCAGGAGAAAACATCTAATGATTTACCCTTAAGCAATGCACCTAAGTTAATCGACCATTCCTCCTGCGGCCATTTACTACTCTTAGCATAACTTTCAAATCGTTTTAGATAGGCATCCATATCGTCATTTATCTCATCGAATGGTGGCAGTTTTGGACCCGTGATAGTAGATGTATGACTAGAAGCTTTTGTTTCATTGTTACTCTTAAGTTTTTCAAGCTCAATTTCCTTATCTAACAATTCAAGTTTATATTTTTGTTCAAGTTCTTGTGTTTTAAGCTGTCTCTCAGAAGCTCTCTCATCTCTCTCCCTAATATCTTTCTCCCTCCTTTCCTCCATCGCTAACCTCTCTTTCTCCATTCTATCTTTTGCGGCTAACCTCTCTTTCTCTTTCTTCTCCACTTTCTCATCAAATTCGCGCGCTTTCCTCTCGATGAAATCTAATAACTCTGTACCCGACAAGCCCAGTTCTCTACCTAGGGACACTACTGTTTTTGTATCCATGTTATAGCAGATGCCAACTGACAAACTTACAATAGTAACACATATAATAAGAACATTTGAGAAAGTCATTTGAATGCTTCTGTAGTAGTCTCACCAACACAATTAATTGCTCACAGTCTTCTTTGAACACATTTTGTTAGGTTTCTTTCAGATTCAAAATCCCACTTCTGACACCAATTGTCACAAATGGGCGATTGATTGTAAGGCGAAAAGAAAATTTCTTTTATGTTTATTAAACTCATATCACACAAGATTAAAATATTCAGCAATGACTCGTATCTCGGTTACACAACAGCTGGGAATAATGGTTACACTAAGGCATAACATGGATTTTACCCAACACAACTTGGAAGATCAAACATCAGATAATTACTGGAATCATCCATGAATGATAGATGTGAACTTAGTACAATTTCACAAAGAACACAGTAACACTGTGTAATTTGTTTATAGCACACAGCTCGATTTCACTAAGAAATTTAAAGCACAAAGCTCTATTTCACTAAGAAGTTTATAGCACAAAGCTCTATTCACAAAGGATATATTTGCACTAAGCACATTCCATAATTCCATAACATTGAACTTTTCATTGGAGTCTTTTCCCACAAACTCTGTAATTTTGTGTACACAATAACTCAAATTATGCTCCAACAGCCGCTCCACACAAGCACAACCAGCGGGTAAAACTCATCACCCTCACCTGACCACCTGCAAACAAGTACACCCAGTTACTTATAATATAGACTTGCACGTTGCTGAAAATTATTTACAATTAGCCTTAAAACAAATTTTAAAATTATAATACTTTAGCCACAGACATTCTTGATTATTGTATAAATATCACTGATTTGATTAGTTGCACAAACTTTAATTATCTTTAATGCGACCCTGAAGATCACAAAACAGTAATGAACTGTCCATTACGAAGAGCTTTCTTAGTATTGTAATATATATTTACATATTATTCTTTAATTGTTGCATTTAGTCTGGCGACCGATTGAGGCAAAGTATACTTACAGGAGGATGACAATCACAGATGGAATTCCGAAATGACGGTCACAACTTGTTATACTTTAAAACATAAATATTATTTCATTTCTTTGATGAAGAACAGTTTAGCATGTACCGTTCTCCGCTTTCATGACACATAACAAAAAATCTATATTCCACCCAATAGCATCTACTCTTTATGCAGTACCGCACGATTTCACACCAATCATACAACTTTCTCGGACATCAGTGGACACACGCTTCGTACCACCACAATATTAACAACACCACACATAGTAAATTACAACTCAATTATTTCTATGAATCGATTTGGGTCAAGAGTGTGTCTTCCCAAATCTACCCGTGCAAAAACCTCGGATCTCCATGTTAACACTTTATCTGCTAATATGTGATAAACATAATTCCCTGACGGTCATCATTGTCCATTTGTGACAAGGTGGCATTGTTGGATGCTGCTCTGCCTCTGAGGAGACGACTCGTCTCATGAGTGATTGAAGGAGTCTTGGTTCTTTGAATATCTCATCCTTTATCTTAATTACATACCAGGCCATCATTCCCCCTTGTTCATGGCTGTAAATATTGGCACGACAGGCCCCCAATATAACTTCTACTGACTGAACTTTCAGTGCCCCCATGGTTACCTCAGGCCTTGAAGGAGTATATGATAATCCATCTTCCTCCTCACTGATGTAGTCTGGCTCAAACTGGCTCTCAGACACTGATGACTCGAAAGGTTGGACAGATGCAACCACCTTCACACAAGACTTCATCTTCTTGGGAGGTGAAGGAGCAGCTGGTATCACTGCATTCTTCTCTGACCTGACTGACCAGGCCTTGATCCAATCTTGTACCTCCATTAACTCTCTTAAGCCACTCTAGCACATGTACTCTGGTCCGTGTAGCTATGGTGGACCGTCTCACAGTCGGTCGAACCACCCTCGTGAAGTCTGTAGGGTAAAGGCTCATCCAATATCCATTAGCTTCGCTAAAAAATTCATCAGGGAGGTCTTCCATCTTATGTGGGTGGTGGGTTGTCATATGTTTTTTAGATCATACATACGAGTAAAACTTCTCTGTCAAAACACCAGATGCAAACAACGGTTAGCCTGGAGTGCTGCTTTGAAGCCACATGTCTTCTGAGGTGCCTCTCATTCTCCATTTTGTCTCCACACAACCAGCACGTTACCATACCACTACCACATGACATGTTTGAAGCCATCTTACTGAAAAAGATAGGGGAACCTGGCATAAGTCAGAAGAATAAACATTATTTTTCCTCCCTGGGGTAATGTGGTCATAAGCCTCTCTAACTCTACATCATCCTCACGTTTTAACTCTCAGGTGCTCCATCAGTCCCAACACCTCTAACATTTTTGGAGTTACCTCCCTTTGATAGCTCTGAGGCCTGCTGTACCTGCTTGGTCCATAACTGGGTGATCAAGCCAGCCCTACCTCTTGACATCTTGACAGTTTGTCATCCATGTCGAGTGCAATAAATACTGCTTTGCATCATCAGTAGACTCATCATTTCATGTATCTGTACATAAATCTCCGTACCCATATACTTGGGCTACACACTAATATTAACATCTCAAATTTCAAGGTTCCAATGTCTCCGCAGTTCACACAACCTTCTGTGGATTCCACCCCTTTGTCTTATGACCCATTATCCCATTACCTTCCAAAATGCCCAAGTCTCATTAATTCTAAAAGCACTTCCATCCTTTCCATACTCATCATACATCTTGGTTTAATGTCTATCGATTATAGGACATCTATTGACTCCAGAACAAGTCCCAATTTCAGAAAGAAGCATCTGATTACCCTTATTCAACATAACTCAATTTACTACCATCCTCTGCTTCAATACCATCTTAAGTTCCCATTTTGTTGGGCTGCCTCAGTGCAAGAATTAAGGTTAAGCTGTGCACCGTTCTCATCATCAATATTAGAATATACCCTTATAACAACACATGAACACAACAACAAAACATATCTACATTAAAGGCTAATTTTATTATTTGGGGTTTAGATAGACTGACGGTTAAGTTGATTTGGAGTTTCCGGTACCACCAGGTACCACCTGTAATTTTTTCCTCAGTGCCATAATCCATTTGGGCAAATTCTGACCTTTGTACTCAACTAATCTATCTATGTGAAAGGCTTTAGGAGCTTGGTTAGCTGACTTCTTTATAAAACAGGTTATATCATCAATGCATTTTGTTATAAGGAAGGATCCTTTCCACTTGGAAATAAACTTCTGACCTACTCCCTTTTTCCTAGCATGGTTGTACAGCCACACCACTTGACCAGCATTGAATTTCTGATTTTTAGATTTCAAGTCATACTGCTACTTTTGATATTCACTATTTTGTTTTAAAAATTTGCGTGCAACTTCATGAGCAAATTTTAAGTTTTTGTAATTTTTCTAGGAAATTATCAACACTTTGTTCTGATTCATTAGAGGCACTTGGTTCCCCTATTACTGCTTGCATAGGAAGTAGTATTTCATGGCCCAACATCATTTTATTTGGGCTAACATTGGTACTTGAATGTTTTGAAGATCGGTAAGCCATCATAACTTGGGGAAGAAATTCGTCCCAACTGTGCTGATTATCCTCACAGTACATGGACAACATCTGCTCCAATGTTCTGTTAAACCTCTCTACAGTCCCATTGGATTGGGGTCTCATGCTGGAGGACCTAGTTTTACTGATCTTTAGAAAATCAAACATCCTCTGAAAAACTTTTGACTCAAAGTTTGTTCCTTGGTCAGAATGTAATTGCATTGGAGTGCCAAATCTGCAGACAAATTCATTAATAAAGATCTTCGTAACAGTTTCTGCTTCTTGATCAGGCATGGCGATGGCCTCAGTCCATTTTGTAAAATAATCACACATTACTAAGATGAACCGATTTCCCTTTTTGGTTAATGGTAATGGGCCGAGAACGTCAATAGCCACCCTTTCTATTGGTTCACCAACTAAATACTTTCCCAGTGGTGCCCGTGTTTCCTTATGTGATTTTCTGGCAGTACAAGAATCGCAAGTAGAACAATACTTGCTAACATCTTTCCTCATTCCGGGCCAGTAAAATGACTGCTTCAGTTTTGCCAAGGTTTTCTCAACTCCCTAATGCCCTCCAGTTGAAATGTTTGAGTGCTTCTTGCCTGTAACTCTGTGGTAGAATCATTTGCAATAGGAGTGAAGCACTGTCTTCAGGTTCCCACAAGCGGTACAAAATACCCTGGTGAACTTGCAGTCTCTTCCATTGGGACCATAGCATTTTTAGTTCTGCAGATTGGCTAGAGACATTAACCCAATCTGGCTGCCTGTCACCGTCTTCGACAGCTACAAGCATTTGGGAAATAGTGGAATCTTCAACTTGTTTCTGACGAATATCTGAGAGCTCCCAGCCAACAAGAATAGCCTGATTGAGGGCAGTGGTCCCATCCCTGCTCTTTTGTTTGGTTATGGCCCTTGCATGGTGACTTTCTTTAGTTTGCTCAGTGCTTTGGGACATGGACACATCTGATTCCTTTGCAGAGTCATTGTCTAATGCAGAATCTGCTGCATTGTCTATAGATATTCCATCACTTGCTGTGGTAATAATAGCAGACTCATCCTCACATTCAATGACATTCCCACTCTGTTGTCGTGCACATGCAGAACATGGCCTTCTGGAAAGAGCATCAGCATTGCCATGCCGACGACCTGGCCTATGAGTCACAACTAGATTGTATGTCCCTAACTCCTGTAGCCACCTCGCAACTTGACCTGTGGAGTTTTTCAGATTCTTCATCCATGAAACTGCAGCGTTATCTGTCCTCAGAAGTACAGGTTGCCCATATAAATATGAATGGAACCTTTTTAATGCAGTAATCACTGCCAGTAATTCTTTCCTTGTGACACAGTAGGACATCTCATGTTTGTTCATGGCCTTGCTCATATATGCTATCACCTTTTCGTTGCCATTCTGGACTTGTGATAAGACAGCACCTACTGCCCTATCACTGGCATCAGTGTCCAAAATAAACTGTTTATATGGTATGGGGTATGATAGAATTGGTTCAGTTGTGAGTGCTCTTTTCAATTTATTGAATGAGTTCTCACGCTCATCTGTCCATTTAAATTTTGCGCCCTTCTCGCATATTTTATGCAATGACCTTCAGATATCAGCGAACCACTTGACAAACCTCCTGTGGTATGAACAGAGACCTAAATAACTGCGAATCTTTTTGGCGGTGTTGGGCACAGGCCATTCGACAACTGCCGAAATCTTTTCTGGGTCAGTCGACACGCCCTCGACTGATACAATATGCCCAACAAATTTTATACTTGTCTGAAAGAAATTACACTCCGATGGCTCAAGTTTCATTTTGGCTTCTCTCAATCTTTGGAGTACTGTCTTTAACCTTTATAGGGACCCCCTCAATGGTTTTCCCAGGAACAATGATATCATCAATAAATAATAGACATTCCTCCCACTGAAGTCCTCTTCATACGTCTTCCATTAGGCGCTGAAAGGTTCAATTTGCCGTTGCCAATCCAAATGGCATTACTGTAAATTGGTATAGGCCATGATTGGAGGCAAATTCCGTTTTCTCCTTGTCAGGTTCAGACATGGCCACTTGCCAAAATCCAGAGTTCAAATCCATGCTACTGAACCATTTAGCTCCAGGCAGGGACTCGAGACATTCGTCCGGACTTGGGAGTGGATAGGCATCTTTAACTGATCTATCATTTAACTTCCGATAATCTAAACAAAGGTGCACTGACCCATCTTTCTTGGAGACCAGGACTATTGGAGAGGCCCAAGGACTTATTGAAGGTTCTATCACCCCTCGGTCAAGCATTTTTAAAAAATTTCCTCACCCTCTATCTCCCGCATTCCAATTGGAAGCCTTCTTGGTGGTTGTCTCACTGGGAGGGCATTCCCTGTATTGATCACATGCTTAACCCTATCGGTTCGACCCAGGTCACCTGATGCTTTGGCAAAAACATCCTGGTACTCTATTAATAATGATTCCAGCTGAGCTTTCTCGCTGGTATTTAAGTGAGTTGAGCTTCTCTCTAATAAATCACTCATATGATGAGGTAATGTCTTGAGAGTTGTTTCTGGTACCTGCACAACCAGCATGAATGCTAGCTACCATTTCAGCTGGAGACACATTACCTTGGTAATGAGATTCACATCTTCCTAGGAGTGATTTACGGTGTAGAGTCAAAGGATTGTCTTCAAAATTTAAGACTCGCATATATTTTTCCTCTCTACGGGTGTCAGTTATCCCCCTTATCACAGCCACCCTCTTATCTTGTAAGACTTTCTCAGTGCCTTCAATAAGACCATCTGGGGCCAAGTGCTCAACAATGGGAATACACACAGGCACACTTTGCACAGTGTGGGGAGCAACTGTTATTGTTTCTTTAACTTGGACTCTACACACCATGTTGGCTTCACCTCCAACCCAGCATTGAATCTCCTTCTCATCAGTTTGCAGTTTTTGTCTCTTGTAATCAATCTTATTCACATGTGTCATGAGGAAGTCCTGACCCAGGATTCCATCAGGTTCTATGTCACATATTATCACTGGCTGCTCAAATATAGCCCCATCCATATTAATTTCAGCGTCACACATCCCATGAGTTTCAACCTCCTTCCCATTTACACTATGTAGCACTGTAGGTACTGGCCTAATTTCTGGTTGTAGTGTTTTATCTATTTTATCGAAAACTGAGTTAGACAGCAGAGATGCTGTGGATCCACTGTCCACCAAAAATCTAAAAGAGACCCCCTTTATGTGTCCCATGGTTTAAAATCCATTATCAAATTTTCCCATATTTTTCCAAATATTCCCAATGCGCTTCTGATTTTATTTATTCTCTGTAGGCCGTTCTTCCTCCAGCGACCCGCAACCTACATTTGGGTCACTGGCTTTCCGTTTTCCTGACCCTGGTATTTGAAGGGACTTTTTGAAACCTCTGATTATGAGCATTGGGATCCCTCCTTACATTCTGACTCGAAGACTGACACCTATTCAGACAATCTCGTATGAAATGTTCATTCGACCCACAGGCATAGCACGACCTCTCTCCTTGACTTCGCAGAGTACTAACTTTTCCTTGTTGTATTGGTTTATACCTGTTTTCCAGTCTGTCTAATCTGTCGAGTATTTGCTTCAGCATTCTAGTGTTACTTTCATTACTATTCACATTTTGTTGTGGCTCATTGTTATGCCCATCAGCTTCCACAACTTGCCTTATGTTTCTTTTCTTTTTGTCAAGCCCATCCCCTAAAATAGCCTCATAGTGCTCAATCACTGCTACGGCTTCCGGGACATTTACGCAACCCTTATCTAAACAATGACATTTCATCTCCGGAGATATTTCCTTATAAAGCCGATTGAGGGCTAGCACTTCCTGTGCCCTACCATCTAAATCAGAATAGGCTTTTTGGGCCATGAGCCTCACATCATCTCCAAAAGCTGCGATTGATTCATCTGGCCTACGTTTCTTTGACTCAAGTTTAGTTAGCCAACTCATCTGCTGATGAGTGCATCCAAATCTCTGGCCTAGCTTTCTAACAAGTATGGCATATGATCTCTTCTCTCCATGAGAGAGGCTAATGTAGAAAGTGCGAGCCGACCCTCGCAAACATGCTGCAAGTGTCAGAGCTTTATCCCTTTCGCTCCAACGTCCGAGCTCAGCACAGTCCTCAAAGTGGGAGATATATTCACTCCAATCTCCTAAACCACTATAGGACTCTGGCTTCATAGTAAAATGAGAATGGGGCAACCTCTGTTCACCATTATGGATCATCCCTCTGTCATCACCATCAAAATCGTCTCTCCTTTGTATGTCATAAGATCCACCCAGCTCACCCCTTCTATCATCTCTCATAGCTTGATCATCACAGTTCTCATAACTGTCACTCATTTCCATCTGGTCTCCCTGACCAGACTCCATTACCGTCCTCTTCCTGGCAAATACAATCTCAGGGTCAGGAGATTCTGCCATATTATTATTTCAAGGTCTCTGCTGGACAACAAATGGCTAACTTTAGTGCAATATACTGCTTGCGTTTGTTCGTATACTGGATATCAACTTAAATTTTGATATCCCACTTCTGACACCAGTGTAACGGCTCGACCAATGGCTGGTGTTAGCTGAGGAGCCCCATCTATGATTCTGAACATCTGGGCTAACTTCTCACTAATCTTGGCTAACATCTGGCCAATATAAGCTTTTGGCATTTGATCATCTAGGCTGACATCTTGGGTATAACATCAGTAAATGGCAGGTGGGGGGTTAATTTGCAATACCACATTGGTTGTTTACATTTATGACCAGATCAATTTAAAGTTTACATTTATTTCTTTGATTTAATCTAGCTATATACAGTCATTGGAATTAATTTTGCATTGGCATGTTGCTGGTCAACTGGTACACTGTGGGTTAACTTAACTAATTTATTTCTGACATAACTCGTAGCTGTTGGCCTGGGACTTTCTTGAACAACTCTTTACTTTGCACCTGTGTAGTGAAAGGGGAATAACTCCAAACATCTCTGAGTAACTTTCATTATTTACAACAACAACAGCCAAAACGATAACTTATTTTACACTTTACATGTTAAATGATTGGGTTAAGGAACCCGCGCTATTGCATTGTATGCGATAACGCTTTAACAATGCCTAAGCATTCTCACCTTCCCCTTTTTTAGCTCAACTTTGGCGAAGCCAAATTTGAGCTTATGCGATGGCCAGTCGTCCGTCTGTCCATCTGTCTGTGAGCTTATGCCATGGCCAGTCGTCCGTCTGTCCATCAACAATTCAATACGGCTCGGGCTAGAGGCCGTATTTCTGAACCGATCTTTACGAAACTTCTTGGGTACCTTTGTTATGACCGTGGGACGAGAACGAGTGTTTTTGGGTCCGATCCGAAATTCAAGTTGGCCGCTGGCAGCCATTTTGTACAGACTTAGATGAAATCAGATTTTTGTGCAGAACTTCCATATGAAAGCGCTGATTTGAATAATTTTTTGTATGAATGTTTAGTACCATGGGATACATCACATATAATACAGGTTTTTTTCTCGTACGTAAATTATGCAAATTAGACTAACTTTGATGTATTTAGTGTAACTTTCTGCACTGTAAGTGCAAATGCCAATACGGCTCGGGCTAGAGGCCGTATTTATAAACCGATCTTTACGAAACTTCTTGGGCACCTTTGGTATCACTGTGGGACGAGAACGAGTGTTTTTGGGTGCGGTCTGAAATTCAAGATGGCCGATGGCAGCCATTTTGTACAAAATTAGTTGCAATCAGACTTTTGCACAGAACTTCCATATGAAAGCACTGATTTGAAAAAATTTTTGTGTGAATGTTTAGTACCATGGGATACATCACATATAGGTTTTTTTCTCGTGCAGAAATTATGCAAATTAGATGAATTTTGATTTATTTAGTGCTACTTATACACTGTAAGTGCACATGTCAATACAGCTCGGGCTTGAGGCTGTATTTATCAACCGATCTTCACGAAACTTCTTGGGTACCTTTGTTATCACCTTGGGACGAGAACGAGTGTTTCTGAGTGCGGTCCAAAATTCAAGATGGCTGCCAGTGGCCATTTTGTACCGAAATTAGGTCCAATCAGTTTTTAGCTCATCTTGACAAAGTCAAGGTGAGCTAATCTCATCGCTCTCCGTCCGCTGTCCGTCGTCTGTCGTCCGTCAACACCATGTTTTGGTCTTCTCCTCCAAAGCCACTGGGCCAATTCAAGTGAAAGTTTGTGTGAGTGATGGTCCCAAAGGGGCATTTCATTTTTGTTCAACTCAGCATGCCCAGCCCCATAGGGAGGGAGTTGGGGAAAATGCTCCAAAATAATTTAAAATCTTCTTAAGAACCAGTGTGTACAATGACTTCATATTTGCTATGGAGCTTCCATATGAGGTGTAGAATCAAGTTTGTTCAAACGAAGTTCATGAAGTAATATTTGGCTTTGTAATAGGAGGGGGAAGATTTTTGGCCCCGCCCAAAATTTCTATTTTCTGAACCGATGGTCTGGTATGAACCAAATTTTGTTTGTGGTAGTATTGGGTCATAAGTACTTGACCCATGCAAAAAAAAAAAAATTCCTGCATCCCCATGGGAACCCTGGGAGTTGAAAATAGAAATATTTTCAAACGCCCATATTTCCCAAACCCCATGGAACAGAGAGCTTTTATTTGGTATGAAATATCCTTATGACCAGTAGAACTGAATGGTAAAAAAAAATTGCCATCGGTTATGTTAGGGTGTTCTGTAATGGGCATCAAAAAAATGCTGAGTCAGCATATTTGCAAAAATTTTAAAAAATCTTTTCTCCAGAACCAATCATCAGAATCTTTTGATATTTGGTATACAGCATTCATAGGGGGGTCAGATAAAAGTTTGTTGAAATGAAGCTCATTGGTTCATATTTGGGCTCTCTGCAGGAGCCCAAAGTTTTAACATAGGGTAATATGGGGAATATTCTTTAAAAATCTTCTTCTTCAGAACCACCAGTCAGAATCTTTTAATATTTGGTATACATCATTGTTATGAGGGTCAGATTCTAGATTGTTCAAACCAAGTCCCTAGGTTAATATTTGGGCTTCCTACGGAAGCCCAAATTTTATCTTTGTTCAATATGGAGGGTAATTTAAAAAAATCTTCTTCTTCAGATCCATCAGTCAGAATGCTTTGATATTTGGTATGCAACATCTCTATGGGGGTCAGATTCAAGTTTGTTCAAATCAGATCCCTAGGTATATATTTGGACTCACTATGGTAGCCCAAATTTTTACTTACTGCAATATGAGGAAATTTCTTTAAAAATCTTCTTCTTCAGATCCACCAGTCGGAATGCTTTTATATTTGGTATACAACATCTCTAGGGGGGTCAGATTCCAGGTTGTTCAATTCGAGTGCCTAGGTTAATATTTGGGCTCCATATGGGAACATGAAATTTAACTTAGTACAATATGAGGGAATTTCTTCAAAAATCATCTTCTTCAGATTCACTTGTCAGAATGCTTTCACATTTGGTATACAACATCTCTAGGGGGGTCAGATTCCAGTTTGTTCAAATCGGATCCATAGGTTAATATTTGGGCTCGCTATGGTAGCCCAAATTTGAACTTAGTGCAATTCGAAGAAATTTCTTTTCTTCTGTTCCAACAGTCAGAATGCTTTAATATTCGGTACAAAACATCTCTAGGGAAGTCAGATTTAACTGTGTTCAAATCAAGAGCCTGGGTTAATATTTGCGCTCTCTATGGGAGCCGGAATTGGCCATTTTGCTGAAGAATTAAAAATTTTGTATCCAGTACCCTCTAGAGGTACTAAGATTAATCCACATAGGTTGTATCAAGGGGCTTCATAGGGGAGCTCTATATTTTACTTATGATCAACTGAAGAAAAGGTATGATGCCCAGATTATTTTTGTCGCACCTGAGGGACTCAAGGATTGACAGTGTAGCCTATGGAGATGGCTTGCTTAATGTAGACTCATTCTTGGACTCTGTTTAAATTGTGTTCTGTACAAGATGAACGTTTCAGTCTCCGTGGGGCCTCTTGTTTGTCACAACTTCTATACAGCTCGTATTTATGAATTGATCTTCACGAAACTTCATGGGTACCTTTGTTTTCACCTTGGGACAGGAATGAGTGTGTTTTGGGGTCCTTTGTTATCACTGTGCTATGAGAACAAATATTTTGGGTTTCAGTCAGACCCACTCTGGGACTCAAAGATTTCTTTTCTAGTTTAGCATCTGACTGTCACCCACCTTTACAATACTTTACCTATACATTTGTTACAGGCTACGGTCAGTATTTATGTACAGACCGTTACAATACTTTATATGTACCTTTGTTATCAGGTCATTACCTAGATGTTTGTCATTGCTGTGTCACATACTATACATGTACATGTCTTGACAAGTTGAGCTACAGTGTCATTGACACTTTCATTTAATTTGAGCTTGATTCGGTTTATCGAATATATTGATTTGATCAAAAGAGGTGGGATAACGAGCTTTGGGGCTCCTTATATAGGAAATTTTCGTACCACGTGACCATCAGCAACCAATGACGTGGCGTAAATGTGGCCAAGATTCCTGAATTACATTTTGGAAATGCTGACAGACAGATTACTTGTGTCAGGATCCTGAACAGGACCTACACAAAACACTTTATGTGGACATGTTGTCCACAATGGACCAGCGGCAAAACTGCTCATGAATATTAGATGGCAAAAAGCCACTAGCCGGTGGTTTTAGTCCCTTGTTGCCAGCTAGCTCGACTGCTGAAGCAGTTACTCCTTCCATGGGTACTGTGATGCTGGGTGTGACTGTTGCGGTCGAGAGGAGTGGATTGGGTAGAGCGAGCACCTTAAAATATAAACAGGCTCACCCAGTGACGATGGAACAGAGGAAGAAGCCGGCAAGTACCGTGTGAAGCTTGGCAAGGTCTGAAAGGACCGCGAACGAGAGAGGACCAAGCTACAAAGAAAACTTCTAATACTCTGCTCTTAAAGTCGGCGTCTAATCGACCCGCTGCAGCAGAAAAGAATAAAGGAGGATGTCCCAGACAGAAATCATCTAAAGGGGACTACTCGCGAGGGTATAGGAAACCCTCCTATAATTACTCTAGGGATCGTCAATACAGCGACCCGGGAAGGGGGCGTAGGTCTGATCAAGACTACCGGTTAGATGCCCCTAAGCCGGCGGGTCAAGGCTCTTTGCAAGGGGGATGTGGTTTCTCCTCTCGTAAGCCTCGCAGGTCCTGCAGGTGATGGTCAAGACCTCTATTGCTTGCCAGTTGGCAGAAGGTTATCAAGATTCGCAACAAAGTGGATAACAATTACGGAAGACCAGTGGGTGAGAAGTGTGGTCTCGGATGGCCTACAGCTATCTTTCCGAACGAAACTACCACTAACAAGGTGTCCTCGGTGGACAAATCTTCCGTCAAATCCTTGCAAAAGAGAGTCTCTCCTATCGGAGGTACAGGCTCAAAGGAGCAATAGAGGTCATCGAGAATCAAAATTCTCTAGGATTCTACAGTCACCTGTTCCTCATACCGAAGCCAGATGGCTCATTCCGACCAGTAATAGACTTGAGCTGGATAAACAAACTTATCATAGTTCAAAGTTCTGTATGGAGACCATTTGGTCAGTAAGGGCGAGTATTCGAGTGAACGACTATGCGGTAAGCTTTGATCTAAAGGATGCATACTTTTCATGTCCTGGTACATCCGGCATTCAGAAAGTACCTGCGGTTCGCCGTTCAAGGGATAGTGTATCAGTTCCAAGCGATGTGCTTCAGTCTGAACCTGGCGCCCTGGGCTTTCACTCGAAAAAATGAACTTGGTAATGTCTTACTTCCGAGCTCATTTGTCTGCGGTAACGTCGGCTTACTTGGACGACATTCTCCAAAGATACGGCAACAAAACTACTCTTCAGAACGATGTTCAGAGTCTGCTTCTCTTGCTCCGATGTCTCTGCTTCATCGTAAACAAGAAGAAGTCAGATCTAGCTCCGTCCAAGTCGTTCATTCACTTGGGAATGAGCTTCGAGACTCACAACAATCTGGTTCGTCTGCCGTTACCCAGAGCGAAATTAGTCAGTTGTTATGCTCGCTTTTGCCTACACTCCGATGCATTAACAGCGAAGGAATTTATGCGACTGATGGGGTTGTGCGGAGCGCCTGCAGTTCTTATTCCGATGGGTCGCTTGAGGACACGTCCCCTCCATATATTCTTTACTCCGAACTGGAGTGTGAAAACGCATTCGCTCGAGACCAGTATTGTTTTAACGGACCTGGTGAAACAAAAGGTCCAGATTTGGGCAGATATTCCCAAGTTTCGCTGCAGCTGCCAGATCCGGCTTTCACGATTATGACGGATGCGAGTCAAACAAGTTGACCCTGAGCCCGACAGACTCAAAGTGTCAGGGTCTTTGGGACCCTCAGTTCCTAGAGAAACACATAAACATCAAAGAGATGATGTCAATATGGTTAGCTCTACAACATTGGATTCACATTATAGCAGACGCTCATGTTCAGATATTGTCGACAGTTCGACAATAGTAGCATACATCACGACCAGGGAGGCACTCATTCGATTCCGTTATGCGAACTAACAAAAATAATTCTTCTGTATTTCGTGAATCATCATGTTCAACTATCGGTCCGTCTGAAAGTACTCGGAAAGGTCGCCTGTTGCCATTGGAGTGGACACTCAACAAGCGGGTATTCAGACAGATTTGCTACCAGTGGGATTGACCTATGATAGATTTGTTTGCCACACACATCAACAATCAGTTGCAGACGTACGTGTCGCCATGTCCAGACCATCGAGCGTACACAGTAGACGCTCTGTCAGTCTCATGGGACAGAATGATAGGATATGCGTATCCTCCAACTCTGTTGATTCAGCAGATTCTGTTAAAAATCAAACAGTCTCGTTGCAAGATTCTGTTAGTAGCATCTCTGTCGTCACAGAAACCGTGGATCAATCTTCTCAGGCGTCTGTTATGGGACATTCCCCGGAAGCTTCCTCCGTGAGAGGACCTTCTTTATCAGGGGAAGTCACGCACACTGCATCACAACCCGGAAGGTCTCAATCTTCACATATTTCTGTTGTGCGGACCTTCTTGTACGGCAAGCATTTTACAGGACGAGCAGTAGACGCAATCTGTAACTGCAGGAGGTCCTCCTCTTCTCTGAATTATGCAGCAAAGTGGAAGGTTTTCTTTCGTTGGTGTAAGGATCAGTCGATAGACGTCTGTGATCCGTCCATACCGGATATTGCCAACTTTCTGGTCTACCTGTTTGACGTTCTCAAACTGCAGCCCGTCACTATTAAGGGCTATAGGTCTATGTTGTCGGACACTTATGCTCATCATGATAACTTGGCAATTGGATCTAATGCTTCATTATCCAAACTAGTTAGAAATTTCTCTATAAATAGACCTAGAACCCTCAGATTAATTCCTAAGTGGAATTTAGCTTGGGTTCTGTTGAAGCTTAAAGAAGCTCAGTTTGAGCCGTTGGATGTTGTAGATTTCAAATTCTTGACCTATAAAACAGCATTTCTCTTAGCCTTTGCATCCGCTAGAAGAGTTAGTGAACTTCATGCTTTGACTGTTGACGAATCTCACTACTGTAGTGTTGGTAATACCATAACTTTAACTACAGAAGTGGGATTTTTTGCTAAGAATCAGGCTCCAGATAAACGGCCTGAGCCTATTACCATAAAGGCTCTGCTGTCTACAGACAACCGTAGACCTCTGCTGTGTTCAGTCAGGGCTATGTGCATCTATAAACGCCCATCAGAGTTTATAAGAAAAGAAAGAAAACACTTCTTTCTGTCATTGATTCCTAACAGAAGAGATATTTCTGTTCATTCGATTGCTAGATGGATTCAGTTGGCAATACGCATTGCCTATGAAAGTCCATCTTCGGATCAACATTCTGTTAATAAGATATCAGCGCATGATGTTAGAGCGCTGTCCACTTCTTGGGCTTTTTCTAACAGTATAGCCATTACTGGTCTCATGAAAGCTGCGTACTGGACACAGCCTTCTACATTTACCAAGTTTTACCTTAGAAATTTAGAGTCCATCTCTGGTGACGTTAGATGTTTAGGTCCTCTGTCTGTTGCTCAGAATGTCATCTACTAAATGACTACATCTATAGTTATTTAAGCAACCTGTTCCAGCAGTGACGCTGTTCCACTGCCCTCTTCGTTCTGTTGTCATGTACCTCAGAACAAGGAGAGGGGGTGGGGGGTGGGGGACGGTTTTTCCCTTATGATAATCTGGCTTTATAGTGAAAAGCAAAGTAAGACCTCCTCCAGTGTCAGTAGTCCCGAGTCAGTGCTGGGATGGTGGTTTTAATGTATAGTTCGGTGTTAAGCAAATAATATGTCTCATTTATGCTTTGTTTTTAAAGTGTAGCTCACTGTGAAGCATTTGTATATGTCACGTGTCAAACTGGTGTTAACATGCAATCCCCGGACACTTTTAAATGAGTATAAAGAGTCTCATTCTCTGGACTGTCTTTATATATTGGCTTCCCTTCGCTGAGTTAGTATAATGGGTTATGCTGGCATTAAATGGTGAATTATATATTATGTAATGCTCAGTTACATGGTTGGTGTTATGTCTTTCTCGTTTCTCGCAAATGAGAAAGACATATATAATTCCTTTCTCTCCTATTCTCCTGTAGGAGTTATCCTTTAAGAAGTGATTGAGTAATTGGATTTTCCTCTATGTCCTAGGCCCTCCAGCCTTTTTATGATTCAGCTAGGCTGGGCCATTGGTTGTTGTATAAAAATATTAGAAATTCAAAGTAATTTGTATATTTTTTATACTTACCAATGGCCCAGATGGGGATGGCCCTCCCATGAGTGGGCACTCATACCTCCCCGCTGTTTACAACATTTAGCAGGCAATTTCAAGAAAGAAAGATGGTTGATGCCAATTTCGGCATCTTCCTGGACGTGTGCAGTTTGCAAAAGTATGGAGGACCAGATAGGACATGAAATTTTCGGTTTTGCCAGCAAATATTGGGGAGGGGGGGAGGGAGGCAAAATTTGTGTTTGGCCCTGGATTAAATTTAGAGTTAGCACCAGCTAGTCTGGGCCATTGGTAAGTATAAAAAGTATACAAATTACTTTGAATTTATAATTTTCACTAGTGATTTGTAACAAGAGTATTTCTTTTTTCAAAGACATCTTGCAGCATGCAAGGCCATGGAGAGCCTTAGCTATAGTTTGCCATAATTTGTTTCATAAAATAATTGTTTTGTTACAATTTATTAAGAGTACATGTTGGAATGCTGCAATAAATTGTAGCCAAACAATTATTTATGAACATTTTTTTTCTGAGAAAACAAGAAACACCAACAGTGAAAAACCACTAAAGTGGTATTTCAGCACTTTTCAACAGAACCATTGCTCAAGCACTCAATCAGTTACATTATGTTTTTAACAGTCATAATATGTAATCAGTCTGTCCATCCATCCACCCATCTGTCAACATTTTTGGTTTTCAACCGGTAACTCCAGTTTGGATTATTTGATCTCAACCAAAGTTGGTATGTGTATTAGCAGCTTGTAATACAGGCCAGATGTTAATATGGATTCCGTCCAATTATTTTTACATGAGTCCCTTTTTTGGTTTAGAATTCGGCTGTCTATTAACATTTTTTTTTTTGTTTTTGCGGTAGTACAGTTCAGAATGGGTAACAGGCGTATTTAGCCATGCCTTTCAGTGCTCTTGTTTACATTTCTCCTTGTGAGATTACTGAACCAGTTTCTTTTACTTTCCCAGTGGAACCCCTTACCATAAACATAAACCCACAAATCACAGATGAGTAATTTAATCAAATGATAAGTTGTGGCCTGTTATATACCAATTTCCAAAATAACTGTTAGCACACCATGTTCTGGCCTTTGTTAAAGGAGACACTCGAACAAGTATATATGAAGAAAAAATTTGTGCATGCCTCCAATACAAAATATTAAACAATAGCCGTTTCTAATAGTAATAATCACTCTGAAGCTTCAAGGGCTGCAGATAGCTCCTGTCCTCTGCCTGTTTGCGAGATTCTTCTAACATCACTGAACCACATTTTCACTTTCCTACTTATAGCGCATACAGTGTCTTATTGTCTACTAAATACTGACTAGATAGTCTTTTAGATGGGGTGATGTATTTATTTTAATTTCAAGACAAAGCAGAGTGACTGTTTCTTGTCTCTTTATACTTCTTTCTAGACTCATTTTCTGATCATGATTTTCAAAATGAATATTGATGTAATGGAAAATTTATTAATTGTTCACAGTTCAGAAAATAATTTCTTGATAGTGGTTACCGGAGTGGGATTTGTCTGATCTTATAGGAAAAATAAAACAGGCTAATTGTATGTATATATACATAAAGGAATTGTGTTAGTCTGTAGTTTGGTGGTTTATTTCTTCAGATTCAATATATTATCTGTGCTCATGTAAACAGACAGTCACAGTTGAACATAAACCAACAATATTGCCCCTCCCCCCCCCCCCCTCCCAGTAACCCTGGGTATTGAAACTGTGCTTGACTACTGAGAAAACAAGTTCTCTTTCATTAGCATAAAAGGACTCGGTATAAACAACTAGTTTAACTTGACCAGTTTGTCTTGTGTTGTGGTCACATTAGTAGATGCTGAAAGTGACCTTAAAAACCCTTACTACAAACACAAACCCACAATATCACAGACCATTAATTTAATTAAGTGATAAGTTATGGCCTGTTACAAACTGTGTTTCCAAAACAGGGTTCCCACACGTCCTTGAATTCCTGGAAAACCCTTGTATTTCAAAAATAAATTTCCAGGCCTGGAAAACCCTTAAAAACCCCTGCACCCCCAGAAAACCCTGGAAAACGACTGTGGGCCCTTGAATTTACGCACGAAAAACCAATTGCAAAAAGCCAAGTCAAACTAGTGTAAATTGGAAAAAGTAACTAAAACACTGGTAGCTGAGTTTGCAGCTTCAGTATAACGTAGTGATTTATTCAATATTAGCGTTCTATTTACAGTGGTGAAACCGTGTATTATGGAATACGTAACATTTAACTGGTAGCTCAGTTTGCGGGCAGTAACCTCTACCAGGCAACTTGCCTCTATTCTGTATTGATTTTTCTCATTGTTTGTTCGCTGCTGTTGGAATTAGCTGTTATCCAATCACACTCACTGACACATACAATCAATGTACAATGTGAATGACCTTGTTTTGTACACACGTTTTGAATAGACATTGATATTAGACAAAAGACTCGGTGATTCGTGACTTGGAATAATAAAATGTTTTATAAATCTCGACAATGCAGATTTCAAGAAAGCTGGATGGCCCATAAAAGCTATAAAGGTTGGATCAAAGCGGTGAAAAATCCACACTACGCACGTTGTGATTTGTGCCAAAAAGAATTTTCTGTTTGGAATATGGGCGAAGCATCACTTCGTTCGCATATAAAAAGTGAAAAGCACACGAAAGCGGTGCGAGATTCGGATACAACTTCATCAATGACACATTTTCTTCCGAAAACGACTGCTAATAACGGCAACACAAGCGTGTCGATGACTGATTTTGTGAATTCAATGTCGCAAGAACAGGTGTTTAAAGCCGAAATATTTTGGGCCCAAAAATGTGTCACTGCACCCTATAGTTACAATAGTTGTAAGAATATTTCGGGCATGTTTGCAAAAATGTTCCCAGACAGCAAAATTGCAAGCACATTTTCCGGCTAAACTGAAAGGTGAGTCCTTACCTACTGCTGAAGGATAACCTTGTTAACAAATTTTGTCTCATGTATAATCACAATTTATTGTGACTGTTATGTCATTCCCAAATTTTGTCCTTGAAAACCCTGGAATTTTTTATTTAAAAGTCCGAAAATGCCCTTGAATTTTCCTTAAAGTGTCCTTGAATACCCTTGAAAACCCTTGGATTCTTCCCTTAAAAAGCTGCAGGAACCATGCAAAAGAAGTAGTAGCAAAGCATGTGTTCTGGTCTTTGATAAAGGAGACACTAAAACAAGTATGTATGGAAGGTAATATGTGCACACTGACCAAGACAAAATACAAAAAAATGGTCATCACCCTAAAGCTTTCAGGCCCCTGTAATCTGTCTGTTTGATTGTACTTGCCTGGTTGCACTTGTCTCATTCAAGTTTCTGGCATTTTATGGTGGAAGTTTCCTACACATTTAACTGTGCCTTTGCCATCTAAAAAATTATGAATGTATTTCATCTGAAACATGATAAATAATTTGAAGTTTAGAAAGTATTTTGCCACATCTTGAAAATTGTTTTACTTTCTTAATTCTTGATGCCAAATTCTAAGAAAGCAGAAATTTAAAATCTCCGGTCCACATGCATTCTCTTTTTAGGGTCTGTGGTCTGTGTAGTTGAGTGAAGTTTTGCTAGGCAGTTAGTTTCTTACGTAACTCTGCCCTTCTATTTCCAAAGAATTAGTGGTTAACCGTTGTTTAGCAATCGCTTCTGACATCGGCCGATTTTAAGTCATCGGTAGAAGTGTTTGAACATTGGCTTGTTGTGATGATTACATGGAACACCACAGATCAAAATTGTTCATATTTAGTTTGATTCACAATCTCATACAAGCTGTAACAAGTTTATTAAGTTGTCACAGTGATTGGCAGGAATCATGATTGGTCTAATCTCATTGATTGATCTGATCTTCCTCCTTGATAGGAGGAATCATGATTGGTCTAATCTCATTGATTGGGCTGATCTTCCCCTTGATAGCTACTCAGGTCGCACATGCCATGTGTTGTGTGATGACTTCATGAAATATGACTTAAGCAGAAACAAATTAATAGTATTACTCAAAGATGCCATGCTGTTAACTTGTTTCTTACATTTTTAGCTCAAATTTGAGGTTATGCCATGGCCCATCGTCCGTCTGTCCGTCCGTCAACAATTTAACACTGCTCGAGCCAGAGGCCGTAATTATGAACCGATCTTTACGAAACTTCTTGGGCACCTTTGTTATCGATTGCCTACATGGGGGCACGATGACGCTGTGTGCTGAGACGTACTGCACGTCGATGGTGCGCATGTCTTCAACCAATCTAACCCTGCCTGTGCTGCGGTGCAGAGTTCCGGGTTACGATGTTGGAGAGCTGACAGCTGCTCGTCGTTGCTCGGTGGTTCTCTCCGGGTACTCCGGCTTCCTCCACCCTTAAAACTGTCACGGTCACGATTAGCCATTGTGCATAAGTATGTGACCTTAAACACCAATAAATAAATAAACCTTTGTTATCACCGTGGGATGAGAATGAGTGGTTTTGGGTGCGGCCCGAAATTCAAGATGGCTACCAGCAGCCATTTTGTACCGAAGTTAGTGCAATCAGTTTTTCGTACAGAACTTCTGTATGAAAGTTCTGATTTGAATAAATTTTTGTATGAATGTTTAGTAACATGGAATACATCACATATAATACAGGTTTTTTTTCTCGTGCAGGGCTTATGCAAATTAGATGAACTTTGATTTATTCAGTGCTGCTTATACACAGTAAGTGCCCATGTCAATACGGCTCGGGCTAGAAGCTGTATTTATGAACCGATCTTCACGAAACTTCTTGGGTACCTTTGTTATTACCTTGGGGCAGGAACAAGTGTTTTTGGGTGTGGTCCAAAATTCAAGATGGCTGACGACGGACTTTTTTCCTGAAATTAGGTGCAATCATTTCTTTGTACAGAACTTCTAGGACTACATTTGTTATCATCATGGGATGGTAATGAGTGCTTTGGGGCTCGGTCAGAAATTCTAAATGTCTGTTGGCAGTCATATTTACGGGAATTCTGTGTATTACATTTTTTGTACAGAACCTGTGAAGAAGATTTTTTATGTCGGTGATGTTTGCTATAAATTTATTGGGTGCCTTTGTTATCACTGTACTATGAGAACAAATATTGTTGGGTTCAGTCAGACTCACTCAGAGACTCAAAAAGGGAGATAATTAAAAATCTTTTCCAAAAACACCAGACAAAATAATGTTTCTTGAATTCAGCATCCCTAGGATGTGTATATTCAAATGTGTTGAAGCCAAGTTCCTGTGTTAATATTTGTTGTTGTTTGGGGAGGGTAAACATTAATTAGCACAACCCAATTTTCTATTTACAATGAGAAAATTAAAACCTCCTCACCCATGGGAACCCTATGATCTAAGGATAAAAAATTCAAATACCTATATTTTAAGAAGGACCGGACAAATATTAATTGCCTGGTAGTATGAATCAACCTTAGAGGGGTTTGAATCAAGCAGGCCAAAACAATTGCTAACATTTGGCTTATGGTGTGCCATACAAGGATCCCCATTGTTACATTAACCCCATGAAGATTTATTTTCTAGTTTAGCATCTAACTGTCACCCACCTTTACAATACTTTACCTATACATTTGTTACAGGCTACAGTCAGTATTTATGTACAAACCGTTACAATACTTTATATGTACCTTTGTTATCAGGTCATTACCTAGATGTGTGTCATTACTGTGTCACATACTATACATGCACATGTCTTAAACAAGTTGAGCTACAGTGTCATTGACACTTTCATTTTATATTTTTGATGCACACAATGCTTTTGATATCAACGAACCAATCAACCTGAGCATACCACTCCTTTGGGTTGTGACTATCTGACATCGGCACTCACAATTGGCCAGTTGTGCAATCAACTAATTGGCAAGTGTATGCCGGTTGCAAATCCTTACCAGTTAATCACTACAAAGTATTTTGTGTCCTTTGTTTACTCCCATAAGATTCAACAGATTGGAAAGAGATATATTTTTGCTGATTTCCAGTGAAGTGCATAATGTTGTGTCAAGTACTGAGGTCAGTGTCCAGTGAAGGAATCTACTAATAGTAATTTTGTGTGTGTTGTGCTTACTCCATATATCCTTAGTTTGCTCACATTCCCTTATTAGGGTCTGTCATTGGCAGTACAGCCTACAGGTTTAGTATAGTCTTGTTGGGTGATTGGTGCCAAAGGAAATTTTCTCAGTGGGGAGGAGTGGGGGTGGGAGGTAATTTTGGTTAATCCATTTCTTATCAACCTATGTTACAATTGTTTACAACAGGCTTGCACTACTGTGGAAGTCCCTAACTTGGAAAAATACTCTATTTTCTTCTTTCCCAAGCGATTTGAGAAAGAAAAGTGTTGCAAAAGCACCAAGAAAAAATAAGCCAAAACTGGGTCGAGTACGACCGGCGCACACCCATTTGACGTATAACCAACGCGTCATTCTATTTTTTTTCCCGCCATCTTACAGGATGTGGATCGTTTCACTCTTCAACAGTGATACCTTTTGACTAGTGCTATGCGTTGTTTTTTTTTTCTGACTTCGGTTTCGGTTCAGTTCGGTTTTGTCCAAAAAACTCAGTTTATAGGTTGGTTTTTGGTTTTTTGCAATAAAAAAGTTGTCGACTTGAAAAATATCACATAGTGGCAATAAAAATACATATTCTTTCATATTTTAAATAATAATTCATCTGACAATGGCTAGCATCAATTTATTTCCCCCTGCCCGCCCGCCCGCCCGCACACACGAATCTATGTAGTTGGATACGTCCAATACCACCACCCTTCCCCACCCCACAAAAATACTTTAAAAGACTAAAAGGCAGGAGCGGTGCCAGGACATTGGCAGGAAACAAAAGTTAAGGGAACAGGTAAATTGTGAGGTGGGGTAAGCTGCATTGCATCTCTGCAAGGAATTCCCCCCCTCCCCCCCCCCCCCCCCCAACCATCCCCAACTTACAGCCAACCCTAAAACTCTGGTATTATTGTAAGACTCCTTGCAACCACCACTGACTCTCCTGGTCTCAAAATTCAGGTGGGCCTACAAGCCAAGTACTGGCCTACCACCCCCCTACCCCCACCCAGCAATATTTTTGAAAATAATGTACTCTAAACTATGCCATCTGGGACGGATCACTTCTGAGACCAGTTTCACATTGGTACATTGATAAATAGTATAGGTTTCTCTCAATACAGGTGCCCCTCCCCCCCTCCCCTCCACCCTGTTATGCTACCGGATTTGAAACAGTAACTGGTAGTTTGGAATGGGGAGGCAATATTTGCAGTGAGTGGGTTGATAAATTCTGTGCCCCGTCACCATCGGAAGATGCAATGCTTGTTTGATTTTTATAACGACCATAATTTACACTGACAAGTTTTTGTCTGTAATGTTTCGAACTTTAACTTTTTCCATTTGCCTTTCGAAGTTGGCGTTCCACTTTCAATTTCCATCTGTTGCTTGCGAAACTGAATCCATTCTGTATTATATGAGGCAAAATGTTCTAATTAATTGTGTACAGAGGATTTTAGACCTCGCAGGCTCGCATGGTTTGCACTCTGCAGGTAAATAGGCACGGGGACATTCCATCATGGTATGCGCTTGCATGCAGACATTGGATAAATGCATCAAGGGAAGTAACAATGTTGAATGTTACATTCCAAGCACATTTCAGGGAAACCCATGCAACAACTAAAGTATGTTTTGTTTTTTACAGAAATCTGTCATTAAAAAAACACTGTTTTTTCCTTGATTTTATTCACGGTTTTGTTGCCAGGCACCTAATACATCCAAACATGTGCAGATACGATGCTGCTTGTGAAGTCCCCAAGTTGCTCATTTTGATGTTTGTAGGCATGTCAAGATTGTCATTCTGAGAATTTCTGACAGAACAAACCAACCCACTTTGTAACAGTGCTGTGTAATTGGACGAAAGTTGTCATACATCACATGAAGATTTCTTGGGACATGTGATCAGTCTTCTAATGTGCCAGTGACTCCTGTTAGGCAGCGTTTGTTTCTCTGGAGTCTGAATACATGAATGCTGATGACAGAGTTATCAGTTGACGTTACGGATTTAGTTTTATGTTGTTGACAATACAAACTGAACAGTGTAAACACAAGTTTCTGACATTTTGCAGACAAAAAATCGAAAACGTACAGATTTAACAATTACATGGTTTCGGTTTTAAAGCCAAACCAAAACCGACTCACAAAACCGGTTAACCGCACAACACTACTTTTGACTTGATGTTAACGATGTTTCCTGTTCTGAATTGTGGATTCATAGCTGTTTCTTCACTATCCAGACATACAGGGCTGTGTTTTTATATATTCTCTCGATTATTCACTGTATTTTTCATCATAAATCTCTATACCGATTACGTGCACGATTTTCGCATACCGTGCCATTTTGGCCTTGTGCCATTTTGGCCTTTTGTTCATTAATGCTAACCCTTTGGGTTCTGCTTTTAACTGAGTTATGTTCAGCTGGGGGCGGTTGTGGCAGCTTTTCTCCCCTCTGCCAGTTCCCTTTTGGCTCTTGGGGTACTTTTCTGTTCCTGTCGGGCCTTTATTTCCTGCCACCTTACTCTGGTAGATGGGGGGTGTCCTGATTTATTTTTAATCCCCTACCGGCATCGCCGGAGGGGACTATAGGTTTGCACTCTGTCCATCTGTCAGTCTGTCAGTCACACTTTAGTTTTCCGGAGTTTTTTTGGAAATGCTTCAATGGAATAATTTCATTTTTGGTAAACTACTATAGAATGATGACTTGCAAATCAAGTTTGAGTTTCATGCTGATTGCATTATTCTTGTGTGAGTTACGGCCCTTGGAAATATGGAAAAGCACCAAAATATCAGTTTTCCGGAGTTTTTTTTGGAAACGCTTCAATGGAATGATTTCATTTTTGGTAAGCTACTATAGAACGATGACTTACAGGCCAAGTTTGAGTTTCATGCTGATTTCATTATTCTTGTGTGAGTTATGGCCCTTGGAAATATGGAAAAGCGCCAAAATATCAGTTTTCCGAACTTTTTTTGGAAATGCTTCAACGGAATGATTTCATTTTTGGTAACCTACTATAGAACAATGACTTACAGAACAGGTTTGAATTTCATGCTGATTGCTGTATTCTTGTGTGAGTTATGGCCCTTGAAAATATGGAAAAGCACCAAAATATCAGTTTTCCGGACTTTTTTGGGAAACGCTTCAACGGAATGATTTCATTTTTGGTAACCTACTATAGAACGATGACTTACAGATCAAGTTTCATTTACACTTTGTCCATCCATCCGTCAGTCTGTCAGTCACTCATACTTTAGTTTTCTAGACTTTTTTTGGAAATGCTTCAACCGAATGATTTCATTCTTGGTAACCTACTATAGAACGATGGCATATAGATCAAGTTTGAGTTTCATGCTGATTGCATTATTCTTGTGTGGCCCTTGAAAATATGGAAAAGCACCAAAATGTCAGTTTTCCGGACTTTTTTTGGAAACGCTTCAACGGAATGATTTCATTTTTGGTAACCTACTATAGAACGATGACTTACAGATCAAGTTTGAGTTTCATGCCTTATTCTTGTGTGAGTTATGGCCCTTGGAAATATGGAAAAGTGCCAAAATATCAGTTTTCCAGACTTTTTTTTGGAAACGCTTCAACGGAATGATTTCATTTTTGGTAACCTACTATAGAACGATGACTTACAGATCAGGTTTCATTTGCACTCTGTCCATCCATCAGTCTGTCAGTCAGTCTGTCAGTCATACTTTAGTTTTCTGGACTTTTTTTGGAAATGCTTCAACCGAATGATTTTATTCTTGGTAACCTACTATAGAACGATGACTAACAGATCAAGTTTGAGTTTCATGCTGATTGCATTATTCTTGTGTGAGTTATGGCCCTTGGAAATATGGAAACGCGCCAAAATATCAGTTTTCCAGACTTTTTTTTGGAAACGCTTCAACGGAATTCATGCTGATCACATCTAGGTTATAACATTTGTATAATTATTAATGCTCATTAGTCTGGTAGGGGACATTGTACTGCTTCAGCGATACGTGCGCTCTTGTTTCTTTGGGTTCACCTTCCCATCTACGTTGCTCTTACCAGATATGCCAAGGACGATACCTTATGGCCATTTTTGTTGTCTTAGCATGTTGAAGTTTCCCATTATAAAGCTCCACTTTATTTGGGTGTTCTATTGAAAGACCCTGTGGGCTGGGTGGTCTTCCACCTTTTGGGCTTCCATCTATTGTGTAGTTCAGGCACATGACGTTTTCCTCCACCTGCTGGAAGGGGAACGCAGTCATTCGGGGCCTCCTGATTCAACTCTGTCTGCAGAGAGTTATACCCCCCTCCTGGGGGTTTGCAGTCTTTTTATGACGTGGATACCGCAGCAGCTGCTGACTTTCTGGCAAAGAGATTCCTGGTTCCGGGACTACTGCCCCCCTCCAGTCGACATCTGAGGCTGTCACTAGGGTTGCGACTCCTCTTTTGGAGCTGAGCTCGGTTGCTCTCTCTGCTTTTCTGCCTTTGTCAACAGCTACTGATGTATGCGCCCCTGCTGCTACTCTGTCGGTGACGACCTCGGTCTCTGTTTCAACTGGCCTTGGCTTATCCCTCCAGGGGTCTGCAGGGATTTCTGCTTCTTGGACTTGGGATATCGGCCTCAACCTTCCCTGGCTTAAACTCAGCGAAGTCGGAAGTGGTGATTTGGATTCAGATGTCCTTGGTGGGGTCACCATGGACTCTGTTGCACTTCCGTCCATGCACTCTGGTCCTCGGCCAGTTTTGCGGGGCCGGCACATTTTTTGTGCAGCCTGGGCCTTCTGTCCCTCAGAGATCCGCGGTGACTCTGCTGAGTTCCTGCATTTGAGATCCTCGGGGTATTTTATACCCCTATAAGCATCTGGCTTCCAAGAGCCTTCCCATTGCCTCCAGCGAGGCTTCTAGTGGCTTCCAGGTGCCCTCGGCGGCTCTGCCTCCCGGGATTGGAAGCAGGCCGCTGCTTTCTGATCCCCCTGGTGTTCCTACATCATGGGAGGCAATGGCTGGTATGGCTGACATGGGCTATGTGTCTTCCGACTTGGCGATGTGTAACCTCCTGAACTTTCAAGTTGTGAAAATTTTTAACTAAGTTATCTCCCCTTGGATGTACTTTTGACTTTTGTTTGAATTTCTTGAGGGTGCACCCCCTCATATATGTATAAACTGCTTTTGCCGAAGCATCTTATACATTCTCACTAGTTAGTAGATATGTGTATGCTCTCAAATTTTCAAGTTGCAACAGTTTTTAAGTAAGCAATCTGTCTCCTGAACAAACATGTATTGTTGATATCTATATCAAATTCTTTGTGTGTGCAAATCCTCCTTGGTTATTGAATCTATTTGTTTGAAACTTCTCATACATGATCACTAGAATGTGGTCATGCACACAATCCCAAATGTCAAGTTAAAAATACCTTTTAACTGAATTATCACCTCTTGCCAGGCGTGCTGGTGTCTGAGTGGTGGATGTGGTATTATTTAGTTTTGCAAGGTGGCTGTGATGTAGAAAACTCTGATCACAGAGGTTTGAATCATGGATATTCTTTTTGCAAAATAGTATTCATCCTCTCCTACCTCTACAGTACCTTGGAGATTTGCAAAATAGACACTCTCACTGATCTCCAGTAAGTGCAGAATCTCATATTCCAAGATTCATAATCATTATAAAAAATAAACAGTTTAAAATGAAAATGACCATGGTTATGGACATGTGATATATTAATCCTTTACCCAACACAAGTAGCTTTCACCATTTGTCAAAGAATTCCATAGATAACAACAGAAAGAAATTTTGACTCAAGAACATAGCTTATACCCCCCTCATTGGAGCAAGCTCAGTGTGCTTATTCCATTGAGGTGTGATGAGCTATGCTTTTGAATCAACTATTGCTTTGGCAGTGTGCCAGTCGTGGCAGTGGGAGTATGGACAGTATGGACAGGTCTGCCCATCTGGGACAGTAACACCTCTAGTTCGTAAATAGGAGATAAGAGATTGGGAATCACTGGTGTATTAAAAACCAGCAACATTTTTTAATTTTGTTGGGCATTGTGCATTTACAGCGAATTCCATCCGGGGTGTGGGGAATGGACACAGCCCATCTGGGACGGTCATACCTCTAGTTCTTAACCCGTTACCCAACATACCGTCAAAACCGGCCAGTGCTATTCTCAAAAAGCGCCAATTGGTAGAGTGCAGGAAGCCCATATTTTTATACTGTACCAATAACCCAGACTTAGCTGGTGCTAACTCTAAAATATTTAGGGCCAAACGCAAATTTGACCCCCCCCCCCAATCCCCCAAATATGCATCTAAAACCGAAAATTACATGTCCTATATGGTCCTCCATACTTTTACTCCACTGCGCATGCGCAGTGTCAAGGAGGTCTCGAAATTGCCGCCAAAAGTCATTTTTTGTTTGGCCCTCAATACAGTTACACTTCACTGTTATTTGTACTTGTAAATCTCAGTTTTAAAGATGCCAGATGCATAATTATGAGAGAAATGGTGGATGTATGGTGGAAATAGAAGGTGGAGAGGAAAAACAGTGGAAACAAATGTTCAGGGCTGTAACTTATAATTTTTTTTTACGAAATTATTTCATGTTTCCTATTTTCGAGGCATGACTTTGTTGTGGTCATTCTTGCTATGAATGTTCCATTGTTTAATCAGTGTTTCTTCTCTCCCTTTCCTTTATTCCCCCCTAGCTATTCTCCCATGCTTTTGGCTTATTTTTTGTAATGTTCATTACTAAAATTTCTTGGGAGTTTTGGCCTGGTAACAGAATTATTTTCTGTTTTTTTCCCATGTTTACGTTCTCACCCTAGGGGTGTTTAGGCGTTTTGGTCTGCATCTACCATCTGATGTTCTACAGTTTCTTCTCTGGAAGCCTCTGTTTTGCATCAGATAGTGTTTATATTGGTAACTGATTTCGGGCTATGTTTGTTTCAGTGCCTGGAGTCATGTTTCCGGTTTGTTGACACTTTTGCTTGAGTTGACAACTGTTACTTCTGGCAGTGTTTACTTGTCTTCTGCTTAATTTAGTTCATAGCAAGATGCATTAATATTGTCCGTAAGTGTAACATTAATTTTTCAAAATGATTAAAAATTTTTGTCCACACTTAGGCTTTTTTGGGATCCTTTGGGCTCAAGGTTCCCATTGGGAACTTTGGCTCTTCTGAAAAATTTTTCAAAAATTTTTTTTTTTGAAAATTATTTTCTTTTGAAATGTTACAATGAATTGATATATTATGTATATTTATTTCAAGGGTTAGTGCGAGTAAAATATGATGGTGTATATTTTTTCTGGTTGGAAAACATATTCTTCATTCGTAATGGGAGGATATCTTCCTCTAATTCACAAGTTCATTGTGTTTCTTATTGTCATTGTAGTCGCATTAATTCTTGCTCTGTGTGTGTTGATTGATATGGCAACGTTGGAGACGTGTGTCACGGTATTTTATTCGCGGTGAGGGGTCCATTACGGTCCTCTCTCCGTAGGGTCTTTGTATATTATCAGTTTCTTTTTCAGAATTCAGAGTGAGGTTTCCGTGATGTCTTCAATAAGTGTGTCTCCGTCGCTGCAATATTAGGGCTAGCGGGAAGTGCTCAAGGTATTACGACAATTGCTGAAGAGTTCCCCAGTAGGATCGAAAGCAATTGATCACCCGCTAGTCCGCCTGGTGTCGCGTCCTATCACCAGGACAGAATGGTACAGCACCCGAGTTAGTCCGTTGCAGGCCAGGGAAGCAGATTGGGAGATGCGAGCACTATGAAACTTCAGATGTGCACACCCAATAACGACGGATCCAAGGATAGTATGGAGGAAGCCTGTCAGTCCGGTAGCTAGCTTGTCCAGGTCCCCCGGACCATGAGCGAGAGAGGCCCCCTCTCTCTTGCATCAACATCTGCGCCACGATGTTGTTGTATGTTGTTCGCTTAGTCTGAGCTTACGCCCACTCCTCCTGCTCGGGATGCTCCGTCGCATGACAGTCCGACGTGGCTGTTATATTGGCTTCCTCATCCTCGTCAACACACACAACCGCACCTTGGCTATGTGACCACAGATTTCCAGGGGACGTTCGCATATTATATAAATGCAGGATTGAACGTCCCTGGTGCTCCTGCTTCACCGACCAAGGAATACATGTCGACCAGGTCACTCCATCTGCTAGCCAAGGATACGAGACCTTTCCAGTTGGGACGTTCGCATATTATATAAATGCAGGAATGAACATCCCGGGAGCTTCCAGCGGATATTTCATGTAGGACCGTGGCTCCACAGGTCTCATAGGGTAACATGAACTAGGTGTTGTTACCGCGATGTCTTCGTAAGTGTGCTTCCGTTGTCACAGTCAAATGAAGAGCTAGCGGTAAAGTGCTCATGTAGATACGTCAATTGCCTAAGAGGTCCCAAGTAGGATCGATGGCGTTGGAGTCCGCTAGCTCGCCCGGTGTTGCGACCATTCACCGAATGGCTCAGCACCCGAGTTCGTTCGTTGCGGTCCAGGAAGGAGATTTGGGTGATGCAAGCACTATAAAATACAATGTGCACACCCAGTGACGACGGATACGAGGATGGTACGGAGGAAGCCTATTATTCCGGTTCCTAGCTCGTCCAGGTCCATCCGGGCTGCGAGCGAGAGAGGTTCCTCTCTCGTATTACAACATCTGGGCCCAGATGTTGTGGTACAAAACGTTCCTCAGTCGGAGCATACGTCCACCGCTTGGGATGCTCCGTTATAAAGACAGTCCGGAGAGACTGCTCTTTCGGCTTCCTCATCCTCACGGCAGCACACACAACCGCACCTTGGCTACGTGACCTGTGATATTCAACCAACATCGCCGACCAGGGATTCTACGGCGACCAGGTCACGCCATCCGGTAGCCAAGGATACGAGGCCTTCATACTCCGGATGTTCGCATATTAGATGTATGCAGGAGTGAACGTCCAAGGAGCTTCCAGCAGCTAAATCCTATAAGACCCCAGCTCCACAGGCCTCTGTTACGGACATGCTATCACAGATAGCACAAATTATCGCAGCAACCGACAGTAACTCTGTCGGATCAGGAATTATCCGAGGAAGCTGGGTTGGTACGTTCCGCTGCAGATTCAGGCACGGACGACCAAGAATTACAAGTGGTCCGACAGGATGGCGAAAAGGATACGGATGAGTTGTATTTTCCCTTTTCGGAACAACATAATTGCCGTAGAGTGCATCTGGCATTATCATCTGACGTTGTTCCTCCAGACCAAAATGCTGCGTTGCCGGATAAGAGACTGATAGCGCCACTGGACACAGAATTCTTAATCGGTTTAGGGACATCATCCCTCAGTTTCCGACTTAGTCCAGATATGTCTCACGGACATTTGATCTGTTGAACGATGCTATTTATTTAACTTGCTACCTAAATGGGCAGGTCAGGTTTCTTATCGGCAATATGCTCTACATCTGCCTTTCATCAATTCAACAAATATTTTGAAACGGCAGGACAGAGCATTCTGAGAGTTCGCTGCATCTAGACGACCAAGGCAGGACCTAGTATTGTTTTTTACTGTCGCCTATGTCAATTCCAACCACGATGTTGGAAATAATAATATCGTCTAGCAGGGTCAGCTTAGACGCATCATCCTACGCAGATCACCTTACCAGAACGTTATCATTACGTCTCAAAGGGAAAAGAATTCTAGGATGATAATATCCTTAAGAGTTCTTTCAAGGGCCTCACGTAAAACTCTGTCCTTTAGTGGCAATATGGAGTTGGTTAGACATGACACGGCCCTGGCCACATCCACACGTGTAGATAGTAAGGTGAAAAACTCTCTCAGAGTCGCTCCGGTCTCCGGAGAGTTTTCTTCGGCTGCAAGCTTTCCGCAGTCTATGATCAGTTAACTAAGAAAGCTTTTGACTCTCTGCTATTAAAATTCGCTTCCATATAGTCGGATTTAGCAGAGAAGAGTAGGACAGGCACTTCTGGGATGAATACGTCCAAGGGAAGTTCCTATAGAGGTTCCTATGCATCCTTTAGGTCTTATTCTAGAGACTGTCAGGGTAGCAACTCATATAGGGGCCGTAATTCCGATCTGACATCCCTAGGTCGACGGGGCGAGGTGCAGACTGTGGAGGACATGGCTTCTCCTTCCGCAAGCCTCGCAGGACCAGGAGGTAATGGTTTTAACCTCTATCGTGTACTAGTGAGCGGAAGACTGTCGAGTTTCTCAATTATTTGGGAATAGATTACGGACGTCCCTTGGATTCAAGGGGTGATTTTGGAAGGACTAAATTGTTCCTCAAACGAAATCCTCTGTTAACTTGGAGTCCAAGATGGACTCAGCTTCCGCCAAGTCAGTAGGATAGAGGCTCGCTTCCATCAGAAGTCTAGTCTCTTCTGGAATGATTGCAATGGAGATCGTAGAAATCCAGGAATTTCCAGGTTTCTACAACCATCCTTTTCTGGTTCCAAAAACCAGACAGCTCGTTCCATTCACTCATTATTCGGAACTGGATAAACAAGCTCCAAGTTTATATATGGAGTCCACCCGATCGGTCAGAGCGAGTATTCGGGTGTACGATTATGCTACATGCATAGATCTCAAGATGTGTACTTTCACGTCATGGTACATCAGGCGTCAGAAAGTATCTTCGCTTCCTTATCATAGGAGTCGTATATCAGCTCTGAGCAATATGCTTCGGTCTGAATATAGCCCCCTGGGCCTTCACTCGAATAACGGACTTGGTAATGACTCATTTCCGAGCTTATTCGTCTGCGGTAACGTCGACCTACCTGGACGACATTCATACAGGTACGGCAATGAGTTAATGCTTCAGAACTATGTGAAGAATCTGCTTCTATTGCTCCGACGTCTCGGTTTCTTAAGTAAACGAGGAGAAGTCGGATCTAGTATCATCCAAGTCATTCACCCACCGGGGGATGAGCTTCGTAGCGCACAACTTTTTTGTTCGTCTGCCGTTAACCAGAACAAAATCATTCAGTTGTTATGCTCACTATTGTCTTCACTCAGACAAAGTCTCAGCAAGAGACCTTATGAGACTGATACGTTTAGGCGGAACTCCCGCGATTTTATTCTGATGGGGCGGTTACGCATTGCTCCTCTCCAAATTTGTTTAATTCAGAATTGGAGGGTGAAGATTCTTTCACTCGATACGGACATCTTCTTCTCAAATCAAGTGAATAAGAGATTCAGACTTGGGCATGTTTTCTGGGCTTAACTCAGGTAGTTCCACTGCAATTGCTGGATCCGAGTTTACAGTCTTGACGGATGCCAGTAAAACAGGTTGGGTTATTTCATTGAGCCCAACGGATTGAAGTGCCAGGGTCTTTTGATTCCGTAGTTCCTTATCAAGCACTCAAACATCAAGTTTGATGTCATTTTGGCTTGCTCTACGTTATTGGATAACGTAATTCAGAATGTTCATATGCTAATTCTGTCCGACAACTCGACGGTATTAGCGTATTTTCGGAATTATGGAGGCACTCATTCCATCCTGTTATTCATGTTAACGGAATGAATCTTTCGGTTGCTACTAGAACATCAAGTTCTCTGTCATATTCCGGGTCGTCTGAACATATTAGCGGACTCCCTTCGCGGAGGGGCTGTTTGTTGCCGCCAGAATCGGTTTTCAACAAGCGAGTTTTCAATCAGATTGCTACCAAGGCGAGCGGCCAATGATTGACTTATTCGTGATGCATCTCAACAATCAGTTGCAGACGTATGTGTCATTATGTTTGGATCTTCCAGCGTTTGCAGTAAACGCTCTATCGATCTTGTTAAGACAGAATAATAAGATATGCGTATCTTCCAGTGCTGTTGATTCAGCAGATATTTCTCTAGTGTAATTATTTTACTGCAAATTCTGTTGGTAGCTTTTCTAGCTCCACAAAGACTGTGGACTAGTTTACTCAGGTGTCTGTTGTGGGTCATGCCGTGGAAGCTTCCTCCACATTTCGGTCCATTCTATGGTCCATTCCATTCTATGGTCAGATGGATTCAATCTACAGTCAGTTCTGCTTATGATTATATCTTCATTCAGCAGTCTGTGTTTTAGTTTTAAGCTCATGAAGTAAGAGTTCTTCTACTTCATGGGCTTAAGCTATTAATATTGTTATTACAGATTTAATGAAGGCTGCATATTGGTGTTAGCCCTCCATTTTCACGATTTTGTATCTGAGAATATTGAGTCCTTTTCTGCAGATCTACATTGTTTAGGTCCGCTATTTTTTACTCAGAATGTCGTCTACTAAACAGTGGCAACTATGTGTGTATAGGCTTTCGGTTCCGGCAGTTACTCTGTTCTGCTGCCCTCTTTGCTCTGGAGTATTTGATCCAGAGCAAGGGAAAGGTGGGGGGGGGGGGGGGGGGGCGTTCCCTTAGGTCACCTGCTTTATAGTGTAAAGCAAGGGAATACCTCCCTTGGACTTAGTAATTCCGTGTCGGTTCCGAAATGATTTTAGGGTTAAGCCTATGTTTACTCATCTGTGTAATATTTTTTAAGTGTTGATTGGTGTGAAGCATTCATATATATCATATATATATTAATTGAGCGTTAATATACAATCCTCGAACACTTTTAAATGAGTAGAAAGAGCCCCATTTCTCTAGACTCCCGTATTTATTGGCTTTCCTTAAAAAATATTAGTATAAAGGGTATACTAGATGTTTATAGAGATCATTGATGTTATTGTGCTCAATTACAGAATAGTATTGTATTTTTCTCTTTTGTTGCAAATGAGAAAGATACATTTAAGACTATCTCTCCTTTTCTCCTTAAGGGGTAGGTCTGTTATAGGTAATTGAGTCTATTGGATTTTCCTTATGTCCTAGGCCCTCCAACCTTTTTGCTATTCAGCTAAGTCTGGGTCATTGGTACAGTATAAAAATGTTAAAAAATTATAGTAATTTATATATTTTTTATACTTAACAATGACCCAGATGGGGATGGCCCTCCCATGAGTTGGGAACTCATACCTCCCCGGTGAGTACATAACGCTTACCAGGCACTGGTTGTAAGAATGACTTTTGGCGGCAATTTTGAGACCTCCTTGACACTGCGCATGCGCAGTGGAGTAAAAGTATGGAGGACCATATAGGACATGTAATTTTCGGTTTTAGATGCAAATTTTGGGGATTGGGGGGTAAAATTTGCATTTGGCCCTAAATATTTTAGAGTTAGCACCAGCTAAGTCTGGGTTATTGGTAAGTATAAAAAATATATAAATTACTATAAATTTTTTAACTTTCATTATTTTTTTAATTTTATGTCTCAAAAACATAGGTTATGATCTCTCGTTGGAATGAGCTCACTAAGCTCGTTCCAATGAGGGGCCATAACCTATGTTTTTGAGACAAAAAATGAAAAAAATTAGTTATTCAAGAACTTTTTTTGCAATTGTCGTCTGCGTTTCATGTTAGGTAAAGGGTTAAAAAGGAAATCAGAAATTGGGAATCATCAGTATACTAAAAACCTACAACATTTTTTTTTATTTGTTGAGCATTGTTCAGTTATAGCAAATTTCCTAAATGACAGCAGTGGAGACACTTTTCCATTTGTGACCAATGAGCATTCCAGCAATCAAGTTGTTTTGAGATCAGTGTAACCATTACATTTCGTAAAGGGTTAATAAAACACCTAGGTGGTAATACTTCTATATTAAATTGATCTTAAACCAGTTAATTATTTTGTGTGAAAAATAATTTTTGTTCTCATTTTCAGATTATCCATAGCTTACAATCTGAGTTGAATAAATTGTATGCTCTGTTCTGCTCAAGAAATCCTTACTTTGAAGCAAATGGTGGGAAGATTTCATTAATTGCTCACTCCTTAGGTAAGTGAATAATCAAATAAGGTAGAGCATCTTAACTCTTTCAAACTGATATGCTAGCATAGAGGAAAACGTGGCTCGTGATGCTGAGGCAGCAGAAGAGACATAATACTTGTTTAGGATAAAGAGTGATATATTTCACTTCTACATTCCCATTAAACAAAAGAATTGGCCAGTTTTTTGTTGTATAAACATTTTTTGCACTCATGCAGACATGTTAACTCTCCCGGAATGCCCGGGAAAATCCCGGAATTTCAGTGTAGTTCCCGGCCTCCTGGACGGGAATCAGTTTTGGACCAAAAATCCCGGAAAATGATCAGTCAAATATTTCGTTCCCATTGTAACTTATGAAAAATGTTCGGAGTCAAATCAAATGCATTTCAAACTCTGGTAAAAACTCACTAAGCAGTAAAATATGGATTTAAGTTAAATTTATTTAAGAAAAGGCTATTTTATGATCTTTATTTCAACTGTGTTCATGTTTATTTCTGGGGTTTTTCTTCGGAGATTCGTGATAAATCTGCGAGTGTCGAAGTGAAAATAGGTGACTTACTTTCAAAAAATTGAAAACTCCACCTTCATTTAAATGCAGTTTTTGGAAATTAAAATATATGAAAAGGAATTAAATAATATATATTTATTTATTCCTTCATAGAATAGATTTAATTCTCATCCCTTTTCCAAAATCAAAACGTAAACAACAACTATTTAGCACAGCTTACAAGTAGGTTAAAGTTGCTTAGGATGCCGAAAAATTATGACAGCATATTTAAACACAATGGACTTTTTTTCTAACACCACATTTATTTTGTTGTGCTGACTACAGAACTGTTAACTGTTGGCCATCTGTGACCAGAAAATTTCGAATGGAATTAAACAAAAATGCTTCAATGATAAAAAGAAAAGTTTTGTGTAGGGCACAAGCATCCCACATGCATGAAGTTTGCTAAAGATACTTTCTGAGTACTAATGTTCTTGAAGTAACTGAATATCAGAACATCTTTTCCTGTTAATATTTTCAGATTTGGGAAATTATTAGCTAAGTAGACTTTGATAAGAGCAAACCACAGGTGGATGTGCTCTGTGGGACAGTGTGGGTGGGTGGGTGGGTGGGTGGGGGGGGGTGTTGTGGGCTCATGAAGAAGAGGATCCCCCCAGGGGGGTGGGGTCAGATCAACAGTTATTTTATGATTTTTTAACATAGCATAAATGCATCAGCATAGTTGACAACTAGTTCTGGATATAACTTGGTGTTAATAGTGGTCCATGAGCTGAAAATTCACAAGTTTTTTCTTTTATTTTGCCCCCGCGCAAACTTTTCCCTGAAATTCATCCCATTTCCCTGAAAATCACCCTCAGATTCCCTGAAAAATTATTCTGGAGGTTAACATGTCTTCACTCATGTTATACATAATAATTTGTACAACGTTTTGTTTTGTTTGGATGTTTAATTAGTGTTGAATTGGTAGTATGTTTAGGCCACAAAATGATGTTTGATTATTTGATGCCATAGTCAGCTGATTATGATGGTCGATTATTTGCAAAATTTCACAAGAGGGGAGTACTTGTTTTGGTGGAAAATGCAAAAATATCTACAGGGTTTGTACGGGCATCCAGTAATCAAATACAAGTGCTATTTAAGCACTTTTCAAGGACAGTGTTAATGATTTTCAAGGACTATTATTCTGTGCAACACAGCATACTGTGATGTTAGCCTGTTACGTCAAGACGATTTTGCATTGTATTTAATATGACACAAAATTAGGAAATGCCAGAGGTGAACTTTCAAAAAAAAAATTTCACCAAATGCAAAATTCTTTTCACGCCCTACCTCATAAAATGGTTAATCCTAATTTTTTCTGTGTTTCATCTTAATTTTTTAAAAATAAAAAATGTTTAATAATATAAACAGCAAAAAACTTGAAATTTATAAATCCATATGTGTTAATGTTGGGTAAAGTGGAGCCCACTTAATTGTTTACTTCTTAATTGAATAACCCTATTAATTGAATATTATTTCCAAACATCAAACCATGTACTACACTTTCGTTGCAAATTTCACTTGTTAATTGTATATAAGCTATAATGTAAACTCTTGTTATATGAATAAAAAAATTTGTAAATGTGTCCAAGAATTTCTCTGATATTCATTGAATTCCCTATGTTAAAATATCTACCTCAATTCATCCAATATTGGTATTTAATCTATTCCATCTTGTATGACAGAGCCCACCGAGTTCAGTCTAACAAGATTTAACAGAACAAATTATCATTTTAACACAAACTGTTAGGAAAATGACCAAATTTCTGTTAGTTGCTACTCCTGTTTTTGTTAATTGAATATTTTTCACAGACAAAGAGGCAATTTCAATAGAAGGGGTTCCACTGCACTGAATGTTTATGTCAGAAATAAAAAAATAAGGCCCCACAAAGTTGATCTTCTGTTTCTCAGGCACTTTTTTGTAAATTTTCATGTGGGCGGGCATTTTTAGCCCAACTGTTTACAGTCAGGGCTATAGTCATGACTTTCGTCCATCGTCCATCTGTCTGTCCGGGCCAACATTGGGGGTTTAGGGAATATTATTATTAGGGGCTACCTCCAAATTAAGGTAGTGTTAGGGTTAGGAGTGGGGTGGGGTTAGGGGTAGCCCCAGAGTAGGGCTTAAGGTTGGGGGAGGGTTAGGTCCCGGGGGTTAGGGTTGGGGTCAGGGGTGGGGTTTTAGTTTTAGTAGCCCCTAAACCGAAAAATAGCTCCTAATCCTATTGGTTTGGCTAGGGTGGGGTTGGGTCAGGGGTGGGGTTAGGGGTAGCCCCAGAGTAAGTAGGGCTTAAGGTTGGGGGGGTTAGGTCCCAGGGGTGGGTGGGGGTTAGGGTCAGGGGTGAGCCTTTGGGGTCAGGGTGAGGTAGGGTTAGGGTGTGGTTTTTGGGTGGAGGGGTGGGGTTAGGCTTAAATATAAGTTCTAGGGTGGAGGGGGTGGGGTTCTGGGTAAAATAAGGTTTTGGATGTACAAAATGTTTTTTGGTAGCCCATAAACCCGAAATGTTGGAGCGTCCGTCCATCCGTTCATCCATCCATCTGTCTGTCCCTCCCTCCCCCCCTCCCTCCCTCCCCCTCCCTCCCTCCCTCCCTCCATCCATCCATCCACCTGTCTGTCTTTTAACATTTAGAGTTTTTAGCTCATCTGACTGAAAGTCAGGCGAGCTGTAATGATCACTCACCGTCCATCGTTCATGAACATGGTGTTTGCGTCTTTTCCTCCAAATCCACTGAACCGATTCAAGTGCAATTTGAGATAATTGTTTGTTATGAAATCGCATTTTGATTTTGTTCAAATCAAGTTGCCTCACCCCTCGGTAGGGCCACACCCAAAAAGTGTCCTTAAATCTTAAAAAATCTTCTCATGAACCAGCAGCGGAAGATACTTGATATTTGGTGTGCATTTTCCTTTTGAGGTGCAGACTCCGGTTTGTTCAAAAGAAGTTCCGAGGAGCTATATTTGCCGTCGTTATGGGAGGGGCAAGAATTTTAGCCCTGCCCAAAAATTTCTATTTTCCAAACCGAGAGGCTGATTGAACCAAATTTGATATGAGGGTTTATTGGATTATAAGTACTTAATTTATGCAAAAAAAATTTTCCCGTCGCCCCATGGGGACCGCAGGAGCTAAAAATAGAAAAAATTTAAAACGCCCATATCTCCAAAAGTACAAGGCACTGAGAATTCTTATTTGGTGTGAAGCTTACGTAGGACCAACAGAATGGAATGGTCCAAAAATATTGCTATCAGTTTTATCATAGGGTACTTTTTCGGGACTTTGAAAAAGTGCAGAGTCAGCATTTTTTTAACACTGTGGATAATGGGAAAAAAATTTAAGACTGCTCTTCTCCCAAACCACTGCTACAACAGCTTTCAAATTTCATATGTAACATCTTTGGAAGATTGTTTCAAAGGTTTATTAAAATCAAATCCTTGAGTCCATATTTGGGCTCTCTATGGGAGCCCAAATGTTTAAATTAGTGCAGTATGAGGAATATTCTTTAAAAATCTTCTTCTTTGGATCCACCAATCAGAATCTTTTGATATTTGGCATGCAGCATCCTTGGGGGAGATTCAAGTTTTTTCAAGCCAAGTCCCTGGGTTGATTTTTGTTCTCACTGTGGGAGCCCGAATTATAACTTCGTTCAAAGTAAAGAAGTTTCTTTAAAAATCATCTTATTCAGATCCAGCAGTCGGAATGTTTTGATATTTGATATGCAGCATTCTTAAGGGTTTGAGACTCAAGTTTGTTAAAGCCAAGTCCCTGGGTTCATATTTGGGCTCCCTGTGGGAGCCCAAATTCTAACTTAGTTCAATATGAGGAATATTCTACCAAAATCTTCTTCACATCCACCAGTTAGAATCTTTTGATATTTAGTATACGGTATCCTTAGGGAGGTGAGATATAAGTGTGTAAAAGCCAAGTCCCTGATTTTATATTTGGGCTCACTGTGGGAGCCCAAATTATTACTTATTTCAATAAGCGGAACATTGTTTAAAAAATTTTTTTTTTTAAATCCACTGGTCAGAATCATTGGATATTTGGTATAAGCTTTTCTCAGGAGGGGCAGTTACAACTTGTTCAAATCAATTCCCTAGGTTGATATTTGAAGGTTAAAGTTTTTTTTTCTATTTAATTAATATTAATTACTATTGATTGTATCATTCTCATTATGTTTCATGTTTTTATTGGACATATGTAACCCTTTTTTACAGTCAAATTAACTTAGAACTTCCAAGTTAAAGTTTTTGCTTAAAGTTTTTTATTTACAAAGTTACACCTTTAATTCTTCAAACAGTACAGTGAAATGTCACTGTTTCTTATTTGGGACAATGTCTACTTTCTACTGAAGTTTTTTACGGTGATTTTAATTAATATTTGTCAGGATTTTAACCCCTTTTAAACATGTTTTCAGACTTAGTTTTTTTGTATTTGAAAATAGGCTTTTACCACATACTTTGTTACTCTAGTTATTGCATTGTCAATACAACTTAATGATTGCATTTACATCAATGATTTCTTTTATCGGTTTCAGGAAATATTTAACCCTTTTTGAATAGTCAATTTTACTTAGTATTCCAAGCTCAAAGATTCAGATTAATGTTTTGCTTTTCAAGGTTGTACCTTTCTTTCTTCAAACACTGTGTTATAACATCATTGTTTTGCATTTGGAACAAGGTCTACTGATTCTGTTTCCAGTGGTTACAATTAATATTTGCATTAATTTAACCCTTTCAAAACGTTTTTCGAACGTAGTTTCTTTAAATTTTAAATTGGGCTTCTACCACATACTTTGTCACTTTTTGTTCTTGCATGATCAATACTACTTTAATAATTGCATATACAGACATGATTTCTTTTTCCTGTATGCAGCTTTTTTTCTCTTTATCAGAGCTTCAAGGTTTGAAATAGAAAAAAATGCCTTCTGCATCATACTTCTGTTGTTTTATAAAAAGCAATACAGATGGCAAGGAAATAGGAGTGAAGGACTTTGATGTTGTCTCCAAAATGTCGGGAGAGATGGGTAGAATCAATCCACACCTCCCTCCCCATGTTATCCAGAAGATAAATCCAGTTCTAATTGTACAATTCTCTTCAAATTTCATTTTACTTTTTTATACGCCCATTTGTAAAAGTGGTCATATGTAAATGGTCTGTCTGTGTGTCCATCTGTCTGTCCATCCAGGCTTACCAGAGGTACATTGTGGGGTTTACAATTTAGGGTCAGTGGTAGTTGTGGGGTCGGATTAGTACAGTGGCCACTTGTGGGGTTATTTTTTGCACTGTGGGGTTAATATTTTGATCATGTGGGGTTAGGGTTTAAAATGGGAAAACCCCCACATGTAAGAATGTGTAAGAATGTCCATCTGTCCATCCGTCCGTCCATTTGTCTGTCCATAAACAATTGATTTCCGAACAATAACTCCAGTTTGGATTATTTGATTTCATCCAAGATTGGTATGTGTATTTTCCAGCTAGTAATACAGACCAAGTGTGAATATGGATTCCGTCCAAATTTACATGCGTTATGGCCCATTATTTCAACTTAGAATTTGACTTTCTATTAAGATTTTTGGTTTCCGTCCGATATCTCCAGTTTGGATTATTTGATCTCAACCTAAGTTGGTATTTGTATTCCCCAACAAGTAATCAGAACTTTGTTTATGGCATAACTTGAACAATAGTTAATGGATTTGAATTTTTTTGGTTTATATCCCTATAGCAACAATGTCTATGTCAAGTTTGATGACCAACCATATCCAATGAAAATTGTGGTGGGAGTTATTGCCCATTGTTAATAAATATTGTGTAATGTTTGTTTATGGAATAACTTAAACAGTAGTAACCAAACATCAGTTTTTTTAGTTCACCTGAGCAAAGCTCAAGGGGAGCTATATTAATCACTTTCCATCCGTCGTCTGTCCATCCGGCGTCGGGCGTTAACTTTACATTATCGACTTCTAACAAACTACTGGACCAAATTCAACAAAATTTGCTGTGCATGTACCTTATCATATGTCAATTCAAATTTGTTCAAATCAAGTTGACCAGCCCCTTGGTAGGGCCATGCCCAGAAAGTGAGCCTAAATCTTAAAAAATCTTCTTCTCATGAACCAGCAGTAGCACAGACTTTATATTAGGTGTAAAGCTTCCTTTTGGGGTGTATACTCAGATTTGTTCAAGAGAAGTTCTAGGGGCTATATTTGCCATCGTTTTGGGAGGGACAAGAATTTTTGCCCCTCCCAAAATTTCTATATTTTTATACTGTACCAATGACCCAGACTTAGCTGGTGCTAACTCCACAAAAACCAGGGCCAAACACAAATTTTGCCCCCCAATCCCCAAAATTTGCATCCAAAACAAAAAGAAATCATGTCCTAAAGGACCTCCATAGTACGACTCTACTGCGCATGCGCAGTGACGCAGTCGTCCCGAAATTGGCGCCAAATATCATTCTCTGTTTGGCCCTTCATCAGTCAACATCTCACTGATCTTTGTGCTTGTAAATCTCAGTTTAAAGGATGCCAGACACGTAATTCTTGGAGAAAATGTGATTCTAAGGAGGATAGAAGGAGGAGAGGAAAAAAGAAGTGGCAAAAAATAATCAGGGCTGTACTTAAAATTTTTTGTTGAAATTATGTTAAGTTGCCTATTTTCGAGGCAAACGCCTCTTGTTGTCATTCTTGCTAATTGTTGCACTGCTTATTCAGTGTTTCCTCTCCCCTAACCTTCTAAAGTCCCCCCTTGCAATTCTCCCATGCTTTTGGCATATTTTTGAGAAGTTTCATTTCTAAAAATTCCCTGGGAGAGTTGCTTGGTTACAGAATGTTTTCTGTTATTTTCCCCATAGTTACGTTTTCACCCATGGGTGTATAACGTTTGTGTTCTGCATCTTCCATCTGATGTTCTGCAGATTCTCTCCTGGGAGTCTCTGTTTTGCATCAGATAGAGTGTAATTGATGACTGATTCCGGGCCAGTTTTTTCAGTGCCTGGAGTCATGTTTTCTTCTGTGTTTACACTGTTTGTTTTCATTGGCAACAGCCTTTTTTGAGGGGGGCTGTTTGCCTTTGAGGTAGTTTATCTCATTATAAGATACATTTATATTATCCGAAAGTGTCTCATTAATTATTTTATATAATTTTAAAATTTTTGACCACACTTTGCCATCGGATCCATCGGGGCTCAACGTTACTTTTCAGCAACTTGGGCTTCTCTGAAAAAATATTTTTTCAAAATTATTTTGTTTTGCAATTGTTTTTTCATTTATTAATGGATCATGTTATTATGTATCTTTGTGTCAGGGGTTTTTGCGAGTAACTAGGACTTATTGTTGTTCTTTCACAATGAAGGGAACTTGTTCAAATTGTAATAGGAAGAAATCTTCCTCTGACTTTCATGATTATTGCATTAATTGTAGTCAGTGTTCTCGCATTAATCCCTGTCCTGTATGTGAACATTGGGATGAGAAACATTGGAAACGTGTGTCACGATATGTTGTTTCTGGAGAAAGAGCGATGCCGGCTCTTTCTCCACAAGGTCACTCTACTCTCTCAGTTTCTATTTCAGAGGAACCAGAACAGGGTGATGTTTCCATGTTATCTTCTTCAAGTGTGCGTCCGTCGTCACAATTAAATACAGAGCTAGCGGCAAAAGTGCTCATGGAGATTAGACAAATGTCGTCCGCTAGCTCGCCCGGTGTAGCGTCCATTCACCGAATGGTTCGGCAGCCGGGTTCGTCCGATGCGGTCCAAGAGGAAATTTTGGGTGATGCGAGCACTATAAAAATAATAGATGCACACCCAGTGACGGCGGATAGTGAACGAGAACGGAGGAAGCCTTTTAGTCCGGTTCCTAGCTCGTCCAGGTCCAGCCGGGCCGCGAGCGAGAGAGGCCCCTCTCTCGTACAACAACATCTGGGACCAGATGTTGTGGTACAAAATGTGTCTTTAGCGGAGCATACGTCCGTCGCTCGGGACGCTCCGTTGTATAAGCAGTCCGCAGAGACTGTTAAGGCTTCCTCTTCTCGTCGGCGCACACGACCGCACCTTGGCTGCGTGACCTCCGATATTTTGCCAGCTTCGCCGATGAAGGATTCTTCGGCGACCAGGTCACACCATCCGGCAGCCAGGGATTCGAGACCGATGGACTCCGGACGTTCGCATAGGAAAAGTATGCGGGAGCCATCTGATGCGGAGCTGCCCTCGGCGAAGCAGCGAAAGACCGCTCCTCCGCAGGTCTCGACGTCGGACATTCTAGTGCAGATAGCACAGCTTATCGCAGCATCCCAGCAGCCGACAGAAACGGTGTCGGATCGAGAATTATCCGACGGCGCTGGGTCGGTACGCTCCGCCGAAGCATCGGGGGCGGACGACCGGGAACATCAGGAGGTCCGACCGGATGGTGAAAGGGATACGGATGAATTGGAGCTATCCCTTTCGGAACAACACAAAGCTGCCGTGGACTTCATCCGGCACTTTCTTCCTCAAGTTGTTCCGTCGGGCCAGACTGCTGCGCTTCCGGACAGGAGAATTATAGCGTCATTGGACTCTGATTTTTTCGAGCGGTTCAGGGACATCGCTCCCGAGTTTCCGTCGCAGTCCAATAATGTTGCAAGAACATTTGAATTATTGAACGACGCTATTTTTAAACTTGCTTCCAGGACGGGGAAAGCAGGCTTCTTGTCCGCAAATACTCTCAACCTGCCTTTCATTAATGCAAGGAATAAATTCGACACGGCAGGTCAGGGTATACCGAGAGTTCCTCTGCGTATGGACGACGAGGCGGAAGACTTAGAGCTATCATTACCGTCGTCAGCTTCTATTCCAACCGCAGTGTTGGAAACAGCTATTGCGTCTAACAGAGCCAATTTAGATGCCTTATCTTACGCAGATCACCTTACTAAGGCGTTATCACTGCGTCTTCAAGGGGAAGAGTTTCAGGATATACAATCCTCCTTAAGACTTCTTTCAAGGGCAGTAGCTTATTCCACGTGTAACTCCGCCCTTTCAGTGGCAAATCTGGAGTTGGTTAGACGTGACGCAGCCCTGTCTACATCCACACTAGTGGATTCTAAGGTGAAGAACTCTCTTAGAGTCGCTTCGGTCTCAGGAGATCTTCTCTTTGACGGCAAGCTTTCCGCTATTTATGATAATATTAAAAAGAAAGCTAGTGATTCTCTGTTGTTTAGATCCGCTCCTAAAAGGTCGGATACAGCAGACACGAATAAGGCGGGCACTTCTGGGTCTTATCCGCCCAAGAGAGGTTCCTATAGAGGTTCCGGTGCGTCCTCTAGCTCTTATTCGAGAGACCGTCAGGATAGTGACTCTCGTTCGGGACGTCCTTCAGGCCGGGACAATCGGTCGGACGCCCCGAGGTCGACGAGGCGAGGTGCGGGTCGTTGAAGGCGTGGTTTCTCCTACCGCAGGCCTCGCAGATCCAGGAGGTGATGGCTCAAACCTCTATCGCGTTCCGGTTGGCGGAAGGTTGTCGAGTTTTTCTCAAGAGTGGGCGTCGATTACGGACGACCCGTGGGTGAGAGGAGTGACTTCGGAAGGTCTAAAGATATCCTTCAAACGAAAGCCTCCATTAACTCGAAGTCCAAAGTGGACTCATCTTCCGTCAAACCCTCAGAAAAGAGACGCTCTGCTATCAGAGGTGCAGTCTCTTTTAATGAAGAACGCGGTAGAGGTCGTAGAAAACCAGGAATCGCTGGGATTCTACAGCCATCTGTTTCTGGTTCCGAAACCAGACGGCTCGTTCCGTCCAGTCATAGATTTGAGCTGGATAAACAAGCTGATCGTCGCTCCGAAGTTTTATATGGAGACGATTCGATCGGTCAGAGCGAGTATTCGGGTGAACGATTATGCAACGAGCATAGATCTCAAAGATGCGTACTTTCACGTCATGGTACATCCGACATTCCGAAAGTATCTATGCTTCGCAGTCCTAGGAGTGGTGTATCAGTTCCGGGCCATGTGCTTCGGATTGAATCTAGCACCCTGGGCTTTCACTCGGGTAATGAACTCGGTAATGATCTACTTCCGAGCTCATTCGTCTGCGGTAACGTCGGCCTACCTGGACGACATTCTTCAGAGGTACGGCAACGAGTTAACGCTTCAGAACGATGTTCAGAATCTTCTTCTATTGCTCCGACGTCTCGGTTTCATAGTAAACGAGGAGAAGTCGGATCTGGTGCCGTCCAAGTCATTCACTCATCTGGGAATGAGCTTCGAGACGCACAACAATCTCGTTCGTCTGCCGTTAACCAGAGCGAAATTAGTCAGTTGTTACGCTCGCTATTGTCTGAATACAGACAAAGTCACGGCGAGAGAATTTATGAGACTGATAGGTCTGTGCGGAGCCGCCGCGGATCTCATTCCGATGGGACAGCTACGCACACGGCCTCTTCAAATTTTCCTGACTCAGAATTGGAGTGTGAAAATTCATTCGCTCGATGTAGACGTTCTCTTGTCAGATCAAGTGAAACAAGAGATTCAGACTTGGGCAAACATTCAGTGGTTAACTCAAGGAGTTCCGCTGCAGTTGCCGGATCCGAGTTTTACCATTATGACGGATGCCAGTCAAACAGGTTGGGGTGCATCATTAATCCCAACGGATTCGAGATGCCAGGGTCTTTGGGATCCGCAATTCCTGTGCAAGCACATAAACATCAAGGAAATGATGTCAATCTGGCTTGCATTACGTCACTGGATGGACATTATTCACGATGCTCATGTCCAAATCCTATCCGACAATACGACAGTAGTGGCGTATATACGGAATCAGGGAGGCACTCATTCAGTTCCGTTGTTCAATCTAACGGAAAGAATCCTTCTGTTTGCATTGGAACATCACGTTCTTCTTTCGGTCCGTCACATACCGGGTCGTCTGAATGTGCTAGCAGACTCCCTTTCACGAAAGGGTCGCTTGTTGCCGTCGGAGTGGACTCTCAACAAACAAGTATTCAATCAGATTTGCTACCAATGGGAACGGCCAATGATAGACTTATTTGCGACACATCTCAACAATCAGTTGCAGACGTATGTGTCCCCGTGTCCGGATCCAAGAGCATTTGCAGTAGACGCTCTATCGATCCCTTGGGACGGAATGATAGGATATGCGTATCCTCCAGCGCCGTTAATTCAACAAGTATTGCTAAAGATAAAACAATCTCAATGCAAGATTCTGTTGGTAGCATCTCTGTCGCCACAGAGACCGTGGATAAATCTACTCAGGTGTCTGTTGTGGGACCTACCGCGGAAGCTCCCTCCACGAGAGGATCTTCTTTGGCAGGGGAAATCGCGCCAACTACATCACAACCCGCAAGGTCTCAACCTTCACGTTTTTCCGTTGTGCGGTCCTTCTTGCATGGCAAGCACTTTACAGGACGAGCAGTGGACGCGATTTCTAACTGTAGGAGGACCTCCTCTTCGCTAAACTATGCGGCTAAGTGGAAGGTTTTCCGTCGTTGGTGTAGGGATCATTCTGTTGATATATTTGATCCCTCTATACCAGACATTGCTAACTTTCTAGTATACTTGTTTGACGAAATCAAACTGCAACCTGTTACTATAAAGGGTTATAGATCTATGTTATCTGATACCTATGCACATCATGATAGTTTACAAATTGGATCTAATGTCTCTTTATCGAAATTGGTTAGAAACTTTTCGATAAATAGACCCAGAACTCTTAGATTAATTCCTAAGTGGAATTTAGCTTGGGTTCTCCTTAAATTGAAGGAAAAGCCATTTGAACCTCTTGGGACAGTAGATTTCAAATTCTTATCTTATAAGACAGCTTTTCTCTTAGCTTTCTCTTCTGCCAGAAGAGTCAGTGAGCTTCATGCACTATCGGTGGATGATTCTCATTATCGTAGTGTTGGGAACACTATCACCTTCACTACTAATGTGGGTTTTTTAGCTAAGAATCAGGCTCCTAATAAATATCCGGAACCTATTGTTATTAAGGCTCTTCCGTCTTCAGACGGGCGTAGGCCTTTACTCTGTCCTGTTAGAGCACTACGTATCTATAAACAGAGATCTCAGTTCATCAGAAAGGGACGGAAACGTTTCTTTCTGTCTTTGATGCCTAATAGAAAGGACATTTCAGTCCATTCTATTGCTAGATGGATTCAGTTAACTATCCGTACTGCGTATGAAGATTTATCTTCTTCTCAGCAGTCTGTGCTTAAGATTTCTGCTCATGAAGTAAGAGCTCTTTCTACTTCCTGGGCTTATGCTAATAGTGTTGCTATTACAGATTTAATGAAGGCTGCTTATTGGTCTCAGCCATCCACATTTACTAATTTTTATCTCAGAAATATTGAGTCCATTTCTGGAGACCTGCATTGTTTAGGTCCGTTATCTGTTGCTCAGAATGTCGTCCACTAAACATTTGCAACTATAGTTATGCAGGCTTTCTGTTCCGGCAGTGACTCCGTCCGGCTGCCCTCTTCGCTCTGGGCTATTTGACCCAGGGCAAGGGGAAGGGGGGGGGGGTGTTCCCTTAGGTCACCTGCTTTATATGAAAAGCAAGGGAATGCCTCCTCCAAGACAGTATTTCTGAGTCGCTTCCGGGATGGTTTTAAAGTGTAATATTAATGTTTAATTTCATTCATGTCTTATTTTTAAAGTGTAGCTCGGTGTGAAGCATTTGTATATGTCAAGTGTCAAACGGGCTTTAATATACAATACTCGGACACTTTTAAATGATTATAAAGAGTCTCAATTCTCTGGACTACTTTATTTATTGGCTTGCTTTAAAAATAATTAGTATAAGGGTTATACTGGATGTTAATAGAGAACATGAATGTTATTGTGCTCAATTATTAAGGGTAGTGTATCTTTCTAATTTAAATATTAAATAAGAAAGATACATGTAAAGCCTAATACTCCTTTTCTCCTTAAGGGGTTACCTCTTTATTTTATAATTGAGCTTATTGGATTTTCCTCTATGTCCTAGGCCCTCCAGCCTGTTTACTATTCAGCTAAGTCTGGGTCATTGGTACAGTATAAAAATGTTAAAAAATTTATAGTAATTTATATATTTTTTATGCTTACCAATGACCCAGACGGGGATGGCCCTCCCTGAGTTGGGAACTCTTGCCTCCCCGCTGAGTACATAGCGCTGACCAGGCACTGCCAGTAAGAATGATATTTAGCGCCAATTTCGGGATGACTGCGTCACTGCGCATGCGCAGTAGAGTCGTACTATGGAGGTCCTTTAGGACATGATTTCTTTTTGTTTTGGATGCAAATTTTGGGGATTGGGGGGCAAAATTTGTGTTTGGCCCTGGTTTTTGTGGAGTTAGCACCAGCTAAGTCTGGGTCATTGGTAAGTATAAAAAATATATAAATTACTATAAATTTTTTAACTTTCCAAACCGAGAGCGAGAGGTAGATTTGGACCAAATTTGATATGAGGGCTTTTTGGGTCATAAGTAATTAATTTATGCCCAAATTATTTTTCCCGTCGCCCAATGAGAACCGCAGGAGCTAAAAATATAAAAAAATTAAAACACCCATATCTCCAAAACTACACAGCACTGAGAATTCTTAATTGGTGTGAAGCTTCCTTATGACCAACAGAATGGAATGGTAAAAAAAAATTGCTATCGGTTTTATCATGGGGTACTCTTTTGGGACTTTGAAAAAGTGCTGAGTCAACATTTTTTAACACTGTGGGTAATGGGAAAAACATTTAAGACTACTTTTCTCCCAAACCACTGCTCCAAAAGCTTTCAAATTTCACATATAACATCTTTGGAAGATTGTTTCACATGTTTATTGAAATCAATTCCCTGGGTCCATATTTGGGTTTTCTATGGGAGCCCAAATGTTTAAATTAGTGCAGTGTGAGGAATATTCTTTAAAAATCTTCTTCTTCAGATCTACCAATAAGAATCTTTTGATATTTGGTATGCAGCATCCTTAGGGGTGGGGGGGTGGGGGGGGGGGGGTGGGGGTGGGAGGGGGAGGGGGGTGAGATTCAAGTTTGTTCAAGCCAAGTCCCTGGGTTCATATTTAGGCTGAACACTTGGAGTCCTGTTCCGGACTTAGAAATTTTGGACCAAAATCCAGAAATTTTTTGTTTTGTTTTTTTATGCGTTTCAGTCAATTTTAAGACAAAAAAAATTTATTTTTTTTACACTGAAAATTTGGGGGCCGGGTGGGACTTGGAAATTTTTTTACCAAAATCCGGAAATTAGTTTTTAGCTCAACTTTGGCAAAGCCAAATTTGAGCTTATGCCATGGCCCGTCGCCTGTCTGTCCGTCTGTCCGTCCGTCAACAATTGGATACGGCTCGGGCTAGAGGCTGTATTTATGAACCGATCTTTACGAAACTTCTTGGGTACCTTTGTTATGACCGTGGCACGAGAACGAGTGTTTTTGGGTGCGGTCCGAAATTTAAGATGGCTGCCAGCCGCCATTTTGTACCGACGATGCAGAAATCTGTATTTTTATACTGTACCAATGACCCAGACTTAGCTGGTGCTAACTCTAACAAAACCAGGGCCAAACACAAATTTTGCCTCCCAATCCCCAAAATTTGCATCCAAAACCAAAAGAAATCATGTTCTATAGGACCTCCATACTACGCCCCCACTGCGCATGCGCAGTGTCAAGGACGTCCCGAAATTGGCGCCAATTATCATTCTCTGTTTGGCCCTTCATCAGTCAACATCTCACTGATCTTTGTGCTTGTAAATCTCAGTTTAAAGGATGCCAGACACGTAATTTTTGGAGAAATGGTGATTCTAAGGAGGATATAGAAGGAGGAGAGGAAAAAGAAGTGACAAAAAATAATCAGGGCTGTACTTAAAATTTTTTATGAAATTATGTTAAGTTGCCTATTTTCGAGGCATGGGCCTCTTGTTGTCATTCTTGCTAAAATGTTGCACTGCTTATTCAGTGTTTCCTCTCTCCTAGCCTTCTAAGTCCCCCCATGCAGTTCTCCCATGCTTTTGGCATATTTTTGAGAAAGTTCATTCTAAAATTTTCTTGGGAGAGTTGCTTGGATACAGAATGTTTTCTGTTATTTTCCCCATAGTTACGTTTTCACCCATGGGTGTATAAACATTGTGTTCTGCATCTTCCATCTGATGTTCTGCAGATTCTCCCCTGGGAGTCTCTGTTTTGCATCAGATAGAGTGTAATTTTGATGACTGATTTCGGGCCAGTTTTTTCAGTGCCTGGAGTCATGTTTTCTGGTGTTTTACACTGTTTGTTTACATTGGCAACAGCCTTTTTTGAGGGGGGCTATTTGCCTTTGGTGTAGTTTATCTCACTATAAGATACATTTATATTATCCGTAAGTGTCTCATTAATTATTTAATATAAATTTAAAATTTTTGACCACACTTTGCCATCGGATCCATCGGGGCTCAACGTTACTTTTCAGAAACTTGGGCTTCGCTGAAAAATATTTTTTCAAAATTATTTTGATTTGCAATTGTTTTTTCATTTATTAATGGATCATGTTATTATGTATCTTTATGTCAGGGGTTTGTGCGAGTAACTAGGACTTGTTGTTGACTTTTCACAATGAAAGGATATTGTTCAAATTGTAATGGGAAGAAATCTTCCTCTGACTTTCATGATCATTGTATTAATTGTAGTCAGTGTTCTCGCACTAATCCCTGTTCTATATGTCAATATTGGGATGACAAACATTGGAAACGTGTGTCACGGTATGTTGTTACTGGAGAAAGGGCTATGCCGGCTCTTTCTCCGCAAGGTCACTCTACTCTCTCAGTTTCTATTTCAGAGGAACAAGAACAGGGTGATGTTTCCATGTTATCTTCTGCAAGTGCGCTTCCGTCGTCACAAATGAATTCAGAGCTAGCGGCAAAAGTGCTCATGGAGATTAGACAAATGTCGTCCGCTAGCTCGCCCGGTGTAGCGTCCATTCACCGAATGGTTCGGCAGCCGGGTTCGTCCGATGCGGTCCAGGAGGAAATGTTGGGTGATGCGAGCACTATAAACATTCAATGTGCACACCCAGTGACGGCGGATAGTAAACGAGATCGGAGGAAGCCTTTGAGTCCGGTTCCTAGCTCGTCCAGGTCCAGCCGGGCCGCGAGCGAGAGAGGCTCCTCTCTCGTACAACAACATCTGGGACCAGATGTTGTGGTACAAAATGTGTCGCAAGCGGAGCATACGTCCGTCGCTCGGGACGCTCCGTTGTATAGGCAGTCCGCGGAGACTGCTAAGGCTTCTTCTCGTCAGCGCACACGACCGCACCTTGGCTGCGTGTCCGCCGAAATCTTACCAGCTTCGCTGATCAAGGATTCTTCGGCGACCAGGTCACACCATCCGGCAGCCAGGGACACTAGGCCGATGGACTCCGGACGTTCGCATAGAAAAAGTATGCGGGAGCCATCTGATGCGGAGCTGCCCTCGGCGAAGCAGCGAAAGACTGCGCCTCCGCAGGTCTCGACATCGGACATTCTTGTGCAGATTGCACAGCTTATCGCAGCATCCCAGCAGCCGACAGAAACGGTGTCGGATCGAGAATTATCCGACGGCGCTGGGTCGGTACGCTCCGCCGAAGCATCGGGGGTGGACGACCAGGAGCATCATGAGGTCCGACCGGATGGTGAAAGGGATACGGATGATTTGGAGCTATCCCTTTCGGAACAACATAAAGCTGCCGTGGACTTCATCCGGCACTTTCTTCCTCAAGTTGTTCCGTCGGGCCAGACTGCTGCGGTTCCGGACAAGAGGATTATAGCGTCATTGCACTCTGAATTTTTTGAGCGGTTCAGGGACATCGCTCCCGAGTTTCCGTCGCAGTCCAATAATGTTGCAAGAACATTTGAATTATTGAACGACGCTATATTTAAACTTGCTTCCAAGACGGGGAAAGCAGGTTTCTTGTCCGCCAATACTCTCAACCTGCCTTTCATTAATGCAAGGAATAAATTCGACACGGCAGGACAGGGTATTCCGAGAGTTCCTCTGTGTATGGACGACGAGGCGGAAGACTTAGAGCTATCATTACCGTCGTCGGCTTCTATTCCAACCGCGGTGTTGGAAACAGCTATTTCGTCTAACAGAGCCAATTTAGATGCCTTATCTTACGCAGATCACCTTACTAAGGCGTTATCACTGTGCCTTCAAGGGAAAGAATTTCAGGATATACAATCCTCTTTAAGACTTCTTTCAAGGGCAGTAGCTTATTCCACGTGTAACTCCGCCCTTTCTGTGGCAAACTTGAAGTTGGTTAGACGTGACGCAGCCCTAGCTACATCCACACTCGTGGATACTAAGGTGAAGAACTCTCTTAGAGTCGCTTCGGTCTCCGGAGAACTTCTCTTTGACGGCAAGCTTTCTGCAATTTATGATAAAATTACAAAGAAAGCTTCGGATTCTCTGTTGTTCAAATCTGCTTCTAAGAAGTCGGATACAGCAGACAAGAATAAGAAAGGCACTTCTTGGTCTAATGCGCCCAAGAGAGGTTCCTATAGAGGTTCCGGTGCGTCCTCTTGGTCTTATTCGAGAGACCGTCAGGGTAGCGACTCTCGTTCGGGACGTCCTTCGGGCCGGGACAACCGGTCGGACGCCCCGAGGTCGACGGGACGAGGTGCGGGTCGTGGAGGACGTGGTTTCTCCTACCGCAGGCCTCGCAGGTCCAGGAGGTGATGGCTTAAACCTCTATCGCATACCGGTTGGCGGAAGGTTGTCGAGCTTTTCACAAGAATGGGCGTCGATTACGGACGACCCATGGGTGAGAGGAGTGACTTCGGAAGGCCTAAAGATATCCTTCAAACGAAAGCCTCCATTAACTCGAAGTCCAAAGTGGACTCAACTTCCGTCAAATCCGCAGAAAAGAGACGCTCTGTTATCAGAGGTGCAGTCTCTTTTAATGAAGAACGCGGTAGAGGTCGTAGAAAACCAGGAGACTCCGGGATTCTACAGCCATCTGTTTCTGGTTCCGAAACCAGACGGCTCGTTCCATCCAGTCATAGATTTGAGCTGGATAAACAAGCTGATCGTCGCTCCGAAATTTTATATGGAGACGATTCGGTCGGTCAGAGCGTACTTTCACGTCATGGTACATCCGACATTCAGAAAGTATCTACGCTTCGCAGTCCTAGGAGTGGTGTATCAATTCCGGGCGATGTGCTTCGGATTGAATCTAGCACCCTGGGCTTTCACTCGGGTAATGAACTCGGTAATGATCTACTTCCGAGCTCATTCGTCTGCGGTAACGTCGGCCTACCTGGACGACATTCTTCAGAGGTACGGCAACGAGTTAACGCTTCAGAACGATGTTCAGAATCTACTTCTATTGCTCCGACGTCTCGGTTTTATAGTAAACGAGGAGAAGTCGGATCTGGTGCCGTCCAAGTCATTCACTCATCTGGGAATGAGCTTCGAGACGCACAACAATCTCGTTCGTCTGCCGTTAACCAGAGCGAAATTAGTCAGTTGTTACGCTCGCTATTGTCTGCACGCAGACAAAGTCACAGCGAGAGAATTTATGAGACTGATAGGTCTGTGCGGAGCCGCTGCGGATCTCATTCCGATGGGGCGGTTACGCACGCGTCCTCTCCAAATTTTCTTGACTCAGAATTGGAGTGTGAAAATTCATTCGCTCGACGTAGACGTTCTCTTGTCAGATCAAGTGAAACGAGAGATTCAGACTTGGGCAAACATTCAGTGGTTAACTCAGGGAGTTCCGCTGCAGTTGCCGGATCCGAGTTTTACCATTATGACGGATGCCAGTCAAACAGGTTGGGGTGCATCATTGATCCCAACGGATTCGAGATGTCAGGGTCTTTGGGCTCCGCAATTCCTGTGCAAGCACATAAACATCAAGGAAATGATGTCAATTTGGCTTGCGTTACATCATTGGATGGACATTATTCACAATGCTCATGTCCAAATCCTATCCGACAATACGACAGTAGTGGCGTATATACGGAATCAGGGAGGCACTCATTCAGTTCCGTTGTTCAATCTAACGGAAAGAATCCTTCTGTTTGCGCTAGAACATCAGGTTCTTCTTTCGGTCCGTCATATACCGGGTCGTCTGAATGTGCTAGCAGACTCCCTTTCACGAAAGGGTCGCTTGTTGCCGTCGGAGTGGACTCTCAACAAACAAGTATTCAATCAGATTTGCTACCAATGGGAACGGCCAATGATAGACTTATTTGCGACACATCTCAACAATCAGTTGCAGACGTATGTGTCTCCGTGTCCGGATCCAAGAGCATTTGCAGTAGACGCTCTGTCGATCCCTTGGGACGGAATGATAGGATATGCGTATCCTCCAGCGCCGTTAATTCAAGTATTGTTAAAGATAAAACAATCTCAATGCAAGATTCTGTTGGTAGCATCTCTGTCGCCACAGAGACCGTGGATAAATCTACTCAGGTGTCTGTTGTGGGACCTACCGCAAAAGCTTCCTCCACGGGAGGATCTTCTTTCGCAGGGGAAATCGCGTCAACTCTATCACAACCCGCAAGGTCTCAACCTTCACGTTTTTCCGTTGTGCGGTCCTTCTTGCATGGCAAGCACTTTACAGGACGAGCAGTGGACGCGATTTCTAACTGTAGGAGGACCTCCTCTTCGCTAAACTATGCGGCTAAGTGGAAGGTTTTTCGTCGTTGGTGTAGGGATCATTCTGTAGATATTTTTGATCCCTCTATACCAGACATTGCAAACTTTCTAGTATACTTGTTTGACGAAATCAAACTGCAGCCTGTTACTATTAAGGGTTATAGGTCTATGTTATCTGATACCTATGCACATCATGATAGTTTATAAATTGGATCTAATGTCTCTTTATCTAAGTTGGTTAGAAACTTCTCGATAAATAGACCCAGAACTCTTAGATTAATTCCTAAATGGAATTTAGCTTGGGTTCTTCTTAAATTGAAGGAAAAGCCATTTGAACCTCTTGGAAAATAGTAGATTTCAAATTCTTATCTTATAAGACAGCTTTTCTCTTAGCTTTCTCTTCTGCTAGAAGAGTCAGTGAGCTTCATGCACTGTCGGTGGATGATCCTCACTATCGTAGTGTCGGGAACACTATCACCTTCACTACTAATGTGGGCTTTTTAGCTAAGAATCAGGCTCCTAATAAATATCCGGAACCTATTGTTATTAAGGCTCTTCCGTCTTCAGACGGGCGTAGGCCTTTACTCTGTCCTGTTAGAGCGTTACGTATCTATAAACAGAGATCTCAGTTTATCAGAAAGGGACGGAAACGTTTCTTTCTGTCTTTGATGCCTAATAGAAGGGACATTTCGGTCCATTCTATTGCTAGATGGATTCAATTAACTATCCGTACTGTTTATGAGAGTTTATCTTCTTCTCAGCAGTCTGTGCTTAAGATTTCCGCTCATGAAGTAAGAGCTCTTGCCACTTCTTGGGCTTATGCTAATAGTGTTGCTATTACAGATTTAATGAAGGCTGCTTATTGGTCTCAGCCATCCACATTCACAAATTTTTATCTCAGAAATATTGAGTCCATTTCTGGAGACCTGCATTGTTTAGGTCCGTTATCTGTTGCTCAGAATGTCGTCCACTAAACAGTTGCAACTATAGTTATGCAGGCTTTCTGTTCCGGCAGTGACTCCATCCGGCTGCCCTCTTCGCTCTGGGCTATTTGACCAAGGGGAAGGGGGGGGGGGGTGTTCCCTTAGGTCACCTGCTTTGTAGTGAAAAGCAAGGGAATGCCTCCTCCAAGTCAGTATTTCTGAGTCGCTTCCGGGATGGTTTTAAAGTGTAATATTAATGTTAAAATTCATTCATGTCTTATTTTTAAAGTGTAGCTCGGTGTGAAGCATTTGTATATGTCAAGTGTCAAACGGGCTTTAATATACAATACTCGGACACTTTTAAAAGATTATAAAGAGTCTCAATTCTCTGGACTACTTTATTTATTGGCTTACTTTAAAAATAATTAGTATAAGGGTTATACTGGATGTTAATAGAGAACATGAATATTATTGTGCTCAATTATTAAGGGTATTGTATCTTTCTAATTTAATATTAAATAAGAAAGATACATGTAAAGCCTAATACTCCTTTTCTCCTTAAGGGGTTACCTCTTTATTATATAGTTGAGCTTATTGGATTTTCCTCTATGTCCTAGGCCCTCCAGCCTTTTTTCTATTCAGCTAAGTCTGGGTCATTGGTACAGTATAAAAATGTTGAAAAATTTATAGTAATTTATATATTTTTTATACTTACCAATGACCCAGACGGGGATGGCCCTCCCAGGAGTTGGGAACTCTTGCCTCCCCGCTGAGTACATAGCGCTGACCAGGCACTGTCAGTAAGAATGATAATTGGCGCCAATTTCGGGACGTCCTTGACACTGCGCATGCACAGTGGGGGCGTAGTATGGAGGTCCTATAGGACATGATTTCTTTTGGTTTTGGATGCAAATTTTGGGGATTGGGGGGCAAAATTTGTGTTTGGCCCTGGTTTTGTTAGAGTTAGCACCAGCTAAGTCTGGGTCATTGGTAAGTATAAAAAATATATAAATTACTATAAATTTTTTAACTTTTTGCACAGAACTTCCATATGAAAGCTCTGATTTGATTAATTTTTTGTATGAATGTTTAGTACCATGGGATACATCACATATAATACGGGTTTTTTTCTCGTGCGTAAATTATGCAAATTAGACTAACTTTGATGTTTTTTGGTGTTACTTTCAGCACTGTAAGTGCAAATGCCAATACGGCTCGGGCTAGAGGCCGTATTTATGAACTGATCTTTACGAAACTCCTTGGGTACCTTTGTTATCACCGTGGGACGAGAACGAGTGTTTTGGGGTCCGGTCTGAAATTCAAGATGGCCGATGGCAGCCATTTTGTACAAAATTTGGTGCAATCAGATTTTTGCACAGAACTTCCATATGAAAGCACTGATTTGAGTAATTTTTTGTGTGAATGTTTAGTACCATGGGATACATCACATATAATACGGGTTTTTTTCTCGTGCAGAAATTATGCAAATTAGATGAACTTTGATTTTTTCAGTGCTACTTGCACACAGTAAGTACATATGTCAATACGGCTCGGGCTAGAGTCTGTATTTATGAACCGATCTTCATGAAACGTCTTGGGTATCTTTGTTATCACCTTGGGACGAGAACAAGTGTTTCTGGGTGCGGTCCAAAATTCAAGATGGCTGCCAGTGGCCATTTTGTACCGAAATTAGGTCTAATCAGTTTTTTGTACACAACTTATATACGGCTCAGGCTAGAGGCCGTATTTATGAACCGATCTTTACGAAACTTCTTGGGTACCATTGTTATCACCGTGGAATGAGAACGAGTGTTTTGGGGTGTTGTCCGAAATTCAAGATGGCCACCAGCAGCCATTTTGTACCAAAATTAGTGCAATCAGTCTTTTGTACAGAACTTCTGTATGAAAGTTCTGATTTGAATAAATTTTTGAATGAATGTTTAGTAACATGGAATACATCACATATAGTACGGGTTTTTTTCTTGTGCTGAAATTATGCAAATTAGACTAACTTTGATCTTTTTTGGTGTTACTTTCAGCACTGTAAGTGCAAATGCCAATACGGCTCGGGCTAGAGGCCATATTTATGAACCGACCTTTACGAAACTCCTTGGGTACCTTTGTTATCACCGTGGGTCGAGAACGAGTGTTTTGGGGTCCGGTCCGAAATTCAAGATGGCCGATGGCAGCCATTTTGTACAAAATTTGGTGCAATCAGATTTTTGCACAGAACTTCCATATGAAAGAGCTGATTTGAATAATTTTGTGTGTGAATGTTTAGTACCATAGGATACATCACATATAATACGGGTTTTTTTCTCGTGCAGAAATTATGCAAATTAGATGAACTTTGATTTTTTCAGTGCTACTTACACACAGTAAGTACACATGTCAATACGGCTCGGGCTAGAGTCTGTATTTATGAACTGATCTTCACGAAACATCTTGGGTACCTTTGTTATCACCTTGGGACGAGAACGAGTGTTTCTGGGTGCGGTCCAAAATTCAAGATGGCTGCCAGTGGCCATTTTGTACCGAAATTAGGTCTAATCAGTTTTTTGTACACAACTTCTATACGGCTCAGGCTAGAGGCCGTATTTATGAACCGATCTTCATGAAACTTCTTGGGTACCTTTGTTATCACCGTGGGATGAGAACGAGTGTTTTTGGGTGTGGTCCAAAATTCAAGATGGCCACCAGCAGCCATATTGTACCAAAATTAGTGCAATCAGTCTTTTGTACAGAACTTCTGTATGAAAGTTCTGATTTGAATAAATTTTTGTATGAATGTTTAGTAACATGGAATACATCACATATAGTACGGGTTTTTTTCTCGTGCAGAAATTCTGCAAATTTGATGAACTTTTATTTATCCAGTGCTACTTATACACTGTAAGTGCACATATCAATACGGCTCGGGCTAGAGGCTGTTTTTATGAACCGATCTTCACAAAACGTCTTGGGTATCTTTGTTATCACCTTGGGACGAGAACGAGTGTTTCTGAGTGCGGTCCAAAATTCAAGATGACTGCCAGTGATCATTTTGTACCGAAATTAGGTCCAATCAGTTTTTTGTCACAACTTCTACACAGCTCATATTTGTGAACTGATCTTCACGAAACTTCTTGGGTACCTTTGTTTTCACCTTGGGACAGGAATGAGTGTGTTTTGGGGTGCCTTTGTTATCACTGTGCTATGAGAACAAATATTTTGGGGTTCAGTCAGACCCACTCTGGGACTCAAAGATTTTTTTCTAGTTTAGCATCTGACTGTCACCCACCTTTACAATACTTTACCTATACATTTGTTACAGGCAACGGTCAGTATTTATGTACAGACCGTTACAAAACTTTATATGTACCTTTGTTTTCAGGTCATTACCTAGATGATTGTCATTGCTGTGTCACATACTATACATGTACATGTCTTTGTCTTGACAAGTTGAGCTACAGTGTCATTGACACTTTCATTTGGTTTTTTATGCGTTTTGGTCAATTTCAAGAAGGAAAAAAAAAAAAATTTTAGGCTGAAAATATTTTGTTTAGGACTTCGAAAATTTCCGAACAAAAATAAAAAAAAATCTGTTTTTTATGCGTTTATCTCAATTTTGGGACGTAAAAGTGCAGGAACTGTAAATAGAAGGAAAATCCTGTGTATTGTGTGGGCACAACTGCATCATCTAGTTGGTATATGCTTTTCTTTGGAGGGGCGTATGCAGCTTATTCAAGTCAAGTCCCTAGTTTGATATTTAGACTATCATGTCAGGTGAGCGCCTTCAGGCCCCCTGGGGCCTCTTGTTTTGATATAGTCCTCTCTTGGAACAATGTCTACTTCAAGTTTGATGACCATCGTTATCTGATGAAAATTGTCAGAGCCCTGCCCCCCCCCCCCCCCCCCCCCCCCATATGCCCCCACCCCTCCCCCTTTGTCATTTAGGCAATTTTTTCCAAAAAGCATTTTGAAGGACTGGGAGTTATTACATGCTAAATAAAAATTGACTCCTATAATCCCCTTCCTTCCTCTCAATTAAATTAATCCTTCATTCAATTCATCTTAGTTTGGACTAGTCCATGTTAATCTTTTCTCATGAGATAATATACATGTATTGGTAAACAATGTTATTCTTACCATCATCGTGCTGTGTTTATACAAGCTGAGTTCAACATTTTGAGGATATTATTCAACTGATTAATTAGTTCTGGGCCAACAATAGGCTTCAAGAGATTTTAGGTATTTGAGATATCCAAGGTTTTGAAGGTGAAAAATTAATTAGTTTGTACACTCGGATAGTTGGGACTGACGAATGACTTCTGGTTATGGGGGTGGAGGAGGGGGTGGGATGAGGTATTCCAGTTTTTGAAGTGCTGAGTTGTTGAGACTTCAATATATATTGTTGGAAGTAAATCTCCTATTTAGAGAATATCATGTGAACAATGCTATCTATGAATACATATGCATGTTTTCCTTTTTACTAGAAAATACAATCACTGTTGTGCAGATTTTTTAGAATTACATTGTAATGTTTCTTGCAATGAAGTAAAATGTTACAAAAATGAGAATTTTTCATTTTATTTTTTAAATGCCCAGAGTTTTATTTTCCTTTTTCATTACTTGTTGACTTGTTATCTTTTCAGGTGCTGTTTTAATGTTTGATATCTTGACAGGATGGAATCCGATTAAAATGTATGATCAATTTGTGTGTTCTGTTATTGTAAGTTTCTTGGGCCATGAGGTTCATTTTCATAATAATTCAACCCAATGTTTTGACATCTAAAGAAGCAATTCTTACTTTGACAAAAATTCTGAATCGATGCCCTAACATGCTGTTATGAGGACATCTTTCTATTGTGAAATAATGATATACTACTCAAAGTTTGCTAAGCACCAAGTATATCCAACTACCTGTTTTACGTTTTAGTTAAAATATTGTAATGAAAAGTGTATATATTTTTTATTTAATTATATCTTTAATGATTTAAGTACAGAAATTAAGATTTTATTTGTGTTTGACATTATTTTTTAGCTTTTGAATACGATAACCATGGAAAATGGATATTAGTGGTAAAAGAGGAAATTTTTCAATTTGCCAAAAAGTTGACGGAGCGAACTGGTATGGGTTCAGTATCGGGTATGAGACCCATTACTGTTAATTACAGCTTGGCAACGCCTTCTCATGCTCCCAATCGGGTTCCTGGTGGTCCTTTGCGTGATGTTGTTCCATTCTTGGACCAGCATGGCACCAAGCTCCTGGACACTTCTTGGCTGGACTGGACAGGCTGAAATTGCAAGCTGCAACTCATTCCAGACATGTTCGGTTGGATTGAGGTCAGGGGATCTTGCTGGCCATTCCACACTCAGTACTCCCCGACAGCATGGGCAACATGAGGACAGGCATTATCGTCCATCAGAATAAATCTATCACCCACTGCACCTGCATACAATCAGACGTGGACATCCAGGATCTTATCAATATACCGCTGTGCAGTCAAGGTACCACGTTTAAGGACACAGAGCTCTGTACGTCCATCCCTGCTGATCCCGCCCCAGATCATGACTGACCCTCCACCATAGCAGTCATGCTCAGCAATGTTGGCTGCATGGAATCGCTCTCCTGGTCTTCTCCATACCCTAGAATGCCTATCTGTATGGTCTAGGCAGTACCTTGACTCATCTGTAAAAAGGACAGGTCGCCAATCTTCTCCGGTCCATTCAACGTGGTCTATGGCCCATTCATATCATGCCTGGCGGTGGTTCTGGGACAGCAGAATGCGAATACATGGTCTTCTCGATCGGAGACCACATTCGTGCAACCTTGCCCAGATAGTCTGCGTCAAAACATTTACCCCGGATGCATTCTGAAGGTCACTGCGAAGCTGTGTTGCTGTGGCAAAGTGGTTCCTACGGGCCGGAATGGTCAAAAAACGGTCTTCAGCTGCAGATGTTGCCCTGTCTCTGCCACCACCATGCCGTCTTACTGGTGTGCCATACTGCTGAAATCTTGCCCAGGCTGTGGTGATCACCGTAAGGTGCACACCAAGGTCTTCACCAACCTGATGATGGGTAGCTCCTTGCTCCACCATCCCTACAGCCCACTACATTTCTGCTTCACACAAATGTCTTCTTACATTTGCATTTGCCATATTCAATCATTAAATCACAAGGGTTTGTGTTGAAATGAAGATTGAATACCCTACACATGTCATGTACATGTAGACAGTACACAAAAACATCATGAAAATCAAGGGTTACATGCTTTCCACAACTGTCACGAAAAGTCTGCCTGTCAAGAGAGCTAATGAATACACTGGCGACCATCTCAATACATTCCTCAATCATATCCACCAAAAATATCGCAAATATGTCAAGCAAATTTCACAATGATGTGTCAAATATTTGGTTCTTAGCAAACTTTGAGTAGTATACATTCACAGATACTGGAAGGGACATTACACTTCAGAAAATAAGTGACCCATTGAGCAATATCTCACAGATTTACACAATTATCTGGTCATATTGCTATCCCAATCAAACACAAATAAAAACTTTCATTGTTCAACTTGTTCGAGGAGACCTTCTCTGTTCAAGGAACAGCTCTTGGAATTTTTATCCAATTTATGTCTTTAAGAATTAAGCTGCCAGTGTTGTCAGGCTATATATCAAGGGTACGCACATGTTCTTGGAATTCTTAAGGCCCTGAATCTGTAGGAAAGTGGTGTTTTGTACAAAGTCCTTGAAATGGGCTTGAATTTTGTCGGTATGACTCAGTAATCATTTTTTTCATAATTGTGCTTAATATCAGTTATATATAATATGAGTTCATAACCGATAAAAAAATAAATTGCTCACCCAGGCTGAAAATATTATTAGTACATAATATTAATGTAACACAATGCATATGTACTTGGAACTGAATAGGCAGTATGAACGTCATACTGATTGGATACTAGTTGTGAATTTGCCACTCACATTTTTAAGCTATTCACTGTTGAGTACTGCCTTGGTGAATTTTGGTATTTCAAACTTTGTTATTGTGTGAAATTTTGTAGGAAGGCAAATCCATAAAGATGAAATAATTTCACTTTAAAGGTAATATGAAGCACATCAACAAAATATGAAATCTTTGAGTTATGGTACCGGCACTTCAGAATGGGCTCTATATGGGCTTCCAGCACACAACCAGTTACTAATAAAACCAAAAGAAAATGAGAGTATTTTTATTCTAGAACCAATGGCACAGACTTAGCTGGTGCAACCGCAATATTATCATTGGCCATACACAAATTTTTAACCCCCCAATCCCCCATATTTGCGTACAATACCGAAATTTAAAAGTCCTATCTGGCCCTCCATACTTTTAGTACTTGTGCAGTACCCAGGAAGAGACCGGAATTAGCACAAAGCATCATTCTTTTGTTTGGCCCAAGTCAGTAAACATTTGAACTGACAACTGTGCAATAAATTCTCATTTTTGAAAATGCCAGACACAAATCAATGATGGTTTTCATGGAATCAACAGTGTAGCAGGATGTTGGAAGTGAATGACGGTGGTTTTGGATGTTCAGGGCTGTAACTTTATAATTTTTATGTAAAATTATGCATGTTTCCCAATTTCGGGAAATAACTCCTTTGTTGTTTTGTTAGTGTTACTTCTCTTCCATCTCCTGAACCCTCCTGTTATACTTCCAAGCTCTTTCCATCTTTTTTATTGAGAATTTTTTATTAAAATTCTTGGGAGTTTAACTTGTTTTACAGAATAGGTATTCTTGCATACCCGCATTGTGTCCTCGGACAAGGCGAACTGCACGTCGATGGTGCACATGTCTTCAACCGACCGCTGTAACCCTGCTTGAGCGGAGCTTGAAAAAGAGTTAGAATGTTGAGCTGACAGTTGCCTGTCGATGCTCCATGGTTCTCTCCGGATACTAGGCTTCCTCCACCTGTAAAACTGTCACGGTCACGATTATCCATTGTGCATAAGTATGTGACCTTAGACTCCAATAAATAAATAAATAATAGTATTCTTGCATCTTCTACCAGATGCATTGTTTTTATGCCCCCCGTCTTAAGTCGGGTGGCATATAGTGATTGAAGTGTGCGTGTGTCCGTCCATCTGTGTGTCCGTCTGTGTGTATGTTTCCGAGCCATTAACTCGAAAACGGTTAGGGCCACAGTCATCAAACTTCACACAATTATAAAGGACCATGGGAGGATGTGTCACACACCATAGCCGGGTTCGTACCTTCAAGGTCAAGGTCACATTTCAAGGTCACACTAAAAATTGGTCAATTTTCGTGTCTCAGCCCTAACTCAGAAATGAATCATAGTACAATTGTTAAACTTTTTACAAATGTAAAGGACAGTCAGAAGGTGTGTCGGGTATAATAGTTTCCACCACATCTGCAAGGTGGAGGTCACAATTGACCTTCATATGTTCAGGGTCACAAATCGTATCTCAAGCATAACTCCCAAACTCATAGGGCTGCAATCATCTAACATCGCTCAATTATAAAGGACAACGGGTGGATGTGTCACACACCACAGCCAGGTCCATAAGGACAAGGTCACATTTCAAGGTCACACTGAACATGGTTAGGGCCACAGTCATCAAACTTCACACGATTATAAAGGACCATGGGAGGATGTGTCACACACCATAGCCAGGTTCGTACCTTCAAGTTCAAGGTCACACTAAAAATCGGTCAATAACTCAGAAACGAATCATAGTACAATTGTTAAACTTTTTACAGATGTTAAGGACAGTCAGAAGGTGTGTCGCATATAATAGTTTCCGCCGCATCTGCAAAGTGAAGGTCACAAGGTGGGGGGAGGGGGGGCATGTGTTACCTTAGTAACATTTTTCTTGTTTCTTCCTGTGAAGATCTAGCTTTGCATCAGGTGGTTTTTGATCGGTTACTGACTTTGGACCTCTGTTGTGTAGTGCATGGAGGTTTTTTATTCCCCCCGACTTGAGTCGGGTGGCATATAGTGATTGAAGTGTGCGTGTGTCCGTATATCCATGTGTGGTTGTGTCCGAGCCAATAACTTGAAAACTGTTAGGGCCACAGTCATCAAACTTCACACAATTATAAAGGACCATGGGAGGATGTGTCACACACCATAGCCAGGTTCGTACCTTCAAGATCAAGGTCACATTTCAAGGTCACACTAAAAATCGGTCAATATTCGTGTCACAGCCATAACTCAGAAACGAATCATAGTACAATTGTTGAACTTTCAACAAATGTTAAGGACAGTCAGAAGGTGTGTCGTGTATAATAGTTTCTTATCAACCTACCTTACAATTGTTTACTACAGGCTTGCACTACAGTGGAAGACCCTAACTTGGATAAAATACTCTCTATTTTAATCTTTCCCAAGAGATTTGGGAAAGAAAAGTGGTGTAAAAACACCACAAAAAAATAAGCCAAAATTGGGTCGAGCGCCATCGGCGCACACCCAGTAAGAGACGCTCTTCTCTTAGTACAATTCCATGACTTCCGTTAAGCAGTGCACAAGCTGTCATCAAACCATTCTTTTTTTGTCCGGGCAACGTGGTTGACATGTCGTCATCTTTGCATTACGATACAGTGATAATTCAACTCGTCGATAATGGTTTTCCTGTGACTGGATTATGGATCTGAAGACTGTATAATAACAGGACTGTGTTTTATATATTCTCGTTAATATTTTCAACCACATTCTCATTGTATTTTATTTATATGTTCCGTTTTCACGAATGTTTTTTCGACATCGTGTCAATGCAGTTTGGCAATGAAATTTTTCGGTTGATAAATTTTATTGTTGTTATTGGAGTTAGGTGTCAATGAGGGACTGTATGGACGGGATTTCTTCACTCTGGTGAGGGCTGAATTTCTGTTTTTTAGGTCCCTGTCAGCCGTCAGGGTTCTGTTTTGTACCCACCGGTTATTTTTTTCTGCCATCTTCTCTCGTAGTTGAGGGTGTTCTTCTACTTTCTGTATCTGTTGAGTTCACCTTTTTCTTCTACTGCTCTCACCTCTGTTATTTCCAGTTCGGTTCCTTTAGGGCAATTCCTTTTGCCCTTGCCTTTGGTGCGTTCTCGTGGCTGCTCCTCCTGCACCCACAGGGGTGGGGAACGCTGTCGTTTCGGGGCCTCCTGACCTGACCACATCTGGTGTGAGTTATACCTCCTCCGTGAGGGATGTGCAGCTCCTCCCGCACCTGCAGAGGGTGGGGAATGCTGTCGTTTCGGGGCCTACCGACTCGACTACATCTGGTGTGAGTTATACCCCCTCCGTGGGGGATGTGCAGCTCCTCCCGCACCCGCGGGGGATGGGGAATGCTGTTATTTCGGGGCCTCCCGACTCGACCACATCTGGTGAGAGTTATTCCCCATCCGTGGGGGATATGTAGTTTTTTTTTACCGTGGTGGATACTGTGGGAGCTGTTGGATTTCTGGTGAAGAGATGCCTGGTTCCGTGACTATGCGCCCTCTCCAGTTGACATCGGTGGCTGTCACTAGGGTTGTGACTCCTCCCTTGGAGGCCGAGCTAGGTGGCTCTCTCCCCTTTTCGGCCAGTTCCAACAGCCCCCGTCGTATCTGCTGCTACTGCTGTTCCGTCTACAACGTCATTGAGCACTGTTTTTAGCCAGCCTGTGCTTATCCCTGCAAGAGCCTGCAGAGAGGTCTGTAGTGTGGTTGTGGGGTATCGGCCTCAGCCTTTCCTGACTTCAACTCGACGAAGTCGGAAGTGGTTGCCAACTGAACCCCCTGCTGTGTGCTCTCAGCCGTTGAGCACAGCAGTTTTATACCTGCAGGGTTCTGCAGTGGTGGAAGTGGCTGCCGGCTGAAACCTCTACTGTGGTCTCTGTGCCGTGGAGTACCACAGTTTTGTCATTGGCGTTTCCGTCCACTCATTCTGGTCACACGAGTGGTTTCCAGGCACCCCTATGGCGCCGACCCCCGGGATTGGAAACAGGCCGCTTTCTGATCCCCCTGGTGTGCCTACACCATGGGGGGCGTCGGCTGGTTTTCCCACGATGGGCTATGTGTCATCCGACTCCAGGGAGGAGTCAGACATCCTTGATGTCAAGAGCCAGCAGTCTTCTGACTTGGGGGCAGCTCTTGACTTTGTGTTTGGGTTCCTTCTGGATCTCAAACCATCAAACTAGCCGACAGTGTCAGCCAGGCCGCGATCATCGGTCGCGCACCTACAGCCTGTGGAGCAACATGCTTCTGGGCATCTTCGACCGTGCCAGTCAGTAGAGGTGGTTGAAGCATTTTCAGCCTTGGACTCTCAGCTGAGTTCCAAGGCTATGAAGGCTCCGTTCTTCACCAGGGTTGACACTTTTTTGACTCTGGTGCGTTATCGTTACTACGATTTTGCCAATCCGTCAGTCTGCCAGACTGTGACGGTTTTGGATCAGGACTCCAATTCCCTCGGGCTTTCCAAACCCAAGTCTCCTGTCATTCCTATGACAACTCTGGAGTCCATGTTGGGCTTATCGAGAGAAATGCTGGGTATCCTTTCTCCGATCACGCCGTCTCTGCCTTAGCTGCTTATCTGCCCCCAGATAGGTTTGACGATGTACAGGCTCCTTTGCGTGTCCAAGGCGCTCATGCATCTTACTCACACGCATGCCTGTAAAATGGCTATTTTGGAACTAGTTTGAAGGGACTTGTGCTGGACACAAGCCGATCCCTTCCTGAGGGGCAGCGCGCTGCTCTTCGATCTGCTTCTTTGGCAAGTCTGCTATTGTTCCATGGTTCTGTGTCGACGGTCCAAAGGTCAGCTGCTGCTTCGTCAGCTTAATCAGCCTTCTAGGGGAGGCAGAGGCTGTTCAAAGCCTAACAAGTACCCTTCTGCTTCCTCTGCGAAGCAAAGGGCTGATCCTTCTGCCACCGCTTCTACTTCTTACTCATGGGGTAAGAGTAGATGTTGTTCGGTCCAGGCTACCAATATCATTCCAGAGGTACCCCACACTGTCCAGAGTGCCTCTTTCAACCACAGTTCCTTCAGACGTTTTACGTCGGGAAGTTTTGTCCACAGAGATAGACAATCTCCTGGCAAAGGGGGCGATCGAGGTTGTCAAAACATTCAGTCAGTGAGGTTTTATTCCTGCCTGTTCTTGGTGCCGAAAAAGGATGTCCTCCTCCGACCGGTTATCGATCTCAGTATCCTGAACCAGTCTATCATTGCTCCCAAAGTTCAGCATGGAGACTTTCAGGTCGTTCCGCCATTCCATTCACCAGGGAGATTTCGCTCCCAGCATTGACCTGCGAGACGCTTACTTTCACGTTCCGATTCATCGGGCGTCGCGGAAGTATCTCAGGTTCGCTTTTCTAGGTGAGTTTACCAGTTCAAGGCCATGCCTTTCGGCCTCAACCTGGCTCCTTGGGCCTTCAGCCGACTGATGTCGCATGTGATAGACTTCCATCGCACACAGTCCAGGGTGATTACTTTTTCATATCTAGACAATATCCTCCAGAGGCATGCCAATGCTGCCTTACTGGAGTTGGATGTCGACAGTCTGTTGAGCTTGCTCACGTCGCAAGGATTCAGAGTCAACGAGGAGAAGTCGGATCTGGTCCCTTCTCAGTCGTTTTGTCATCTGGGAATGGCCTTCCACACTCAGTTCAATATGGTGGCGGTTCCCCAGGCCAGGGCTGTGATTCTCTCAGCTTTTGCTCTGACTCTGTTGAAATGCTACCTTCTCCTTTTATCTGCGACAGTTGCAGGAGCTGACAGAGGACCTTTGTCCTACGGGCCCTCTTTCTTCAGCTCAGGCTGTTGTCTATCCCAGCCATTCAGCTTTTTACAGGGTCATTTCCAGCTCCGTGCTGTTACTGCCCTTTCTGTCTGTGTGTCGCACATCACCATACGCCTCATCTTTCATTGTCTTTTACTAATGTTTGTGATGCTATGGTTTGATAGGGATCTCTTCCTCTGTCCACTGTTCCAATGCAATTGTGATGGTTGGTTATGTGATTCCCTCCATCCTATTGTCTATTCAGCCTGTAGTAAACAATTGTAAGGTAGGTTGATAAGAAATATAAAGTTTATAGTAAATTTCCTTTCTTATTATACCTACTGCAATTGTTTACATGGAGGCCCTCCCATCTATTTATTCAAGCAAGAATCCTTCCTCCCGCTGATCACATACCTCCTATGTTGGCGGGCTGAAAAGAATGGTTTGATGACTGCTTGCACACTGGTTAACGTAAGTCGTGGAATTGTACTAAGAGAAGAGCGTCCCTTACTGGGTGTGCACATGGCGCTCGACCCAGTTTTGGCTTATTTTTTCGTGGTGTTTTTACACCACTTTTCTTTCCCAAATCTCTTGGGAAAGATTAAACAGAGAGTGTTTTATCTGAGTTAGGGTCTTCCACTGTAGTGCAAGCCTGTAGTAAACAAGTGCGGTAGGAATAAGACAAGAAATTTACTATAAAATTTATATTTCCGCTGCATCTGCAAGGTGAAGGTCACAAGGGGAGGTCACAAGGGGGGGGGGAGGAGTGCATGTGTGACCTTAGTAACATTCTTCTTGTTTTTCAAGGTTCAGTTTCGGTTTTACTTTTTTAAAACCTCTGTTTCGGTTCGGTTTTTTGGTATTATTTCCAGGCCCTTCAATTAATCAAAATCACTATCGTTTTACTAGAAAAGATCATAGAAATGTCACCTGAGAGCTATTTAAAGTGTGCTATGTCCTACTGGCAGTACTGGGACATAGCACACTTCACTAGCACTCAGTTGGGGGCGCGGTGGCATTGCAGTAACAAGTACTCGTCAGCTCACCAAAGTTAAGCAATGTCGAGCCTGGTTAGTCCTTGGATGGGTGACTGTCTAAGTGATCAATTCAGACTCCTGTGTTATTTTGTGTTCAGTTTTAATCTTGATAAAAGAAATAATTTGGACTTGTAGCTTTTCTGTTATGTTTAACATCACCATAATTCACTGTCCTGTTCCTCGATCCCTCACTGGACCTCTCGCCTTCTTTCGAAGTGCTGAGTATGATCTCTCCCTCATGTTGTTATGTGCAAAATAAAATGGATTAACAGCATCAACGAGTATCACATGGGGAATAAATGGTCAAAGTAAATAACCCTATATAATTTTGATTATTATTTTATTTCATGCATTTAATATGAGATAAATATGACGGAAATAAAAAATAAAAAAAAACAAAACCTGTTCACATGTTCCGACACTCGCCTAATTTCATTCAGCCCACACTCACTGGCCATAGTCATTCATGTGTAGGCCCAACCGGCTATTCTCACAGTCGGGGTATGACTTATACAAGGAAGTAGTCGCAGGGAGGTATTTTGGCTGAAAATATTGGGTGCGACGTATATGTGGGTGCGACTTACTGACATAATTATATGAAAATAATCACATTTGGACTTGCCCATTCTGCTGGCGTTTGCTGCCATTTTCAAAATGAGTTTACGAGGGGGGTCATTGCAAATTTCAAAGTTTAACGTATGCAAAAACCGTATGGACATTTTTTTTGTGCCTCTCGGTTCGGTTTCTCGGTTTGTGGCAAAAACTGAAACCGAACCCAAGTTTCCGGTTTTTAGCTCACCTACATCTATAAGATGTGGTGAGCTATTGTGATAACCTCGGGCGTCGGCGTCCGGCGTGTCCAATATTGTAAGATTTAATGTTAAGGTAAATTTCTCAAACATCAGTGGGCTCAGGCCTTTGATATTGCATATGTAGGTTGTAGGGGACTATTAGAACAGTATTTAACCCTGAAACTACGACTTTTTTCCAAATTTCAGCTAAAATTTTCTGCCAAAAGTTGTAAGAATTTGCGTTTAGGTGTTGTAAGAATTTGTGTTAAAGTCAGCTTTTGTGCAGATTGTGCTGGTTTAACTTCTCATTACTGTTGATTTTCATATTTCAATAACAACTGTAGGTATTAACCCTACTGTATGCAGAAATTTAACGAAAATTTTCTTTTTTTTCACTCAAAATTTTCATGTTTTTCTCGGACTTAGTAAATTTTAAGTTGTAAAACTTTGTAAACTTTATGTTTAGGTGAGTTGTGTTTCTATGTGTCTTTCCAGGCAATTAATATTCTACACTTGGGTTACTGAACTCCATTGCAGTAATATTTAACCCTCATTACATGCATATTTGAGGAATTTGAGGCTGATTTTCTGCCAAAACTTGTTGTAAGAATTAGCGTTTAGGTGTTGTAAGAATTTGCGTTAAAGTCAGCTTTTGTGCAGATTGTGGTGCTTTAACTTCTCATTACTGTTGATTTTCATATTTCAATAACAACTGTAGGTATTAACCCGACTGTATGCAGAAATTTAACCGAAATTTTCTTTTTTTTCAGTCAAAATTTTCATATTTTTGTCAGACTTAGTAAATTTTAAGTTCTAAAAGTTTGTGTTAAGCTGAGGTGTTAAGCTGAGTTCTCGAAGATCAGTAGGCTCAGGCCTTTGATATTGCATATGTAGGTTGTAGGGGACTATCAGAACAGTATTTAACCCTGATACTATGACTTTTTTCCAAATTTCACCTAAAATTTTCTGCCAAAATTTGTTGTAAGAATTTGCGTTCAGGTGTTGTAAGAATTTGCGTTAAAGTCAGCTTTTGTGCAGATTGTGCTGCTTCAACTTCTCATTACTGTTGATTTTCATATTTCAGTAACAACTGTAGGTATTAACCCTACTGTATGCAGAAATTTAACAGAAATTTTCTTTTTTTTCACTCAAAATTTTCATGTTTTTCTCGGACTTAGTAAATTTTAAGTTGTAAAACTTTGTAAACTTTGTGTTTATGTGAGTTGTGTTTCTATGTGTCTTTCCAGGCGATTAATATTCTACGCTTGGGTTACTGAACTCCATTGCAGTAATATTTAACCCTCATTACATGCATATTTGAGGAATTTGAGGCTGATTTTCTTCCAAAACTTGTTGTAAGAATTAGCGTTTAGGTGTTGTAAGAATTTGCGTTAAAGTCAGCTTTTGTGCAGATTGTGGTGCCTTCACCTCTCATTACTGTTTATTTTCTCATTTCAATAACAACTGTAGGTATTAACCCTACTGTATGCAGAAATTTAACTGATTTCTTTTCTTTTTTTCAGTCACAATGTTCACGTTTTTGTCGGACTTACTCAATTTTAAGTTCTAAAAGTTTGTGTTAAGGTGAGATGTTAAGGTGAGTTCTGTTTCTATGTGTCTTTCCAGGCAATTGATATTGTACCCATGGATTACTGAACTACATTGCGGTAACGTTGCGCCCTTATTACATACATATTTGAGGAATTTAATGGGGATTTTTGGGCCTTATATTCACTTTCTTTAAAAAAAATTTTTTTTAACTTTTTTTTTTTATTTAATACTTTCTCATACTTGTTACTAGTAACATTAAGGCTTATCTTAGTTGTTGATGTGATGTATTTTTGTTGGGACTTATAGTCACTTTCTTGAACAAATGTTTTTCCACAACTCCTCTTTAACCAATGAATGTACTTCAATTACAATTTCAGTGATTTATGAAAGCCTTTCCTAATTCTTATTTATGATTTAATACCTGGCCTTACGATTCATATTCTTAATCATAAACATTTCTAAAAGAAAAAAATGCTTTTATATCCAATGATTCTATGTTGAATTGATATATAATAAATGCAGAAATATAGACTTTCCAAAGCCATCACATAAACCACATTAATCATTTGATGCCTAGTTAATGATTTATATTAACTAAATATTAGGCATGTTACATTGGAACGACATTATTAAGCGCGAATGTAGGTGAGCGTTGGGATGTAACATCCCTCTTGTTCCTCTTGACGTTTGTTCAATAACGTTTTGGATAGGTATTAATTCAGTGTTTAGTTAATAACACTGATTGTTTTCTCTCTTAGGATACATAGTATATCTTATTCCGGTAGTTTAGCTTTAATTAGGTAGTGCTTGTCCACACTTTGGCTCTTGGGCTCATGAGGTTCCCTTGGGATACTTAGGGTTCATTGAAAATTTTTTGAGAGTTTTTTTTAATTTATTTCAAAATTTTTTGTGATTGCCTATGTTATGTATCCTTGCGATGTTTATATATTCTGTATTATTATTGGGAGTGCAGTGGACTTGCGATTTTGGCTTAATTATTATTGTATCTATTATAATAATTGGTACTTAGTGTAAGTCCAGGAAGCCTTGGATTTAAATGCTTGTTGTTTGCTGGTAGTCATGGCACTCCTTCAATACTTGTATTATGGGATGCAAACATTGGAAACGGGTGTCAGCCTGTGTGGTGAGCGGTGAAATTCCAGTGTCGGTGCTTTCACCGCAGGCAAGTACTAGTCTTTCAGTCTCTTTTTCAGAGGAACAATAACATGGGGATGGTACTTTGACACCTGTCCATTAAGTGCTGCCATCATCGCACTCTGATGAGCCCTGCTCTGATGAGTAAACAGAGCTAGCTGCCTAGGTGCTCATGATATTTAGCAGGGGATTAAGGTCTCTAGTTAGTTTGCTTAATCCTCTGCATGCAGCCAGCTTGACCAGTGAAGCGGTCGTCCCTATATGGGAGCCGGAATGCCGGGTAGGTTCATTGTGGTCGAGTAGTATAACATGGGTAGAGCGAGCACCTCATAAAATAAAACTCACCCAGCGACGATGGCAAAAGGAGAAGCCTGAAAGTTTCTCTACAGGATGTTCGGAGAGAACTGGGGTCAGATCGCGAGTTGGAGAATCCTCTCCATCCTGTTAGCAGTCTGGGTCGACTGTGTCTGTTGTGAGAAACTACACTGAGTCGGAACATGCATTGGGATGCTCCTTCCACACTGTAGCTAGGATCGGCTGAGGTTATAGCTTCTTCTTCTTACATTGAAGTGCACGTAAAGGGGATTAGCCTACAAGTTTCTCAGCAGGATACTTGGTGAGGTCTGGGGTTAGATCGCAAGTTGGAGAGCATTCTCCGTCCCGTTAGCCGTGGTTGACTGTTTTCTGTCGTGAGAAACTTCAATGAGTCGGAACACCCGTCCAAAATGTGCGAGTCGGGACCCTCCATTCACACTTCAGCCAGGTCGGTTGTTATTATGGCTTCCTCTTCTTTCATGGAAAAGCATGCTAAGGGGTAGAAACCTACAAGTTTCTAAACAGAATGCGCAGTGAGGTCTGGAGTCAGATCGCGAGCTGGAGAACCCTTTCCGTTCCGTCAGCAGTCAGGGTCGACTGTTTCCGCTTCGAGAAACTTTAGTGAGTTGACTGTTTTCTGTCGTGAGAAACTTCAATGAGTCGGAGCACCCGTCGCGAAATGTGCGAGTTTGGACCCTCCTTCCACACTTCAGCTGGGGTCGGCTGTTATTATGGCTTCCTCTTCTTCCATGAAAAAGCACGCTAAGGGATAGACGCCTACAAGTTTCTAAACAGAATGCTCAGCGAGGTCTGGAGTCAGATCGCGAGCTGGAGAACCCTTTCCATTCCATCAGCAGTCAGGGTCGACTGTTTCCCTTTCGAGAAACTTTAGTGAGTTGGGATGTCCGTTCACACTTGCGGTCCAGGACGCTCCTTCCACTCTGCAGCCAGGGCCGCGGGGCCGGTTGCAGCTATGGCTTCTTCCTCTGCTTCATCGATGAAACACGTTAGACCGCAGACTAGCTGTCCAACTGCGCTTGTTCAGGATGTTCCACCGAGGTGTTCCCAGTCGTCGCCACCGAAGTCTGATTAACCTGCAGCTAGTGGTTCGAGGCATTTTTATACGGGACATGCGTTGAAAGATCTGGGGTGAGATCTCGGTCCTATGTCGATGAGCAGCATATGGTGAAGAAGTGGATAACCACTGCTCTGCAAGCCCCATTCACAGACCTGCTGCTGCAGATTGCGCAGCTTATCACAGCATCCCGGTAGACACAGGTTCAGCCGTCAGCAGTCTCCGGTAGTGAGCTGTCGGACTGCTGGCTTGGTCCAGTCATCTGTACATTCGGATGGTGTTGACCATGTTTTTTCAGATGGAACATTCAGATGGTGAGAGGGCTACGGAGGTTGATTCTCCATTCCTCATGGAACAGCACATTAAGACTATGAATTCTATTCATAAGTTCTTTCGAATCTTGTTCCATCTGAACAAAAGTCTGCGTTTGCTAAGCAAAAAACAGCTTTATCTACCGGGTGAAGGAAAGATGAAGATCTTTCCTTTCCGGATCTTTCTGCTCAGGTGTTGAATGCCTTTGATCCGCTTAACAACGCCTCCCTTGGCCAAGCAGTAGTATAAGAAAAACAATGATCTATTATTTACGAATAGAAGATCGATAGCTCATAGTTATGCTGAGATAGCTGTCCTGTTTGGAATAGATCCGTTAGAAGGAATAAGTATGTCTTTTCATTCTTGGTGTTGTATTCCTAGGTGTGAGAGGCATTTAGTTCTATTGTTGACACCATAGTAGCCTTATGTACTGTTGGAGCGGTCTTTTCTCATACATTAGTTGCTAACGTCATAAGTCTCCATTTAGTGAGCTGTCTAAGGCCGCAGGGTAACACACAGATATCTGTCTTCACTGATTTATGACTTTTAATCTGATAGCTACGCTGAGGCCGCTATCTTTTTGGAGTAAGGCTGTTAGAAGGAAAGATTACATTCTTTCCTTCTTGGTGTGGTATTCCTTGGCATCACAGGCATTTAGTCCTATTGTTGTCGCCTTAGTTTGTCTTATGTGAATTAAGAGCGGTCTGTTTATATAACATTATCGGCTAACGTCATAGTGGCCTTGTATACTGCTCAAAGTTTGCTAAGCACCAAGTGTATGCAACTACCTGTTTTATGTTTTAGTTGAATTATTATAATGAAAAGTGTATATATTTTTTATTTAATTATATCTTTAATGATTCAAGTACAGAAATTAAGATTTTATTTGTGTTTGTCATTATTTTTTGGCTTTTGAATACGATAGCCATGGAAAATGGATATTATTGGCAAAAGAGGAAATTTTCCAAATTTGACAAAAAGTTGACAGAGCGAACTGGTATGGATTCAGTATCGAGTATGAGTCTCATTACTGTTAATTACAGCTTGACAATGCCTTCTCATGCTCCCAATCAGGTTCCCGGTGGTCCTTTGTGGAATGTTGTTCCATTCTTGGACCAGCATGGCACCAAGCTCCTGGACATTTCTTGCTGGACTGGACGGGCTGAAATTGCAAGCTGCAACTCATTCCAAACATGTTCGATTGGATTGAGGTAAGGGGATCTTGCTGGCCAGTCCATACGCTCAATCCCCTCCCTCTTTCGGTACTCCCGGACATCATGGGCAACATTAGGACGGGCATTATCGTCCATCAGAATGAATTTATCACCCACTGCACCTGCATACAATCTGACGTGGACATCCAGGATCTCATCAATATACCGCTGTGCAGTCAATGTACCACGTTCACGGACACCGAGCTCTGTATGTCCATCCCTGCTGATGTCACCCCAGACCATGATTGACCCTCCACCATAGCGGTCATGCTCAGCAATGTGGTCTGCAAGGAATCTCTGTCCTGGTCTTCTCCATACCCTAGAACGCCTATCTGTGTGGTCTAGGCAGTACCTTGACTCATCTGTTAAAAGGACAGGTAGCCAATCTTCTCTGGTCCATCCAGCGTGGTCCATGGCCCATTCATATCGTGCCTGGCAGTGGTTCTGGGACAGCGGAATACAAATACATGGTCTTCTCGATCGGAGACCACCTTCGTGCAACCTTGCAGTGAAACTTTTACCCTGATGCATTCTAAAGGTCACTGCAAAGCTAGGTTGCTGTGGTAAAGCGGATCCTACGGGCCTGAATGATCAAAAACCGGTCTTCAGCTGCAGATATTGCCCTGTCTCTGCCACCACCATGCCGTCTTACTGGTGTGCCATACTGCTGAAATCTTGCCCAGGCTCTGGTGATCACCATATGGCGCACACCAAGGTCTTCACCAACCTGACAATGGGTAGCCCCTTGCTCCACCATCCCTACAGACCACCACATTTCTGCTTCAGACAAATGTCTTCTTACATTTTCTTTTGCCATATTCAATCATTAAATCACAAGGGTTTGTGTTGAAATGAAGATTGAATACCCTACACATGTCATGTACATGTAGACGGTACACCAAAACATCATGAAAATCAAGAGGTACATGCTTTCCATGACTGTCATGAAAAGTCTGCCTCTCAAGAGAGCTCATGTAAACACTGGGGACCATCTCAATACATTCCTCAATCATATCCACCAAACATGTCACAAATATGTCACAAGCATATTTCACAATGATGTGTCAAACAGTTGGTTCTTAGCAAACTTTGAGTAGTATATATTTTACAGCTGTATTTTCTTATACATTGTGGCTAACATCGTAAGTCTCCATTCAGTGAGCTTTCAAAGGCCGCAGGTGACACAGATATCTGTCTTCATTGGAGATGAACACTAATAAGCTGCGTTAGCTAAGCTGAGACTACTGTCTCTTTGGAATTACAGCCTTTAGATGTGCAGCCCTTTATTCCTTACCTTGAGCGACTAACGTTGTAAGTCTCCGTTTAGTGAGCTTTCAAGGTTGCAAGTTACACCGAGATATCTGTCTTCACGGAAATGAAGACTTCTTAGCTATGCTAGCGAATCTGAGACTGCTGTCTCTTTGGAATTAGGGCCGTTAAAAGGAAGAGTGCATTGTTTCCTTCTCGGTGTTGTATTCTTAGGTGTCTGAGGCTTTTAGTCCTTTTGTTGACGCCTTATTAGAATCAAGTGGAGCCCTTTTTTCCCCTTAACTTGAGTGACTAATGTTGCAAGTCTCCGTTTAGTGAGCTTTCAAAGTCGAAAAATTACACCGAAATATCTGTCTTCATGGAAATGAAGACTTCTAGCTATGTTAGCTAGGCTGAGACCACTGTCTTTTGGGAATAGAACCGCTAAAGGAAGGAGTACATTTTTCCTTCTCGATGTTGTTTTCTTAAATGTCACAGACTTTAGTCTTATTGTTGACACTATAGTAGCCTAGCTATAATTATGAGCGGTGTTTTTACCCTATCATTAGAGGCTAGCGTTGTAAGTCTCCTTTAATGAGCTTCTAATGCCACAGTTAACAGCCATATAATTGTCTTCTCGAATAGAAAGACCTTTAGCTGCTTCAGCTAGGCTGAGACCACTGTCCTATTGGACAAGGTACCATTACAAGAGAAGAGGTTGTTCTCTCCTTAACAGTATTGTTTTTGTGTTAGTTATCTTAGGCTTTTAGCCCTATTGATGATGCCATATTAACCTAGTGATAATGAGTGTTCTTTCGAATGCCTGTAGTTAACTCCTTTTTCAGGAATATATTTCCTTCTATAATCGGAATTTGGCACAAGGAGTTCATCTAGGTTTTTATGATCGGGTGCTGAAACTTAGTTTTTCGTCGCCCGCTTCATTTTTTAACCCTTTACCTAACATGAAAAGCAGACGACACTTGCAAAAAAAATTCTTGAATAACTAATTTTTTTCATTTTTGTCTCAAAAACATAGGTTATGACCCCTCGTTGAAACGAGCTCGACGAGCTCGTTCCAACGAGGGGTCATAACCTATGTTTTTGAGACAAAAAATGAAAATATAATGAAAATTTATTGGCGATTTTTGAGAATAGCGCTGGCCGGTTTTGGCCGTTACGTTGGGTAAAGGGTTAATCCAATCTATTGTTGTGGATTATATTTCCACTCGGAGAATTGGATATTATGCCTATATAGTGTATTGTTTGGCGCCATGGCATACTGTCTTGTTTTCAAGGGATATGTCGATGCTATATCAGCGGGTATATTCCTTGTAATAGTGCCATATTCAATGCGTCCCTCTCTGTCCTTTGTGGCATTATGGAGTTGGTTAGACATGAGGGAGCCCTATGGTTTTATACTATTGTAGATAATTAACACTCAGACATTATGAGTCGTGCCGGGTTAAATTGATAATGCTTGTTTCGACTAACTATAAGCTTTTTAGCTATATTACTCTATTGAGAATAGATGCAGCAGTACAGCTTTGGCAATGTACCGAGAGGTTTCCTTTTCCTGTGGTGAAAAAGGAATTTGTTACAGTTCCAAGCCTTAGTATTACTGCTCCAGCCTTACTTATCTAGTGATTCAAGTAATGTGGCTGCAAGGGTGGGTTGGGGGTGGGGGTTTGATATGATTTATTCATCGACACCACCCCCCTCCCCCTGCCCCCCACACACAGACCCCCCCCCCCCCCCACCACCACCACCACCACCACGATTACAGGACAGGACATAGTTCTCTTCCCATAAGCCTCACATGCATTCAGTTATGTCTTTCATTGCTCTTCGATTGGCGGGTGGGTTGTGGTCTAATGGCGACATCAGGGGCACATCCACTTTTTAGCTGGTTTGCTTTCTTTGGTTGTTCGTCCATAAGTTGTATACGAGCATACGATTCCTTAACAGTAACTGTTTGGGATTCTGAATTCTTTCATGAATACATTAGGTTGATATTGCTAGCCTTCGTGTACCTGTGTGGCAGGCATAGCAGTTATCTGGATGACATTCTCCAAATATGGCAATTAGTCCACTCTGAGGAGTTTCGCTCAGAGTTGTCTGCTTTTGTTACGACATATGAGTCTATTCCTCAGGTTAAATCACATTAACATCATTTTATTCCTTTAGTTTACTGGTTATATTTTGTATTGCTCGGTCACGCGTTTATACAGGCTGTATACAGGAGAGGGTACCTGCGGGATTCTGTTGATTGCGTGCATAAAATGTATTAGGCAGACACTTTATTAAATAGATTCTTGTAAACTCTTGCTCTGCGTTAGTAGAGAATTTTGGGCTAGTTGAATCAGTTATGGAATTTCTTACAGGCCGTCTATGCATACCTTCTCTATTTTTGGCTTCATTATTCAGAGTGGTATTTTCTTTCTCCGAACACTCATTGGTTTTAACGGATCTCGGGAACAATGATTTATTTGGGGACGGTCCGTGACAGGTTTTGTAATCACATCCCGTTCCAGGTTCTGAATCCAGTCTTCAGCCGGATGCAGTACTTGAGGGGAATCCTACTCTCTCATTCTGGTAAACTGAACGGTTACAATTTGGAAGTTCATTATTGGAAGGTACTTGTACAACCTGAACGTGGTCGCCTGTGGGTTGGCTCAGAAGCATATAAGTTCTATCGCATAACTTTCCATTGGGATTCAGTTGGACAAGTTTAAGGTTTTACACATTAATATCACCGGTTATCGACCTATCTACGTATTCCGGATGGGGCATACATTTAGAAGCTTGTGATTTTAATAATTGGGATCGCCATGATATAGCCTTAGCTGCTGATGTGGCGTTAAGCACCAATAAATAATAAATAAATAACCGGGAGCCTTTATGCGAATATATATTATTCAGTACCACTTTTTCACTGATTCCAGGCCGCTTTCCTCTTTGTTTTGAAGATTAATTCCTTCAAAAAAGAGGGGGATGGGTGGGTGGGTGATATCTCTTTACCTCTTCTGGTCTTATAATAAATGTGTAACTATGAATTAAGCTGTTATTGTCTGATCTTATGTACAGCTTGTTGCATTAGATATGGCATGTGTCTGTGGGCATTAGTCTCCAACTCTCGGACATGCTTTCCTAATTTTAAGTGTCTTAGTCCGGATTAGCCTTAAAATTGGGGCTCAGTACACCCAGTTAGTGTTATCATTTATGCTAAGTGATAGGGAATTACTTGGATATTACTCTTATTCTGGTGGCATGTCCTTCCCTATTGTTGTATACAGAGGCATATATGTAATTCCTTAAAATTTTAATTTCCTATTCACCTTGGGAGTTCTATGCAGGCTAAGGAGCTGAATTTTAGTCGGCTATGCCTTTAAATCCTAGACCCTCCTGGCTTTTTACGATTCAACTAAGTCTGGGCCATTAGTAGTATAAAAATATGATAAATTTAAAGTAATTTGTATCTTTTTGTCTCCCGCTTTTATAAAAAAATGGGAGACTTTAAATTTGGGGTGTCCTTCTATCCTTCCGTTTTTCGTTTCCAGACTAACTTTCCTTACAGTGACTGGATTTTGATGAAATTTGAGTAGCAGATCACTTTCCTCAATTGTGGGTCCAAGTTCGAATATGGGCATATTTTTATACTGCACCAATGACCCAGACTTAGCTGGTGCTAACTCTAACAAAACCAGGGCCAAACACAAATTTTGCCCCCCAATCCCCAAAATTTGCATCCAAAACAAAAAGAAATCATGTCCTAACGGACCTCCATACTACGCCTCTACTGCGCATGCGCAGTGACGCAGACGTCCCGAAATTGGCGCCAATTATCATTCTCTGTTTGGCCCTTCATCAGTCAACATCTCACTGATCTTTGTGCTTGTAAATCTCAGTTTAAAGGATGCCAGACACGTAATTTTTGGAGAAAATGTGATTCTAAGGAGGATAGAAGGAGGAGAGGAAAAAGAAGTGACAAAAAATAATCAGGGCTGTACTTAAAATTTTTTGATGAAATTGTGTTAAGTTGCCTATTTTCGAGGCATGGGCCTCTTGTTGTCATTCTTGCTAAATGTTGCACTGCTTATTCAGTGTTTCCTCTCCCCTAGCCTTCTAAAGTCCCCCCTTGCAATTCTCCCATGCTTTTGGCATATTTTTGAGAAAGTTCATTTCTAAAATTTCCTGGGAGAGTTGCTTGGATACAGAATGTTTTCTGTTATTTTCCCCATAGTTACGTTTTCACCCATGGGTGTATAACGTTGTGTTCTGCATCTTCCATCTGATGTTCTGCAGATTCTCCCCTGGGAGTCTCTGTTTTGCATCAGATAGAGTGTAATTTTGATGACTGATTCCGGGCCAGTTTTTTCAGTGCCTGGAGTCATGTTTTCTGGTGTTTTACACTGTTTGTTTACATTGGCAACAGCCTTTTTTGAGGGGGGCTGTTTGCCTTTGCTGTAGTTTATCTCACTATAAGATACATTTATATTATCCGTAAGTGTCTCATTAATTATTTAATATAAATTTAAAATTTGTAATTGTTTTTTCATTTATTAATGGATCATGTTATTATGTATCTTTGTGTCAGGGGTTTGTGCGAGTAACTAGGACTTGTTGTTGTCCTTTCACAATGAAGGGACATTGTTCAAATTGTAATAGGAAGAAATCTTCCTCTGACTTTCATGATCATTGTATTAATTGTAGTCAGTGTTCTCGCATAAATCCCTGTCCTATATGTGAATATTGGGATGAGAAACATTGGAAACGTGTGTCACGATATGTTGTTTCTGGAGAAAGGGCTATGCCGGCTCTTTCTCCGCAAGGTCACTCTACTCTCTCAGTTTCTATTTCAGAGGAACAAGAACAGGGTGATGTTTCCATGTTATCTTCTACAAGTGTGCGTCCGTCGTCACAAATGAATTCAGAGCTAGCGGCAAAAGTGCTCATGGAGATTAGACAAATGTCGTCCGCTAGCTCGCCCGGTGTAGCGTCCATTCACCGAATGGTTCGGCAGCCGGGTTCATCCGATGCGGTCCAGGAGGAAATTTTGGGTGATGCGAGCACTATAAACATAATAGATGCACACCCAGTGACGGCGGATAGTAAGCGAGAACGGAGGAAGCCTTTGAGTCCGGTTCCTAGCTCGTCCAGGTCCAGCCGGGCCGCGAGCGAGAGAGGCCCCTCTCTCGTACAACAACATCTGGGACCAGATGTTGTGGTACAAAATGTGTCGTTAGCGGAGCATACGTCCGTCGCTCGGGACGCTCCGTTGTATAAGCAGTCCGCGGAGACTGTTAAGGCTTCCTCTTCTCGTCAGCGCACACGACCGCACCTTGGCTGCGTGACTGCCGATATATAACCAGCTTCGCCGATCAAGGATTCTTCGGCGACCAGGTCACACCATCCGGCAGCCAGGGATTCGAGACCGATGGACTCCGGACGTTCGCATATGAAAAGTATGCGGGAGCCATCTGATGCGGAGCTGCCCTCGGCGAAGCAGCGAAAGACTGCGCCTCCGCAGGTCTCGACGCCGAACATTCTTGTGCAGATTGCACAGCTTATCGCAGCATCCCAGCAGCCGACAGAAACGGTGTCGGATCGTGAATTATCCGACGGCGCTGGGTCGGTACACTCCGCCGAAGCATCGGGGGCGGACGACCGGGAACATCATGAGGTCCGACCGGATGGTGAAAGGGATACGGATGATTTGGAGCTATCCCTTTCGGAACAACATAAAGCTGCCGTGGACTTCATCCGGCACTTTCTCCCTCAAGTTGTTCCGTCGGGCCAGACTGCTGCGGTTCCGGACAAGAGGATTATAGCGTCATTGGACTCTGAATTTTTTGAGCCGGTTCAGGGACATCGCTCCCGAGTTTCTGTCGCAGTCCAATAATGTTGCAAGAACATTTGAATTATTGAACAACACTATATTTAAACTTGCTTCCAAGACGGGGAAAGCAGGTTTCTTGTCCGCTAATACTCTCAACCTGCCTTTCATTAATGCAAGGAATAAATTCGATACGGCAGGACAGGGTATCCCGAGAGTTTCTCTGCGTATGGACGACGAGGCGGAAGACTTAGAGCTATCATTACCGTCGTCGGCTTCTATTCCAACCGCGGTGTTGGAAACAGCTATTGCGTCTAACAGAGCCAATTTAGATGCCTTATCTTACGCAGATCACCTTACTAAGGCGTTATCACTGCGCCTTCAAGGGAAAGAGTTTCAGGATATACAATCCTCTTTAAGACTTCTTTCAAGGGCAGTAGCTTATTCCACGTGTAACTCCGCCCTTTCAGTGGCAAATCTGGAGTTGGTTAGACGTGACGCAGCCCTAGCTACATCCACACTCGTGGATACTAAGGTGAAGAACTCTCTTAGAGTCGCTTCGGTCTCCGGAGAACTTCTCTTTGACGGCAAGCTTTCTGCTATTTATGATAAAATTACAAAGAAAGCTTCGGATTCTCTGTTGTTTAAATCTGCTTCTAAGAAGTCGGATACAGCAGACAAGAATAAGACAGGCACTTCTGGGTCTAATGCGCCCAAGAGAGGTTCCTATAGAGGTTCCGGTGCGTCCTCTTGGTCTTATTCGAGAGACCGTCAGGGTAGCGACTCTCGTTCGGGTCGTCCTTCGGGCCGGGACAATCGGTCGGACGCCCCGAGGTCGACGGGGCGAGGTGCGGGTCGTGGAGGACGTGGTTTCTCCTACCGCAGGCCTCGCAGGTCCAGGAGGTGATGGCTTAAACCTCTATCGCGTACCGGTTGTCGGAAGGTTGTCGAGCTTTTCACAAGAATGGGCGTCGATTACGGACGACCCTTGGGTGAGAGGAGTGACTTCGGAAGGTCTAAAGATATCCTTCAAACGAAAGCCTCCATTAACTCGAAGTCCAAAGTGGACTCATCTTCGGTCAAATCCGCAGAAAAGAGACGCTCTGCTATCAGAGGTGCAGTCTCTTTTAATGAAGAACGCGGTAGAGGTCGTAGAAAACCAGGAATCTCCGGGATTCTACAGCCATCTGTTTCTGGTTCCGAAACCAGACGGCTCGTTCCGTCCAGTCATAGATTTGAGCTGGATAAACAAGCTGATCGTCGCTCCGAAATTTTATATGGAGACGATTCGGTCGGTCAGAGCGAGTATTCGGGTGAACGATTATGCAACAAGCATAGATCTCAAAGATGCGTACTTTCACGTCATGGTACATCCGACATTCCGAAAGTACCTACGCTTCGTAGTCCTAGGAGTGGTGTATCAATTCCGGGCGATGTGCTTCGGATTGAATCTAGCACCCTGGGCTTTCACTCGGGTAATGAACTCGGTAATGATCTATTTCCGAGCTCATTCGTCTGCGGTAACGTCGGCCTACCTGGACGACATTCTTCAGAGGTACGGCAACGAGTTAACGCTTCAGAACGATGTTCAGAATCTACTTCTATTGCTCCGACGTCTCGGTTTTATAGTAAACGAGGAGAAGTCGGATCTGGTGCCGTCCAAGTCATTCACTCATCTGGGAATGAGCTTCGAGACGCACAACAATCTCGTTCGTCTGCCGTTAACCAGAGCGAAATTAGTCAGTTGTTACGCTCGCTATTGTCTGCACGCAGACAAAGTCACAGCGAGAGAATTTATGAGACTGATAGGTCTGTGCGGAGCCGCTGCGGATCTCATTCCGATGGGGCGGTTACGCACACGTCCTCTTCAAATTTTCTTGACTCAGAATTGGAGTGTGAAAATTCATTCGCTCGACGTAGACATTCTCTTGTCAGATCAAGTGAAACAAGAGATTCAGACTTGGGCAAACATTCAGTGGTTAACTCAGGGAGTTCCGCTGCAGTTGCCGGATCCGAGTTTTACCATTATGACGGATGCCAGTCAAACAGGTTGGGGTGCATCATTAATCCCAACGGATTCGAGATGCCAGGGTCTTTGGGATCCGCAATTCCTGTGCAAGCACATAAACATCAAGGAAATGATGTCAATTTGGCTTGCGTTACGTCACTGGATGGACATTATTCACAAGGGTCATGTCCAAATCCTATCCGACAATACGACAGTAGTGGCGTATATACGGAATCAGGGAGGCACTCATTCAGTTCCGTTGTTCAATCTAACGGAAAGAATCCTTCTGTTTGCGCTAGAACATCACGTTCTTCTTTCGGTCCGTCACATACCGGGTCGTCTGAATGTGCTAGCAGACTCCCTTTCACGAAAGGGTCGCTTGTTGCCGTCGGAATGGACTCTCAACAAACAAGTATTCAATCAGATTTGCTACCAATGGGAACAGCCAATGATAGACTTATTTGCGACACATCTCAACAATCAGTTGCAGACGTATGTGTCTCCGTGTCCGGATCCAAGAGCATTTGCAGTAGACGCTCTGTCGATCCCTTGGGACGGAATGATAGGATATGCGTATCCTCCAGCGCCGTTAATTCAACAAGTATTGCTAAAGATAAAACAATCTCAATGCAAGATTCTGTTGGTAGCATCTCTGTCGCCACAGAGACCGTGGATAAATCTACTCAGGTGTCTGTTGTGGGACCTACCGCGAAAGCTTCCTCCACGGGAGGATCTTCTTTCGCAGGGGAAATCGCACCAACTCCATCACAACCTGCAAGGTCTCAACCTTCACGTTTTTCCGTTGTGCGGTCCTTCTTGCATGGCAAGCACTTTACAGGACGAGCAGTGGACGCGATTTCTAACTGTAGGAGGACCTCCTCTTCGCTAAACTATGCGGCTAAGTGGAAGGTTTTTCGTCGTTGGTGTAGGGATCATTCTGTAATATATTCGATCCCTTTATACCAGACATTGCAAACTTTCTAGTATACTTGTTTGACGAAATCAAACTGCAGCCTGTTACTATAAAGGGTTATAGGTCTATGTTATCTGATACCTATGCACATCATGATAGTTTACAAATTGGATCTAATGTCTCTTTATCTAAGTTGGTTAGAAACTTTTCGATAAATAGACCCAGAACTCTTAGATTAATTCCTAAGTGGAATTTAGCTTGGGTTCTTCTTAAATTGAAGGAAAAGCCATTTTAACCTCTTGGGACAGTAGATTTCAAATTCTTATCTTATAAGACAGCTTTTCTCTTAGCTTTCTCTTCTGCTAGAAGAGTCAGTGAGCTTCATGCACTGTCGGTGGATGATTCTCACTATCGTAGTGTCGGGAACACTATCACCTTCACTACTAATGTGGGTTTTTTAGCTAAGAATCAGGCTCCTAATAAATATCCGGAACCTATTGTTATTAAGGCTCTTCCGTCTTCAGATGGGCGTAGGCCTTTACTCTGTCCTGTTAGAGCGATACGTATCTATAAACAGAGATCTCAGTTTATCAGAAAGGGACGGAAACGTTTCTGTCTTTGATGCCTAATAGAAAGGACATTTCGGTCCATTCTATTGTTAGATGGATTCAATTAACTATCCGTACTGCTTATGAGAGTTTATCTTCTTCTCAGCAGTCTGTGCTTAAGATTTCCGCTCATGAAGTAAGAGCTCTTTCTACTTCCTGGGCTTATGCTAATAGTGTTGCTATTACAGATTTAATGAAGGCTGCTTATTGGTCTCAGCCATCCACATTTACGAATTTTTATCTCAGAAATATTGAGTCCATTTCTGGAGACCTGCATTGTTTAGGTCCGTTATCTGTTGCTCAGAATGTCGTCCACTAAACAGTTGCAACTATAGTTATGCAGGCTTTCTGTTCCGGCAGTGACTCCATTCGGCTGCCCTCTTCGCTCTGGGCTATTTGACCCAGGGCAAGGGGAAGGGGGGGGGGGGAGGGTGTTCCCTTAGGTCACCTGCTTTATAGTGAAAAGCAAGGGAATGCCTCCTCCAAGTCAGTATTTCTGAGTCGCTTCTCGGGATGGTTTTAAAGTGTAATATTAATGTTAAATTCATTCATGTCTTATTTTTAAAGTGTAGCTCGGTGTGAAGCATTTGTATATGTCAAGTGTCAAACGGGCTTTAATATACAATACTCGGACACTTTTAAATGACTATAAAGAGTCTCAATTCTCTGGACTACTTTATTTATTGGCTTACTTTAAAAATAATTAGTATAAGGGATATACTGGATGTTAATAGAGAACATGAACGTTATTGTGCTCAATTATTAAGGGTAGTGTATCTTTCTAATTTAATATTAAATAAGAAAGATACATGTAAAGCCTAATACTCTTCTTCTCCTTAAGGGGTTACCTCTTTATTATATAGTTGAGCTTATTGGATTTTCCTCTATGTCCTAGGCCCTCCAGCCTGTTTACTATTCAGCTAAGTCTGGGTCATTGGTACAGTATAAAAATGTTAAAAAATTTATAGTAATTTCTATATTTTTTATACTTTTCAATGACCCAGATGGGGATGGCCCTCCCTGGAGTTGGGAACTCTTGCCTCCCCGCTGAGTACATAGCGCTGACCAGGCACTGCCAGTAAGAATGATAATTATAGCCAATTTCGGGACGTCTGCGTCACTGCGCATGCGCAGTAGAGGCGTAGTATGGAGGTCCTTTAGGACATGATTTCTTTTTGTTTTGGATGCAAATTTTGGGGATTGGGGGGCAAAATTTGTGTTTGGCCCTGGTTTTGTTAGAGTTAGCACCAGCTAAGTCTGGGTCATTGGTAAGTATAAAAAATATATAAATTACTATAAATTTTTTAACTTTCCGTGCATATTTAATTAGGTTGCTGAAATTTGATTGGCTGAGGGTTTCCAGACTCTAACTTTCCTTAAAATCAACCGATTTCGATGAAATTTCATATATGGATTACTTTTATCAATACCTAGGTCAAGTTCGAATGTGGGAAATTTTGTACCGAAAATCTGTCCATCTGCCTCTCCGTCTGCCCCGTGTGTCAGCGCACCTTGGACTAAAAGCCGTATTTATGAACCGATCTTCATGAAACTTCTTGAGAATCTTTGTTATCATTGTGAGACCAGAATGTGTGTTTTGGGGTTTTGTCCAAAATTCAAGATGGCCGCCAGTGGCCATTTTGTTCCGAATTTGGGTGTAATCAGTTTTTTGTACAGAACTTCTATATGAAAGTTCAGATATGAATAATTTTTAGCTCAACTTTGGCGAAGCCAAATTTGAGCTTATGCCATTGCCAGTTGTCCATCTGTCCGTCAACAATTCAATATGGCTCAAGCTTGAGGCCGTATTTATGAACCGATCTTTACGAAACTTCTTGGGTACCTATGTTATGTCCGTGGGACGAGAACGAGTGTTTTTGGGTCCGATCTGAAATTCAAGTTGGCTGCTGGCAGCCATTTTGTACAAAATTAGGTGCAATGATATTTTTGCGCAGAACTTCCATATGAAAGCGCTGATTTGAATAATTTTTTGTATGAATGTTTAGTACCATGGGATACATCACATTAATACGGGTTTTTTTCTCGTGCGTAAATTATGCAAATTAGACTAACTTTGATGTATTTAGTGTTACTTTCAGCACTGTAAGTGCAAATGCCAATGCGGCTCGGGCTAGAGGCCATATTTATGAACCGATCTTTACAAAACTTCTTGGGTACCTTTGGTATCACCGTGGGACGAGAATGAGTGTTTTTGGGTCCGGTCCAAAATTCAAGATGGCCGATGGCACCCATTTTGTACAAAATTAGGTGCAATCAGATTTTTGCACAGAACTTCCATATGAAAGCGCTGATTTGAATAATTTTTTGTGTGAATGTTTAGTACCATGGGATACATCACATATAAATCAATTTTTTTTTTCTCATGCAGAAATTATGCAAATTAGATGAACTTTGATTTTTTTAGTGCTACTTACACACAGTAAGTACACATGTCAATACGGCTCGGGCTAGAGTCTGTATTTATGAACCGATCTTCACGAAACGTCTTGGGTACCTTTGTTATCACCTTGGGACGAGAACGAGTGTTTCTGGTTGCGGTCCAAAATTCGAGATGGCTGCCAGTGGCCATTTTGTACCGAAATTAGGTCAAATCAGTTTTTTGTACACAACTTCTATACGGCTCAGGCTAGATGCCGTATTTATGAACCGATCCTTACGAAATTTCTTGGGTACCTTTGTTATCACCCTGTGGATGAGAACGAGTGTTTTTGGGTGTGGTCCGAAATTAAAAATGGCCACCAGCAGCCATTTTGTACCAAAATTAGTGCAATCAGTCTTTTGTACAGAACTTCTGTATGAAAGTTCTGATTTGAATAAGTTTTTGTATGAATGTTTAGTATCGTATTTACTTGATGAATTGGAACACTCTTTGTTTTGGAACACCTGAATATTTCAGAAAAATAATTTTTAAAACTACTCAAATTATTGGAACAGTTTAAAAATTATTTTTCGGAATTCTTCTTAAGTATTGATACAGGCTGAACAAGAAGGCTACATGAGTCACAGTTGTACTTTGTTGATACTTTCGATGTACTGTATTTATTAAAAGATATAAGAATATGTCAACCATGTTTGTTATTTTTACTCTTGCAAGGTAGGTACTTTGTTTATACTTTTGATGTGCCGTATTTATTAAAAGATGTATGTCAATTGTGTTTATTATTACTCACGTCAGTGAATGATCCAATGCATGCGTATTTATTAAAAGATATATGTCAATTGTGTTTGTTATTACTCACGTCGGTGAATGAAGGAAAGATCCAATGCATGCGTAAAAGGTAAGATCGAGGTAAGTTGAATTCAAAATGGTAAATCCAGATGCAAAAACTTCCAAGAAACCGCTATATTTCCATGTCACACAAGCGAACTGCACGTGCGAGGAAAAAGGTCACGAGGTCAGGAAATGTGAATGTGAATATCGGTTAAGTAAGTGGGATCTTTGGACAGAACAACTCGGCCCTTCGACGTCCGATGTTTGGGTGAATGGAACAGAATGCCTTTACCTGGTTTTATTGCGGAAAGACACGGATATGTTTTAAAAATGTGTCTGCCACAATATACTGGCAAGCTCAAGACAAAAAGGCGCCAATAATGTCTTCATGTCTTGAATTTTCCAGTCATCTGAGGCAGAGAGGTTTCGCTCCAAAATAGCTTATTGGATAAATGATTTGGTTTCTGAGTTTGAAAACAAAAGAAAACAGAACATACCTTAAAAATAATTTTTAATAAAGTTTTAATAAAATTTTAGGAGTGCAGGCTTGCACCAAGAACAAGAAATTTACATTTAAATTGTATCAACTTCTATTCATTGTCATCATCATTTGGTAACTCGTCTCGTGAATTAAACATCTAGTAACTCGTCACATGAATTAAAAACATGGGAGAGTATGTGTGTGGGGGGAGTGGGGGGGGGGGGGAACTGTTTACGAATATTATCTTATTATCAAGAGTTGAAAATTACTGGCAGTGATTTTCAGTTCTTGATAACAAAATAATATTTGTGAACAGGTGATGGAAAATTTTGCAGGCGCACACCAAGAACGATACCTTGTGTGGGCTCCAGAAATTTACATTTAAATTATATCAACTTCGATTATTCATCGCCGTCATCATCATCTGGTAACTCGTCACGTGAATTAAAAACATGGGAGAGTGGGTGGGGTGGGGGGGAGGGGGGGTTCTGTTTACGAATATTATCTTATTATCAAGAGTTGAAAATTAACAGCAGTGATTTTCAGTTCTTGATAACAAAATAATATTTGTGAACAGGTGATGGAAAATTTGCAGGCGTGCACTAAGAATGATACCTTGTGGGGGCTCCAGATTATTTTCAATTACTTTCTTTGTTTCTTCTCCCATAAATTCTGTCCATTTTCTCCTGATGTCACCCTTAACTGGCTTATTAATACTGACGTCTAGTGGTTGAAGCTTGGACGTGCAACCCCCTGGATTGATTGTTGGTAAAACGTTGCTCTTACGTAGAGCCTTTTTGATGTCATCCGTTAAATGTCCTCAAAAACTGTCCATAACTAGAAGACACCTCTCTTTTTTTGTATATTTAACAAGCACCTCCTTAATCCACTGCTGCATCAATAATTCGTCCATCCACCCTTTTTGTTGCACACAAACTAACAAGTCCTTTGGAATATCCAATTTTAGCTGACGTTTTCCTTTAAAAATTGCCATAGGGGGTAACACAACACCGCTGCTACTAATAGCTAATACAAGTGTCAGATGTCTTTTCTCTGACCCAGTTGTGCGTAAATGCACTGATTTTTCTCCAGTTTTGTTGACCGTTTTATTTGGTAGCAAGTCAAAGTAAACAGGGGTCTCATCCATATTGACAATGAATTCATCTTCGAAATCATCCTCTTCACGTTTGTCTTTGATGAATTGTAAAAAGTTATTTGTCTTTTCTTCCAAATTTTTAGGAAGTTTCTGAGCTAAAGAAGTTTTTGCTCTCAGGGTCAAACTGTGCCGCTTCATAAATCTGACTGCCCAACCGTAACTGGTTTGAAAGTCCTTTGGAATATTCACATTCTCTTTTTTTACCAGTTCTCTCGCGTATGAACACATCACCTCGATAGAAACTGGTAACTGTAAGTCCTTTGTACCAACACCCATTCTGCGATCTTGTCATCAATATTCACGCCATAAGTTATGGGGCGTCCACTTTTAGGTAAATGTCCTTGTTTGTTTCTTTCTTCCGAAAAATCAGTATTTTTATGCTGTACCAATGACCCAGACATAGCTGGTGCTAACTCTTAAAAATGTAGGGCCAAACACAAATTTTGCCCCCCAATCCCTAAAATTTGCATCTAAAACCAAAGAAAACATGTCCTGAATGGCCCTCCATACTTCACCTCTACTGCGCATGTGCAGTGTCAAGGACATCCCGAAATTGGCGCCATTGATCATTCTTTGTTTGGCCCTTCATCAGTTAACATCTGACTGATCTTTGTGCTTGTAAATCTCAGTTTAAATGATGCCAGACACATAAATATTAGAGAAATGGTGATTCTAAGGAGGATATAGAAGGAGGAGAGGAAATATGAGTGACAGAAAATAATCAGGGCTGTAACTTAAAATTTTTTAATGAAATTATGTTAAGTTACCTATTTTCGAGGCAAGAGCCTGTTGTGGTCATTCTTGTTATCAAGTTACACTGCTTGTTCAGTGTTTTCCTCTCTCCCTTTCCTTTAAGTCACCCCTTGCTATTCTCCCATGCTTTTGGCATATTTTCTATAATATTATTACTAAAATTTCTTGGGAGTTTTAGTTGGATAACAGAATGAATTCTGTTCTTTTCCCCATGTTTACGTCTTCACCTATGGGTGGTTAGGCATAGTGTTCTGCATCTACCATCCGATGTTCTGCAGTTTCTTCCCTGGAAGTCTCTGTTTTGCATCGGATAGTGTATTATTGGTAACTGATTTCGGGCCAGGGTTATCAGTGCCTGGAGTGTTGTTTCTTGTGTTTTTTCACTTCTTGTTTACATTGACAACAGCCCTCTGTGTGAGGGGGATTTCTTGAAAATAATATCTTGATGTTAGTTTAATCATAACTGGATACATTATTATTGTTTGTAAGTGTTGCATTAATTTTTAAAAATATTTTTAAAATTTTTGTCCACACTTAGGCTTGGGATCCATTGGGGCTCAACGTTACTTTTCAGAAACGTGGGCTTTTCTGAAAAAATATTTTTTCCAAAAATTTTTTTTTTTTTTGATTTCAATTATTTTTTCTATGTTAATGGATCATGTTATTATGTATTTTGATTGTCAGGGGTTGGTGCGAGTACTAGGACTTTGTTTTCTTTTCACAATGAAAGGATATTGTTCAATTGTAATAAGAGGAAATCTTCCTCTGACTTTCATAATCATTGTATAATGTAGTCAGTGTACTCGCACTAACTCCTGTTCAGTATGTGTTAATTTCGATGACAACATGGGAAGCGTGTGTCACAGTATGTTAGTGGGGAAATGGCCATACCGGTCCTTTCCCCGCAGGGTCACTCTAGTTTATCAATCTCTATTTCAGACGATCAAGAACAGGGTGATGTATCCGTGATGTCTTCCAAAAGTGTGCCTCCGTCGTCACAATTAATGAAGAGCTAGCGGAAAAGTGCTCATGAAAATACGTCAATTGCCTAAGAGGTCCCTAGTAGGATCGACGGCCTTTGACGTCCGCTAGCTCGCCCGGTGTAGCGTCCATTCATCGAATGGTTCGGCAGCCGGGTTCGTCCGTTGCAGTCCAGAAGGAGTTTTGGGTGATGCGAGCACTATAAATCAACCAAATGCACACCCAGTGACGGCGGATTAGAGGAGAGAACGGAGGAAGCCTTTTAGTCCGGTTCCTAGCTCGTCCAGGTCCATCCGGACTGCGAGCGAGAGAGGCCCCTCTCTCGTACAACAACATCTGGCCCCAGATGTTGTGGTACAAAATGTTTCGCATTCGGAGCATACGTCCGCCGCTCGGGACGCTCCGTTATATAGACAGTCCGGAGAGACTGTCAATAAGGCTTCCTCATCCTCATGGTAGCGCACACGACCGCTCTTGGCTACGTGACCTTGGATATCCAGTCAACTTCGCCAATCAGAGAATCCTCGGCGACCAGGTCACGCCATCCGGTAGCCAAGGACACGAGGCCTGGAGACTCTGGACGTTCGCATAAGAAAGTATGCGGGAGTCAACGTACACGGAGCTTCCAGCGGCAAAGCATCGTAAGACCGCTACTGCACAGGCCTCGGTGACGGACGTGCTATCCCAAATAGCACAACTTATCGCAGCATCCCAGTAACGACAGAATCTCTGTCGCATCATGTAATATCCGACGACGCTGGGTCTGGACGCTCCGCGGAAGCATCAGATACGGACGTCCAAAAATTTCATACGGTCCGACGGGATGCCGAAAGGGATTCGGAGGATTTCGAGCTTTCCCTTTCGGAACAACATAAGCTGCTGTATATGTCATCCGACTTTATCTTCTAGAGGCTCTTTCGTCGGACCAGAATGCTGCGATGCCGGATAAGAAACTGATAGCGTCGGTGGACACAGAAATGTTTGGATCGGTTCATGGACATCGTCCCTCAGTTCCGACACAGTCCAATAATGTCACAGAAACTTTCGAATTATTGAACGATGCTTTTTTTTATATTATTTATATGCTTGCTATTAACAAGCATGTCTGGTTTCTTGTTCACAAAGTTACTGAGATGTCTTTCAAAAGTGTGCCTCCGTCCCGAAATTGGCGCCATTGATCATTCTTTGTTTGGCCCTTCATCAGTTAACATCTGACTGATCTTTGTGCTTGTAAATCTCAGTTTAAATGATGCCAGACACATAAATATTAGAGAAATGGTGATTCTAAGGAGGATATAGAAGGAGGAGAGGAAATATGAGTGACAGAAAATAATCAGGGCTGTAACTTAAAATTTTTTAATGAAATTATGTTAAGTTACCTATTTTCGAGGCAAGAGCCTGTTGTGGTCATTCTTGTTATCAAGTTACACTGCTTGTTCAGTGTTTTCCTCTCTCCCTTTCCTTTAAGTCACCCCTTGCTATTCTCCCATGCTTTTGGCATATTTTCTATAATATTATTACTAAAATTTCTTGGGAGTTTTAGTTGGATAACAGAATGAATTCTGTTCTTTTCCCCATGTTTACGTCTTCACCTATGGGTGGTTAGGCATAGTGTTCTGCATCTACCATCTGATGTTCTGCAGTTTCTTCCCTGGAAGTCTCTGTTTTGCATCGGATAGTGTATTATTGGTAACTGATTTTGGGCCAGGGTTATCAGTGCCTGGAGTGTTGTTTCTTGTGTTTTTTCACTTCTTGTTTACATTGACAACAGCCCTCTGTGTGAGGGGGATTTCTTGAAAATAATATCTTGATGTTAGTTTAATCATAACTGGATACATTATTATTGTTTGTAAGTGTTGCATTAATTTTTAAAAATATTTTTAAAATTTTTGTCCACACTTAGGCTTGGGATCCATTGGGGCTCAACGTTACTTTTCAGAAACGTGGGCTTTTCTGAAAAAATATTTTTTCCAAAAATTTTTTTTTTTTTTGATTTCAATTATTTTTTCTATGTTAATGGATCATGTTATTATGTATTTTGATTGTCAGGGGTTGGTGCGAGTACTAGGACTTTGTTTTCTTTTCACAATGAAAGGATATTGTTCAATTGTAATAAGAGGAAATCTTCCTCTGACTTTCATAATCATTGTATAATGTAGTCAGTGTACTCGCACTAACTCCTGTTCAGTATGTGTTAATTTCGATGACAACATGGGAAGCGTGTGTCACAGTATGTTAGTGGGGAAATGGCCATACCGGTCCTTTCCCCGCAGGGTCACTCTAGTTTATCAATCTCTATTTCAGACGATCAAGAACAGGGTGATGTATCCGTGATGTCTTCCAAAAGTGTGCCTCCGTCGTCACAATTAATGAAGAGCTAGCGGAAAAGTGCTCATGAAAATACGTCAATTGCCTAAGAGGTCCCTAGTAGGATCGACGGCCTTTGACGTCCGCTAGCTCGCCCGGTGTAGCGTCCATTCATCGAATGGTTCGGCAGCCGGGTTCGTCCGTTGCAGTCCAGAAGGAGTTTTGGGTGATGCGAGCACTATAAATCAACCAAATGCACACCCAGTGACGGCGGATTAGAGGAGAGAACGGAGGAAGCCTTTTAGTCCGGTTCCTAGCTCGTCCAGGTCCATCCGGACTGCGAGCGAGAGAGGCCCCTCTCTCGTACAACAACATCTGGCCCCAGATGTTGTGGTACAAAATGTTTCGCATTCGGAGCATACGTCCGCCGCTCGGGACGCTCCGTTATATAGACAGTCCGGAGAGACTGTCAATAAGGCTTCCTCATCCTCATGGTAGCGCACACGACCGCTCTTGGCTACGTGACCTCGGATATCCAGTCAACTTCGCCAATCAGAGAATCCTCGGCGACCAGGTCACGCCATCCGGTAGCCAAGGACACGAGGCCTGGAGACTCTGGACGTTCGCATAAGAAAGTATGCGGGAGTCAACGTACACGGAGCTTCCAGCGGCAAAGCATCGTAAGACCGCTACTGCACAGGCCTCGGTGACGGACGTGCTATCCCAAATAGCACAACTTATCGCAGCATCCCAGTAACGACAGAATCTCTGTCGCATCATGTAATATCCGACGACGCTGGGTCTGGACGCTCCGCGGAAGCATCAGATACGGACGTCCAAAAATTTCATACGGTCCGACGGGATGCCGAAAGGGATTCGGAGGATTTCGAGCTTTCCCTTTCGGAACAACATAAGCTGCTGTATATGTCATCCGACTTTATCTTCTAGAGGCTCTTTCGTCGGACCAGAATGCTGCGATGCCGGATAAGAAACTGATAGCGTCGGTGGACACAGAAATGTTTGGATCGGTTCATGGACATCGTCCCTCAGTTCCGACACAGTCCAATAATGTCACAGAAACTTTCGAATTATTGAACGATGCTTTTTTTTATATTATTTATATGCTTGCTATTAACAAGCATGTCTGGTTTCTTGTTCACAAAGTTACTGAGATGTCTTTCAAAAGTGTGCCTCCGTCGTCATAGTTAATGAAGAGCTAGCGGCAATAAGTGCTCATGGAATACGTCAATCGCCTAAGAGGTCCCTAGTAGGATCGACGGAGTTGACATTCGCTAGCTCACCCGGTGTAGCGTCCATTCATCGAATGGTTCGGCAGTCGTGTTCGTCCGTTGCGGTCTAGGAAGGAGATTTGGGTGATGCAAGCACTATAATAGACTTTAGTACACACCCAGTCAGGGACCAGCCGTGAGGGCGACTAGGGCGATTAAGTTGCCCTTCTAAGCCCAAAGTCGCCTAGAAAAATAGTCGGGGCGATTACAAGTCGCCCTCTAAAAATTGGCCAAAATGAGAAAAGGCTGAACTGAGTGATGCGAGGTTTACATGAAAACGAGTATTTTCAACAATCGAATGTGCTCGAGTGTGATAAATGGGCATTTTAATTCGTCAAATAAACGTCCATTTATTTGAAATCACACGACAAGCAATTGTCCATTGTCGCTTTTGGCAGATTTTTTTATTTCTATTTTGTTACGTTCCAGTCGGAGCTTCAAGTGTCGAAACGAAAATAGGTGACTTACGCGACTCAACAAAACAACCCAGTTTGAAAGTATGTTACGTCTCTTAGGATGCCGAAAATGTATACACAACAGACGTATTTTATAACACATTATTTTCATTTCGATTTGCTGACGATTGTTAACTGTTGGGCTGTCTATTCCCAGAAAAATACGAATGGAATTGAAACACATGAAAAAAAGCTTTAGTGATGTCAAGAAAAGCTTTCTACAGGACACAAGTGTGCATGTGGACGATCTTGAAAAAGGGTCCTCCTAAACATCGGAATGACATGAAATGACGCGGAATGACACCGGAATGCCATAAAAATGATGCGGAATGACATTTCTTTTACAAAATACTCGACCCCAGAATGTATTTTGTTTATTAACTAACAAAGTACCTCCCAAGCAACCTTCTTGCATCTGGTCCTGTTCACACTTTCAGACTTAGGAAATTATTAGCTTAATAGACTTTGTTGAAAGGCAACCACAGGAGGGTGATGGGGGATTGGCACGAAGAAGAGGTGAGGGGTCATGAAGGAGAAGGTAGCAGTGGGGGATTTTCAGTCAATAATTACATTGTGAGTTTTTAACCTGGCACAGATGCATCATAGACAACTGGACCTGGATTATTTGTACGTTAATGGAGGACCATAAATTGAAAATATGAAGGGGCGGCGGGGTGGTACATGAATATTCTTAATTTTCCCCACTTGCCTATGAAGTCTCCCTACATGACTCTGCAGTCTCCCTATTTGTTCTGGAGGGAGACTTGAAGTCTCCCTAAAATTCCCCCCTAGGCTGGTCCCTGCACCCAGTGACGACGGATTAGAGGAGCGATCGGAGGAAGCCTGTTAGTCCGGTTCCTAGCTCGTCCAGGTCCGTCTGGGCTGCGAGTGAGAGAGGTCCCTCTCTCGTACAACAACATATGGGACCGGATGTTGTGGTACAGACATTTCGCATTCGGAGCATATGTCTGCCGCTCGGGACGCTCCGTTATATAGACAGTCCGAGAGACTGTCGATAATGCTTCCTCATCCTCACAGCAGCGCACACGACCGCACATTGGCAATGTGACCTCGAGTATCCGGACAGCTTCGTCTTTCAGTGATTCCATGGCGAACAGGTCACGCCATCCGGTAGCCAAGGGACACGAGGCCTGTACACTCCGGTCGCTCGCATAATAGAAGTATGCACGGGGTAACGAACACGGAGCTTCCAGCGGCAAAGCATCGTAAGACCGCTTCTCCACAGGCCTCAGTGACGGACGTGCTATCCAAAATAGCACAGCTTATCGCAGCATCCCAGCAAACGACAGAATCTCGGTCGGATCAGGAATAATCCGACGGCGCTGGGTCGGTGTGCTCCGCTGTTGCATCAGGGACGGACGACCGAACTCTTCATAGGGTCCGACAGAATGGCGAAAGGGATTCGGACGATTTCGGGCTTTCCCTTTCAGAACAACAGAAGCTGCCATACATTTCTTCCGGCATTATCTTCCAGAGGTTGTTCTGTCGGACTACATTGCTGCGATGCTGGATAAGAGACTAATAGCGTCATTGGACACAGAGTTTTGGATCGGTTCAGGGACATTGTCCCTGAGTTGCCGACACAGTCCAATAATGTCATTAGAACATTCAAATTATTGAACGACGCTATATATAAGCTTGCTACCAAACATGCTAGTCTAGTTTCTTGTCCGCAATGCCCTATTCTGCCTTTCATCAATTCTAGGGAAATAAATTTATATTGGCAGAATAGGGCATACCGAGAGTTCCTCTGCGTCTAGACGACGAGGCTGAAGACTGGGAATTATCTTTTTCGCCGTCTATGTCAATTCCAACCACGACGTTGGAAACGACAATGATGTCTAATAGACTTATCTTAGACGCTTTATCATACGTAGACCACCTTACTGAGGCGTTATCATTACGTCTTCAAGAGAAGGAATTCCAGGATATGATCCTCAATGAGATTTCTTTCAAGGGCAGTAGTTTTTCCACGTAAAACTCCGCCCTTCAGTGGCAACCTGGAGTTGGTTAGACGTGACGCAGCCCTAGCTACATCCACGCGCATGGATGGTAAGGTGAAGAACTCTCTCAGAGTTGCTTCAGTCTCGGAGAAGCTTCTCTTCGATGGCAACCTTTCAGCAATCTATGAATTGCTCGATATACTTGTTCTCTTGTCAATCAAGTGTAACAAGAGATTCAGACTTGGGCAAACATTCGATGGTTGACTCAGAGAGTGCCACTGCAGTTGCCGGATCCGAGTTTTATGATTATGACGGATGCCAGTCAAACAGGTTGGGGTACAATATTGATCCCAACGGATTCGAAGTGCCAGGGTCTTTGGGTTCCGCAGTTTCTAGGCAAGCACTTAACTTCCAGGAAATGATGTTATTTTGGCTTGCACTGTCATTGGATGAACATTATTGAGAAACGCATGTCCAAATCCTGTCCGATAATACGACAGTAGTTGTGTATCTCCGGAACCAGGGAGGCACTCATTCGGTTCCGTTATTCAATTTAACGGAAAGAATCCTTCTGTTTGTTCTAGAACACCAAGTTCTGCTTCGGTCCGTCATATTCCGGGTCGTCTGATTGTATTAGCAGACTCCCTTTCACGTAAGAGTCGCTTGTTGCCGTCAGAATGGACTCTCAACAAACAAGTATTCAATCAGATTTGCTATCAATGGGAGCGCCCGATGATAATTTATTTGCGACACAACTCACCAATCAATTGCAGACGTATGTGTTTCCATGTCTGGATCCCTGAGCTTATGTAATTAACGCTCTATTGATCTAATAGGACGGAATGATAGGATATGCATATCCTCCAGCGCTGTTGATTCAGCTAGTTTTGCTAAGATAAACATCCCCAATACAATTCTGTTGGTAGCATCTCTGTCTTCACAGAGACCGTGGATAAATTTACTCAGGTGTCTGCTGTGGGATTTACCGCGAAAACTTCCTCCATGAGAGGATCTTCTTTCGCTGGGGAAATCGTGTCAACTTCATCACAACCCGCAAGGTCTCAACCTTCACGTATTCCGTTGTGCGGTCCTTCTTGCACGGCAAGCATTGTACAGGACGAGCAATGGACGCGATTTCTTACTGTAGGAGAATCTCCTCTTCGCTATACTATGCGGCTAAAGTGGAGGCTCTTCCATCGTTGGTGTAGGGATCATTATGTTGATATTTTTGATCCCTCCATACTGGACATTGCAAACTTTCTAGTATACTTGTTTGACAAGATCATCTGCAGCCTGTTACTGTTAAGGTTATAGGTCTATGTTATCTCATACCTATGCACTCCATGATAGTTTACAATTGAGTCTAATGTCTCTTTATCTAAGTTAGTTAGAAACTTTTCGATAAATAGACCTAGAATCCTTAGATTAATTCCTATACGGAATTTAGCTTGGGTTCTTATTTAGCTAAGTAACCATTTGAGCCTCTGGAAACAGCAGTTTTCAAATTCCGGCCTTTTAAGACTGTAATTCTCTTAGTCTTCTCTTCTACTGAGGAGTCAGTGAGCTTCATGCACTATCGGTGGACAACTCTCACTTTCGTAGTATCGGAAACACTATTTCCTTTACTACTAATGTTGGATTTTTGGTTAAGAATCAGGCTCCTAATAAATATCCGGAACCTATTGTTATTAAGGTCCTTCCATCTTCGTACAGGCACAGGCCTTTACTCTGTCCGGTTAGAGTTTACGTATTTATAAACATCTCAGTTTATCAGTAAGGACGTAAAGCTTCTTCTGTCTTTGATGCCTAATAGAAGGACATTACGGGCCATTCTATTGCTAATGGATTCAATTAACTATCGGTACTGCTTATGATAATCTATCATTAACTCAGCAGTTTGTGCTTAAGATTTCGTCTCATGAAGTAAGAGCTCTTTCTACATCTTGGGCTTACGTAAATAGTGTTGCTATTATAGATTTAATGAAGGCTGCATATTGGTCTCAGCCATCCACATTCATGAATTTTTATCTCAGAAATATTGAGTCCATTTCTGGAGGCCTGCATTGTTTAGGTCCATTATCTGCTACTCAGAATGTCGTTCACTTAACAGTTGCAACTATAGCTAGGTAGGCTTTCTGTTCCGGCAGTGACTCCGTCCTGCTGCCTTCTTCGCTCTGGGCTATTTGACCCAGGGCAAGGAGAAGGGGGGGGGGGGGAGGGTGTTCCCTTGGGTCACCTGTTTTATTATGAAAGCAAGGGGATACCTCCTCCGGAGTCAGTAATTCTGAGCTGTTACTGGGATGGTTTTAAAGTGATAAGTTTATGTTTTAAAAATTCATTCAGGTCATAGTTTTTAAAGTATAGCCTTTGAATATATCACGTGTCAAACGGGCGTCATTATACAATCCTCGGACACTTTTAAAAGAGTATAAAGAGTCTCAATTCTCTAGACTAACTTTATTTATTGGCTTACTTTAAAAATTATTAGTGTAAGGATTATACTGGATATTAATAGAGTACATGGATGTTATGATGCTCAATTATGGAAGGTGTTGTGTCTTTCTAATTTATCATAAATAAGAAAGATACATGTAAGGCCTAATACTCCTTTTTTCCCTCGAGGGGATGACTCTATTTTTATAGTTGAGCTTATTGGATTTTCCTCTATGTCCTAGGCCCTCCAGCCTTTTTACTGTTCAGCTAATTCTGGGTCATTGGTACAGTATAAAAATGTTAAAAAATTTATAGTAATTTATATATTTTTTATACTTACCAATGACCCAGACGGGGATGGCCCTCCCAGGAGTTGGGAACTCATACCTCCCCGCTGAGTACATAGCGCTTACCAGGCACTGATTATAGGAATGATTAATGGCGCCAATTTTGGGACGTCCTTGACACTGCGCATGCGCAGTAGAGGTGAAGTATGGAGGGCCATTCAGCACATGTTTTCTTTGGTTTTAGATGCAAATTTTGGGGATTGGGGGGCAAAATTTGTGTTTGGCCCTACATTTTTAAGAGTTAGCACCAGCTATGTCTGGGTCATTGGTAAGTATAAAAAATATATAAATTACTATAAATTTTTTAACTTTTCCCCATCTGCATAAAGTTGCCGGTGATATTTTTAGTTTCGATGCCGCTGGTCAAACAGCAATTTCTCTTGCCAATTCAACAGGCTTTTTCTTCTCCTTTTAATGTGTAGCTTTTGTATTTTTCCCTGACGGTGTCTGAGATGGGCTCGATATTAGGAATGCATGGGGTGGTTTTCTGTGCTTTCTTGACAGGACTTGTAGCTTCTTCAACCTCCACAATTTTTCTTTTGGCCGGTCTACCAACTGGACGCTTGGTTACTGCTTTTTGCGGGCTTAATTTAACTTTGGGCCTCTCTTCCTCTGCTGACTTAAATCTTATTATGAATTTATCCATGGTTGCAAGTGACTGTCGACTGAAGCGACGAGTCAGGCTTTTAAACAGTTTTGGATGGGCAGAAAAAAATAACAAAACAAACAGTAAAAACAAACAATTCACTTGGATCCTTTATTAAATGTGGGCTCCTTTTGTCTTGGATTTGTTTTTACTTTCAAAACAATACCATTGTGCTAGCATTTCTTACATGTACCTGTGATTAACACTTGTTGAATTCATGTCGGCGGCACGTTTGAATGGGGAGTCTGACAGGTCTTCCCATTCAACAGTCCGACTTGTAATCACCTTGTATAATGAACTTTTTATTAAGCTACAAGTAATTAGCTCGTTGTTTGCCAATAATACAATGGATAAAACCTACCGACATTACAGTTTAATATTAGTCTGTCAGATAGATTTTGACAAGTTTGCTGAACGAAACATTTACCTCTGTTTGGCTCATTTTTCACCAGTGTTGTTTTAACTTATGTCAATCAAATTTTTGTCACAACTTTTATACAGCTGGTATTTATGAACTGATCTTCACGAAACTTCTTGGGTACCTTTGTTTTCTCCTTGGGACAGGAACGAGTGTGTTTTGGGTTGCCTTTGTTATCACTGTGCTATGAGAACAAAATTTTGGGGTTCAGTCAGACCCACTCTGGTACTCAAAGATTTCTTTTCTAGTTTAGCATCTGACTGTCACCCACCTTTACAATACTTTACCTATACATTTGTTACAGGCTACGGTCAGTATTTATGTACAGACTGTTACAATACTTTATATGTACCTTTGTTATCAGGTCATTACCTACATTTTTGTCATTGCTGTGTCACATACTATACATGTACATGTCTTAACAAGTTGAGCTACAGTGTCATTGACACTTTCATTTGTATGAATGTTTAGTAACATGCAATACATCACATATAATACGGGTTTTGTTCTCGTGCAAAAATTATGCAAATTAGGGAAACTTTGATTTATTCAGTGCTACTACTAATACACAGTAAGTGCACACCTTCTGTGTTTTTCGTTTCCAGACTCTAACTTTCCTTACAGACAATCACTTTCTATGAAATTTGGGTAGTAGATCACTTTCATCAATTGTGGGTTCAAGTTCGAACATGGGCATTTTCCGTGCATATTTAATTAGGTTACTTAAATTTGATTTTGACCTCCGTGAAAATAAATCTGATAGCCAATGTCTGAAGCACTGTCTGTTCTGTCTCTTCTAAATAATTTCCACTTGCAACTCAACTATATTCCACTGGATGCATTAATTCTCCTTGAAACTGCTGCCCAGTCGGAGACATGAATTCACTGAATTTGCTTGTTAATACTTACCAATGGCCTAGACAGGGATGACCCTCCCACGAGTGGGCACTCATACCTCCCCGCTGAGTTATAACATTAGTAGGCACAACTAGGAAGAATGATGCTTGGCAGAGATTCTGGTCTTTTCCTGGGTAGTGTGCATGCGCAAGTACTAAAAGTATGGAAGGCCAGATAGGACTTTTAAATTTCGGTATTGTATGCAAATTTTGGGGGCTCAAAATTTGTGTTTTGCCCTTGATAATATTGAGGTTGCACCAGCTAAGTCTGGGCCATTGGTAAGTATTAAAAATATACAAATTACTTTAAATTTATCATTTTTTACTATTTTTAACTGCATGAAAATTAACCATGGAGTACTTGAAAGTCTTTGATAAGTGCATGCATTTACAATTTCTAGTTATCTACAAAGGCTGCATATCACCAAACACACACATTTTTCTTTATTTGTATTTTAGAATGAGGAAAAAACATATGTGCATTCCCAAGAGTTGTTAGAAGAACTAGATCGAGCAAAGAAAAGGTGTGTGGCTTTTTGTTTTGAACATGATCATTAACAGAGTTATAAAACTTGTTCTTCTTTTGATATTTACAATAAAATTCCTGCATGGACCCTTTTGATTTTCATTCCTGTGTGCATTAAAGGCATGCGCCCATTACTCATTATATGGTTTCCTTGTGATCAAGTTATTATTGGAATGACAAATATAGAGCAAAGACTCAATGTAAAAATTCATGTAAGATGTATTCTTATAATTGTGGTCTGTTAGCTGAAACTATCTTCATGTTCCATCAAACTTCACAACTTCTTACAATTGTTTTTGTTTGGAATTTATTTTATGCAAATTTTTTCCAGCATAATTTTTATACTGGGGGTATTATTAGCTGTAATGTTCCAGGAACATTTTATTCATTTATTTATTTTTTTTCTTTAGCATGAGTTTCATAATTGATGTTGGTGGAGTGTTGGGGAGTAGATGTATTGTTTTGTCTTGTAATTTGAACACACACTTTGTGAAGTGAAAATCTCCCCATTTTGTGCTTTCCCAGCTTAACATGTCTGGGCCTCAGTGTCTCCAGTATTAGTATTTAGCCCATTATATATTGGTTGACAAAACTTTATGAGTTCTGTGAAACGACTGAACTCATGCAACAACAAATTAAAGGTCTAGGGTAGACCGTAGAGTTTACTTATACTATGGTGAGTGATTATAATCATATGTTTACCTTGTACGTACATACACAGAACGACACATGCATGTGAATGGGTTAATCGATATGGCATGAGTGCCAGCATGGAAGGATAAAATGAGAGGCCGCCGGACTTGAGTTTTATCCTTCCGTGATGGCAGAAGTGCCATATCGATTAACCTGTTCTCACGCACGTGTTGGTCTGTGTTTATTACGTGCCTTCACATCTATAAAAGCTAGAGAGGGGCGGTTTTCAAATTTCTTGTCAGTTTCGGTTTCATTCAAAGAGTCAGGTTTTCGGTTTCGGTTTTCCTTGTACAAACATAACAATATTGCATTCGCCTGTAAAAAGATGTATTTGGCGCCAGTCTGTGTCAATGGGACTCCCTTTCTAGTTCAACTCACCTGTGTAATATGCTATACCGGTACTCTGATTTCCTGAGCACAATGTATTTGCATAAATTATCTCAAGAGTTTCAAGTTTGAGAACAATGATTTTTGCCTTGAGTCTATTGCAAAATTAGCCCCCCTTCCCAAATACCTGTGTTTCGGGTAACCAGACACACTATAAAATATTATGCCGACCATAAAAATTTTATCGAGTAAAAGTTGCTCATAAGCCTCATATAGGTCATTGTAACCCGAAATTTCCATCCATCTTCAACTGTGATTTTGACGCTGGCTTTGGAGTTCATGGTTTCAAAATTACATGTAGAAATAAATATATTTGTCATTATAAATGTGGAACAAGTGACAAGTTTCAGTTCAGCAAAGGAAATCGCATTTGATAAACAGATGAATGTTTAAAACACGATGCGTAAGAAGTAATTTTGTCACCTCTTTTCGCGGTAAATGCCATGCTTGAACGCAATACCAATTACTGCAGCTGTTCTGAAAACAGGGTATTGCAACTCTGAAGTTTGAGAATAGGTTAATTTTAGGTTGTTTATCTCTTTATTCTGAGAATTGAAGACCTGATTAGAGTTTTTCAACACTGAAGTTGAAAACCGCGACGACGGTTTTCTGTAATTGTTTCGGTCTCGGTTTCGGTTTTGATAACAAACCGAAACCGAACCGAATTTTCGGTTAATCACCCATCTCTAATAAAAACAATTATTAGAAGGACACTCAGCAATTCATTTGACAACTATCAAGTTATTTCGCAAACGGTTCAGTTTCAGGTAATCGATCGTCTGGTAATGTTTACAAACACTTGTGATTTGGGGGGAATTTCCATGGGGAGATTTATAAATAGGCCAAACATGTGGTGTACGTATGTTTGTGCTATCATAGTATATGCATATTTGAGCTAGTTCTATTCGATTTTTAGCTCAACTTTGACGTAAGTCAAATTTGAGCTTATACCATGGCCAGTCGTCCGTCTTGCCGTCTGTTCGGCAACAATTCAATACGGCTCGGGCTAGAGGCCGTATTTATGAACCGATCTTTATGAAACTTCTTGGATACCTTTGTTATGACCGTGGGACGAGAACGAGTCTTTTGGGGTCCGATTTGAAATTCAAGTTGGCTGCTGGCAGCCATTTTGTACAAAATTAGGTGCAATCAGATTTTTGCGGAGAGCTTCCATATGAAAGCTCTGATTTGAATAATTTTTTGTATGAATGTTTAATACCATGGGATACATTACATATAATACAGGTTTTTTTCTCGTGCAGAAATTATGCGAATTAGATGAACTTTGATTTTTTCAGTGCTACTTACACACAGTAAGTACACATGTCAATACAGCTCGGGCTAGAGTCTGTATTTATGAACCGATCTTCACAAAACGTCTTGGATACCTTTGTTTACACCTTGGGACGAGAACGAGTGTTTCTGGGTGCGGTCCAAAATTCAAGATGGCAGCCAGTGGCCATTTTGTACCGAAATTAGGTCTAATCATTTTTTTGTACAGAACTTCTGTATGAAAGTTCTGATTTAAATAATTTTTTGTATGAATGTTTAGTAACATGGAATACATCACATATAGTACAGGTTTTTTTCTTGTTCAGAAATTATGCAAATTAGATGAACTTTGATTTATTCAGTGCTACTTGTACACAGTAAGTGCACATGTCAATACGGCTCAGGCTAAAGGCTGTATTTATGAACCGATCTTCACGAAAATTCTTGGGTACCTTTGTTATCACCTTGGGACGAGAACGAGTGTTTCTGGCTGCAGTCCCAAATTCAAGATGGCTGCCAGTGGCCATTTTGTACCGAAATTAGGTCCAATCAAGTTTTTGTCACAACTTCTATATGGCTCGTATTTATGAACTGATCTTCACAAAACTTCTTGGGTACCTTTGTTATCACCTTGTGACAGGAACGAGTGTGTTTTGGGGTGCCTTTGTTATCGCTGTGCTATGAGAACAAATATTTTGGGGTTCAGTCAGACCCACTCTGGGACTCTTAAGATTTCTTTTCTAGTTTAGCATATGACTGTCACCCACCTTTACAATACTTTACCTATACATTTGTTACAGGCTACGGTCGGTATTTATGAACAGACCATTACAATACTTTATATGTACCTTTGTTATCAGGTCATTACCTAGATGTTTGTCATTGCTGTTTCACATACTATACATGTACATGTCTTAACAAGTTGAGCTACAGTATCATTGACACTTTCATTTATCATTATACAGCTAATAATGATTGGTTTGAACTCTCCCTTCTAAACTTTAGAAGTAATTCTATACACAAAGATGTTTTTATTTAGTTTATTCTCTCTGCGGTATCTTATGAGAATGAAATTGCTCCATTTAAACTGCATGGCTTCTGTGATTGTAGGTCAAATGGAAATTCTAAGTAGGCGGTTTTATGTTCAGTTTTGACAGATGACGTGATCATCAAAAAATAATCCGTCAACAATTTCCGTTCGGCACATATGTGCAGAACTGATTTTCATATTTTCCACTGTGAACCAATGGCCCAGACTAGCTGGTGCTTAACACAAAGTTATTAAGGGCCAAACACAAATTTTTAACCCCCCCCAATCCCCCAAATTTGCTTACAAAACCGAAAATTAAAGTCCTATCTGGTCCTCCATACATTTACTCTCCGCACATACGCAGACGTCAGGAAGTGACCGGAATTGACGCCAACATCATTCTTTGTAACAGAGAGTATACATAAAAATTCAGCAGGGAGGTATGAGTGCCCACTCATGGGAGGGCCATCTCCATCTGGGCCATTGTAAATTTGTAATATTTTTACACTGTAAACCAATGGCCCAGACTAGCTGAATCATAAAAAGGTGGAGGGCCTAGGACTTCAGAATTAGTAGATCAACATAGTTCCAATCCTGTAATCCAAGGTTAAAGGAAAATAAAATTATTAGGAATTACATGTATGTCTCTCTGTACAGTAATAGAGAAGACATTATCAAACAAAAGGAGCCCAGTTCAAGTAATTCCGTACACTTAGCATGAAGACTATGCTAATTGGATGTAACGAGTTACCAGTTTTTAAGGTTAGCCCGGACTAAGCCCCAAAAATTAGGATGGCGTATTTGAGAATGAGAGAATAACCTCCACAAACATACGCCATACACAATAAAACTCCAACTGTATGCAGGATATAATTACGGACAAAACAGCTTCCTTCATAGTTACATACTTATCAAGCCAGAGGAGAGGTAAAAAATTACCCCCCCCCCCCCCCCCCACTCTTTTCTTTTAAAGGAATCTTCAAAAAGAAAGAGGGGAGCGTTCTCGAATCAATAAAAGCGGTACCAAAAAACAATATAAATATTCGTCGAACAGGCACTCAGGTATTAATTTATTATTAATAAATGGTGCTTAATGCCACTTCAGAACTTACGGCTAAAGCGACGATCCTGGTAATTAATATTGCCTGCTGTGTAACGTACACCGCAGACGGCGTACGCAGATCAGACCTGTTAACTCTCCCAGTTTCACCATGAGTCTCCCGGTTTGAGGCACCAACTCATGCTCTCACGGTCACATCCTATTTTCTCCCGGTTTGACACTTTTCAAAATAGTTGTCCTGTTCTGTTTTGAAAATTAAACAAGTTGGTCACAGTATATAAATTTATAATGCAGAATACTTGTTGGAAACGATAATTTCTTAAAGTTACACATTGAGTTTTAACAATTCTGAGTTCTGAGAATTGTGAGCGTGATTTCCGATGTTGTTGATGGAAAAGTCATGGAAATCGAAAGGGTATGCAGAGAAGTCGGCCCATTGCGAACTCGGCCCCGGAGAATCGGCCCACGAGAGAAGTCGGTCCCGCAAACTACAGGAGAACTCGGCCCATGGGAGAAGTCGGCCCCAACAATTTAGGAGAAGTCGGCCCACGAGAGAAGTCGGCCCCACAAACTAATAAGAGAAGCATTTACCTCAGCATTTTATTTTATCAAATGGCCGAGAGGGGGGGGGGGGGGGGGGGGGGGGGGTTGTGGGCAGGGGGGGGGGGGGGGGATTAGGATCAGACATATTAACCTCCAGAATAATTTTTCAGGGAACCTGAGGGTGATTTTCAGGGAAATGGGATGGATTTCAGGGAAAAGTTTGCGCTGGGGCAAAATAAAAGAAAAAACTTGTGAATGTTCAGCTCACGGACCACTATTAACACCAGGTTATATCCAGAACTAGTTGTCAACTATGCTGATGCATTTATGCTATATTAAAAAATCATAAAATAACTGTTGATTTGACCCCCATCCCCACCACCACCGCCGGGGGGATCCTCTTCTTCATGAGCCCCCCCCCCCCCACCACCACCCCCCTCTCCACCACCACCCACCCACACTGTCCCACAGAGCACATCCACCTGTGGTTTGCTCTTATCAAAGTCTACTTAGCTAATAATTTCCCAAATCTGAAAATGTTAACAGGAAAAGATGTCCTGATATTCAGTTACTTCAAGAACATTAGCACTCAGGAAGTATCTTTAGCAAAGTTCATGCATGTGGGATGCTTGTGCCCTACACAAAACTTTTCTTTTCATCATTGAAGCATTTTTGTTTAATTCCATTCGAAATTTTCTGGTCACAGATGGCCAACAGTTAACAGTTCTGTAGTCAGCACAACAGAATAAAAGTGGTGTTAGAAAAAAAGTCCATTGTGTTTAAATATGCTGTCATAATTTTTCGGCATCCTAAGCAACTTTAACCTACTTTTAAGCTGTGCTAGATAGTTGTTGTTTACGTTTTGATTTTGGAAAAGGGATGAGAATTAAAGCTATTCTATGAAGGAATAAATAAATATATATTATTTAATTCCTTTTCATATATTTTAATTTCCAAAAACTGCATTTAAATGAAGGTGGAGTTTTCAATGTTTTGAAAGTCAGTCACCTATTTTCACTTCGACACTCGCAGATTTATCACGAATCTCCGAAGAAAAACCCCAGAAATAAACATGAACACAGTTGAAATAAAGATCATAAAATAGCCTTTTCTTAAATAAATTTAACTTAAATCCATATTTTACTGCTTAGTGAGTTTTTACCAGAGTTTGAAATGCATGTGATTTGACTCCGAACGTTTTTCATAAGTTACAATGGGAACGAAATATTTGACTGATCGTTTTCCGGGATTTTTGGTCCAAAACTGATTCCCGTCCAGGTGGCCGGGAACTACACTGAAATTCCGGGATTTTCCCGGGCATTCCGGGAGAGTTAACATGTCTGATTAGGATGCTCCGATGGAAGTGGACAAAACATAAGATGGCTTCTTTCAACTGAGTGGCAAAAAAACGCCTTTTTGGGTTGGCAAAAATGACAACATAACAGGTTTTTTTTTCAATATTTAATTAAGATAATACAAATAAGCAGTATTAACAAGGAAAACAGATATAAACGTTGCAGGTAATGGCATTATCAGTGACAAAAAATAGGCAGTATTAACAGAGGAAAACAGACATAACGTAGCAGTTAATGGTATTATCAGTGACAATTATTTATTGAAATTTCGATACACTAAATGTCGTCTTGTTTTTTTACCATTGAAAATACCAGTACGTAACATTAATTGCTAGAAAGCCCAAAGAGTTTTCTAGGAACTGATGTTAGGTAGTGGTATTATCAGTGATTTTCGCAATAATGTCGATCCTTAAGTACCCCACTGAGATGTTTGAAAAAATGTAGTCTTGTTTTTTTACCATTGAAAATACAAGTACGCAACATTAATTGCTAGAAAGCCCAAAGAGTGATCAGTGATAAAAAAAACAATACAGCGTTATCACCTATTATTTACTGAAAATTTGATACACTATCACTCTAACAACAATATTTGAATCATTACATGTTTGTCACAAACAGAGCTCATTTACCTGTTTCTACAACAATAACACTTCCATCTTTTAAAAAATATATGTGATCAGAAATGTGTACAATGTTGTATTGTGTAGACGTGAAAGTTCGTGGAAGATTTATGCTTCAATACAATGTTGGATAAGTTTAGTTTGACAATGTTGGATAAGTTATTTAATCTCATCAATTTTTTTATTTCTAACTTAAAAGTGAGTACAACCTTAATCAAATTTTTTCTATAATACTCCCACGGGCCGACTTCGTTTGGGGCCGACTTCTCTTGTGGGCCAACTTCGTTTGGGGCCGACTTCTCTCATGGGCCAACATCATTTGGGGCCGACTTCTCTCATGGGCCAACTTCTCCCATGGGCCGTCTTCTCTTGTGGGCCTACTTTGTTTTGGGCCGACTTCTCTCGTGGGCCGAGTTTGTTTAGGGTCGATTTCTCCTGTATTCAATTGAAAGTAGCCTTTCGAAAGCCATGCTGGACTGGGACGTTTTGTCCCAAGGTTTTTGGAGCAAAGAAGAAGACCCAATTATTATTATTACCTGATGTGATCCCTGTAAAAATAGCTGCTCAAAAATAAATATGAATTAATACCTCCGAGTTGTATTATGCAGTTTGATCCATGCTACATGAAAGACTGTTTTGAAAACAAAACAAGGGAGAGCCATATTGTTTACAACAATGGGGACACATTTTGTGCAACAGGGCGGTCAGTTTAAATATAGTTGGTTTATTTATGAAACATGCCCACGTATTTTTATCAAATGCATTGTATGCCAGTATATGCCAAATATAGGGGATTCCAAATATATTCTCATATATATATGGTTACGTGAAATCAAAATTATATAAACTTGAAATATAAATTAAATAAAAACATAATCTCTCAAGTATAATTAACTTCAGCTGACCTACTATATATTCTATTGTTATGGTTCATACCAAATTCATCCGTTTTGTGTAAAAAAAAAATATAATTGAAAATTTGATGAAAACTGAAAAAAATCTGTTGTGATTAAATCACAAGAATTAAGTTACCTCCCCTTACTTATTTACAAACAGATTCAGAACATGTCAAGCAGACGGCAGAATATTTTGTCTTCATTTTGAACCAACAGGATTATTTTGTTTGTTTTTTTCACAATGGGAGTTATGAATACTGAGGGGCCCCTTCTCTAAAGTGAGTAATACAAAACACAGTTCAAATATTTTTTTTTAATAAAAAACGAAAACGAAATTACCACAATCACACACAACTTCATTGTACCGGCAACAACAGGAGTTTTTTTTTTAAACCAAATGATATTAATTGTTAGCATTGAGTAATTTTTATTGTACAATAAAACCAGTCAAAAGGTAATAAGAATGAATATTTTCTCACTAAAAATGTACAGATTGAACAAGAAGAAGGAATGCTTGTGTTGGTTCTTGAATGTTTTGGTCCTGGGACGTTTCGGCCCAAGATGTTTCAGCCTCCATGTATTGAAGCACCGCGATGGGCTTGCACGAGCAAGGAAAAATGGCCAGACTGAGGGGGGAGGGCAGTTGGTACAGGCAAAGGCTAGATAGGCATCCACTCACATTTGTGTGTGTGTGGGAGGGGGGGGGGGGGTGGTCCTTGTCCCTTGGGGGCAGTGGGGTGAGGGCTTGGACCAGTGATATCCATATTTGTATGCTTTTACTGACAAATACCATTAAAAGTGTTAAAATAAATTATTAAAATGAAATATAATGTATTTGGATTGGGGGGGGGGGGGGGGGTGCCCGGGTGGGACCGTGGGAGGCATAACAAGGAAAATATTGATGTATTGGCCGCGCGCAAAAATCTCACTGACAAGCATCCAAATCTCACTGAGAGCTCATCAAAATCTCACTGACAGTCACCTTCAGAGGTTAACAGGTCCGACGCAGATATGTCGAAAACCGGTGATATAATATATAACATACACATGTCCAATCGAACCACAATGAATGTTCTCTGGAGAGTAAACACACTTCCGAGGGAACCCACAGGCGACCCCATTCAGGTGTACAAATTCCAGTAACAACTCTCCCCGACGTGTACTATCCGATAGCTATGACACTATAAGCGTGGGAATATACGAGATGAGTACGGACATTAATAGAAACCTGGATCTAGAAATGGAAATAGGTATGATTAACAGGCTCTGACACGGACTGCCCCCGAAATAATTAATAATTTCAAAGGTCCATGTTATACAATAAAGAGTCAGCCTAATAATTATACCCCCCGCAAACAAAGTTTGGGGGGGTATATAGGAATCATCCTGTCCATCCGTCTGTCCGCCTGTCGATCCTTATAAGTGCAACTCCTCCTAAACCTTTAGAAGAATTTTCATGAAACTTTACACAATGGAAGAACTCCATATAAAGATGTGCATGAAGCAATATAATTCCATTCTAACAGGCGCGGGGATATCACTCTGTGAGTTTGCGCACAGTACCTCTAGTTACTATGCACGTGAGCATTAAAATCCCACATGTAATCATCTGAAAACCAGTTAACTGGTTATACAGCCTCCGAGGTACCCAAAGACTAGCAATTTAATTATGATGAAAAATGTGCTCGTTTTTGACATATAGATGAATAATCACAGGAAACCAATCCAACTAAAAAGTGGATGTGCCCATGAGGTCGCCATAGAACACGACCCAACTGCCAATCGAAAAGTGAAGAAATGCATGTATGTATTTAAACTTATACAAGGCTTGCGGGAAGAAAACTACGTCTTGCCCGGTAATCACCTTTAAACACATTGACGGTGTGTGTGAGGGGGGGGGGAGGGATTTGAAGCTGTATCGAACCCTCCTCACCCGCATTACTTAATCGTTCTTGTGTTAGTCATCAAATAACATAGGAACCGCAATGGTTACTTCACGTCTAACAGACTCCATTATGCCACTATGGGCGGAGAAGGACGTGAAGAACAAAACTTCCCTTGATAAAGAAGGTCCTCTTGTGGAGGAAACTTCCAGGGTATGTGCCATAACAGACACTTGAGAAGAGAAGGTTTCTGTGATGACAGAGGTGCAGCTAGTAGGATTCACAACGAGACTGTTTGATCTTAAACGTAATCTACTGAATCAAATGAATTGGAGGATACACATAACCTATCATCCATCCCCCATGAGATCGGCAGAGCGTCTACTGCATGCGCTCAATGGTCTGGGCATGGCGACATAAACAACGGTAACTGATTGTTCTGGCATGTCGCAAACGGATCTATCATGGGGCGATCCCTCTGGTAGCAAAACTGTCCAAATACTCGCTTGTTGAGCATCCATTCCAATTGCCACAGGCTACCCTTCCGAGAGAGCGAGTTTGTAGTACGTTCAGACGACCCAGTATATGACAGATAAAAAGATGAACATGTCGATTCATGACATATTAGGAAAATCTTCTCCGTTAGTTGGCATAACGGAAATGAATGGGTGCCACCCTGGTTCCCTAGAGGGTTCGTACGGGTCATGGAATCCTGGAAAAGTCATGGAATTTTGAAAAAAAATTCAAGGGCCTTGAAAAGTTTTGGAAAATGGTCTAGAAGGGTTAAAGTTTTGAAAAAGTCATGGAATTCGTAACCAGGTTTAAAAGGGATTGATTTTGTGTAAAAATTAAGTGCGACTTGCGCAAAAATTATTGCAAAAAACAAAGCTTTTCTGTTTGTGTGCGAACTAACCTGGTCATGGAATTTTTTTTAAAAGTTTTGGAAAAGTCATGGAATTTGATTCTCTGAAAAGTGTATGAACCCTGTCCCGATGTACACTACCACTGTCGAGTTGTCCGATCAAATTGAACATGGACGTCCGCAATAATGTGAATCCAATGCTGTAGCGCAAGCAAATTAAAATCATCTCGTTGATGTTTATGTGTGTCTCCTGGAACCGAGGGTCCCAAAGACCCTGACACCTCAAGACTGTGGTACTTAGAGTCATGCCCAAACCAATCAGACTCACATCTGTCATAATCGTGAAACCCGGATCCGGCAGTTGCAGCGTAACTCCATGAGTTAACCACTGAATATCTGCCCAATTGAACCCTTGTTTTACTAGGTCCGTTAAAAGAATACTGGTTCAAGCGAAAGCGTCTTCACACTCCAGTTCTGAGTAAAGAATATCTGGAGGGGACGTGTGCGCAGACGGCCTATCGGAATGAGATCCACAGCCGCTCCGCACAACTCCAACAGTTGCATGAATTCCCTCACTATTAATGCATCTGAGTGTAGACAAAAGCAAGCATAACAACTGACTAATTTCGTTCTGGGTAACGGCAGGTGAACCAGATTGTTGTGAGTCTCAAAGCTCAATCCCAAGTGAATAGACGACTTGTACGGAGCTAGATCCGACTTTTTCTCGTTTACGATGAAACCAAGATGTCAGATTAATAGAAGCAGACTCTGAACATCGTTCTGAAGAATAATTCTGTTCCCATATCCCGGTAGAAGGTCATTCAAGTAAGCCAACGTTACCGCAGACAAATGAGCACATAAGTAAGACATTACTGAGTTCATTATTCGAGTGAAATGCCCAGATTCAGACCAAAGCATATTGTTCTGAACGGGTACACCTTCCCTTGTATGGCAGACCACAGGTACTTTTAGAATGCCGGATGTACCAGGACATGAAAGTACGGATCCTTAGATCTGTGCTTGCCACATAGTCAATCGCTCGAACACTCGCTTATACTGACTGAATGATTTCCATAAATAAACTTTTAGAGCCAGCCATGATAAACTTATTTATCCAGCTGAAGTCTATTACCGGTCGGAATGAGCCGTCTGGCTTCGGTACGAGGAACAGGTGATTATAAAAATCTTGAGAATCCCGATTCTTCATGACCTACTTTGCTTCCTTGATAAGAGAGCTTATACCTCCGGTAGGAGAAACTCTCTTATGCAAGAATTTAATGGAAGATTAGTCCCACTCGGATAACTTGGTATTGGGGTTTTACTCGGAATGATAGCCGTAAGCCGTCCGAGACTACACTTCTCACCCACTGATCTTGATTGTTATCCAGTTTTTTGCGGAGCTTGATAACCTTCTGCCAACTGGCCAGCAATAGAAGTCTAAACAAACACCTGCATGACCTGTGAGGCTTACGGGAGGAGGAACCACGTCCTCTCCGCGAAAAACCTTGTCTCGTCGACCTAGGGGTTTCTGACCTATAGTCCCAAGTTTCCAACCAGAAAACTTCATTTCGGCCTTGTGAAACGTAGCAAAGGAAGCCTTGACTGAAGTCGACCCCGGCTGCAGACTAAACAGAGCATACCGAGTGGAGGGCGGATATACGCTCCGGTTTGTGCAAGTTTCTCAAAACAATATCTGACCCTAGACGTTGCTATATTAGAGAGGGGGGGGGGGGGGTCTCTCCCACGTGCGGTCTATCAGACCTTGCCGAGTACAAGAACTTTCAAACTTCCTCCCTATTTCCGTCGTCACTGGGTGAGCTATTTATATTATAGTGCTCGCTCTACCCAATCCACCTCTTAGACCAAGTTCCCAAAGGGAACATGAAGCACCCAAGGGCATCCCGATAGAGCCAATGTATCGTTTTTTCTTCGTATGAAGATCTAGCTTTTCATTTGATAGCATTTCAATTGGTTCTGATTTTGGGCCTTTTTGTGTGCCTGATGTTTTGTTTACATTGACGTTGTTTACATTATCAACGTCCTCATATTTAGGTAGTTTCTTATATTCTATTACTGTAATATACTGTAGAATAAATGGATTAATATTCCGGTAGTGTAGCTCATAACATTTGGATTTTGTCCACACTTGGGCTCTATCGGGATGCTTTTGGGCTCTTCGTGTTCCCTTTGGAAACTTGAGCGTTTTTCCCCCAAAAAGTTCTGTTTACAAAAAATATTTTGAATTTAATTATGATTGTTATTATTCATGTATCTCAGTTATATATATATATATTGTTGTGGAGTTTGTGGAGTCCTGCGGACTCTTGTCATTCTTGTGTAGTACTGGGAAGACTGATGTTGGAGTCGGGTGTCGCGGTACGTTGTTGGTGGTAAGGTTCTGAGGATCAGAGCCTCTTACCGCGTTTTAATTCATTCTGTCAGTTTCTATTTCAGAGGAACATGAACATGGTGATGATATTCTGACACCCATCCAAGCGTGCTACCGGAATTGTGCTCCGTGGACCATATAGAGCTAGCTGCAGTGCTCATTATTGCAAGAGTTAGGGCCTTTGGGTAAAGGTTTTAATCTCCTGCAAGCAGCAAGCTCGACCGGTGAAGCGGTACTCCGTCCGTGGGTACCATGACGCCGGGTAAGTCTGTTGCGGTCTAAGAGGTGGATTGGATAGAGCGAGCACTATAATATAAATAGCTCAACCAGCGACGACGGAAATAGGGAGGAAATACGGAGGAAGTCTGCAAGTAATGGTACTCGGCGAGGTCTGATAGACCGCGAGCGGCAGAGGCCCCCCTCTCTAATATAGCAACGTCTGGGGTCAGATGTTGTTTTGAGAAACTTGCACAAGCCGGAGCATATGTCCGTCCTCCACTCGGGACGCTCTGTTTAGTCTGCAGCCGGTGTCGGCTTCAGTCAAAGCTTCCTCTGCTACGTTTCACAAGGCCAAAATAGAGTTTTCTGGTTGAAACTTGCACGAGACGGAGCATTTGTCCGCCCGCCACTCGGGATGCTCCGTTTAGTCTGCAGCCGGGGTCGGCTGCAGTCATGGCTTCCTCCGCTACATTATTTAAGCACACACGACCGCATCCTAGCTACCCGACTTTCAGATATCCAGCATGAAGAAGGAACCACTCTTCACCCGTGAAGTCAGACCATCCAGTAGAGAGACAAGGCCTTGATAATCGGGACGCTCGGAGAAAGGATCCGTTTCGGACACACCGTCCCAGGAGCAGCATGCGGCTAAGGAATGGAAATCCGCTGCTCCTCAGGCCTCGATGACAGGCTTGCTGTTGCAGATTGCGCAGCTAATCGCAGCATCCCAGTAAATGCAGATGCAGCCTCCCTCAGACTCAGAATCTGAGCTGTCGGACGGTGATGGGTCGGTGCAGTCGTCTGTTCGCGCAGATGCAATGGACCGAAATTCGCAACTGATGCTCTCAGATGGTAAAAGGGATAAGGAAGAGGATTACCCTTCCCTTTCGGAACAGTACATGGTTGCGATGGCTTTCATCCATCAATACTACCCTGCCTTTGTTCCGCCGAATCAGAATGCTGCAACGACAAGAGAGAAACCGCTGGCGTCGTTAGGAGCAGACTTTATCCGGACAAAGAAGGAAGTCCTTTCTTTTCCGGTTCTGTTTATGCGGGTGTTGCAGTCCTTCGGCCATACAGACAACGCCGTATTGAGTGCGAGGGAGAAGGCGGTTTCTTATCTTCATTTTCCGTATACATACCGTTTTTTGGACCACGTTCATTTAAAAACGGTTGGGGAAGATGTTCAAAGAGTTCTGCGTTTGGATAAGCCGGAGATCTAGAGATATCCTTACCTGTATCATTCACTATTCGCTCAGACGCAACTGAGACGGCAATTTCTTCAAATAGAGCGAATTTGGACGTTATGTCTTACGCAGATCACCTTACAAGAGGTATGGCACAATGTCTCAAGGGAAAGGAATTTTGAGGACGTTCGTACCTCTCTTAGAGTTCTTTCCATGGCAATTATGTAAACCACATATAACTCCGCCCTAACAGTGGCTAATCTGGAGTTAATCAGATGTGATGCTGCCCTTGCATCGTCATCACTGATAAGATGACAAGGTGAAAGCTCTCTCTGAGTCGCTCCGATTTCCGGAATTTTTTTTCAACGACTAGCTTTTGTTAGTCTATGAACAGGCTACTAAGAAAGCGTCTAGTACTCTGCTTTTGAAGTTGGCGTATCAACGACCCGCTTCAGCAGACAAGAGTAAAGGAGGGCATTCCAGATAAAAATCGTCAAAAGGAAACTCCTCTCGAGGGTACAAGAAACCCTCTTATAATTACTCTGGAGGTCGTCAGAATAGCGACTCGAAAAAGGGGCGTAGGTCTGATCGGAACTATAAGTCAGATGCCCCTAGGTCGACGAGATGAGGTTTTTCGCGGGGAGGACGTGGTTCCTCCTCCCGAAAGCCCCGCAGGTCATACAGGTGATGTTTTAGACTCTATTGCTCCGCAAAAAACGGGATAACAATCATGGAAGTTCAGTGGGAGAGAAGTGTAGTCTCGGACGGCTTACAGCTATCATTCCGAGTAAAACCCCACTAACAAGTTGTCCGCGTGGGACAAATCTTCAATTAATTCTTGCATAAGAGAGTTTCTCCTACTGGAGGTTTAAGCTCTCTTATCAAGGAAGCAATGCAAGTCATGGAGAATCAGGCTTCTCAAGATCACCTGTTCCTCGTACCAAAGCCAGATGGCTCATTCAGACCAGTAATAGACTTGAGCAGGATAACAAATTTATCAAAGCTCTAAAAGTCTATTTTATGGAAATCATTCAGTCGGTATAAGCGAGCGTTCGAGTGATCGACTATGTGGCAAGCAGAGATTTAAGGATCCGTACTTTCATGTCCTGGTACATCCGGCATTCTAAAAGTACCTGCGGTCCGCTGTACAAGGGAAGGTGTACCAGTTCAGAACAATATGCTCTGGTGAATCTGGCCCCTGGGCATTTCACTTGAATAATGAACTCGGTAATGTCTGTCTTACATGCTCATTTTGTCTGCGGTAATGTCAGCTTACTTGGACAACCTTCTATAGGGATACGGGAATAGAATTATTCTTCAGAACGATGTTCAGAGTCCGCTTCTATTACCCCAAAGTCTTGGTTTCAACGTATCGAGAAAAAGTCGGATTTTGCTCCGTACAAGTTATCTATTCACTTGGAAATGAGCTTTGAGACTTACCCAGAACAAAATTAGTCAGTTGTTATGCTCGTTTTTATCTACACTCAGACATGTTAATAGTGAGGGAATTCCTGCGACTGTTGGAGTTGCGCGGAGCGGCTGTGGATCTCATTTCAATGGGCCGTCTGCACACACGTCCCCTCCAGATATTCTTTACTCAGAACTGGAGTGTGAAGACGCTTTCGCTTGAACCAGTATTCTTTTAACGGACCTAGTAAAACAAGGCATCAATTGGGCAGATATTCAGTGGTTAACTCAGGGAGTTAACGCTGCAACTGCCGGATCCGGCTTTCACGATTATAATGGATGTGAGTCTGACGGGTTGGGGCGCGACCCTAAGTCCCACAGTCTTGAGGTGTCAGGGTCTTTGGGACCCTCGGTTCCAGGAGAGATGCATAAACATCAACGAGGTGATGTTAATTAGCTAGTGCTACAACATTGGATTCACATAATTACGGACGTCCATGTTCAATTTGGTCGGACAATTCGACAGTAGTAGAATACATCAGGAAGCAGGGCGGCACCCATTCATTTCCGTTATGCCAACTAACGGAGAAGATTTTCCTAATGCGTCATGAATCATCATGTTCATCTTTTTATCCATCATATACACCGCCAGTGTGTTTAGAGGTGATTACCGGGCAAGACATAGTTTTCTTCCCGCAAGCCTCATATAAGTTTAAATACATACATGCATTTCTTCACTTTTCGATTGGCGGCTGGGTTGTGTTCTATGCCGACCTCATGGGCACATCAACTTTTTAGTTGGATTGGTTTCCTGTGATTATTCGTCTATATGTCATATACGAGCGCATATTTCATCATATTTAAATTGCTAGTCTTTGGGTATCTAATAGGCTGCATTACCAGTTAACTGGTATTCAGATGATTACATGCGGGATTTTAATGCTCACGTGCATAATAATTATTAGACCGACACTTTATTGTATATTATGGACCTTCGAAATTATGAATTATTTTGGGGGCGGTCCTTGTCGGAGCCTGTTAATCATACCTACTTCCATTTCTAGATCCAGGTTTCTATTAATGTTGGTACTCATCTCGTATATTCCCACATTATAGTGTCATAGTATCGGATAGTACACGTCGGGGAGTGTTGTTACTGGAATTTATTGTACATCTGAATGGGGTCGCCTGTGGGTTACCTCGGAAGTGTGTTTACTCTCCAGAGATCGTTCATTGTTGTTCGATGGGAGAAGTGTATGTTATATATTATATCACCGGTTTTTGACCTATCTGCGTACGCCATCTGCGGTGTACATCATACAGCGGCAATATTAATTATCGTGATCGCCGCTATAGCCTTAACTTCTGAAGTGGTGTTAAGCACCATTTATTAATAATAAATTAATACCTGAGTGCCTGTTTGATGAATATTTATATTGTTTTTTGGTACCGCTTTTACTGATTCCAGAGCACTCCCCTCTTTCTTTTTGAAGATTCCTTCAAAATAAAAGGGCGGGGGGGATTTTTTTACCTCTCCTCTGGCTTGATAAGTATGTAACTATGAAGGAAGCTGTTTTGTCCGTAATTATATCCTGCATACAATGGCGTATGTTTGTGGGGGATATTCTCTCATTCTCAAATACGCCATCCTAATTTTTGGGGCTTAGTCCGGGCTAACCTTAAAAATTGGGAACTTGTTACATCCAATTAGCATTGTCTTCATGCCAAGTATACAGAATTACTTGAACTGGGCTCCTTTTGTATGATATGTCTTCTCTATTACCGTATAGAGAGACATACATGTAATTCCTAATAATTTTATTTTCCTTTCACCTTGGATTACAGGATTGGAACTATGTTGATCTACTAATTCTGAAGTCCTAGGCCCTCCACCTTTTTACGATACAGCTAGTCTGGGCCATTGGTTTACAGTGTAAAAATATTATAAATTTACAGTAATTTGTATATTTTTATACTTACAAATGGCCCTTCCATGAGTGGGCACTCATACCTCCCCACTGAATTTTTATGTAGTACTCTCTTCTACAAAGAATGATGTTGGCGCCAATTCCGGTCACTTCCTGGCATCTGCGCATGCGTGGAGAGTAAATGTATGGAGGGCCAGATAGGACTTTTAATTTTTGGTTTTGCAAGCAAATTTTGGGGATTGGGGGGTTCAAAATTTGTGTTTGGCCCTTAATAACTTTGAGTTAAGCACCAGCTAGTCTGGGCCATTGGTAAGTATAAAAATATACAAATTACTGTAAATTTATAATTTTCCGAATGGTTTAGTGTTGCTGTAGATAGGGATTTCATAGAACAGGTGTGTAATAAAATATGTTGATGAGAGGGGGTGATCCTTAGCAAATTTTTAGTGGTATACATCGTCTAAATAATTTTGCATTTAACAAGATCATGACATGTACACTCCATATGAAAAAATCATCCCAAAATCGACTGAGTGTGTTATGTGTAATTACATAATGTCAGATGTCCACTCACTAATCAGTGTTGATTGGACTGTATTGGGAAAAGATTCGCAAATTAACATATTAATTTTTGTTCACTAAATCCTTTTTTTTGTACCTGACACATTTTGTTTGGGAATTTTGTATATCAAATAAAATCTTTAAAGGTGAAAATCGGTTCGGTAAATCCCGTTATTTTGTGTGATAAATTTGAGCCCAAAAATTAGAATTTTGCTGATCAGTGTGGCTCTTCCGTCAGTTGGATGTACATTGCATGAAATATTCTGAAGTCATTGGAGACCGGCGAACAAACTCAGGTGGGAATCCAAATTATATATCAGCGAAACTTTTATTTTAATATGAAAACAAATAGAAAATCTCAGGAATTAACGAACAGATTTTTTCAATTCCTATATTAAACCGCAGTACAGAGTTCTGGAAATGAAAGATATGGCATTTATATCTGAATATTTTATTAAATGTAGGTTTTAGAAATTTTCTGACTGAACAATATAAGGCCAAAAAAAAAAAGGAATTGATTCTCAGGCACCGCCGCGTTGAAAAAAATGGCCCGCGTTGGGCCTTTTTATTTGGACCGTCATTGCAAGAAAATAGGAAACAGGGAAATTGAAAAGGGACTATTGGTTTTAAGGCCCAAAACCAACGAATAAACAGGTAAATATACACAGGCGTGTGTTAAGTGTGAGAGCCTCTGGCCTTGGCTTACATTGGGGGCGAAATTCAAGTCGCCCTCCCAAACTTCCATGGGAGACATGGCAGTTTACTGTATTTTCTTATGTTTTATTTTTTAAAAACACACGCTTCCGCAAAAAACAGTAAACACGGTTGCTGTTAAAGTCCATCACACGGCTATGAAAATAGCCTAAACTAGCCCAATTTTATATTTCTGAAAAGAATTGCAATGGCGTAGTCGTTCGAACAATTCGCCCCAACTGATAGCAACCAGCACAAAATGGCTATTTAAAAACAAAGTACCAGACAAAACAACGAATCACACAAGACACGCATCGAGTTAATTAGAATTTATTAAAAGTTAACCACCGTTTCAAAACAAAAAAAATGTATTGGAGACAGTTCGTCCATATCGAAATTGCTTGCGGTTACGCTCTGTGTCCACTGAAAAATTGGCTGCATTGAAATTCGCCCCGCAATTTGCATTGAATGTTTTTCTTTGAAAACTTGTGAAGTTTGTTGGAAGGGGGTTAAATGTAATAAGGCTACAATAGAAATCACAGGTATTTGGATGGATAAGAATGGCAGCCCTTCAAAGCACCAATCGCACGTGTCAGTGAAAGATGGTTGGCAGAAATTGTCAGTTTTCTGAACAGTGTATTATTACCCAGCGCAGCTGGGAAGGGAGACAACTGAAATGTTTTGTCATTTACCAAAGAAATTAATTAACTCAAATTGTTAATAACGCTTAATTTACGAAGGATATCGAAAACTTTTTTAACTACGCTTTTCAACTCAGTTAGGGTATTCAGAAACCATGAATGACCCAGCTTCTTATATGAACCGGAAATTTATTTTAAACACTTTAAATATTTTTTTAAAAAGAATATACCTTCTGTTACAGAGAAGAACACTCTCACCATGGGTCATACTAAAAATCAAAATAATTCACAATGATACCAAAATAATACGAGGGTGGTCAATAATATCTAGTATTCATAAAATAGTTCTGCTTTGTAAAAGTTTAAAAGTGAAGTCAGAGTTCTGTTTCTAAATACAAAAAGTGGTGATATCAGAAAATAAAGAAAAACAGTTTTAGTTTTCAATAAAATGAGTTTTATTTGTATATCATTTTACAATATGCACTTTCCATGCTTTTCAGGTAAAACAGACATCAGAAAGTGACTTTTGCCTCTCCATCCTTTCTCACCATCTGGAAGAAATAAAAATAAAAAATAAAAATAAAATCCTCCCTCCCTCATTGATTTGAAAAAAAAATTGCCTGAAAATCAATTGATTTTTTTTTTTTGGCCTAATTGCTAATCAGGGACAGTCTCTGAAAGATTTTTCTCACGAAACATTAATTGGTTATGTAATCCTTCTCACGTTACCGCACTAAAACAGATTTTCATACCCGGTCGTTTCTACACAAACGACGGGGTATTAACAAGTGCGGTTTTGTATGCAGTGTACACGTAATGATAATGCACATGAAAAAAATGAAGCTTTTCTGCAGAGTCCAAGTACAAAGTATAAGTTTCTGCTTTCTGCCAGTTTATTCATGCCATGTTATGAATAAAAACTATTCCACCAGGTTTTATTAATGTACATTTATCTTGAAATTAAATTTTCTGAACAAGCTGACTTTTGATATACCTGTATCTAACTTTTTCCACTTGATTTTTTTCTTCTCTGAGCAATTTTGCTGTATCCTTTACTGGAGTTGATGTAATACTTCCTCTATTTCCTTTAACAGAGTTAATGAACTTGAATGTTTGCTGAAGAATGTGCAAGAGAAACACTCTACCTCGGCTCTCTCATTTGAAGTAAGTTGAAATCATAAGTAATAGAAAAAAACTTGAAATCTCCTTGCATTTGAACACTTTTAGCCTTGATCACTTCAATACTATTCTTTTAAATTTGTGAAATATTGTTTACTGTGATAGAGTTGTTCTGCTGTGCTGACATAGTCTTCTCTGCAAACCAAAGGTTTTTTCTGCAAGCCAGCATTGTATGTATCAGGGCATTGAAACAAGATAAAGGGATCTAAATACTTCATATTTTTATGCTAAAACCAATGGCCCAGACTTAGCTGGTGCAACCCCAATATTATTAAGGGCCAAACACAAATTTTGAACCCCCCAATTCCCAAAATTTGCATACAATACCAAAAATTAAAAGTCCTATCTGGCCCTCCATACTTTTAGTACTTGCACATTCACAATAGCCTGGAAAAGACCGGAATTGGTGCCAACATCATTCTTTTGTTTCTTCCAAGTCAATAAACATATGAACTGACATCTGTGCAATAAATTCTCATTTTTGAAGATGCCTGACACAAATCAATGATGGTTTTCATGGAATCAACAGTGTAGCAGGATGTTGGAAGTGAATAACGGTGGTTTTGGATGTTCAGGGCTGAAACTGTATAATTTTTCTGTAAAATTATTTATGTTTCCCAATTTCGGGATATGCTTCTGAACGTCGTCATTTTAATATGACTCCACTGCTGTTTTGTTAGTATTACTTCCCTTCCCTCTCCTGAACCCTCCTGTTATACTCCCAAGCTCTTTCAGCTTTTTTATTGAAGAATTTTTTATTGAATTCTTGGGAGTTTAACTTGTAAAACGGAATAGGTATTCCGTTTATTCCCTGTGTTTACGTCCTGTTCATTACTGTTCAGGACGTTTTGTATTCTTGCATCTTCTACCAGATGCATTGTTTTTTCTTCAAATGAAGATCTAGCTTTGCATCAGGTGGTTGTTGATCGGTTACTGACTTTGGGTCCTTTGTTGTGTCTGTTGTTGGTTAGTTTCTGGTTTTTCCTCTTGACGTCTGTTCAGTAACGTTTTGGATTCATATTAATTTAGTGTTTAGTTAAAAAACAATTATTGTTTTTTCCATTAGGATACATATTATATCTTTTTGGGGAGTTTAGCTTTAATTAGGTAGTGCTTGGGCTCATGCGGTTCCCTTGGGGCACTTAGGCTTCATTCAAAATTTTTGCGAAATTTTTTTTTTAATTAATTTCAAAAATTTTTGTCAATGTCTATGTTATGTATCCTTGCGATGTTTATTCTGTATTATTGGGAGTACAGTGCTCATATGGCTTCATTATTATTGTATATATTATAATAATTGGTACATAATGGAAGTCCAGCAAGCTTTGGATTTAATGCTTGTTGTTTGCCGGTAGTCACGGCACTCCTTCAATACTTGTACTATGGGATGCGAATGTTGGAAATGGGTGTCGACCTGTGTGGTGGGCGGTGAAGTTCTGATGTAGGAGCTCTCACTGCTGGCTAATACTAGACTTTCAGTCTCTTTTTCAGAGGAACAAGAACATGATGATGGTACTTTGACTCCTGTCCGTTACGTGCTGCCGTCATCACACTCTGATGAGCCCCGCTCTGATGAGTAAACAGGGCTAGCTGCCAAGGTGCTCATGATATTTAGCAGAGGATTAAGGTCTCTAGTTAGTTTGCTTAATCCTTTGCATGCTGCTAGCTCGATTGCTGAAACAGTCATCCCTATATGGGAGCCTGGACGCCGTGTAGGTCTGTTGCGGTCAAGTAGTGTAACGTGGTTAGAGCGAGCAACTCATAATATAAAGCTCACCCAGCGATGATTACAAAAGGCGAAGAAGCCTGAAAGTTTCTCTACGGGATGCTCGGTGAGATCTGGGGACAGATCGCGCGTTGGAGAACTGTGTGGGTTGACTGTGTCCGTTGCAAGAAACTATAATGACTCGGAACACGCGTCGGGATGTTACTTCCACACTGCAGCAGGGGTCGGCTGCGGTTATGGCTTCTTCTCACATGGAAGCGCACGTAAAGGGGATTAGCCTACAAGTTTCTCAATGGGATACTCAGTGAGATCTAGGGTCAGGAGAGCGTTCTCCACCTTGTTAGCAGTTGGGGTCGACTGTTTCTGTCGTGAGAAACTTCAATGAGTCGGAGCACCCGTCCAAAATGTGCGAGTCAGGATGCTCTTTCCACACTTCAGCTAGGGTCGGCTGTTGTTAAGGCTTCCTCTACTTCATGGAAAAGCATGCTTAGGGGTAGAAGCCTACAAGTTTCTAAACGGAATGCTCAGCGAGGTCTGGAGCCAGACCACGAGCTGGTGAACCTCTCCATTCCGTCAACAGTCGAGGGCGACTGTTTCCACTTAGAGAAACTTTAGTGAGTTGGGACGCCTGTTCACGCTTGCGGTCCGGGACACTCCTTCCACACTCCAGCTGGGGCCGGTTGCAGCTATGGCGTCTTCCTCTGCTTCATCGATGAAGCACATCAGACCGCAGACTAGCTGTAGACTAGCTGTCCGACTTCGCATGTTCATGCTGTTCCACGGAAATGTTCCCAGTCTACACCCCCAAAGTTGGATTAACCATAGCTAGTGGGTCAAAGCATTTTTAGCTCACCAATGAAGTTGTGTGAGCTTATGTCATGACACGAGGTGCGTCATCGTCGGCATGAACACTTGTGTTATTTATTTATTTATTTATTGGTGCTTTACGCCACATCAGCAGCCTAGATCATATCGTGGCGATGAAAGTATGTATCTTAAAAAGACCATTATCCACAACGAAGTAAACTAAAAAAAATCATTGAAATATGAAATGAGAGGAATAAGAGGAATAAAACTGAGGAGTGTGAACCATAATGAGAAAGTGAGACCAGTTGTACAGAAAATGCAGTGTGATTCAACTGATCAAATAACACTTGTGTTAAAGTTATTGTACCAGTCCACTTTGACTTTCAGCCCTGTTGCTATGCACCTCATACTGTGTTTCTATGGCTTACCCTTACCCACAGACCCTTACCCAGTGATATTTTATTGATTTTTAGTGTTTTTGCAATGTTAGTCTTTTTTGTCAGTGTCTGACCTGTTTTGCTGCACATGAGTGGAGGGTACCACCGGTAGGTATGCTGTGGCTTTTGTATTTCATATATGTGTTAAGTGCATCAATATAAGATGACATTAACCCTTGGCTGGACATTTTTCAGAGATTTTGGACTTTTTTAATGCAATGTTAGACTTTTTTGGCAGGGTGGACTTAGAAAATTTCTGACCTGTTTTGCTATACATGAGTGAGGGCTACCACCCAGTATGCTGTGGCTTTTATATTTCATATATATGTTAAATGCATCAATATAAGATGACATTAACCCTCGGCTGGACATTTTTTGGAGATTATGGATTTTTTATGCAATGTTAGACTTTTTTGTCACTGTGGACCTGTTTTGCTATGCATGTACATGACCAGACATTTTTTGCAGATATGTAATAAGCCAGGATTTATTGCATGCCGTGCATTGATGAGCTAATGGGGATGGACACACCCCTCTTCTTATACAGGACATGCGTCAAAAGATATGGAATCAGATCTCCGTCCCGTGAGCAGCATATGGGGAAGAAGCAGATAATCGCTGCTCTGCAAGCCTCGTTCACAGACCTGCTGCCGCAGTTTGTGCAGCGTATCGCAGCATCCCAGTAGTCGCAGATTCAGCCGTCAACAGTCTCTGGTAGAGAGCTCTCAGACGGTGCTGGGTTGGTCCATTCATTTGTACATTCAGATGATGTTGACCATGTTTTTCAGATGGAACATTCAGATGGTGAGAGGGCTACGGAGGTTGATTCTCCTTCCCTCACTGAACAGCACATTAAGACTATGAATTTTTATTCATAAGTTCTTTCGAATCTTGTTCCATCTGAACAAAAGTCTGCGTTTGCTAGGCAAAAAATAGCTTTAGGTGCTGGGTGAAGGAAAGACGAAGATCTTATACGCTAGCGGCTAACGTGGTAAGTCTCTGTTTAGTGAGCTGTCTAAGGCCGCAGGCTAACACACAGATATCTGTCTTCAACGATATATGACTTTTAGGCTGTGTTAGCTATGCTGAGACCGCAATCTTTTTGGAATAAGGCCGTTAGAAGGAAAGATTACATTTTCCTTCTCGGTGTGGCATTCCTAGGTGTCACAGGTAATTAGTCCTATTGTTGTCACCTTAGTTTGGCTTTTGTGAATTAAGAGCAGTCTATTTATATATATCATTAGTGGCCAACGTCATAGTGGCCGTATATATTTTACAATGGTATTTTCTTATACATTGTGACTAACGTCCTTTATTCCTTACCTTGAGCGACTAATGTTGTAAGTATTTGTTTAGGGAGCTTTCAAGGTCGCAAGTTTCACCGAGATATCTGTCTTCATGGGATGAAGACTTATTAGCTGCACTAGCTAATCTTAGACTGCTGTCTGTTTGGAATTAGGGCCGTTAAAAGGAAAGAGTACGTTGTTTCCTTCTCAGTGATGTATTCTTAGGTGTCTGATGCCTTATTAGAATCAAGTGCGGCTCTTTTTCCTTTAACTTGAGCGACTAATGTTGTAAGTCTCCGTTTAGTGAGCTTTCTAAGTCTCAAAAATTACACTGAGATATCTGTCTTCACGGAGATGAAGTCTTCTAAGCTTCGTCAGCTAGGCTGAGACCGCTGTCTTTTGAGAATAGAACCACTAAAGAAAAGAGTTCATTTTTTCCTTCTCGGTGTTGTTTTCTTAAGTGTGACAGACTTTAGTCTTACTGCTGACACTACATTAGCCTAGCTAGAATTTTGAGCGGTGTTTTTTCCCTACCATTAGCGGCTAGCATTGTAAGTCTCTTTTAGTGAGCTTCTAGGGCCGCAGTTAACAGCCATATAATTGTCTTCACGAAGACCTTTTGCAGCTTCAGCTAGGCTGAGACTACTGTCCTATCGAACAAGGTACCATTATAAGAGAAGAGGTTGTTCTCTCCTTAATGGTATTGTGTTTGTGTTAGTTGTCTGAGGCTTTTCGCCACTATTGATGACGCCATATTAATCTAGTGTGATTATTGAGCGTTCTTTCAAATGCCTATAGTGAACTCCTTTTCAGGAATTTATTTCCTGATATAATCGGAACGAGGCGCAAGGAGTTCATCTAGGTTTTTATGATCAGGTACCGGAACATAGTTTTTCGCCGCCTGCTTCATTTATAATCCAATCTATTTTTGTGGATTATATTATTATTATTTCCACTCGGTGGATTGGATATTATGTCTATATGGTGTATTATTTGGCGCCATGGCATACTGTCTTGATTTCAAGGGATATGTCGACGCTGTTTCAGCAGGTATATTCCTTGCATTAGTGCAGTTCATCACGTCCTTCTCCATCCTTAGTGACATTATGAGGTTGGTCAGACGTGAGGGAGCCCTAGGGTTTTTACACTATTCTAGATAACTAACACTAAAGTGTTACGAGTCATGCTGGGTTAGTTTGATTATGCTTGCTTTGACTAACTTTAAGCTTTTTAGCTTTATTACTCTTTATTGAGAATAGCAGCAGCAGAATAGCTTTGGGAATGTAGTCCGAAATTTCTTTTTCCAAAAGTGAAAAGGAATTTGTCACTGTTCCGAGCTTTAGTATTACTGCACCAGCCTTACTTATCCTGTGATTCAAGTAATGCGGGTGAGGGTCGTTCAATATGATTTATTTGTTGACCAGGCAGGATGCAGTTCTCTTCCTGTGAGCCCTGTATGCATTCAATTATATGCATGTCTTTCATTGCTCTCCAATTTGTGGGTGGGTTGAGGTCTAACGGCGATATCATGGGTGCATCCACTCTTTAATGGATTTGCTTCCTGTGGTTGGTCGTTCATAAGTTGTATACGAACATATGATTCCTGAACAGTAACAGTTTTTGGATTCCAAATTCTTTCATGAATACATTTAGTTCATATTGTTAGCCTTCATGTAGCTGTGTGGCAGGCATGTCAGTTATCTGGATGATATTCTCCAAATGTGACAATTAGTACACTCTTGAGAAGTTTCACTCAAGTGTTGTCTGCTTTTGTTACGACGCCGGTCGTTGGCAGCATGTTTTTTGCTCTCTGTATTTTGCCGAATTATGTGTATTTATTATTCTTGGATCTGGCCAAAAATTGTTGATGGTGTTTATTCTGTATTTGGGTACCAGAAACTGGAAAAATATTTCCTTTATTCCGTATGGATTTGGTGTTATTTTGACATTTTTGTCATTATTTTCTATGACATTTTACAAGGTGAAATCTACTCACTGTCAGTCAACTATGTCCAGTGTTGATGATGATTACCTGTGTGAAATGAACTCACTGGCAGTAGAGCAAAGTGAAATCAATAAACTGTCTATTGTCTACAGTCCTGCCACATTATTGACTCTTAACCCTTTATATAATGTTAGTGGATTCACCAGAAAATATTTACTGGATGACCGACTATATGAAGACCTGAAATCCCTTGGTCTTCTCAGGAAGCACAGGAACAGACAAGGTGGTAAACATAATGTTCGCAAAAGCAAATCCCAGGTGTTCCATCCAGGTAATATTCATCTAGACACTCACCCTTCAACGGACATCACTGTAGGACTTATCAATGCTAGGTCCGTCTGCAACAAGGCATCAACTATTCGAGGAGTGATAGAAGATAATAATTTGTCATTGTGTATGATAACTGAAACTTGGCTCTGTCCCGACAGTAATATCTATCCCCATTGGTGAACTTGAGTCAACGGACATGAAACTTCTTCATGAGCCGCACGGCAACAGCAGAGGTGGGGTTGTTAGCCTACATCACTCACGTTCATTATGTGTGAAGACATTAAAGGTAGACAAGTTCAACTCCTTTGAATATATGTCTGGGATAATGACTCATGGAAAAATCTGCCTACGAATTGCAACCGTTTATCAACTCCTCCACCGTAAACGTAAAAATACCTTTACAATAGGTGACTTCATATCTGAACTGTTTAGTTCTCCACGTGGAAGACTTAAATGATTTGGATGCTAAAAAGTTTGCAGAGGTTTTAAAATCCATGGACTAAGTCCAGCTTGTAACTAAGCCGTCACACATCCACAAACACACTTTAGACTTGGTAATCACAAGAGAATGTGATTCTAAATTGATATATGACATCGATGTCCTCGATCATGTGGCTATCTCAGATCATTTCCCTGAGATGTTTAATATGAGTCTTTGCAAGCCCCGTGAGGAAAGGAAAACAATAACTTATAGAAAGTACCGTTCCATCGATGCATCTGAATTTTGCACTGTGTTTGGATCGTGTCAAGCCCAAGAATCTTCAGATACTGAATCGGTTGATTCCCTGGTTAATAGCTTCAACAATCGATTACAATCAGCTATAGACAAATTAGCCTCTCTCCAGCATAACACGGGGCCTCCCCATAGTTCACTGATGAAGGTTGGAATGCAAAGAGATGTAGGAGAAAATTAGAACTGCAATGGCGGAAAAGAAAACTCTCAGTTCATAGACAGCTTTACTTGACTCAGAGAGACCATGTTAATCATAAAATAACTGAAGCTAAAAAGCAATACTTTGCTGATATCGTGTCCGATCCATCTAAACGACCACATGTACTTACTGACGTGATAGACAAACTGCTACACAATGGGAAAGGCACTGTTCTGCCACAGCATGTATCACCTGCTGACCTTGCAAATGATTTTGCAAAATTCTTTCTTGACAAAATTCAAACTATAAGATCTGATCTAGCCTGTCCTGTTGCTGATGTACCATCCATGAATTGGGACAAGTCTCAAAATGGGGATATTGCATCGGTGGCTGAACAGTTTAGTTCATTTAGGCTATTATCTTCTGAAGAGCTTAGTCAAATAATCAAGCGTTCACCATCAAAGCAATGACCCCTTGACATCATCCCCACAAAGCTGTTTAAATTATGCTTTCCATGTTTACTACCCTCCTTACTGAATATTGTAAATCAGTCATTAGAAACAGGACATTTTCCATCTAGCATGAAGCATGCACTAGTTACCCGATTATTGAAGAAAACAGGATTAGTTGTCGAAGTGTTAAAAAACTATAGGCATGTGTCGAACCTCTCATTTAATTCTAAGGTAATTGAAAGGATAATATCAGTGCAACTTTGCGAGCATCTCTTGAAGATGAACCTTTCCGAGGTTTATCAATCAGCCTACCGCCCTAAGTGCAGTACCGAAACAGTCCTACTCTGTGTCAGAATGATCTTCTGTTAGCAATGGATGGTAGGGAGGTATCATATTTAGTGCTTTTAGACCTTAGTGCTGCATTTGATACAATTGATCACTCAATTCTTTTGGAAAGACTCAAATATCGAATTGGCGTATCCGGTCCAGTACTTACATGGTTTCAGTCCTATCTCTATGACCGTTCTCTCAGTGTCACAGTAAATAACGTTCGCTCCAGTGACCACAATCTAAAATTTGGGGTTCCACAGGGTTCGGTTCTCAGTCCACTTTTGTACGTCATATATGTTCTACCACTCTGCGATATTATCTGCCACCATGGCCTTCACTACCACTTCTCTGCAGATGATACACAACTATACATTCATTTTAAACCACTAGATGGCCCAGTGTCCACCGAATGCATTGAAAAATGTGTTGGCGACATTAGAAGATGGATGACCGAAAAGTTTTTGAAATTGAACACAGACAAAACTGAACTCATTTATATAGGCTCGCCATATTATTTGCATCGGTGTACTGGGCGTAATTTCGTGCTTGAGGGGATTTCAGTCTCACCATCTTCCAGTGTTCGCAATCTTGGTTATATGATGGACAGCAACCTATCAGCGGAGGCTCATGTCACACAGATCTGCAGGCAGTCTTATTCTCAAATTAGAAACATCAGCAGAGTACGGGATGTGATTGATGAAAATACGACGAAAATGCTCAGCCATGCATTTGTCTCGAGTCGTCTTGACTTCTGTAATTCACTGGTTTTTGGTTGCAACAAATCTCTTTTGGTTAAGCTACAGGCTGTCCGAAATTGTGCAGCCGGAGTTCTGACCAAGACCAGGAAATATGACCATATATCTCCGGTACTGGCAGATCTACACTGGCTCCCAGTTCTGAAAAGGATTGATTTTAAAATCATTTTAATCATTTATAAATGTCTCAACAATCTTGGTCCTTCATACCTTACTGATCTTCTTGTTCCCCACAAACCTGTCTGAACTCTAAGGTCCAGTTTCTCCAATGACTTAGTTTACACATCTTGCAGCCGTCTATCATGCAGTGGTCATGCGTTTTCTGTTGCCGGTCCGAAGCTCTGGAATTCGCTTCCCACTTATATAAAGATGCCACAAACTCTCAACCAGTTTAAATCTGCTCTGAAAACATATCCCTTCAAGCAAGTATATAACACTGAGCTTAACCTTGATTGATTAATAGTTGATAGTTGTTACTTTTTCTTTTTCTATATATTCAGCTTCAGCCGCAGAGTCTATTTATTTATACACCATGCGTGTACTCGATTGTAAAGCCCGCAAGCACATTGTGGAACTGAGGCTATAAACTTTATTATTATTATTATTATTACGACATATGAGTTTATTCCTCAGGTTAAATCGCATTAACATTGTTTTATTCCTTCAGTTTCCTGGTTAAATTTTGGTTTTCTCGGTCACGCCATTGATAAGGCTGTGTTCAGATGAGGGTACATGCGTGATTCTGTTGATTGCGTGCATAATATGTATTTATTATTAGGCAGACCTATTATTGAATAGATTCTCTTAAACTCTTAAAAATATGATAAATTTAAAGTAATTTGTACAACATATATTTTTAATACTTACCAGTGGCCCAGACGGGGTGGCCCTCCCATGAGTGGGCACTCATACCTTCCCGCTGAGTTATAACATTAGTAGGCACAACTAGGAAGAATGATGCTTGCCACCAATTCCGGTCTGTTCCTGGGTACTGAGCATGCGCAAGTACTAAAAGTATGGAGGGCCAGATAGGACTTTTAATTTTCGGTATTGTATGCAAATTTTAGGGATTGGGGGATTCAAAATTTGTGTTTAGCCCTTAATAACATTGAGGTTGCACCAGCTAAGTCTGGGCTATTGGTAAGTATAAAAAATATACAAATTACTTTAAATTTATCATTTTTCACCAAAGTATTGGATATTGACTAAACTGTGGTTCAGTAAATATTCCTATTAACCCTCTGTTCATTTCAGTCTTGATTCACTGAGCTTTGTCAAACAAGATTCAATTGGCTATTTCTTCTCAACCTATTCACAATTTTTACAATTGGCTGTGACGTAAGTGCAAGCCCTACTTCGGAACTAACTCAAGCTAAGAAACCTTTCCAAAAAAGTTGGAAAAGTGAAAGAGTGCAAAAGCATGAAAAAGATCGCAAAAGGGTCGAGCGAGACCGGCACTCGACATTACAGGTACTCTCTCTGCGCACCTCTTGCATTTACCGAGTGCATGCGCAACAACCGTGACGTCAATTCCTTTTATTTCCGCCATTGTGACATGGTCGGAAATTTTGTGACTCATGCTGCTTTTTTGTTATTTCTTCGTGAACAATTTAATTTTGTATGTGCTTTTTATCAATTAATGTGCATGTGGACTGTATCCTTTATCAAGCTCTAAATTGATTATTATATTATATTATTTATGCTAATTTTTGCTTGTCTTCTCATGTATTGTCTTGTTTTTCGCCGCGTGTAAACGCGACCATTGTTGTTCGGTTTTCCGTCGGCGGGAAGCTTGATTGTTTTGATCATCTTGGGGATTTTTTCCCACTTGAAATTATTATTATGCCTAAAACAATTCCTTGTACCTCTTGTTTGCAGGTGGAACGTAGACAATTCTCATGCTACTTGTGTCACTTGCAACAATTGCACACAGGCCCTTTCCTGTGGTATTTCTGGGGTTTGGTCCTCTAAGTTCTGGGCATCCGTGAACAAGGTGGTTCTCTCCATGGCTAGAACCCCTTGTTCTCGGGGGAAAGGGTAGCTGTGCCTCTTCGGACATGTCTGGGAGTGCATGTGGTGACTCTGTCACGCAGGATGTTGATCAGTCTATTTCTGTAGCAAGTTCCTCTGCAACTGTTGACGGTGTTGGTGCTGTGATGCCTGCAGTGGAGACGTTGGTCTCTTCCTTTGGCTTCTGATGTCACCCTTAAGGCGGCTGTTTTCATCGAGAGTTTCTCCGAGGTCAGCTTGGTGACACGCTCGGATTTGCCTCCTTCACCGTCGACAGTTGCTGGGGAAGTTGTTCCTGCTGATCCTATCTTGTATGATAGTGGCTCTTCCATCTCTTCTGGGGATGGTGTACAGTCTCGGGCGTCCGAGGCTGTATCTGCTGGTGTGTCTCTGGGGTCTCAGCTTTCCCTGGCTTCTCAGCGAAGCCCCTCGCCCCTTGAGCGAATCGTTTGTTGTTCCACTTTCCCCTGCTGGTGTGCCAACTAGCAGGATGGGGCTGGGACATTGGCATCCAGGGCCTGCTGTTCGGCAGAGGTCAGTGACAGCTCCGGTTATCTGTCACTCTTGGAACCTTCCTCCGGTGATTTCTCACTGTGTTCCAAGTCTGGCTGTCAATCGATGCTTGTCGTCGGTATCAGAAGATGGGCAGTAGGGGCCTTCTGTCGTGCAGAGGCCAATGGCAGGTTCCTGTCATTCTTGGGTCAATCCTCCAGTGTCTTCTCATCATGTCCCAGGTCCAGCTACCGATCGACGTATGCCATCGGTCTCTCTAGAGGATTTGCAGGCAGGGCCTTCTGTTTCGCAGAGGTCAGTGATTGCCCCTGGGCGTCACTCTTGGGACTATCCTCCGGTGTCTTCTCACTGTCTCCCTACTCTGTCTGCAGATCGATGTTCGTAGTCAGTCCCTTCTGAGTATTTGGGTTCTTCTAGAAGGGTCCATTGGGAAGACACTCCGTCAGGTGCTGCTGTTATGACGGATTCTCAGGGTGAGCTGCGTCAGGCCTTTTCGGCGCTCACCTGGTTGCTTTCTAGTAACCCTCAAGTTGGTTCCCTGTGCCTCCTGAGGCACAACCTCCTTTGATCGGTCGCAGAGATTCCTCGTCTGGCCCTTTGGATGCTGTTCATTGTTAACAGGAGGTTCCTGCTGGTCAGCCCGAGTTGGGCTACGTCTCTTCTGCTACAGAGGATGACAATTTTCTTGAAGGTGTCAAGCCCTCCTCTTCAGTCTTGTGGCAGGCCTTGGATTTTGTCTTTGGCTTATTGCCAGACATTCAGCCTTCAGACCAGCCATCAGTGACCGTTTGGCCGCGGTCCTCTGTGGAGCACCGTAACCCTGTTGAGCCTTCTAGCTCTGGGGTTTTGCATCCTCTGCAATCGGCTCAGGTTGTTGAGTCCTTCCAGGGCTTGGATGCCAAAATGCATTCCAAGGCCCTGAAGGGTTCTTTTTTTTCACGATCTGATGCTTTTCTGCCTCCGTCAGGGTTTCATGTTTACGAATCCGTCTGTCCACCAGTCTTTAAAGGGATGACTACTGTGGACGAAGATTCTTCTTCCCTCGGGATGAATAAGCCTAAGTCGGCAGTTCTCCCGATGTCGGTCGTTGAATCTATGGTTGGCCTGTCCCGAGAGATGCTGGGTGTGTTATCTCTCGCGGACCATGTTGTCGCTGCCCTGACCACATATTTTCTGCCAGGATAGTTTGATGATGCTCAGGCGCCTTTGCATGTTTTGTCGCAGGCTCTTATGAACCTGACACACGCTCACGCCTGTAACACGGCTAATTTGGAGCTTGCACGCCGGGATGCGGTGTTGGATTCTTCTCCATCCCTTCCTTCTAAGCAGCGTGCTGTTCTGAGGTCTGCTTCTTTGGTTGGACCTCAGTGGTTCCATGGAAGCTGTCCGTGGTGAGGTTCTCCGTCATTCGAAGGACCAGCTTTTGTTACGACAGCTGGACCAACCTGCTGCTGCGGGTGGTGGTCATTCCAGGCCTGCCAAGCACTCTGCTGCGCCGGCGATGCCGGCCATGCCTTTGGCTCCGTCTGCTCCTTCTGCTGAGAAGAAGCGATGACGCGGCCAGGCTGGCTGGCAGCCTCAGGGAGGAAAGTCTCAGGACTCGGTTGCTTCCCGAGGGGGTGGTTTCTCCTCTCAGGGGCCTCGTCGAGGCCACAAATGAAGGTCCTCACCTCGATTCGCCTCCAGTCGGGGGAAGGCTGTTGCTGTTTTTCCACCGTTGGACAGAGATAACGTCGGACCCTTGGGTCCTCGACGCCATCCAATCCGGTCTGTGACTGTCCTTCCGTCGGCCCCCCAGTTTATCTCGGATGCCCCTCCCAACTCAGGTCCCTTCCGATTCTCTGCATTGGGCCCTTCTGGTGCAGGAGACCGACAATCTCCTCTCCAAAGGGGCGATCGAGGTGGTCAGAAACACCCTTTCACCGGGGTTTTACTCGAGACTTTTCTTGGTGCCGAAGAAAAATGGCCAGTTTCGGCCTGTCATCGATCTGAGTATCCTGAACAAGTCCATTATAGCACCTTGTTTCAGTATGGAGACTTTCTGGTCTGTTCGATGTTTAGTTCATCAGGGCGACTTTGCAGCCAGTATCGACCTGAAGGATGCCTATTTCCAAGTACCCATTCATCTGGCGTCACGGAAATACCTTCGGTTCTCGTTTTGGGATCGAGTCTTTCAATCCAAAGCTCTCCCATTCGGTTTGAACCTGGCTCCTTGGGCCTTCACCCGACTGATGTCTCATGTGCTCGCTTTTCATCGTACTCAGTCGGCTGTGACTTCGTGAGCCTACCTGGATGACATCCTCCAACGGCACCACAATGCTGCAGTTCTGGAGTCAGATGTCTGGCGGTTACTTAGCCTACTGGCGTCGCTGGGTTTCAGAGTCAATTGCGAGAAGTCGGATCTCCTTCCTTCTCAGCAACTTCGTCATTTGGGAATGGATTTTGACACTCCTCACAATGTGGTGTTGGTTCCCAATGCACAGGCGATGAACCTTTCCGACTTGACTCGGAACCTGCTCTGATCTTCCTCGGTCTCGGACAGGACTTTCCTTCGGATGCTGGACCTTTGCGGTTCGGTGACAAATCTCATTCTGCTGGGTCGCTTGTTTGTCCGACCTCTCCAACACTTCCTGTTGGATCATTGGCATCCGAATGTGGATTCTCTGGACCTGGAACTTCCTATTCCTCGGTGGATCAATCTGCTGTGGCCTCTGTTGTCAGATCGGCTGATTCGTCTACCTCTATGTCGCGATCTTCTTTCCCAGGGTCATCCCAGGAAGTATCACAACAACCTGGCGAGCATGTCCCTTCATGCCTGTCTTTTATCAGGTCCTGTCTCCGACGTAGAGGTTTTTCGAGACGATCAGTGGAGTGCATTTCTGCATCACGGCGACATTCCACTGGCATGACTTATGCTGCTAAGTGGAAGGTTTTCTGTCGCTGGTGTACAGCTCAAAATGTGGATTACCGTAATCCGTCAATCGCTCAAATTGCAGATTTTCTGGTATACCTTTTTGACTCCAAGGGCCTCCAGCCTATTACAATAAAGGGCTATCAGTTTATGCTGTCTGATACTTTCTCGTATGTGAGAAAGCGGTGCATCGGTCGTAATCTTTTTCTCTCCAAACTGATTTGGCACTTTTCTTTGAAGAGTCCTTGAGTTTTGCATCTTACAGCCAAGTGGAACTTGGCATGGGTGTTGCATTGTTTGGAGGGGGCGCCATTCGAGCCTTTATCTGAGACCTATATGCGTTTTCTCACCTATAAGACTGCTTTCCTTCTAGCGTTTGCTTCTGCCAGACATGTCAGTGAGCTTCATGCGCTATCTGTTGATTCTGCTTTCTTCAGAAATGAGGCTAACAATGTCACCTTCACTACGGATTGTTCTTTTCTGGCCAAGAATCAACTTCCTGATTCGGTACCTCCTCCCATCTGCATTCGGGCTCTCCCTGCTGTCGATAGCCGGAGGCCTCTTCTTTGTCCTGTTTGTGCTATCAAGACTTACATTAATCACACTCATTCAGAGGGGTCGGAAGAGATTCTTTCTGTCTCTCATTCCTAGGAGGCAGTCTATCTCTTCCCATTCTATTTCCAGATGGATCTGTCTTGCAATCAAGCTGGCTTATTCCAGCTTGTCTGCTTCGGATCTTGTTTCGAACCAGTTTAATGTGCATGAGGTTCGTGCCATTTTTACATCCTGGGCGTTCTCCAGTCCTGTTTCACTCAGGGATGTTATGAATGGGGCTTACTGGAGGAATGCTTCTACTTTCTCCTCCTTTTATCTCTGCCACCTACAACAGCAATCTGAGGACCTTTTTTGTTTGGGCCCTCTTGTTGCAGCTCAGGCTGTTGTGCACTCTTGTTAAATTTGTTTTTATCGGGTTTGTGCTCCGCTCAGCCTTGTTCTTTCCAGGTGCCTTCTTTCTTTCTTTGTTTATAGGTTTTGCTATTATTCTCTGCCCTCCTTGCTTTTCTTTCTGCTGCTCTTGTTGGTATTGGTTATGTGATTCACCTCCTCCTATTGTTTATTCAGCCAATTGTAAACAATTGTGAGTAGGTTGAGAAGAAATTAAAATTTTTTAGTAAATTTTGTTTCTTAACATACCTACCACAATTGTTTACCGGAGACCCACCCTCCTTGGGAATATCTTGGATATCGATATTACCCTGCTAGATCACAAACTTCTTGTTGGCGGAAATATTGAATTGACGTCACGGTTGTTGCGCATGCGCTCAGTAAATGCAAGAGGTGTCCAGAGAGAGTACCTGTAATGTCGAGCACCGGCCTTGCTCGACCCTTTTTTGATCTTTTTTGTGCTTTTCCACTCTTTCACATTTCCAACTTGTTTGGAAAAATTTCTTAGCTTGAGTTAGTTCTGAAGTAGGGCTTTCACTTACGTTACAGCCAGTTGTAAACAATTGTGGTAGGTATGTTAAGAAACAAACTTTACTAAAAAATTTTAATATTTCTAGTTGCATTATGGGATAATTTTGCTGCTTGAAATTACAGTATTTTGACACTGTGCTGAGGGTTAAACATAAGTGCATTGTTTCAACTGATGAATATGGAGTTCTATTGTCAGTATTTCACAGACATGTTAACCTCCAGAATAATTTTTCAGGGAACCTGAGGGTGATTTTCAGGGAAATGGGATGGATTTCAGGGAAAAGTTCGTGCGGGGGCAAAATAAAAGAAAACACTTGTGAATTTTCAGCTCACGGACCACTATTAACACCAGGTTATATCCAGAACTAGTTGTCAACTATGCTGATGCATTTATGCTATGTTAAAAAATCATAAAGTAACTGTTGATTTGACCCCCCCCCCCCCAGATCCTCTTCTTCATGAGCCCCCCAGCCCTCCCCACCACCACCCACCCACATTGTCCCACAGAGCACATCAACCTGTGGTTTGCTCTTATCAAAGTCTACCTAGCTAATAATTTCACAAGTCTGGAAATGTTAACAGGAAAAGATGTCCTGATGTTCAGTTACTTCAAGAACATTAGCACTCAGGAAGTATCTTTAGCAAACTTCATGCATGTGGGACGCTTGTGCCCTACACAAAACTTTTCTTTTCATCATTGAAGCATTTTTGTTTAATTCCATTCGAAATTTTCTGGTTACAGATGGCCAACAGTTAACAGTTCTGTGGTCAGCACAACAGAATAAATCTGGTGTTAGAAAAAAAGTTCATTGTGTTTAAATTTGCTGTCATAATTTTTCGGCATCCTATGCAACTTTAACCTACTTTTAAGCTGTGCTAAATAGTTGTTGTTTACGTTTTGATTTTGGAAAAGGGATGAGAATTAAAGCTATTATATGAAGGAATAAATAAATACATATTATTTAATTCCTTTTCATATATTTCAATTTCCAAAAACTGCATTTAAATGAAGGTGGAGTTTTCAATTTTTTTAAAGTAAGTCACCTATTTTCACTTCGACACTCACACATTTATCACGAATCTCCGAAGAAAAACCCCAGAAATAAACAAGAACACAGTTGAAATATATATCATAAAATATCCTTTTCTTAAATAAATTTAACTTAAATCCATATTTTACTGCTTCGTGAGTTTTTACCAGAGTTTGAAATGCATATGATTTGACTGTGAACGTTTTTCATAAGTTACAACGGAAACGAAATATTTGACTGTTGTTTTCCGGGATTTTTGGTCCAAAACTGATTCCCGTCCGGGAGGCCGGGAACTACACTGAAATTCCAGGATTTTCCCGGGCATTCTGGGAGAGTTAACATGTCTGGTATTTCACTTCATATAGAATATCACAAGCAGATGTATATACATTAGCACCTGGCAGTAAAATAATAGAACTATCAAATATATATGATATGAAGCAGGAAATGTCTTGGGGGAAAAAGGTCTTAATATTGTTTTAAATGGAAGTGGGCCAGCTCAATTCTGGTAGTTCAAATTTGCAGTTGGATGGTTTTTGCATGCCTATGGCATGCAGGAATGACCTAGTATTTGGTAACCCCAAACAACTTAGTATAATATTTCATTTCACACGGCATGCAGGGATCCGGAAAGAAGAAAGTAAAGGAAACAGAGAGGCTACCAACACCCATCCACAGCCACACCAATGTGATCTCTTGGCTGTGAGATGGGTTTTGGCAAGGTCTTTGGGTAAGGTGATTCCTCCTTTCTGGATTCCTTGATAAAATTTGTTCTTAAAAATTTGTTTTAGTACAATTTAAAGCTAACAGCTGGTACTGTAATAACTGATTTGGGGTTTTAACTACAGGTGCAATATATTCGATACAAATTACATTTATTTAACTGGAGTTTAGTGACATTTTCAGCAGCCATAGTCACCCTGTGTTCGACAGTTTTACGGGTAGAGGAAGCAGGAATACCCAAAGAGAACCACCAAGCAGTAGGAAGCAACTGTCACTCCCCAATGCAGGGTTAGCATTGGTTGAAGAAAAGTACATCATTGATAACAATCCCAAATTTGAATTAGATCTGTATTGGTTATAGACAGTGCATCACTGTCAACTCGAATTCAGTTCCACTGCAAACATTATTGAAAATTGTAGGTTACATCACGACATTCGGTATTTTCCAGATTAGAATATAATTATCATTTTATTTGCATTTAATTCGAGTCGACGGTGATGCAACGTCTATAACCAACATGGATCTAACTCAAGTTTTGGAATTAGATTCGTCTGGCTGACACAAAGATTTGTCCGAAGTGCGTCTACTCACGTTTAATGGTTATATATGTCGCACTACCATCGCATGAAATTCAATTAATTGGAATTAATTGAATTTGACACAATGGTAGTGTGAGAAAAATAACAGGCCTAACAAACAAGGAAAGTAACTATGTGAACACACAAACATACTTAAATGTTTTTGTTCATTTATTTAGCTTAGTTCTAAAGTTCAAGTTCAGCCTGGGGTGCTGTACTTCTCACTGCCGTTACTAGCACCTACCTTCAAAAGCATGATCTATGGTCCTCATTTGAATGAGCTTGATTAGCTCGTTTCAGGGATGGGTTGTGAATTTTGTTTTGGACCAAAGGCTGAAAAGCTAATAAAACTTAAAATGGTGATTTTTGTGAATAGCATGTGCTGGATGTAGGCATTGCATTACGTAAAGGGTTTAGAATGAAACATAACCATATAACTGTACCTTAGAAAGTGGTTCATTGTCAGGGCTTAAAATTTAGGCAAGAATTGGAAATGGTCATCGCAAAATGTGCCTTTGCCTCTTTTCATAGATTCTGAAAGTGTCCCTATAGGCCTCTAGAATTCCACTTATTTTTCATTTATGATAACTCTTTGACTCATTATCAGTGTCCCGTGAAGTCTTAGCTGCCCATACAGGTAGCAAGACATATCCAGAAATCACTGGAAATTAGTTAACTTCCATCAGCAAGACCACCAAAGGCTTGTATGGTGGAAAATGTGTTGTACATGTAAGACAAGAAACTCACCAAAATTAGGGTGAAACTCCAGCAAAAATATGAGGTTTGTTTTTTCACTATGAAATATATACTGGTTGCACTCAAAAGGGAATAACAGTATTCTCAAATTTTGAATTATTTAAGAACTGAAAATTAATTGATTCTTGTGGTAGGAGTTCGTGAGAATCAAAACCATTTTGAGCGAATTGGGACAAATTTTGAAGGCCTGCATTATGAAAGAAAAGGTTTTCTTGAGAGGCAAAAGTCATCTCTTGTCAAAAGTATTGTTTTCTAACAGGGAATCTGTGTTGTTTTTATTTTTCATTTCTGTGTTTTTATAGAGTAGACTATTTTCAACAAGTTCAGTCCATTACTAGTCAGCTCCTTGCAAACTTCTGGTGGGTATTCCTGCCCAGGACAGCAAATATCATGCCACCAGAAAAAGTAAAATTAGTGAATTTAACAAACTTTTCCACTGCAGATAAAATAACTTTTTGATAAGTTATTTCTTGAGTTGAATTTGAACAAATCTATCATCAAATCCAGTCATGGCTGCTGTGAAGATATGTGAAATAATAAAATACTCTATGTGTTAAGAGTTAAATCCAGTTTTGATCTCTGTTAACAGTGTTGAAACCCTGTATTTTGGTTTCAGGGCATTGACCTGGTATGTCTTTGACAGGACATTTGTTTCTGTGTAAGAACGATATTTTCTGAAATTTAACTATGATAGTTATTGTTGTCACTTTCAATTAAATTGTAAAAAAATATATGAAAAAATTACTTTCTCAGGCTAACTTGTACGCATTAAGAAAAGAATTATAATACAGTAAAAATATGTGTAGGTTTTTGTACTCCCATTTGACAAACGGTTGTATTATGTAATCAGCTTGTGTGTCCATCTCTCCGTCCAACTGTCTGTCTCTCTGTCCATTAACATTCTTGGTTCCCGACCGATAACTCCAGTTTGGATTATTTGATCTCAACCAAAGTTGGTATGTGTATTACCCAGCTAGAAATAAAGGCCAACTGCGAATATGGGTTCTGTCCAATTATTTTTGCATGAGTTACAACACTTTTTCGACTTAGAGTTTGACTGTCTATTAACATTTATTGTTTTTTGCATTATTACAATTCAAAATGGCTAACAGGTGTATTTTGTCATGCCTGGCAGGGCTCTTGTTAGAAGATGAGTCTAATAATATCATCACTGAAGCATTTGATTCAAGTGTTCTTGCAGAATTAATTCTACAGTGTCCAAGGAATAACATCATGCTTTCTTTATCATTGCAGATTGACAATTTATTTTGCTTCGGTTCTCCATTATCTGTATTCCTGGCTTTGAGAGGAATTCGTCCACAAGGAAAAGGGAACTTGGAGCATATACTGCCTTCAAGTTTATGTAAGAGATTTTATAATATCTATCATCCCACAGATCCAGTGGTTAGTATGACATTTGTCATTATCTGATATAGCATTCATCTTGAAGAATACAAAGATGATAACTTGTTGAAAAAATTATACTCTGTTGGAGTATATGAGTAACTAATATATGGGTTCATTTCATATCTTTATCTGGTATTCCCATCCTTCGTTGACTTATTCCCTGGTGAGTTTCAAAATGTTTCTTCATTAAACTAATTTGGTAGGATGGTACTTGCTGTCTTATATGTCAGAGTGAATTATCCAAGTATTGTAAGACCCATATTCCAATAATTACATTACATGTACAGTGCATTAAAAATCTGAATACTGTTAATCAAGGGTAATTAAGATCAGTCAGCCTATAAATAGATTCTGTCAATCATTGACTGCAATGGAACTATTTCAGTCTCCATGGTAATAAACAAGCTGGCTGTGCATGTTGAGATGAGTGAGGAAATGTTAATTATTTATACCAGCGAAAAAACTGGTATTGTTGAGGGTGTTATAACATAACACAAACCAGCAATTTACATTAATTTATCTTCTTTTATTACGGTAATTAAAACAACTATGTACATTATCAAATATAGACTGTAGAAACATGACAATTATATACAAGTTAAAGGAAAAATAAAAATTAACTTCAACAGCATAAGTTATAACCAGACGGGCATAACTTGTAGAATAAATCAAGTTTTCAGATTTAAAAAAAAACTGCAGAACTATGGTCTGATTTGTTGACAAACTGGGTAACTTGACTAGTGTCTGATCAATCTACGGCAAAATTTGGAAAGTTGGATGATGAAATATATCTTCAAGATGCAAATTCTTGGCAAGACTTTATTCATCAAAGATGTCATTACATACTTTCTGCTTGTCGCTTCCTAAGTTTGATACATTATCTATCCAAGACACAGAGGAAAACATGCGAAACAAATGTATTTACAGATTACATTTGTATCGGTCAAAATAGAAATCTGGGGGAAAATATAGATCGGCTGAGAGATGTGACATCATTCATATTTAGACATATTGGGCCATTATAGGCTTGCTTGGCTGCTATAGTCAGTGACGGTCTGACACATTACGCGACTTTTACTTGTTGAGCATTAATATTAACATTACAGTTGGGAGATTAAGAAAGTGCCAATGAGAAATATTATAAAATGAGTGCTGGAAGATTAGAAGGAAAAATGGGGTTGGGATGACACATGTGGGACAAGGGAAATGAAAGCCTTTTCAGTAGAGGGGAGCGGCAAATTAATTAACGTCTTGCGAGCATAAAAATTCCGAATGCAGACGGCAGCGTATTTACTCCACTGAAAAAAGAGCTGGGCCTGTAACATTGGAACAGTAATGCTAAAAATGAATACAGTTCACAAATATTCTCCCATGGTCTTGATGAACTGGACATTTCGCATTTTAGTCTGGGAGTTTCGGCCTCAAACAAGATGCCAAGGGTGTAGCCAGGGAGGGTCATGGGAGTCGTCATTCTGTTAAATCGAATCATACGTCATATTATATGCGTGGACAACCTATTTTTTTGACAGTGGCTGTCCAGTAGCCTGGTGCAAACTCTGCAGAGTACATATTGGACAGATTTGAAAACACCCACCGAGTGTAAATTCCACCCAGATAATAAATCAAGTTCAGTGGGAAACTGGGAAAAAAATATATTTAAAAAAAAACTTATTAAAGTGACTTGTGAACTAAAATAAGAAACTGTGCGAGAGGAAACTTCACTCTGAGTGTACGCATCATAATTAACCTATGTCGTGTCCACCATGTCATTCAACATATTGAAGACAAATTATTAACCTTACAATAGAGTCCTGCAAATCAAGAATGTAACAAATTTGTCACAAACTCCCAATAAAAATCGACAGTGGATAAAGGAGTCACACCTCATAAATTCTATTGAATGTACACGTGAAGATGATTACAATCATTTGTTGAGAAATTAAAACCTGTGGCATTAACTCTTTAGTAAGACAGTCACGACAAGGGTATTAGCGACCAGTGACATAATCGAACTACTACTTGTTGTTGTTTAAAGCTTCTTTTGTTCACTGACTCTCTGCAGCTTATTGTTTTGTACATGTTAACTTCAAATTAATGGTCGAACAGGATCACTCGGCAATGTGAATAACCTAACTCTACATTCATTTAACAGAGAAAAGTAGTTTTCAGACCTCTCTCTCAGTTTATAATCCTGGGTTAAACGTCAGAAAAAATTAACAATGGAGGTGGGTAGGGTCGATGAAAGTCATGTTGTGTGGTAATAAAATCTTAGGAGCCACCCACAACCATTGAAAGACGGCTAGTCCTTTTGCTAATCTATTAAACTTATAAATAACTGTTGCTCCCTCCCCACACACACACACATGCACAGTGATTTAGTGGTAATCAAAGTAAAATGCAAGTGATGAACAACTTGATACGTGAGGTTTACGTTGATCTTGCAGGCTGTATTTTGACTTTAAATTAAGTTAAAACAATTGCCGTATTCAACAATATTATGGCGAATTAATAATTAAAATTGCTGGTGATCTTTCTTTTTGGGGGTGGGGTGGTTTGGGGGTTATCGTCTGAAAATGTAATTATTTGATTTCAGTTAATGAAAGCGAACAGGATGTCAGTATATCACAATCACTGATCCATACAAATTATGAGGGGTCCAAAACCTGGGTGATTAAATTCAAGCCTTAATTTGTTGATTCTCTGGCAAGTGATAGCTCGCTTCGGGGAAAATAAGTAGTGTTTATGGTGGTATTAAAGGTTGGTGGGAGAGGGGCGGGTGGATGTTGCCAACAGCCAATAAATAATAGAGATATGCCCAACCTGTTTATTCTTGGACCTTCCCCGGTTTAGGTAGGCCATAATGTGTACCAGTAACAAGCCTCATCTTTTGTTTTTAAAACTTATTTTTATTAAATTTTAGCTTGCTGTTATACACTTAGAGCACCAGGATTCCAGTATTTATTTGCGTGAATGTGTCATATACAATGATGTTTATCAAATTTTCACCTGGTGGGCTCAAATTGTAATGAGTGCTGCCGACCCCTCAATAAAGTTTACCGTTCGCACATTCATATTTTCCCACAGGTTTAATAAAAACAGGGGAGCATGAATGAATTTAAATGAACGCCATTGAACACAAACACAACCAATTAATGTTTTTTAAAGGTACACATTTGTGCTGTGAATGCAAATCACCATGGTTCCGTGCTAAGATGTTGCACAAATTTTTTTTTCAGTATGCAGTGAGCATTGGTGGGATGTCACACATATTTGTGCCAGTGCCTCAATTGTTGGTAATAATTGATGTGCAGGATTATGGTCATGTCAGTGTGTCGAAAACAGAATAGCACTCCGTGGATTAAAATGTCGTATCGTTGACACTTTTTCGACAACTAAGCCAGTCAAATTAATAATTTTCTTTTGGTTATGCATTTTTGAACAAAATAGTTTTCTTTTGATTGATTCAAATCTTGCCTGTTCGACATTTAATTGGTGAGGTGTGATATTTTTGTCAGGCCGGACTCAGTCCCGGGAATCTACGGCGGCATTCGGCAATGCCGTCGCAAATGCCAACGTAATTGGGATTTGCGATGTCATTTTTTTGCTGTCGCGTAAATGAACATAGTCAAGGAGCTGAACAGGTCTTGTGATTTAAAAATGGGTTTTAGAATTTATACAAACCCTAACTAACGTGAATGCAGACTATTTTGTCACAATACCCAGATAACATTTTGATTAACAGCCTCTTATTTTTAGCTGCGACTAGCAGCTCTATAAGTGGCAATGTCGGTCTGTCGGTCTGTCTGTCGGTCGGTCGGTCGGTCTGTCTGTGACCAACGAGTTTGTCTGTGACCAATGAGTTTCAAAACTCAATAACTTTTGAAATACTTGATGGAATGACTTTATATTTGGCATGTAAGTGTATCTTATTGGTGTCTAGCCACTGTGCAATGCATGTGTTGTTCCAAATATTTTTCTTGGAGTTATGGCCCTTGATGAACTTAGAATGTTGGTCGGTCTGTCTGTGACCAACGAGTTTCAAAACTTAATAACTTTTGAAATACTTGATGGAATGACTTTATATTTGGCATGTAAGTGTATCTTATTGATGTCTAGCCACTGTTCAATGCATGTGTTGTTCCAAATATTTTTCTTGGAGTTATGGCCCTTGATGAACTTAGAATTTTGTTAAATTGCACCACCCGTCGCAGCTACGGCGTCGATGTCGCAATTTTTTTATCTCTCAATGACTAACCAAATCGCGGCTTTATCACCACACGTGTATAAAAGTGACGTCACTTGGATTCTGTACTCACTGCTGTGATTTTAATTTACTGTACTCAGTCACACTGTATTCCTGTCATGAATTGTTAATCTGTCACTTGCTGACAAATTCCACAACACTGAACAGTGACAGTCTTGCAACTGTGTAAAAATGCCAGCCCTTCCCCAAATTTGCCAGTAATAAAACTTTTTAACCATTCCACGTATGCATTCCAAGTGCACTGTCTGTACGTCGGACCATGTTGTAAAATTTCAGTAAAAATGGTGAAACAAAAAACGGTTGATAGTTAGGGATTTCCGGACATCCTAGGCATTGAAATTAACGAGGATCGTGATGTGACATTAGTGTACTGTAAAGTGTGTCGGGATTTCTACGCAAAACATGCAAGGACCTCGGGACCCGGTTCCAGTTATATTTGTGGACGAGTTGAGGGCCAGCTAGATAAATTTGTGACTGGAACCAGTGTGATTAAAAAGGCGAACTTTGTAGACCATGTAACAAAAAGTAATTCACACAAAATAGCATCATTAAGGAAGAATGGGCAGGAAATTTTCAGACATTCAACCCAATCCCGGCCCGTATCATCCACAGATCAAAAGTCGGAACAGAAAGGTCTTGTTGGACAAACAACACTAATCCCTCATGTGCAGAAGATAACACAACAGCAACAGTGATGAAATTTCAGCTGGCACATTTCATGGCAAAAACTGGGTCATCATTCAGGTTATACAAGCAGTTTTCGGATTTTGAAAGGACAGTTCACGATGTGGATTTGGGAACTGCTTATACAGACGCAAAATCGGGCTCGGAAATAATTAAATATATCAGTTTAGGAAACCAATATAAAAACATTACAGAACCTCTGAATTCATCAGAAGTTCACTATTACAGTGTTATGTTCGATGGCTCTTCCAGTGCTAAGACTGCTGATGAAAAGGAACTTTACCTTATCAAAATTTGTAAGAAGGGAATACCTACTTTTTGTGTTGTCGGTCTAGTGGATCCCGAAGAGGCGAGCGCGGATGGTCTAAAAAATGCCATGGAGAAAGCTATGTCAAAGCTCAAATTTGAATTTTATCGTGGGGACCGAGAGATCGGCCTCTGCAGTGATGGGGTGGCTGTTAATATAAAACTCTACAAATTAATCAAAGCCGAATTGGGTGACAATTATCTGCTCATGCTATGCCCAGCACACAAATTTGAACTATCCATCAAGGATGCATTCAAAGATTTTACGCTGAATAGCACATGTGATGACGACTATCTTAGTGTGTACACACTTTTTAAAAGGGCTAACCTAAAATGGCGACTATTCAAAAGACAGGCTATCTTAATGGGATCCAATATGATATGATACAAGCGACCAACCAGAACCAGGTGGGTGGAACACCAGGAAGCAGCTCTTAGATCTTACATTTGCAATCTGCCAATTTTAATTGGCTTTCTCAATCACCAGGTTAATGCACCACACAATGCCAGTATGAAAAAACAGCTGTTCCGACAATGAAAGGCATTTTAAAAAATATTTCCAACACAGAACGCATTCTCCATAACTGTGTGAAATGTGATGTGCTGAAAATAATTTCTCCAATGAGCAAGATTTTGCAGGATAATTCTATGCTGACACCTGCGTTATTTACGGTTATCAGCATAACAACTAAAAATATCCAGAATATGCATATGGGCCAAAAATTGACTGCAGAAGGACTAGAAGCGTTTAAACGGGCAGACATTTTTCCAACTACAAAAGCAATGGTCCAAGAAATTGAGAATGAAGAAGAAGAAATAATCCCTGAAATGAGTACTCGGTCAGCATGTGAACAGTCTCTGGGAAATAAACAGCATGTTACGTTCCACAGGTATTTATTGAATGGACCTGGAGTTTTGGATTCGAAGTCTAATATAGCCAAGAACTTTGGACACATTCTAGCACGTTTGGCAGAATCTATTGAGAAGAGATATTCCTCAATAACCGAATCTGAAGATGGTGTTTTCAAAGCCATGAGCATCTTTCTGAATACGCCTGAGTACAAATTTTCAAGTATTGATGATTTATATCCAAACATGGAAACAATTGTTTGTCATTTCGAAACATTGTTCTCAGCAAATGGATGTGATTCATTGAAATTGAAGGCTGAGTTTTGTATTTTGATTGAACATGTCAACACTTTTTTTTCAACAATATCACCCGAAAAAGTATGGCCCCAGTTGTTCCTTGTGGGGGACGTGATTGGCATTAAAAACATTCTACACATTGCAGAACTTTCAATAGCTGTTCCGCTGTCAAACGCCGAGAGTGAAAGGGTTTACTCTTTCCTGTGGAAAATCTTCACAAAAAGAAGAATTTCATTAAAAAATGACACATTGGGCCACATTTTGCAATTGCGGGTTGACAGTGATTTCAGCATGGCAAAGTATGAATACACAATAGATCTGTTCCTCAGTGTGCATCCTGATGGTAATATACAGAAACACCATCAGCGACCTGATGGGCACAACTATCCAAAAAAACGCAAACTCACAAAGAAAGACACTTCAAGAAGTTTGTGCGCTCTCTCTGAAACATTGTCAAATGCTGCAAAATCAATTGAAGCAGGTGATAATGAAGTTGCATCATTGGGCGATGAAGACGCCAGGCGATTTCCCAGTAACCGTTCTAACGTAACTGATATCGACGTGGACTGTATTAGTTCGGGGGAAGATAAGTGGTCCAAATCTTCAGGCTCTGACAATTGAGCGGCGGTTGATTAATCCTTTGCCTAACATCACCTTTTTTGAAAAAGAAACTTCCACAATAAAACCAAACAAATATGGATATCATTAGAACCGGTTTGACAAGTCAATTCTAATGATATCCGTATTTGTATGGTTCAGGGACATAGACAGGATTCTATAATTGGGAGGTGGGAGGAGGTGGGGGGGGGGGGGCTAGCGAGTTTGGAGGGTGGGGAACCATGATATTTGGAAGGTCGTTGTGGGGTTCCTTCTCCTAATCCTAACTAGGACCCCCGGTCATTACCCTTTCCTCACACTTCCCTTCAGGGAAGTGGGAGGATGGGGTAATGACCGGAGGGGTCCTAGTTAGGACTGGGGGTCCTAGTTAGGACTAGGCCTTCCCCGAGAAAATTCAGTGCACGAATCTGAGGCAATCAGTGTAGCGTGTCTACCCCTATATTGGAGACCATTTTGGGGCTCGATGTTATGTGAAACTTGCATTGGATTAATGGATTTTTTTTTGGGGGGGGGGGGGGGGGCAGGGCAGCACTGGAAGGTTTTATTGAGGAAGTTCTAAATTATTTTTTTAACTGTGGTGGCTTTATTTTAAATAATTTTTGGCCATTTTGTACCGCTATGTTAGGTAAAGGGTTAAAACTGCCTGTAAAGTTGTAAATAAAACTTTGAATTGATTCCAACTTCTGTTAACTGCATAACTTTGCTGCGTGCGAATAACTGAATTAAATACCTTTTATGGAATATTATACAGAATAAGTTAACATTTCACTCTGCTTTGGAAATAAATTCATTTGATGCACCATGTGACCAGTATAATTCTTGGATCGGAACAGTGTATTCGTGTAACTGGGTGAGTCTTGAGTAATTCTTATTCTTACAGTACTATGTGAGCTGCTGGAATCATGTTACAGTATAGAATATAGGCATATCATCCGTTGAGAGCAGCACGATGCTATCTGCAATGCTACTGCAGATAGCATTTTGTTGCTTTCAACGTACGCTATTTCAACAATACAATTTTATTGGTATACACCGTGCATTCGTTTATATTGCAACTTCTTTCCAACGGTACTGTACTTTAATTTGTTTGAAAACTGGGCCCCGAATGTGGCTAATCGCCGGTGTTGAACGCCTTTCCATTCGTCTTTCTGCATATCCTTATTAAAATCCACAACACGTGGTGTACAGTCCCTGAGATCAGCTGTTGTCTTCTTCCTGTTTAAATGTCGAAATGTTGTCTTGTTGGTTCGAAATTACACGTATCATGGTATGCATCTAATTTAAATATAAACCATGTATTGGAAATACACATATATGCTATAAAAGGAACAACAAAAACTCTGATAGGGAAGATTTATTGTTAAAACTTCCAAAACAGAAAATGCCGTCGCCAAACCTAAAGTGCCGGTGTAATTGAATTTTGCGACGGCAATTTCGTGCCGCTGCAAAAAATGGCTAATTCCACGGACTGCAGACTTATAGCGTGGTTAATTGGTCACACTTGGTATTTTCCCAGTGCTATAGATAGTAACGCAAACTGGGTTCGTCACCCCTAGTTTAGCACTAGAAATCAGGGGTGATGGAAACCGGGTCTTTAATGGACTGTACACGTAATGACTCCATTAATATTTGTCTTCATTTGGATTAGAATTTCAGAGATTTTGAACTGTATTGAGCTGGCCACTACAGGCAAGTTGACTTACAGTTTTCTGGCACCTTGTTCTACTTCTCAAATCACTTCCATATTTACCTTTTATTGACAATTGTAACTTAGGTACCAACTCTACATTCAGTATTCCGCAAATTTGTGACTTTGGGGATGGCAGGTAGATACCCAGTCTGGCTATTTTATCTCCTTGCATATATTTAAGTTATCCAACAAAGTTGGAATAACCTCTAGCGATCTTACTAAAGCCATATTTTAGATACAGTATTCAATTTGGTACACTTGTTAAGATTGACATCTAGTTATACAATTAGCAATTAGTTTTTTTCTATATCTGACCTTTAATCCAAACAATGTCACTTTTAGTTTTTTTACCTATCTTTTAATTTCAACGCCTGTATCAAGCATCCCTCTTTCAATTCTTGTAAATCTCATCTCTGACAAAAACCATATCTAAAAAGGTGGGGGCCGTCATGGCAAATTCCCAACCGTAATGTCGAGCTCTGAGGTGATGTCATAGTGAGTCAAAGCGTCAAAAATTAAAATCTGTTGAATTTTTAGCTCAACTTTGAGGTAAGTCAAATTTGAGCTTATGCCATGGCCAGTCGTCCGTCTGGCCGTCTGTCAGTCAACAATTCAATACGGCTCGGGCTAGATGCCGTATTTATGAACCGATCTTTGAGAAACTTCTTGGGTACCTTTGTTATCACCGTGGGACGAGAACGAGTGTTTTGGGGTCCAATCCGAAATTCCAGTTGTCTAATGGCAGCTATTTTGTACAAAATTAGGTGCAATCAGATTTTTGCGCAGAACTTCCATATGAAAGCTCTGATTTGAATAATTTTTTGTATGAATGTTTGGTACCATGGGATACATCACATATAATACAGGTTTTTTTCTCGTGCGTAAATTGTGCAAATTTGACTAACTTTGATTTATTTAGTGTTACTTTCAGCACTGTAAGTCCAAATGCCAATACGGCTCGGGCTAGAGGCCATATTTATGCACTGATCTTTACGAAACTTCTTGGGTACCTTTGTTATCACCGTGGGACGAGAACGAGTGTTTTGGGGTCCAATCCGAAATTCAAGATGGCCACTGGCAGCCATTTTGTACAAAATTAGGTGCAATCAGATTTTTGTACAGAACTTCTGTATGAAAGTTCTGATTTGAATAAATTTTTGTATGAATGTTTAGTAACATGGAATACATCACATATAATACAGGTTTTTCCTCGTGCAGTAATTATGCAAATTAGATGAACTTTGATTTGTTCAGTGCTTCTTATACACAGTAAGTGCGCATGTCAATATGGCTCAGGCTAGAGTCTGTATTTATGAACCGATCTTCACAAAACTTCTTGGGTACCTTTGTTATCACCTTGAGACGAGAACAAGTGTTTCTGTGTGCGGTCCAAAATTTGAGATGGCTGCCAGTGTCCATTTTGTACCATAAATAGGTCCAATCAGTTTTTTGTACACAGCTTCTATACGGCTCAGGCTAGAGGCTGTATTTATGAACCAATCTTTACAAAACTTCTTGGGTACCTCTGTCCCCCGTGGGAACCCCAGGAAGTGAAGCAGTGCTTGTTTGCTGTGGTAAACAAGCTCTGTTTCACTGGTAAAATAGGACCCAGACACTAAAGCTTGGGGTGCGAGTCCTCTAAAATAGGCAACATATAAACGATTGTCTGACCTTGACTTTATCTCCATGTTGTGGTCATGATTAGCCATTGTGCAGAAGTATGTGACCATAAACAACAATAAATAAATATATTGGGTACCTCTGTTATCACCGTGGAACGAGAACGAGTGTTTTCGGGTGCATTCCAAAATTCAAAGTGGCCACCAGCAGCCATTTTGTAACAAAATTAGTGCTATCAGTTTTTTGTACAGAACTTCTGTATGAAAGTTCTGATTTGAATAAATTTTTGTATGAATGTTTAGTAACATGAAATACATCACATATAATACAGGTTTTTTTCTTGTGCAGAAATTATGCAAATTAGATGAACTTTGATTTATTCAGTGCTACTTATACACTGTAAGTGCACGTCAATACGGCTAGGGCTGGAGGCTGTATTTATGAACCGATCTAAACGAAATCTCTTGGGTACCTTTGTTATCACCTTGGGATGAGAATGGGTGTTTTTGGGTGTGGTCCGAAATTCAAGATGGCTGCCAGTGGCCATTTTGTACAAAAATTAGTGCAATCAGTTTTTTGTTCTTGGAATTTAGTATGTTGTACAGCTCAAACAATTAGCAGATAGTTGTTTTTTAGTTTTTTGATTTATCCCCATTTTTGACATCTTTATGTTGTTTCAAAAATTCATCATTTTTTACATATTAAGTAAAAATGCTAAACTTTTTAAGGGTTTAAAATGGTTTGAGGAGTTCAAAATGGTATGAACGCTTTCAGCAGAGTTCATACAAATAACACTGAAAATTTTGAGAAGCTGCTCCCACAAGTTTGGACATACTTTCATGCCAACGGATGGTACTGTTAGTCCAGTCTGAGATATGCTGTGCTTTCAAGCAACAGAAAGCAGCATGGGATACTTTATCCAGCAGCTTAGTGCATTAAAAGGCAGATATATGCATACTTCTCATTGTCGGGCCCACTTTGTGATTGCTATGTTTCATTGGAATGATTGGATGACTTCTGGAAATTAGCTTGCAATTTTAAAATAATCTGGTTTATGTCTTGTTATTGTATATTTAAATAAATATTCCCCCTCCCCCGCAACAAAGTTATACTGGAATCAGCTGTACCGTCCATCCATCCGTATTTACAAATGACTACTTATGTGGCTAGGACATCTAAAAATCATATATATGACTATATAAGACACATTACATCATACTCACATTAAAGGTTGGAAAAGCAAAGTCCAAATTTTTAGACATCCATCCATTGGCAGCCACATAATTGATAGCCACATAAAGGTTGAGAAGACACGTAAAAATATAAGACTCATAAAATTATATATGGGCAGCTACATAAAATTTGGGAAGCCACTTAAAAATATATGCACAGCCACATAAAAGTTTGGAAGCCACTTAAAAATATAAGCCACATAAAATATATGGACATTGGACACATAAATAGCCATTTGTTAGAAAAAAGGCCACATAATTTTGAGAAGCCACTTTAAAATATAAGCGACATAACTATTGGATGGATGAAGGAGGCACATTAATTTGAGAAACCACTTAAAAATATAAGCCACATAAGTACTTGCAGCCACATAACTGACAGCCATATATCCACCCATCTGTTTATATGTCCATGGATATAATTTTGTCCTAAGATTTTCTCAGACGTTTATGGGTCAATTCCTTTGAAACTTGGTATGGATGTTCACTTCCACGGGAACCTGTGCACTTGTGATTATAGTTTCGATTGGACGTTTTTTGTCAGAATTAATGATCTTTTTGTCTTAGAATATTGTGGTGGGGGAGTATACAGGCCCATCTGGGACAGTCACACCTCTAGTTTAATCAACTGTTTGAGTATGTATATTGCTACATAACCAATATACTAAAAGTACCTTCTGTTCAGTCCTAGTGGTTGAAGTGTTCTGAGAGTAAAGATACATTCGATTTCTATTCTCCGATGGTGGTCAACCATATTGGGTTGTTCAGGGTTGGAGTAAATAACTTGTATGATACAGTAATTTAAGTCTGCTGGCTGGTGGTTTTGGTTAAAGTAAATAGCCATGGGAGTATCATGCTTGTGCTTAATATCCACTATATGTTTGTGGATTCAGATGTGGAAGTGTCCCTTGGTTTCTCTCACATATTGTTTTCTACAAGAATTGCATGCAATGAGATAAATGCAGTTTCTTGTCATCCAGTTTGTGCAGGTCGGTCCTTTGTGTCGCTTGGAAGTAATTGTGATCTTAAACCAGATATTATTCAAAAAATTGTTGCATGTGCCACAACTGGCTTTATGGCATGGGGTGTGGCTATCGTTTTTCCGCTAATGCTAATTTGATGGAGGCTGGGTAATTTCGCTTCGGTTAATAAATCTTTGAGGAATTAGCACTACTGCAGGCACAGGGTATTAAAAGGTTGTTAAATTCCAATTAAAAAAATCCCTTTAAAATCCCTTTAAAACCCCATTAAGTGCACCCATTAAATTCCATTAAAAGGAACATAATTAAGTGGTATTAATTTTCAAGAAATTAATGGCCAGTGCCATTAAATAAGTGTTAAATATTTTAAGGGTTCTCCACTTCTTTAATAACCATTAAATACCATTTTAATTGTCATAATTTTATTAATATTTAATAGCCATTAATTGTTATTTAACGGCCCCCTATAAAAATATTTTTAAGTGTCTTTTAATGACATAAAACATTTGATGGTCATTAATTTCCATTAAAAGGAACAGGTTTAATGGCTAAAATGAATAGCTGTTAAAGTTATCACTAGTTTTATTAGATAAAATTAACAGCCATTAAAAATAAGACCAGTTTAATGGATAAAATTAATGGCTATTAAAATTAACATTAGGTTTAATGGATAAATTAATAGCAATAAAAATAACACCAGTTTCAATGGCACTTAATAATTATAATGCAGCAGTTTCTCATATCAGGTCTTTTAACTAGTATTAAATTGTTAATGGTAATTAAAATTAAAAACCCTGAAATGGAACAGCATTCCAACGCCTTTGATAAAGAGGCCTAGATATTGGGGCCAGCTTGCCTCCCTCCCCTCTGTGGCATTTCTGCATGGTTGGAATTTTTTATCACTTTTTCTTTCAACTGGTGGATGTATTACCACTAAATCGAGGTGGGGGTGGATTTTCCACCAGATAAATATTTTCAATTTTTCCAAAAAAGTAACAAAAAGAACTAGCTAATAATGTTGAGCTCATGGTCTAGTGTGAAAATTTGATTTTGCAACAGGCACTGTTTTCAGAAACTGTAAATAATCTTCAAGTGGAAAATCTACCCAACTGTGATTTAATGGTAATCAACCATCCTTGCATGAACCGTACATACATTTCATTAGAACATTTATTTATGGGGTGCATTTGTTCTTTTTACGAATATCTTTCAACATCAACACTATTTTTGTTTTGAAGAACAACATGGTTATTAGTCCCCTACCGGCATCGCTTACAGATCAAGTTTCATTTGCACTCTGTCCATCCGTCAGTCTGTCAGTCAGTCATACTTTAGTTTTCCGGACTTTTTTTTGGAAATACTTCAACCGAATGATTTTGTTCTTGGTAACCAACTATAGAATGATGATTTACAGATCAAGTTTGAGTTTCGTGCTGATTGCATTATTCTTGTGTGAGTTATAGCCCTTGGAAATATGGAAAAGTGCCAAAATATCAGTTTTCTGGACTTTTTTTGGAAATGCTTCAATGGAATTCATGCTGATCACATCTAGGTTATAACATTTGTACAATTATTAATGCTCATTAGTCCGGTAAGGGACACTGTATTGCTTCAGCGATACGTGCGCTCTTGTATTATTAATATAATGATACGTAACATGTTAATTGTCCAAATCTTTTTTGTATTGTCTTGGTTAATTAGTAGCTACGCCCCTGCCCCCCCCCCCCCCCACCCTCACCCCACCTCCGCCATCCACACACACACTCATGCAGGAGCATCGTGAACACTGTCGAGTGGACATGTCTTGATGTTGTTGGAATAAAATTGAAAATATTTGGTAATGTAGTTGTGCATAAATATAATATAAACCCATTTTTCGTTATTTGTACATGCTCTGATTCACTTTTGACGTCTTATTCCACCAACTCGAGACGAAGTGAAATAACTTTCGTAAACTCGGGCACTTGAAGGGTGCGATAATGTTTGTTCGTGGCTCCATGATGTTCTATGGGGTATCTGTAATGCTCTGTGGAGTTCTATGGGGTATCTATGGAGTTCTATGATGTTAGTCCAAACTTGGACCCACAGTCCGTAATATAATTTTTGGGGTTGGTAGGGCCAGTAGGTCCAACGCTCTCGATCCTTGTGCTGTACTTTATGATTAACAAACGATTTACTTGCCAGTCTATCTCGCCTCGTGAGAACAATATGGCATATCCTGAAGTTTTGTGTCAATATGTGACCAAAACTGCGAAAAAGGGATAATTGTAAAAAAACAAAAAACTTGGTGTCGGTCACCATAATTATTCAGAAATGAAAGATTCAAATCATCGAAGTGGTTCGTGAGAAAGAAACTGGCAGCCATGTTTGGTATTTTTAAACATTATGACGTCATTCCTTCCGTAAGCAATCGGTTGCAACCAGGGAATCCCTGGTTGAAACACAATACATGCCCTTCACCTTTGGGGGTGTGTTCTCCCTTATAAAAATGTACCATGGTACATCCCAAAATACCCTGGTATTACCAGGTTATTTTGGGATTTACCATGGTTTACCATGGTACTTTTTTATAAGGGCTGTTTCAATCAATCGCATAAGGAAGGAATGAAGTCATAATGTTTAAAAATACCAAACATGGCTGCCAGTTTCTTTCTCTTACAATTATCCCGCTTTCAGTCAAATATTGACACAAAGCTACAGGATATGCCATATTGTTCTCACGAGGCAAGATAGATTAAGACCGGCAAGTAAATCGTTTGCCGATCATGTAGTACTCTAATGTGCCGAATAATAGTGTTGGCACTATTATTTATTACTTTTGGAGAAAAATTCTGACCATCTCTTTTATTTGGTAATGAGACAAAAAGTGAAAACGCCATCACTATTATTTATATTTGGTGAAAATTCAAGCCATCCAGGGATTTTTCTGGTTGATGATAGGAGCCGAATATAGGCCCCATTCCCAATGAGATTTTGGCATTATTTTTCCCAATTTCTAACATTAAATTCCCAATTGGTACCCAATATCAATTTGTTCACAACATTTATGAACATTTACAGCAAAATTAGGCCTTCTTATGCTGATAGAGGAACTATTAAACCATAATTTAAAATAAAAAAAACAACTTTTTTATGTTTAATGTGCCTGTATAGAAGAAATGTGTACTTTTCTAAACCCTACAGAGTCAACAGGATTCCCAATTTGGTCCAATAAGATGGCTATTTTCCCAATTGCATGGGCCCCTGGCCCCATTCCCAATACACCCGGTTCTACTAATTACCAACCAAAACAGTCCAAAGCCATCCAAAACAGTCCAAAACCATCCAGAACCGACCAAAAGTTCTAATTACCGACCAAAATACCGACCAAAAGACAGTAAGTACCGACCAAAAAAATAAATGAGTACAACCAATAAAAGGAAGATTTTTTAGAATCTCAAAGGTTTTAATCAGTGATTTGTGGGTGGTTAAAAATAGAGGTAGCGGCCGACCTCCAGTTGCAGATAATTTTCAGGGAAGTGAGTATCATAAGGATAGGGTGAGGCATTATTCATAAGTCGGGGTTGTCTCCGTAAAATGGGATTATTGTGGTGTCATATCCCCAGGTTATATAACTGGGGTGGGGTGGGGTGACGTTGAAACTCGCTTCGAGTAAAAAATGGGGTGTTTTTTGGGGGGGGGGGGCGAGGGAGAGGGGGCAGTGTTTTGAAATTCACTGGGAGAGCGGGCATTCTTGAATTTATTTGTGAGTAAAATAAATGTACGGTTTTGTGTAGGGGTTTAGAAACTCACTGTGTCTGGTTGGGGGGTTACATATGTTTAATTGTGGGTAAAATGAATTCAGGGTAGGATTTGTCTGCCTTTTTGCAGAACTGAGGTTGTGTATTTGTTCATTATATATAGCCTACACTGGTGGTTTATTTTGCCTGGGTGGCATGTTTGGCACTTTTCCCCAAGCCTCAAAATAATTTCCAAATGTGAGCCTGTCACCATGACAGATACCAAAAAGATTGTGCCTGTCATTTTCAAGTTTAAGCCTGTCATGAAATTTGAATTATTTGATTACGAGTTACATGTTATTTTGTGATGCTATGGTGTTGTAATTGCAATAGTTTGCAAAGGTATTCATGAATTGATGTATAACAGTATACCTAATGCTAGCAGCAGACGGCACTCGTAAAAATTTCTCTCTTGTAACTAAAAATTTTCATTTTTGCTCCCACAACATAGCTTATGACCCATCATTGGAACGAGCGCAGTGCACGTGTTCCAGTGAAGGGTCATAAGCTATGATTTGGAAGCAAAAAATTAAAATATTTAAAAAAATGAATGGCGATTTTCGTATATAGCACTGGCCGGTTTTGGCCGTTAGGTTAAGAGTTCATGAAAAAAAAAACTCATGAATTTTTTATTGTTTCCTTCTGTTTTAATTATCATTAAAAAATGTAAAAATCCAAATCCAGACATCGCTGATTATTTAATGTTTCATATTGCTCATATCAGTGTAGTATTAATTGTCCATACGTGGATGTCCAACCCCCAATTTCCACCCAAAGAACACTCTTTTGATTATTATCAGCACTTGAATCGAACCTAGATTTATTTATTTTTTTTTTTTAAAAACATCTTATGAAAGATTCAGTGTGCCGGTTTGACAACTTTGAAAAGAACATGGGTAGCTCTCAGTTCTAAAAATTGTACTGGTCATTATGTCAGGCTCAAGTGAATTGGTGCCTGTCAAACATGCAAGTTGAGCCTGACAATGACCATGACAGGCTGCTTATTTTGAGGCTTGCTTTGCCCCCCCTTCCCCCCCCACAGTGAGATTCGAAACCCATACACCATACCGTGCATTCATTTTACCCACAAATAAATACACGAGTTTCAACTACCCCCCCCCCCCCCCCCCCCCCCCCCAGATTATTATCCGTTGATATGATACCACAATAACCCCGTTTTACAGAGACAACACCGACTCACCTTATCCCCACGATAGCATCTTCCCTAAAAATTCTCTCCAGCTGGAGGTCGGCCGCTACCTCTAATTTTAATCACCCACAAATCACTGATTAAAACCTACGAGATTCTAAAAAAATCTTATATTTTTGGTCGGTGCTCATTTATGTTTTTGGTCGGTACTTATTGATTTTTGGTCGGTAATTAGCACTTGTGGACGGTTTTGGTCTGTAATTAGTAGGACCCATTACACCTAGAAAAATCCCTGCCATCACTATTATTCATCCATCACTATTATTTGGCACTTCAGAGTATAGCACAGGCAACGAGAGCGTTTGACCCAGAGGCCGTACCAACCCCAAAAATTATATTACTGACCCGACCCGACACCCCTGGCTCCTCACTATATGGGGGCCGAAACGTCCCAGTACCTAAAGTAACAAAAACCTATTCGAGTGTTGTATCTGACAGTAGGTAGGTTCATTTTCAACCGGTTGATGCCGTTTTCACCAGATTCCTATTGATATCCCAACAAATTCCCAATTTTCGAGAAAAACAATATTCAGCACTGGTACGAAATGCATGCAACACTTTCGTCATCTCTGTAGCAGTTTTTAACTTCTTGCTCGCTTAAATTAGACAAGTTCCTTCAAAATTTCGACATGCATCGGAAAACAAACCATTCATGGTTTCAACAGCCTGGCTGCTCAGTTTGTCCATACTGGATTATATTTTTATACTGTACCAATGACCCAGACTTAGCTAGTGCTAACTCTAACAAAACCAGGGCCAAACACAAATTTTGCCCCCCAATCCCCAAAATTTGCATCCAAAACCAAAAGAAATCATGTCCTATAGGACCTCCATACTTCGCCCCTACTGCGCATGCGCAGTGTCAAGGACGTTCCGAAATTGGCGCCAATTATCATTCTCTGTTTGGCCCTTCATCAGTCAACATCTCACTGATCTTTGTGCTTGTAAATCTCAGTTTAAAGGATGCCAGACACGTAATTATTGGAGAAATGGTGATTCTAAGGAGGATATAGAAGGAGGAGAGGAAAAAGGAGTGACAAAAAATAATCAGGGCTGTACTTAAAATTTTTTTTATGAAATTATGTTAAGTTGCCTATTTTCGAGGCATGGGCCTCTTGTTGTCATTCTTGCTAAAAAGTTGCACTGCTTATTCAGTGTTTCCTCTCCCCTGGTCTTCTAAGTCCCCCTTTGCAATTCTTCCATGCTTTTGGCATATTTTTGAGAAAGATCATTTCTAAATTCTCTTGGGAGAGTTGCTTGGTTACAGAATGTTTTCTGTTATTTTCCCCATAGTTACGTTTTGACCCATGGGTGTATAAACGTTGTGTTCTGCATCTTCCATCTGATGTTCTGCAGATTTTCCCCTGGGAGTCTCTGTCTTGCATCAGATAGAGTGTAATTTTGATGACTGATTTCGGGCCAGTTTTTTCAGTGCCTGGAGTCATGTTTTCTGGTGTTTTACACTGTTTGTTTGCATTGGCAACAGTCTCTTTTGAGGGGGGCTGTTTGCCTTTGGTGTAGTTTATCTCACTATAAGATACATTTTTATTATCCGTAAGTGTTGCATTAATTATTTAATATAAATTTAAAATTTTTGACCACACTTAGCCATCGGATCCATCGGGGCTCAACGTTACTTTTCAGAAACTTGGGCTTCGCTGAAAAAATATTTTTCAAAAATTATTTTGATTTGCAATTGTTTTTTCATTATTAATGGATCATGTTATTATGTATCTTTGTGTCAGGGGTTTGTGCGAGTAACTAGGACTTGTTGTTGACTTTTCACAATGAAAGGATATTGTTCAAATTGTAATAGGAAGAAATCTTCCTCTGACTTTCATGATCATTGTATTAATTGTAGTCAGTGTTCTCGCACTAATCCCTGTTCTATATGTCAATATTGGGATGACAAACATTGGAAACGTGTGTCACGGTATGTTGTTACTGGAGAAAGGGCTATGCCGGCTCTTTCTCCGCAAGGTCACTCTACTCTCTCAGTTTCTATTTCAGAGGAACAAGAACAGGGTGATGTTTCCATGTTATCTTCCGCAAGTGCGCTTCCGTCGTCACAAATGAATACAGAGCTAGCGGCAAAAGTGCTCATGGAGATTAAACAAATGTCGTCCGCTAGCTCGCCCGGTGTAGCGTCCATTCACCGAATGGTTCGGCAGCCGGGTTCGTCCGATGCGGTCCAGGAGGAAATGTTGGGTGATGCGAGCACTATAAACATTCAACGTGCACACCCAGTGACGGCGGATAGTAGGCGAGATCGGAGGAAGCCTTTGAGTCCGGTTCCTAGCTCGTCCAGGTCCAGCCGGGCCGCGAGCGAGAGAGGCCCCTCTCTCGTACAACAACATCTGGGACCAGATGTTGTGGTACAAAATGTGTCGCAAGCGGAGCATACGTCCGTCGCTCGGGACGCTCCGTTGTATAGGCAGTCCGCGGAGACTGCTCAGGCTTCTTCCTCTCGTCAGCGCACACGACCGCACCTTGGCTACGTGACCGCCGATATTTTACCAGCTTCGCCGATCAGGGATTCTTCGGCGACCAGGTCACACCATCCGGTAGCCAGGGACACGAGGCCGATGGACTCCGGACGTTCGCATAGGAAAAGTATGCGGGAGTCATCAGATGCGGAGCTGCCCTCGGCGAAGCAGCGAAAGACTGCGCCTCCGCAGGCATTCGATGCCGGACGTACTTGTGCAGATAGCACAACTTATCGCAGCATCCCAGCAGCCGACAGAAATGGTGTCAGATCGGGAATTATCCGACGGTGCTGGGTCGGTACGCTCCGCCGAAGCATCGGGGGCGGACGACCGGGAGCATCATGAGGTCCGACCGGATGGTGAAAGGGATACGGATGACTTGGAGCTATCCCTTTCGGAACAACATAAAGCTGCCGTGGACTTCATCCGGCACTTTCTCCCTCAAGTTGTTCCGTCGGGCCAGACTGCTGCGGTTCCGGACAAGAGGATTATAGCGTCATTGGACTCTGATTTTTTTGAGCGGTTCAGGGACATCGCTCCCGAGTTTCCGTCTCAGTCCAATAATGTTGCAAGAACATTTGAATTATTGAACGACGCTATATTCAAACTTGCTTCCAAAACGGGGAAAGCAGGTTTCTTGTCCGCCAATACTCTCAACCTGCCTTTCATTAATGCAAGGAATAAATTCGACACGTCAGGACAGGGTATTCCGAGAGTTCCTCTGCGTATGGACGACGAGGCGGAAGACTTAGAGTTATCATTACCGTCGTCGGCGTCTATTCCAACCGCGGTGTTGGAAACAACTATTTCGTCTAACAGAGCCAGTTTAGATACCTTATCTTACGCAGATCACCTTACTAAGGCGTTATCACTGCGCCTTCAAGGGAAAGAATTTCAAGATATACAATCCACTTTAAGACTTCTTTCAAGGGCAGTAGCTTATTCCACGTGTAACTCCGCCCTTTCAGTGGCAAACCTGGAGTTGGTTAGACGTGACGCAGCCCTAGCTACATCCACACCTGTGGATACTAAGGTGAAGAACTCTCTCAGAGTCGCTTCGGTCTCCGGAGAACTTCTCTTTGACGGCAAGCTTTCTGCAATTTATGATAAAATTACAAAGAAAGCTTCGGATTCTCTGTTGTTCAAATCTGTTTCTAAGAAGTCGGATACGGCAGACAAGAATAAGACAGGCACTTCTGGGTGTAATGCGCCCAAGAGAGGTTCCTATAGAGGTTCTGGTGCGTCCTCTTGGTCTTATTCAAGAGACCGTCAAGGTAGCGACTCACGTGCGGGACGTCCTTCGGGCCGGGACAACCAGTCGGACGCCCCGAGGTCGACGGGACGAGGTGCGGGTCGTGGAGGACGTGGTTTCTCCTACCGCAGGCCTCGCAGGTCCAGGAGGTGATGGCTTAAACCTCTATCGCGTACCGGTTGGCGGAAGGTTGTCGCGCTTTTCGCAAGAGTGGGCGTCGATTACGGACGACCCTTGGGTGAGAGGAGTGACTTCGGAAGGTCTAAAGATATCCTTCAAACGAAAGCCTCCATTAACTCGAAGTCCAAAATGGACTCAACTTCCGTCAAATCCGCAGAAAAGAGACGCTCTATTATCAGAGGTGCAGTCTCTTTTAATGAAGAACGCGGTAGAGGTCGTAGAAAACCAGGAGACTCCGGAATTCTACAGCCATCTGTTTCTGGTTCCGAAACCAGACGGCTCGTTCCGTCCAGTCATAGATTTGAGCTGGATAAACAAGCTGATCGTCGCTCCGAAGTTTTATATGGAGACGATTCGGTCGGTCAGAGCGAGTATTCGGGTGAACGATTATGCAACGAGCATAGATCTCAAAGATGCGTACTTTCACGTCATGGTACATCCGACATTCAGAAAGTATCTACGCTTCGCGGTCCTAGGAGTGGTGTATCAATTCCGGGCGATGTGCTTCGGATTGAATCTAGCACCCTGGGCTTTCACTCGGGTAATGAACTCGGTAATGATCTATTTCCGAGCTCATTCGTCTGCGGTAACGTCGGCCTACCTGGACGACATTCTTCAGAGGTACGGCAATGAGTTAACGCTTCAGAACGATGTTCAGAATCTACTTCTATTGCTCCGACGTCTCGGTTTTATAGTAAACGAGAAGTCGGATCTGGTGCCGTCCAAGTCATTCACACATCTGGGAATGAGCTTCGAGACGCACAACAATCTCATTCGTCTGCCGTTAACCAGAGCGAAATTAGTCAGTTGTTACGCTCGCTATTGTCTGCACGCAGACAAAGTCACAGCGAGAGAATTTATGAGACTGATAGGTCTGTGCGGAGCCGCTGCGGATCTCATTCCGATGGGGCGGTTACGCACGCGTCCTCTCCAAATTTTCTTGACTCAGAATTGGAGTGTGAAAATTCATTCGCTCGACATAGACGTTCTCTTGTCAGATCAAGTGAAACAAGAGATTCAGACTTGGGCAAACATTCAGTGGTTAACTCAGGGAGTTCTGCTGCAGTTGCCGGATCCGAGTTTTACCATTATGACGGATGCCAGTCAAACAGGTTGGGGTGCATCATTGATCCCAACGGATTCGAGATGCCAGGGTCTTTGGGATCCGCAATTCCTGGGCAAGCACATAAACATCAAGGAAATGATGTCAATTTGGCTTGCGTTACGTCATTGGATGGACATTATTCACAATGCTCATGTCCAAATCCTATCCGACAATACGACAGTAGTGGCGTATATACGGAATCAGGGAGGCACTCATTCAGTTCCGTTGTTCAATCTAACGGAAAGAATCCTTCTGTTTGCACTAGAACATCAGGTTCTTTCGGTCCGTCACATACCGGGTCGTCTGAATGTACTAGCAGACTCCCTTTCACGAAAGGGTCGCTTGTTGCCGTCGGAGTGGACTCTCAACAAACAAGTATTCAATCAGATTTGCTACCAATGGGAACGGCCAATGATAGATTTATTTGCGACACATCTCAACAATCAGTTGCAGACGTATGTGTCTCCGTGTCCGGATCCAAGAGCATTTGCAGTAGACGCTCTGTCGATCCCTTGGGACGGAATGATAGGATATGCGTATCCTCCAGCACCCTTAATTCAGCAAGTATTACTAAAGATAAAACAATCTCAATGCAGGATTCTGTTGGTAGCATCTCTGTCTCCACAGAGACCGTGGATAAATCTACTCAGGTGTCTGTTGTGGGACCTACCGCGAAAGCTTCCTCCACGGGAGGATCTTCTTTCGCAGGGGAAATCGTGTCAACTCCATCACAACCCGCAAGGTCTCAACCTTCACGTTTTTCCGTTGTGCGGTCCTTCTTGCATGGCAAGCACTTTACAGGACGAGCAGTGGACGCGATTTCTAACTGTAGGAGGACCTCCTCTTCGCTAAACTATGCGGCTAAGTGGAAGGTTTTTCGTCGTTGGTGTAGGGATCATTCTGTAGATATTTTCGATCCCTCTATACCAGACTTTGCAAACTTTCTAGTATACTTGTTTGACAAAATCAAACTGCAGCCTGTTACTATTAAGGGTTATAGGTCTATGTTATCTGATACCTATGCACATCATGATAGTTTACAAATTGGATCTAATGTCTCTTTATCTAAGTTGGTTAGAAACTTCTCGATAAATAGACCCAGAACTCTTAGGTTAATTCCTAAATGGAATTTAGCTTGGGTTCTTCTTAAACTAAAGGAAAAGCCATTTGAACCTCTTGGGACAGTAGATTTCAAATTCTTATCTTATAAGACAGCTTTTCTCTTAGCTTTCTCTTCTGCTAGAAGAGTCAGTGAGCTTCATGCACTGTCGGTGGATGATTCTCACTATCGTAGTGTCGGGAACACTATCACCTTCACGACTAATGTGGGTTTTTTAGCTAAGAATCAGGCTCCTAATAAATATCCGGAACCTATTGTCATTAAGGCTCTTCCGTCTTGAGACGGACGTAGGCCTTTACTCTGTCCTGTTAGAGCGTTACGTATCTATAAACAGAGATCTCAGTTTATCAGAAAGGGACGAAAACGTTTCTTTCTGTCTTTGATGCCTAATAGAAGGGACATTTCGGTCCATTCTTTTGCTAGATGGATTCAATTAACTATCCGTACTGCTTATGAGAGTTTATCTTCTTCTCAGCAGTCTGTGCTTAAGATTTCCGCTCATGAAGTAAAAGCTCTTGCTACTTCTTGGGCTTACGCTAATAGTATTGCTATTACAGATTTAATGAAGGCTGCTTATTGGTCTCAGCCATCCACATTCACGAATTTTTATCTCAGAAATATTGAGTCCATTTCTGGAGACCTGCATTATTTAGGTCCGTTATCTGTTGCTCAGAATGTCGTCCACTAAACAGTTGCAACTATAGTTATGCAGGCTTTCTGTTCCGGCAGTGACTCCGTCCGGCTGCCGTCTTCGCTCTGGGCTATTTGACCCAGGGCAAGGGGAAGGGGGGGGGGGGGGGGGGGAGGGTGTTCCCTTACGTCACCTGCTTTATAGTGAAAAGCAAGGGAATGCCTCCTCCGAAGTCAGTATTTCTGAGTCGCTTCCGGGATGGTTTTAAAGTGTAATACTAATGTTAAAATTCATTCATGTCATATTTTTAAAGTGTAGCTCGGTGTGAAGCATTTGTATATGTCAAGTGTCAAACGGGCGTTAATATACAATCCTCGGACACTTTTAAAAGAATATAAAGAGTCTCAATTCTCTGGACTAACTTTATTTATTGGCTTACTTTAAAAATAATTAGCATAAAGGGTTATACTGGATGTTAATAGAGAACATGAATGTTATTGTGCTCAATTATGAAGGGTATTGTATCTTTCTAATTTAACATAAAATAAGAAAGATACATGTAAAGCCTAATACTCCTTTTCTCCTTGAGGGGTTGCCTCTATATTATATAGTTGAGCTTATTGGATTTTCCTTTATGTCCTAGGCCCTCCAGCCTTTTTACTATTCAGCTAAGTCTGGGTCATTGGTACAGTATAAAAATGTTAAAAAATTTATAGTAATTTATATATTTTTTATACTTACCAATGACCCAGATGGGGATGGCCCTCCCAGGAGTTGGGAACTCTTACCTCCCCGCTGAGTACATAGCGCTGACCAGGCACTGCCAGTAAGAATGATAATTGGCGCCAATTTCGGAACGTCCTTGACACTGCGCATGCACAGTAGGGGCGAAGTATGGAGGTCCTATAGGACATGATTTCTTTTGGTTTTGGATGCAAATTTTGGGGATTGGGGGGCAAAATTTGTGTTTGGCCCTGGTTTCGTTAGAGTTAGCACCAGCTAAGTCTGGGTCATTGGTAAGTATAAAAAATATATAAATTACTATAAATTTTTTAGCTTCTTTCTGTTTCTCAAAATTTGTCAGTTTTAAACGTGTTGATGACTAAGTGCATTTTTGTTAATCGCGCGTCTAAATGGTTTTCGCCACATGGGTTGTGTTGAGTTGAGACAGACATACGCAAGGCAAGCTTACATGTCAACTTGGAATACTGTCAACTCGTACACACAATTAGAAAATTCGCACTCTTCTTCGACTCTGATGATTCATTACCCAAGAGTACAATAGGCCCTACCTGTGAATGAGCCATTGTGTCAAATGCATCCCAGTGAAACACAATAATGAATTTATCAGTGACACAAGATCGGGCCGATGTTTCTTCCCGAACCTACACGACCGCCCCTCCCCCTGGTCACCACCACCACAGTCGGACATCCTACAATATGCAAAATAAAGTGGATGACTGTGTCCAGTTGAATTGGGAGTGGTGAAGTAACGTTCAATGGAACTTTATGATTACTTTTCTCAGTTTCCATTTACAATGGATTTTTTTCTTTAAGAGCCTACATAAGTAATGGAATTTTGTTTATTTTGAAATTCTCACCTCTCATATTCCTTAAATTCAGATTAAATATACACAAATTATACATCAAAATGAAGGTTGGGATGTATAGAACACAAAACACATATGTAATTAACTCATAGAGTCGACTGTAGGCACCACTGGTTCCTGGAAGTCTGCTACCGTATTCGCACCAGAACTGATAATAAAATAATATTTCATCAGAACAACTTGTGGCGAAATGTGCTTCATATATCCAAGAACAAAGCTAGGCATTCAGAACACTTTCGAATACAGCGATAGGACTGCATTTTGGAAAAGGACAATACTGTCTGCATTTTGTATTGAAGATGGTCTCCATGCTCTACAGACATGCGCAAATCACTCGTTACCATGAATTTCCATTGAAAAACAAAATCGTAATTCTAAGAAATTTCAACAGGTATCATGATACCTTGCATTGAATATGGCAACTGTGCAATCTAAATCTAATAACAGTATACTGTATGAAGGCGATCTTTTTCATTATTTGATTTTAGACGGCGTTGTTTTTACATGCTTTTTCTGTCCGATGACGTCGACCGGAAATCGAAAGTATACTCATACGTAAACAAAAGCAAAGGCTTTGGAATTTTCCCCAATGCAGCTCTATCATCATGTTTTGAAGAATTTTTATCCCCTAGCTTTGTTCTTGGATATGTAAAGCACATTTGGCCACAAGTTGTATTTTTATACTGTACCAATGACCCAGACATAGCTGGTGCTAACTCTTAAAATATAGGGCCAAACACAAATTTTGCCCCCCAATCCCCAAAATTTGCATCTAAAACTAAAGAAAACATGTCCTGAAAGGCCCTCCACACCTCGCCCCCACTGCGCATGCGCAGTGTCAAGGACGTTCCGAAATTGGCGCCATTTATCATTCTAAGTTTGGCCCTTCATCAGTTAACATCTGACTGATCTTTGTGCTTTTAAATCTCAGTTTAAATGATGCCAGACACATAAATATTAGTGAAATGGTGATTCTAAGGAGGATAGAAAAGGAGGAGAGGAAAAGAATGTGTGACAGAATATTATCAGGGCTGTAACTTAAAATTTTTTAATGAAATTATGTTAAGTTACCTATTTTCAAGGCAGCAGCCATTTTGTTGTCATTCTGATTATTTAGTTACACTGTTTTTTCAAGTGTTTTTCCTCTCTCCCTGTCCTTTAAGTTCCCCCTTGCTATTCTCCCATGCTTTTGGCATAGTTTCTGTAATTATTATTACTAAAATTTCTTGGGAGTTTTAGCTTAATAACAGAATGAATTCTGTTCTTTCCCCATGTTTACGTCTTCACCTACGGGTGGTTAGGCGTTGTGTTCTGCATCTACCATCTGATGTTCTGCAGTTTCTTCCCTGGAAGTCTCTGTTTTGCATCAGATGGTGTATTTTTGGTAACTGATTTCGGGCCTGGGTGCCTGGAGTCTTATTTTAGTGTTTTTACACTCATTGTTTACATTTACAACAGCCCTCTGTGTGAGGGGGGGATTTCTAAATAATAATATCTTTATGTTATTTTAATCATAACTAGATACATTATTATTGTTCGTAAGTGTTGAATAAATTGTTTAAAATATTTTTAAAATTTTTGTCCACACTTAGGCTTGGGATCCATTGGGGCTCAACGTTACTTTTCAGAAACTTGGGCTGTTCTGAAAAAATATTTTTTCAAAATATTTTGATTTCAATTATTTTTTCTATATTAATGGATCATATTATTATTATGTATTTTGATTGCCAGGGGTTAGTGCGAGTACCAGGACTTGTTTTCTTTTCACATTGAAAGGATATTGATCAATTGTTTTAGGAGGAAGTCTTCCTCTGACCTTATTATCATTCTATATGTGGTCAGTGTACTCGCATTAACTCCTGTTCTGTATCGTATGATTTCGATGACAATATGGGAAGCGTATGTCACGGTATGTTGTTGGGGATTTGGACACTCCGGTCCTTTCCCCGCAGGGTCACTCTACTTTATCAATTTCTATTTCAGACGATCAAGATTAGGGTGATGTATCTGTGATGTCTTCCAACAGTGTGCCTCCGTCGTCACAATTAATGAAGGGCTAGCGGAAAAGTGCTCATGTAATACGCCAATTGCCTAAGAGGACCCTAGTAGGTTCGACGGCCTTTGACGTCCGCTAGCTCGCCCGGTGTAGCGTCCATTCACCGAATGGTTCGGCAGCCGGGTTCGTCCGTTGCGGTCTAGAAGGAATTTTGGGGTGATGCGAGCACTATAAAATTAACTTAATGCACACCCAGTGACGGCGGATCGGAGGGAGAACGGAGAAAGCCTTTTAGTCCGGTTCATAGCTCGTTCCGGTCCATCCGGACGGCAAGCGAGAGAGGCCCCTCTCTCGTTCAACAACATCTGGCCCCAGATGTTGTGGTACAAATGTGTCATTAGCGGAGCATACGTCCGTCGCTCGGGACGCTCCGTTGTATAGGCAGTCCGCTGAGACTGCTAAGGCTTCCTCTTCTCGTCAGCGCACACGACCGCACCTTGGCTGCGTGACCGCCGATATATTACCAGCTTCGCCGATCAAGGATTCTTCGGCGACCAGGTCACACCATCCGGCAGCCAGGGATTCGAGACCGATGGACTCCGGACGTTCGCATAGGAAGTATGCGGGAGCCATCTGATGCGGAGCTGCCCTCGGCGAAGCACCGATAGACTGCGCCTCCGCAGGTCTCGACGCCGGACATTCTTGTGCACATAGCACAACTTATCGCAGCATCCCAGCAGCCGACAGAAACGGTGTCGGATCGAGAATTATCCGACAGCGCTGGGTCGGTAGCCGGGGACTCGAGGCCTGCAGACTCCGGACGTTCGCATAGGAAGTGTGCGGGAGTCAACGTACACGGAGCTTCCAGCGGCAATGCATCGTAAGTCCGCTACTGCACAGGCCTCGGGAACGGACGTGCTTTCCTTAATAGCACAGTTTATCGCAGCATCCCAGCATCAACTGAATCTGTCGCATATATTTTATCCGACGATGCTGGGTCGGGACGCTCCGCGGAAGCGGGTACGGACGTCCGAAAGTTTCATCCGGTCCGACGGGATACCGAAAGGGATTCGGTGGATTTCAAGCTTTCCCTTTCGGAACAACATATGCTGCGATGCCGGATAAGAAACTGATAGCGTCGGTGGACTTAGAAATTTTTGGTTCGGTTCAGGGACATCGTCCCTCAGTTCCGACATAGTCCAATAATGTCACACAAACTTTCGAATTATTGAACGACGCTATATATATTATTATTTTATGCTTGCTATCCAAGCATTTCTGGTTTCTTGTTCGAAGAGTTATGGAGATGTCTTTCAAAAGTGTGCCTCTGTCGTCATAGTTAATGAAGAGTTAGCGGCAATAAGTGCTCATGGAATATGTCTATCGCTTACGGAATGACATTCGCTAGCTCACCCGGTGTAGCGTACATTCATCGAATGGTTCGGCTGCCGGGTTCGTCCGTTGCGGTCTAGGAAGGAGATTTGGGTGATGCGAGCACTTTAATTACTTTAGTACTCACCCAGTGACGGCAGATTGAGGACAGATCGGAGGAAGCCAACAACATAGGGGACCGCATGTTGTGGTTCAGATATTTTACATTCGGAGCATATGTCCGTTGCTCGGGACGCTCCGTTATATTGACAGTCCGAGAGACTGTCTTTAATGCTTCCTCATCCTCACAGCAGGGCACACGACCGCACATTGGCTACGTGACCTCGAGTATCCGATCAGTTTCGGCATTCAGTGATTCCACAGCGAATAGGTCGCGCCATCCGGTAGCCAAGGGACACGAGGCCTATACACTCCGTTCGCTCGCATATTGGAAGTATGCACGGGGTAACGATCTCGGAGCTTCCTGCGGCAATGCATCGTAAGACCGCTGCTCCTCAGGCCTCAGTGACGGACGTGCTATCCGAGTTAGCACAGTTGTTTCGCAGCATCCCAGCAATTGACGGTTTCTCGGTCGAATCAGGAATTATCCGACGGCGCTGGGTCGGTGCGGTCCGCGGTTGCATCAAGCTACGGACGACCGAACGCTTTATAGGGTCCGACAGGATGGCGAAAGGGATTCGAAAGATTTCGAGTTTTCCCTTTAGTAGTATCGGAAGATGCCTTTCATATCTTCTGGCATTTCTTCCAGTGATTATTTTTCGGACTTCATTGCTGCGATCTTGGATAAGAGACTTATAGCGTCATTGGACTCGGATTTTTCGATCGGTACAGGGACTTTGTCCCTGACTTACCGACGCAGTCCAATATTGTCATTACAACATGTGTTTTATTTTTCGACGCTATATATTATATATATATATACAAGCCTGCTACTAAGCATGATAGTTTAGTTTCTTGTCCGCATGGCTCATTTCTGCCATTTTATCTTTTTTTTTTACATATAGTTTATTTTGGCAGAGCAGGGCATACCGAGAGTTCATATGCGTCTAGACGGTGTGATTAAAGACTGCATATATTCTTTTTCGCCGTTTATGTCTTTTCCAATTTCAATGTTGGGAACGACATTATGTATAGTAGACTTAACTTAGACGCTTTATTATACGTAATCCGCCTTACTGAGGCGTTATCATTACGTCTTCAAGAAAAGATTTACGGGATATTATTCTCAATGTAATTTCTTTTGAGGGCAGTAGTTTGTTCACGTATAACTCCGCCCTTCAGTGGCTGATTGGAGTTGGTTAGACGTGATGCAGCCCTAGCTACATCCACGCGTGGATAGTAGGTTAAGAACTCTCTCAGAGTCGCTTCGTTCTCGGAGGAGCTTCTCTTCGACGGCAACTTTCCGGCAATCCATGAATTGCTTGATTTATACATTCTCTTGTCTATCTAGTGTTACAAGAGATTCAGACTGGGGCAAACATTCGGTGGTTGACTCAGAGAGTGCCGCCGCAGTTGCCGGACCCTAGTGTGGCTGTTATGACGGTTGCCAGTCAAACAGATTGGGATATATACTGATCCCTACGGATTCGAAGTGCCAGGGTCTTTGGGTTCCGCAGTCTTTTAGCTATCAGTTTAACTTCCGCGGAATAATGTTTTTTAGGCTTGCTTTATGTCATTGCATGAACATTATTCAGAAACGCATGCCCAAATTCCTGTCCTTTAATTCGACAGTAGTGGCGTATCTCCGGAACCAGGGAGGCACTCTTTCGTTTCCGTTATTCAATTTAATGGAAAGAATCCGTCTGTTGGTTATAGTACACCAAGTTCAGTTTTGGTCCGTCATATTCTGGGTCGTCTGATTGTTTTATCGCACTCCCGTTCTCTTACGGGTCGCTTGTTGCTGTCAGAATGGACTCTCAACAAACAAGTATTTAATCAGATTTGCTATCTATGGGAGCGCCCAATGATGTTTTATTATGACACAGCTTGCTAATCAATTGCAGACGTATGTGTTGGCTTGTCCAGATCTCTGAGCTAATACTGTTAACGCTCTATTGATCTATAGGACGCAATGATAGGATACGCGTATCCTCCGGCGCTGTTGTTTTAGCAGGTATTGCTAAGATAAACAACCACAATACATTTCTGTTGACAGCATCTCTATCTTCACAGAGATCATGAGTAATTTACTCTCTTGTCTACTGTGGATCTTAACGTGAAATCTTCCTCTATGTGAGGATCTTTTTTCACTGGGTAAATCGTGTCATCTTTATCACAACCAGCAAGGTCGCAACCTTCATGTATTCCGTTGTGTGGTCCGTATTGCATTGTAAGCACTGTACTGGACGAGCTTTGGACGCGATTTCTTACTATAGGAGATCCTCTTCTTCACTATTCTATGCGGCTAAAGTGGAGGCTCTTCCGTCGTGGTGTAGGGATCATTATGTTCATATTGTTGATCCCTCCATACTACGCATTGCTAGTTTTTAGTATACTTGTTTCACAAGATCTACTGCAGCCTGTTGTTATTTAGGTTATAGGTTTGTTACCTCATACCTATGCACTCTACGATAGTTTACAATTGAGTCTTTTGTCTCTTTATCTAAGTCAGTTAGTAACTTTTTGATAAATAGACTTAGAATCTTTAGATTAAATTCCTATACGGATTTTAACTTCGGTTCTTATTTAGCTAAGTAATCATTTGAGCCTCTGGAAACAGTAGTTTTCAAATTCTGACCTTTTAGACAGTAATTCTGTTGGTTTCTCTTTTACTGTAGAATCAGTGAGTTTCATGCACTATCGATGGATGATTTTCACTTTCATAGTTTCGGAATCAATACTTCCGTTACTATTTAGGTTGGATTGTTGCATAAGAGTTAGGCTCCTATTATCCGGAACCTATTATTTTAAGGTCCTTCCGTCTTCGTTTGGGCATAGGCCTTTATTCTTTCCGGGTACAGTTTATGTATTTATAAACAGATATCTGTTTATTACAAGGGCGTAAGCTTCTTCTGTCTTTGATGTCTAGTAGAAGGACGTTACGCTCCATTTTATTGTTAATCGATTCTATTAACTAGCGTACTGCTTATGGTATATCATTGGCTTAGCAGTTGTGCTTAAGATTTCGGCTCATGAAGTAAGAGTTCTTCTACTTCTTGGGCTTACATTAATAGTGTTGCTATTATAGATTTTTGAAGGCTGCTCATTGCGCTCAGCCATCCATTCATGAATTTTTTCTCAGAAATATCGAGTCCATTTCTGGAGGCATCTATTGTTAGGTCTATTATCTTCTGCTCGGAATGTCATTCACTTAACAGTTGCTACTATAGCTAGGTAGGCTGTCTGTTTCGGCAGTGTCTCCGTTCGGCTGCCCTCTTCGCTCTGGGCTATTTGACCCAGGGCAAGAAAAAGGGGGGGGGGGGGGGAGGGTGTTCCCTTGGGTCACCTATTTTTACTATGAAAACAAGGGGATACCTCCTCCGGAGTTAGTAATTCTGAGCTGTTATTGGGATGGTTGTTTAGTGAGAAGTTTATGTTTAAAATTCATTCAAGTCTTAGTTTTTAAAGTATAGCTTTTGAATATTGCATATGTCAACGGACATGATTATGCAATTCTCACACACTTTTAGGAGTATAAGAGTCTCTATTCTCTAGACTTACTTTATTATTGGCTTACTTTAAAAATTATTAGTATAAGGATTATTGGATATTAATAGAGTACATGGATGTATGAAGCTCAATTTTTGGAAGGTGTTGTATCTTTCTAATTTATCATAAATAAGAAAGATACATGTAAGGCCTATTACTTCTTTTCCCTACAGGGGATGACTCTATTTTATTTTATTGAGCGTATTCCATTTTGCTCTATGTCCTTGGCCCTCCAGCCTTTTTACTATTCAGCTATGTCTGGGTCATTGGTACAGTATAAAAATGTTAAAAAATTTATAGTAATTTATATATTTTTTATACTTACCAATGACCCAGACGGGGATGGCCCTCCCAGGAGTTGGGAACTCTTGCCTCCCCGCTGAGTACATAGCGCTTACCAGGCACTGGTTATTAGAATGATAAATGGCGCCAATTTCGGAACGTCCTTGACACTGCGCATGCGCAGTGGGGGCGAGGTGTGGAGGGCCTTTCAGGACATGTTTTCTTTAGTTTTAGATGCAAATTTTGGGGATTGGGGGGCAAAATTTGTGTTTGGCCCTATATTTTAAGAGTTAGCACCAGCTATGTCTGGGTCATTGGTAAGTATAAAAAATATATAAATTACTATAAATTTTTTAACTTTCGTGAAATATTATTAAATTATCAGTTCTGGTGCGAATACGGCAGCAGACTTCCAGGAACCAGTGGTGCCTACAGTCGAATCTATGAGTTGACCTCATTTTTGGAAGCTGTACTTGTTTCAGATGAGTGTGCACGCTGATGTCAATAGTTATCTGAAACATGCCCATAACATATAGTTTTCACAGTGGTTGAACATCATCAAAAAGATACTGATTGAACACTGCCACTTTCGAGCGGTGCACAACTCATTGTGAAAGAACACTGCCACTTTCGAGAGTGCACAACTCACTGCTCACTGTGAAAACGGGTGTTCAGAAATTAATCAGAAAGTGGTAATTAAAAATAAAATATAATTACAACTCTGGTATTTGAGAATTATATAGTAATAAAACCAGGAATATCATTTATGACTTATTGGTTCAATAAAACATGCTCATTTATCATTTCATCATGCTCTGCAACATGTGAAGTTATGACTTTCAGTGTAAAATCAATTTTTTGAATGTTGACAAGGGAGGCAACTATTTTGTTATTCATATTCCGCTGTGTAAATTTTTTCTGGTCTTCATGTTATGATTTTTTTTATTGATTTTGTGTGAAGCTATATTTTGTTTTATTTGTAATAAATGTACATATTTAAATAAAAAAACAGCTATTTATAAACAGACTATGTTTGTCTGTTTTCAAGGGGTTGATTTGCAGTATTGATTGACATTCTTACGTCCATATCTGGCTTCGAGAGTAACCTGTATTGCTGTACAAAAAAATGAAAACAACACCGCATGGATTTCTGTTTGTTTTATTCATTAAATTGAGGATTAAAACCCGAAATCTGAAAATGAAACGTATGTACAAGATAATTATGAGAATTTTTAAAGCAAATGCTATAAAATTGGTGGGCGTTTCCAAAGAAACGTAACATACCCAGTGGATACTTACTTGTCTTATATAGGCCTATCGCCAATTCCGACGCATCCCAACGTGACTTGCAAGCACTATTACTCGTCCCGAAGCCCCCCCCCCCCCCCCCCCCCCCCCCACACTTTGCAATTTATCCACTGCAAGCACCCCCCGGGGCTTTGATTTGAGTCAGTACGGTATTGTTTTTGATGACGTCTGTATATCCAAATATCAGATAATGTAAGGGGATAGTTGTCGTTATTCTTTCCAATTTTCGATACTGTAGGCCGACTTTGTTGGGAACGGGTCAACTCGCCCCGGGCCAAGTCGCCCTGGGTCAAGTTGGCCGGGTTAAGTTAAATATTTTCTTCATAAAATCTTGATGCATTAGTGTTTCAAAACAGATGGTGATCATATCATGATTAGTTGTACACATGTATATGTGCTAGCATGTCCAACACATCCTTTCAAAGTACATTGTATACATATGCATTGTTTCAACTGCTGTATTTTGAAAGTAGACAATGAAATTAGTAAGTTAATGCATATATATACATAGGCATTGTGACTACCGGTACATGATTACATTTGCATGTGTAATTGATGGTGTGCTTTCTGTGGGAACGAAGTGAACTGAAGTACACATGTGGTGCTTTTTCATTTTGGTATACAACAGGGTCAAGTAATTATAACCAATGCCTTTAAGGTGAACGTGGAAGTCCTCTCAAGTTGACAATGGGTAGAAACAGTTAGTTAATCTTTAATACAGTTACTTCATACTTGTTCTGGTCATGATATAGCCATGTATGCTGAAAGTGAACACCAAAAATGATAATGACATGTGATAGAAATTGTATGAGACATGTACATATACAAAAGCTATTAAAATCATCCAAACATTCAGATACGTTTTTAATGGTCATTAATTTCATAAAATATATATTCTGATAATTAATTGCTATTAATTTTTTTTTCTTAAAGAGAAGAAAATAATTCACATTTTCATTGCCATTAAAAACAAGTTTTATTCATCAGTTCAATTAATAGCTATTAAAAGATGAAGAGTTTTGTCATTTAATTGCTGTTAATCACTTCATTACAAAAAGTAATGGGTTTTTATGTTCATTAAAATCTATCCAAAGAATATTTTTTTAATTTTTAACAGTTTTAATGGGTTTTCTTGTTTTTCATGGCCATTAAATACAGTTATTTAAACTTTTTAATGGGCTACACAAGTTTCCATTAAAAAAAAAGAAACGGAAATATATGGCCACCTTTAATGGAAAATGATGGTTTTAATGGGGTTTTAATGGAATTTAATGGGAAATTAATGGATTGGTACTGCAGTAGTGTAGTTCCGTCTATGAGCCAGTAGTGGGGGGTCTGAAAATATTGCTTTGTTGTTTGACTGGCCACCCAGAATGGGTCATAGTTGACGAATGTAGCACTATATATCCGTACTTTCTGGATTGTAACTGGTGACAAATGGTGTGTGGTCAGTTGCATTACTTATTGCTGGTTTTGTTATCAGAGGCAGACGATCTAACTTAGAGACTTTTTTGAATGCACCTTGCAGTGTTTTGTCTTGATAATCCCTATTCTTGAAGTGGGATATCATCACATGAGTGTGGTTGATGAAATCTGTTGTTAAACTACAGATTTGTCTCACTCTTAGGAGTTTGCTGTATGGGATGCCTTGGATTTGTTTAGGGGCATTGCAGGAGTCCAGCCGTAAGTATGTGTGAGTATCTGTGAGTTTTGTGTATAGGTCTGTTTTGATCCTGTTGCCCGATTTTGAATTCTTGACATCCAGGAAGTTGATAGAGGTTGTTGAATACTCTGCAGTAAATTTGATTGTTGGGTGCACAATGGGATTTTCCTGGTGAGGCATCATCAAGCGACCGAGACATTTATGGAACCAAATATAGTGGATGTATTGAGAGACTACTCCACGCTTAGGAACCCAGTCACCCCCCTTTGGGAAACTGGAAGACACGAAGAATTGACACTACAATGCAGAGAGTGGTCACCCACCCCACATCTTAATGAAGATAAAGACTACCCTCATCCTAGAATAGCGGCACACAGAGGCACCCCCCCCCCCCCCAAATATGAACATTGATCACATCATAAACCTCTACAATACAGGCAAAGTGTTATGATATGTCACTGAGATACTGAACTATCAATACTCAGACTAAAATAATCACTCTCACGAACAGTAATGTATACCAATAATAAAAAAACAACCACAACTAGAACTATTGACATACCTGCTGTTTATTATTATTATTTTATTTTTGGTACAAAACACGTGCCTAACAACACATTGTTCCTGAAATTTGTCAGCAACCTTCACTGTCTACTTCCTCTATGGATATTCAGTTCCAATTCTTTCATTGCTCTTGCCTATCCCTATCTAACCTCCTCCTTTATACACCAAAAGGGAAGCTAAATGAATTGTTTTTAATGATATTGTTATGTGACTTGCTAAATAACCATCGTCTGAGATCAGAAATCAAAATGTAAACAAACAATACTTCATACTATTATTTTCACAAATTCAGTATTTAAATTCATCATGGCTGTGGAATGTTATGGGAATTTCAATATTGGTAATCCTGCAGAATTTATCAATTTAAGAGGGGTGACCAATGAAACGTTGAATTGAAAAAGGACATAACTTTTTGTGACACACTTTCCTGTGTTTATCTGTTGTAATTTTGCAGAAATTACATGTTTTTCATTCAAACACACAGTTAATATATTTTTCTGTTAACGCCAGATTAAATTATAAGAAATAACTCGTTTTCTTTTGGTTTATGCAATATAAACCGAAAATTTTCTGCACAAGCTTAATTAGCTTGTGCTGAACATTTTTGGTTTAAATCGCATAACTGAAAGAAAACAACAGTTATTTCTTAATGAACTTATACTGATTATTTCTAGTGAGGTCAAAAAGTTATCCATAGGATCATAATCATTCACTTCAAATGCATGCATTGGGAACAAATTGCACACGTAAACTTTGCTTCAGACATGCGGCATGTCGCACACCTGTGACTTTCAAATGGCAAAGCCTGGTTTTGTGGCCGGACAATGCAGGGTGACCACAGTTACGATGTGTTAATGATAGTTTGCACATCGACGATTTTTGTTGGTGCTCGATGGTTTTCGTTGGTTTACTTTTTGTTTTGAACTGTTTTCTCGCCATTCCTTACTGATTTGTGCCGTAGACATTACAGTAATACCAGCGGTTGAAATTAACGGTTATCCAGTTGAAATCCGGTTATTCCCAACGGTTAGGTGGTTACAAAAATGGGCCAACCATCTCAGCACTAGATTCTGTTATTCATTCTTAATTTCTTGTCTTTCCATCTAGAAATAGTATTGCTAGGTGTAGACTATTGTGTAATTTCATTCTGTTCTAGAGATTAAATCATTCTGGAATTAATTATACAGCCTGCTTTATGTAATATCCTTATTCTTGTATGGTCCCTCCTTCCTTTTATTGGTTCAGCTAGTCTGGGTCAGTGGTAATGGTTAAAAGTATTGGAAATTCAAAATAATTTCCATATTCATTATACGGGGAGTGCATTGGCTCAGTGGTAGACTGTTGGACTTCTATGCTAAAGGTTCCGAGTTCGATCCCCGTCCGGGACGACCCGCATTGTGTCCTTGGGCAAGGCACTTTATCCCAGTTGCCTACATGAGGGCATGATGACACCATGTACTAAGGCATACTGCACGCCGATGGTACACATTTCTTCAACCACTGTAACCCTGTTTGAGCGGAGCTTGGACAGAGTTAGAATGTTGAGGAGCTGACAGTTGCTCGTCGATGCTCAGTGGTTCTCTCTGAGTACTCCGGCTTCCTCCACCCGTACAACTGTCACAGTCACGATTAGCCATTGTGCATAAGTATGTGACATTAAACAGTAATAAATAATAATAATATTCATTATACCTACCACTAGCCCAGACAGGAAGCGCCCTCACCTGAGTTGTTCACTCATACCTTCCCGCATACAACTCTAAACTAGCTGGCACTATAAAAGAATGGATATTATCTGGTTTCGAAGGTACTTCTTGGACTTCAGTGCATGTGCAGATGTCATCTATGGAGCACCATACAGGACTCTTTCTTTTTGTTCTGTGCCTTAATTTAGGAGTGGGGGGGGGGTTAAGAATTTAGAGTTTGGCATGAATACAGTTAGCTAGCTAGCCTGTGCTAGTAGGAGGTATAATAAATCTGAAAGAAATTTCAATGATGATCCCAAAGTAGTTCTGCTATGAGACAGCTGAGATATTGGTAATTTTATTCCAAGCATTTATCAACTAATTGTACTGTTTTTTTTAGGCATACAGATTGGAACCCTTGATACTGAAGCACTATTCTACAATTGCCCCTCTTCAGGTCCATCATCATACTGACTCTGAGAAAACTCCCTATGAGCACATTAAATCAAAAGCCATTGCAGCCTTCAAAAACTCACCTGGTAGCCTTGATGAAAAGCCAGATTTTTCAGATCCAGATTCAACAGATGGAAATGATAGTCAATGTTCATCCAAATCTAACTCACCTAAGCAACAGAATTTTACATTTGGTAAGTGAAAAGACTTCATTAATAAATACCAACCAAATTCTGTTTGTTTGGCGATCAGGAGTCAATGTAGAACTTGAGGAAACCTCAACAAAAAGATTACCTTCATTATTTTCTGTCAACTCAGTCTTATTTTTTGTTGCTGCTATAAGCAGCTCTGTAACTGGCAATGTCATTGGGTCACTCGTTCTGTTGGTTGGTCTGTTACCGACAAGTTTTTAGCTCACCTGAATGAAAGTCAGGGTGAGCTTTTCTTATCACTCTTCGTCCGTCCATCCATCCGTCCATCCATCGTCTGTCGTCCGCCATCCGTCGTCCTGCGTGAAGGTGGTGTATGAGCCTCTTTCTACTAAACCACTGGCCACATTTTAATTAAATTTCATGTAAGTGGTGGTTATATAGGGGCATTTGGGTTTTTCTTCAAATTGGATTTCTGCTCCTATTGTGGAGTGGGGTGGGGCCAAAATGCACAAAATTTTAAAAAATCTTCTTCTCATGAACCAGCCATAGCAGAGACTTGATATTTGGTATGCAGCTTCCATTTGAGGTGTAGACTCAAGTTTGTTGTGTTCAAGAGAAGTTTGACAGGCAATATTTACCTTTGTTCTGAGAGGGGCAAGAATTTTTGCCCCGCCCAAAATTTCTATTTTCTGAACCCAGAGACCGATTTGAACCAAATTTAATATGAGGTATTATTGGGTTATAAGTACTTGATTTATGCCAAAAAAAATTCCTGCAGCCCCGTGGAAACCGCAGGAGCTAAAAATAGAAAAAATTAAAACGCCCATATCTCCAAAACTGCAAAGCACCGAGAATTTTTATTTGGTGTGAAGTGTCCTTAGGACCAACAGAAAGGATTGGTAAAAAAAAATTGCCATCGGTTTTAAAATAGGGTACAGTTTCAGGACTTTGAAAAAGTGCTGAGTCAGCACTTTTTAACACTGTAGGCAATGGGAAGAACATTAAAAAATCTTCTTCTCCAGATCCAGAAGGCAGAATCTTTTGATATTTGGTATGCAACATTGTAGGGTGGCCCCCAAATTGGCCCCCTGGGTTCATATTTGGGCCCAGTATAGGAGCCCAATTTCGAACTTAGTGCATTTCAGGCAAATTTCTTAAAAAATCCTCTTCTCCAGATCCAGCAGGCAGAATCTTTTAATATTTGGTATACAACATTGTGGGGTGGATCTGATTCAAGTTTGTTCAAATCGGACCCCCTGGGTTTATATTTGGGCTCACTATAGAAGCTCGAATTGGAACTTAGTGCATTTCAGGCAAATTTCTTTAAAAATCTCTTCTTCTCCAGATCCAGCAGGCAGAATCTTTTGATATTTGGTATGCAACATTGTGGGGTGGATCTGATTCAAGTTTGTTCAAATCGGCCCCCTGGGTTTATATTTGGGCTCAGTATAGGAGCCCAAATTTGAACTTATTGCATTTCAGGCAAATTTCTTTGAAAATCTTCTTCTCAAGATCCAGCAGGTAGAATCTTTTGATATTGGGTATGCGCCATGCTTAGGGGGGTGTGGTTCAATTTTGTTCAAGCCAAGTCCCTGGGTTCATATTTGGGCTCACTGTGGGAGCCCGAATTCTAACTTAGTTCAAAATGAGAAATTTTCTTTAAAAATCTTCTTCAGATTCAGCAGTCGGAATGTTTTGATATTTAGTATGCAGCATCCTTAGGAGGGTGAGATTCAAGGTTGCTCAATCCATGTCCCTAGGTCCATATTTGGGCTCACTGTGGGAGCCCAGATGATAACTTAGTTCAAAATGAGGAATTTTCTTTAAAAAATCTTCTTCAGAACCAGCAGTCGGAATGTTTTGGTATTTAGTATGCAGCATCCTTAGGGGGGGGGGGGGGGGGGGGGGGGGGGGGAGATTCAAGTTTGTTCAAGCAATGTCCCTATGTCCATATTTGGGCTCACTGTGGGAGCTTGAATTGTAACTTAGTTTGAAATGAGGAATTTTCTTTCAAAATCTTCTTCTTCAGATCCAGCAGTCGGAATGTTTTGATTTTTGGTGTGCAGCATCCTTAGGGGGGTGAGATTCAAGTTTGTTAAAGCCAAGTCCCTTGGTTCATGTATGGGCTCCCTGTGAGAGCCCAAACAATAACTTAGTTCAATATGAGGAATATTCTTTAAAAATCTTTTTTTAGATCCACTGGTCAGAATCTTTGGATATTTGGTATAAGCTTTTATTAGGAGGAGCAGATACAACTTGTTGAAATCAATCCTCTGGGTTGATATTTAGGCTACCATGTCAGGTGAACTCCCTCAGGCCCCCTGGGGCCTCTTGTTAAACAAAGCATTTAAAATACTTAGTGGAATGACAGGGGTTGAAAACATGGCTACAATTGCGGCTCATAGTTACTATTAAAACCCCATGGGAAATCACATATTTTTATACTAATAATCAATGGCCCAGACTAGCTGGTGCAAACTCGATATTATCAAGGGCCACACACAGATTTTGAACCCTCCAATCCCCAACATTTGCATGCAACACTGAAAATTAAAAGTCGTATCTGGCCCTCCATACTTTTACCATCTGCGTATGCGCAACAGTCAGGAAGAGACCGGAATTGACGCAAACATCATTCTTTGTAGGGCCCTAAAGTCAGTAACAATGATCTGACATCTGAGCTTTAAAATCTCCTATTTTGAGCATGCCAGACACAAATCAATGCAAGAATTGGTTGATCCAAGGCTGTTAATGGATGATGGAAGTGAACAACGGTGGTTTCATACTTTCAGGGCTGTAACTTTATAATAATTATTTCATGTTTTCCCATTTCGGGACATAGCCTGACGTCATTATTCTTGCTGATGATTAATCCCCTGTTTTTTAAGTGTTCCTTCCCTATCCTTCCATGAACCCTTCCTGTTAAACTACTAAGCTTTTTGGCTATTTTTTATTGAAATTTTTTATTAAATTTCTTGGGAGTTTAACGTGTATCACAGAATATTTATTCTGTTTATCCTCATGGTTACGTCCTTACCCTAGGGGTGTTTTTATCATTTTAGTTTTGCATCTTCTATCCGATGTATAGTTTTTTCTCTGTATGAAGATCTCGCTTTGTATCTGGTAGCATTGAAATTGGTTACTGACTTTGGGCCTTTTTGTGTGCCTTATGTTTTGTTTCTGTTTTTTTGCTTGACATTGTTTACATTGGCAACATCCTCAAATATATGTAATATTTTATATTATATTACTGTAGAATTACTGTAGGATACATTGATTATTATTCCAGTAGTGTAGCTAAATAATATTTGGATTTTGTTCCACACTTAGGCTCTATCGGGATGCCCTTGGGCTCATAATGTTCCCTTTGGAACTTCGGCATTTTCTCAAAAATTTTTCAAAAATTTTTTATAAATTTTTTGAATTTACTTTTGATTGCTGTTACCCTACTGACCTGTGTCTAAGCCCAGGGGGTGCTTGCAGTGGGTTGAGAGAGAACAAATCGAAGGATGGGCTTAAACATGAAGACTTGAGTCTGTAACTGGGTTTTTCTTGATAAACGATACTGAAAATGACGATCCAACTTCATTCACTTTATGAACGAAATACCAAATCAACATTGGTTTTCAGTATCGTTGGTCAAATCAATACCAATGAGTATGTAACATGTTTTACTTTCAGTGTTCAATTATTTAAATATAATTACTCATATTTCAGCTGATCTGTGAATAAAATTTTATTAAATCCATGCGAAGCCAAATTTGAGCTTATGCCATGGCCAGTCGTCCGTCTGTCCTTCAACAGTTCAATACAGCTCAGGCTAGAGGCCATATTTATGAACCAATCTTTACGAAACTTCTTGGGTACGACTGTGGGACGAGAACAACTGTTTTTTGGGTCCGATCTGAAATTCAGGTTGGCCGCTGACAGCCATTTTGTACAAAATTAGGTGCAATCAGATTTTTGCGCAGAACTTCCATATGAAAGCACTGATTTGAATAATTTTTCGAATGAATGTTTAGTACCATGGGATACATCACATATAATACGGGGTTTTTTTCTCGTGTATAAATTATGCAAATTAGACTAACTTTGATGTATTTAGTGTTACTTTCAGCACTGTAAGTGCGAATGCCAATACGGCTCGGGCTAGAGGCTGTATTTATGAAGCGATCTTTACGAAACTTCTTGGGTACCTTTGGTATCACCTTGGGACGAGAATGAGTGTTTTTGGGTCCGGTCCGAAATTCAAGATGGCCGATGGCAGCCATTTTGTACAAAATTAGGTGCAGTCAGATTTTTGCACAGAACTTCCATATGAAAGCGCTGATTTGAATAATTTTTTGTGTGAATGTTTAGTACCATGGGATACATCACATATAATACAGGTTTTTTTCTCGTGCAGAAATTATGCAGATTAGATGAACTTTGATTTTTAGCTCACCTGACTGAAAGTCAGGGTGAGCTATTCTGATCACTTTTCGTCCGTTGTCTGTCGTCCGTCGTCTGGCGTCCGTCGTGAAGGTGGTGTTTGGGCTTTTTCTCCCAAACCACTGTCCGCATATTAATGAAATTTCATGTGAGTAGGGGTTACATAAGTGGATTTTGATTTTTTGTCAAATTAGGTTTCGGCTCACATTAAGCAGAGGGATGGGGCAAAAATGCTCCAATTCTTAAAAAATTTTCTTCTCAAGAACCAGCAATAGCAGAGACTTGATATTTGGTATGCAGCTTCCTTTTGAGGTGTAGACTCATGTTTGTTCAAGAGACGTTGGAGGGGCTATATTTGACGATGTTAAAGGAGGGGCAAAAATTTTGGCCCTGCCCCAAATTTCTATTTTCCAAACCGCGAGGCCGATTTGAACCAAATTTTACATGAGTGCTTATTGGGTCATAAGTACCTAATTTATGCCGAAATTTTTTTTCCCCATAGCCCCGTGGGAACCACAGGAGCTAAAAATAGAAAAAAATGAAAACGCCCATATCTCCAAAACTACATGGAACTGAGAATTTTTATTTGTTGTGAAGCTTCCTTAGGACGAACAGAATGGAATGATAAAAAAAAATTGCCATCGGTTTTATCATGGGGTACTTTTTGGGGACTTTGAAAAAGTGCTGAGTCAGCATTTTTTAACACTGTGGGTAATGGGAAAAACATAAGACTACTTTAATCCGAAACCACTGCTCCAAAAGCTTTAAAATTTCACATATAACATCTTTGGAAGATTGTTTCACATGTTTATTGAAATGAATTGCCTGGGTCGATATTTGGGCACTCTATGGGAGCCCAAATGTTTAAATTAGTGCAGTATGAGGAGTATTTTTGAAAAATCTTCTTCTTCAGATCTAGAAATAAGAATGTTTTGATATTTGGTATGCAGCATCCTTAGGGGGGTGAGATTCAAGTTTGTTGAAGCCAAATCCCTGGGTTCATATTTAGGCTGAAAATTTGGGGTCCCGTTGCGGACTTCGAAATTTTGGACCAAAATCCGAAAAAAATTTTTTGGGGGTTTTTCTGCATTTCGGTCAATTTTAAGACAAAAAAAAAAATTTTTTTTTTCCCCTGAAAATTTGGGGTGCGGGTGGGACTTAGAAAATTTTGGACCAAAATCCGTAAAAAATTTTTTGTTTTTGTTTTTTATGCATTTCTGTCAATTTTAAGACCAAAAAAAATAAAATTTCCCCTGAAAATTTGGGGTCCAGGTGGGACTTGGAAAATTTTGGACCAAAATCTGGACATTTTGGGGTTTTTTTTTTATGCGTTTCTGTCAATTTTAAGACAAAAAAAAAATTTTTCCCCTGAAAATTTGGGGTCTGGGTGAGACTTAGAAAATTTTGGACCAAAATCCGAAAAAAAATTTTTTTGTTTTTTATGCATTTCTGTCAATTTTAAGACAAAAAAAAAAAAAATTTTTTCCCCTGAAAATTTGGGGTCCAGGTGGGACTTAGAAAATTTTGGACCAGAATCGGAAAAAAAATTTTTTTGTTTTTTCTGCGTTTTGGTCAATTTTAAGACAAAAAAAAAATTTTTTCGTTTTTTTTATGCATTTCTGTCAATTTTAAGACAAAAAAAAAAAAAAATTTTTTACCCTGAAAATTTGGGGTCCGGGTGGGTCAATTTTAAGACAAAAAAAAAATTTTTCCCCTGAAAATTTGGGGTCTGGGTGAGACTTAGAAAATTTTGGACCAAAATCCGAAAAAAAATTTTTTTGTTTTTTATGCATTTCTGTCAATTTTAAGACAAAAAAAAAAAAAAAAATTTTTTCCCCTGAAAATTTGGGGTCCAGGCAGGTCCAGGTGGGACTTAGAAAATTTTGGACCAGAATCGGAAAAAAAATTTTTTTGTTTTTTCTGCGTTTTGGTCAATTTTAAGACAAAAAAAAATTTTTTTCGTTTTTTTATGCATTTCTGTCAATTTTAAGACAAAAAAAAAAAAAAAAATTTTTTACCCTGAAAATTTGGGGTCCGGGTGGGACTTAGAAAATTTTGGACCAAAATCCGAAAAAATTTTTTTTTGTTTTTTATGCATTTCTGTCAATTTTAAGACAAAAAATTTTTTTTTTTTCCCCTGAAAATTTTTTCGGTTTTTTATGCGTTTCTGTCAATTTTAAGACAAAAAAAAAAAAAAATTTTTCCCCTGAAAATTTGGGGTCCGGGTGGGACTTTTTCTGCGTTTTGGTCAATTTTAAGACAAAAAAACATTTTTTTTTTTACCCGGAAACTTTGGGGTCTGGGTGGGACTTACAAAATTTTGGACCAAAATCCGGAATTTTGGGGGGGGGGGGGGGGGGGGGTCTTTTTATGTGTTTCTGTCAATTTTAAGACAAAAAAAAAAAAAAATTTCCCCTGAAAATTTGGGGTTCGGGTGGGACTTAGAAAATTTTGGACCAAAATCCGGAATTTTTTGGGGGGTTTCTTTTTATGCGTTTCTGTCAATTTTAAGACAAAAAAAAAAAATTTTCCCCTGAAAATTTGGGGTCCGGGTGGGACTTAGAAAATTTTGGACCAAAATCCGGAAATTTTTTTTTTTTGTTTTTTATGCATTTCTGTAAATTTTAAGACAAAAAACAAAAAAAAAATTTTTTTTAACCTGAAAATTTGGGGTCCGGGTGGGACTTCGAAAATTTTGGACCAAAATCCATAATTTTTTTGTTTTTTGTTTTTTATGCGTTTCTGTCAATTTTAAGACCAAAAAAAACTTTTTTTTTTACACTGAAAATTTGGGGTCCGGGTGGGACTTAGAAAATTTTGGACGAAAATCCAGAAATTAGTTTTAGCATTTTTTATGCGTTTTAAGAAGAAGAAAAAAATTTAGGCTGAAAGTATTTTGTTTGGGAAAAAAACTGTTTTTTATGTGTTTATCTCAATTTTGGGACGTTAAAGTGCATGAACTGAAAATAGAAGGAAAATTGTGTGGGCACAATCGCTTCATCTAGTTGGTATATGCTTTTCTTAGGAGGGGCGTATGCAGCTTATTCAAGTCAAGTCCCTGGTTTGATATTTAGACTACCATGTCAGGTGAGCGCCCTCAGGCCCCCTGGGGCCTCTTGTTTCAGTTCTACTTACACACAGTAAGTACACATGTCAATACAGCTCGGGCTAGAGTCTGTATTTATGAACCGATCTTCACAAAATGTCTTGGGTACCTTTGTTATCACCTTGGGACGAGAACAAGTGTTTCTGGGTGCGGTCCAAAATTCAAGATGGCTGCCAGTGGCCATTTTGTACCGAAATTAGGTCTAATCAGTTTTTTGTACACAACTTCTATATGGCTCAGGCTAGAGGCCGTATTTATGAACCGATCCTTACAAAACTTCTTGGGTACCTTTGTTATCACCGTGGGATGAGAACGAGTGTTTTTTGGGTGTGGTCTGAAATTCAAGATGGCCACCAGCAGCCATTTTGTACCAAAATTAGTGCAATCAGTCTTTTGTACAGAACTTCTGTATGAAAGTTCTGATTTGAATAAATTTTTGTAGGAATGTTTAGTAGCATGGAATACATCACATATAGTACAGGTTTTTTTCTCGTGCAGAAATTATGCAAATTAGATGAACTTTGATTTATTCAGTGCTACGTATATGCTGTAAGTGCACATGTCAATATGGTTCAGGCTAGAGGCTGTATTTCTCAACCGATCTTCACGAAACTTCTTGGGTACCTTTGTTATCACCTTGGGACGAGAACGAGTGTTTCTGGGTGCGGTCCAAAATTCAAGATGGCTGCCAGTGGCCATTTTGTACCGAAATTAGGTCCAATCAGTTTTTTGTCACACCTTCTATAAAGCTCGTATTTATGAACTGATCTTCACTAAACTTTTTGGGTACCTTTGTTTTCACCTTGGTACAGGAACGAGTGTGTTTTGGGGTGCCTTTGTTATCACTGTGCTATGAGAACAAATATTTTGGGGTTCAGTCAGACCCACTCTGGGACTCTTAAGATTTCTTTTCTAGTTTAGCGTCTGACTGTCACCCACCTTTACAATACTTTACCTATACATTTGTTACAGGCTACTGTCAGTATTTATGTACAGACCATTAAAATACTTTATATGTACCTTTGTTATCAGGTCATTACCTAGATGTTTGTCATTGCTGTGCCACATGATTCTATACATTTACATGTCTTAGCAAGTTGAGCTACAGTGTCATTGACACTTTCATTTTCAGTAAACGTTTCTGGTAATTGCATCACGTGCAAACAAGGACGAAAACCAGCAAATTAAATGCCCAAACAAGCCAACTATACAATCTCATCAGAGGGAATCCACTTGAAGTGACAAAATAACAATACAACGAACCCAGTTGTATCTTTTTTATTACTCAATAACACTAATTACTCAATAAAATGAATAATGCAAATATAAAATAAAACACATGATTAAAAAATCACCAAAAATAGCACAAACCACAAAGATGTACGTGCATGAACTCGCCCCTCAGGTGACATGCAAAGAAACAAAAAAATCTCATTTTATGCGAATTCACACCGGGTGCAAATTCAGTTCGTTCACAGGAATTGAGATTTTTTTTTCCTTCCATGTCATCTGAGGGACTCTATCATTTCATATTCATTACGATTCTTCAAATCTTTCCCACAGAAGTTCATCTGAAGCTTATCATAATCTCTGTCCGAAAGTCGTACTTGCTTTCTGTCGATGTTAAATTGCTTTACGGTTTTTTGTTGATTTCTTCCATAATTTCTGTCGCACTCAGTAACTTTCAGTTTAGACCTATGGTGTAACGAGTTTGAATGTCTGATTTATTATTAGATTCCATTGCAATGACTGTTTGATTCAGTCACTGCCTGGCCCAAGTTTTATAAATATTGTGGGAAAAGCCATACAAATATCTTTGGCAGACTTTAAAGACATTTATTTTGTGTGTGACTGTGTTGTCAACACAGCCATGTGTGTTTATTATAATAAAGAAAACAAACAGAACCTCTGATCAATCGAGTGGTTGTTTCTAATTGTGTACACAAAAATTTGTAATTTCTGCATCTGGTCTCGATTCTTGTATGGATTCACCCCCCAAGCTGTCTTCAAAAATAATCTGACACAATAGAAAGCAATTACAATTCAGTGGGTAAAAATATAACTTTTACACGCCCTCGTTCATGTATGAATTATTCAGTCTGTTATGGGCGTGTTTTGGAAACAGACATGTTAACTCTCCCGGAATGCCCGGGAAAATCCCGGAATTTCAGTGTAGTTCCCTGCCTCCCGGACGGGAATCAATTTTGGACCAAAAATCCCGGAAAACAACAGTCAAATATTTCGTTCCTGTTGCAACTTATGAAAAACGTACGGAGTCAAATCACATGCATTTCAAACTCTGGTAAAAACTCGCGAAGCAGTAAAATATGGATTTAAGTTAAATTTATTTAAGAAAAGGCTATTTTATGATATATATTTCAACTGTGTTCATGTTTATTTCTGAGTTTTTTCTTCGGAGATTCATGATCAATGTGCGAGTGTTGAAGTGAAAATAGGTGACTTATTTTCAAAAAATTGAAAACTCCACCTTCATTTAAATGTAGTTTTTAGAAATTAAAATATATGAAAAGGAATTAAATAATATATATTTATTTATTCCTTCATAAAATAGCTTTAATTCTCATCCCTTTTCCAAAATCAAAACGTAAACAACAACTTTTTAGCACAGTTTAAAAGTAGGTTAAAGTCGCTTAGGATTCCGAAAAATTATGACTGCATATTTAAACACAATGGACTTATTTTCTAACACTACATTTGTTCTGTTGTGCTGACTACAGAACTATTAACTGTTGGCCATCTGTACCCAGAAAATTTCGAATGGAATTAAAAAAAAATGCTTCAATGATGAAAAGTTTTGTGTAGGGCACAAACGTCCCACATGCATGAAGTTTGATAAAGATACTTTCTTAGTACTAATGTTCTTGAAGTAACTGAACATTAGCACATCTTTTCGTGTTAACATTTCCCGACTTGGAATATTATTAGCTAAGTAGACTTTGATAAGAGCAGGTGGAGGTGCTCTGTGGGACAGTGTGGGTGGGTGGTGGTGGGGGGGGGGGGGGGTGCTCATGATGAAGAGGGGGGGGGGGGGCAAATCAGCAGTTATTTTATGATTTTTTAACATGGCATAAATGCATCAGCATAGTTGACAACTAGTTCTGGATATAACCTGGTGTTAATAGTGGTCCATGAGCTGAAAAATCACAAGTTTTTTTCTTTTATTTTGTCCCCGAGCGAACTTTTCCCCGAAATCCATCCCATTTCCCTGAAAATCACCCTCAGGTTCCCTGAAAAATTATTCTGGAGGTTAACATGTCTGTTTGGGAATAATTGTCAAGTAAGGTGCATGTTGTCAAGTTTGTGGATATTATTCAGCAAAGTGATTTCGTGAAAATAAAAACAACATCATTTTTGCTTCGGAATGAATTTTATTTTAATAAAATAAAATCACTTACCTCATTTTGACATATGAAAGCATTCAACAATCAATTTCTTGAACGTTAGATGGAAAAAGAAATCTGCGCTGTTTTCCAGCCTCCAGGTAATAACAACACATTGTTACTCACCTAATTTTGTTTCAAATTCACCTGCAAACTGGCAGACTTTGACAGTTTTCAAAATTGGAAGAATGGGATTGAACACGGAGAGGGCACCTTGTTTTCTAAATGCAGAAAGTTGAGGGCTGGGCTAATTCACGAATATGGGCTTTGATATGGGTCAGTACGGTATTCATGTACTTTATCATATATTTTGTTCTGGAGTTTGTAGGAGTGCTATCGACTTTGTCTTCTCATTGTAATTATGAAAGCTTACTGCTCTAAATGCAAGGCGAGGAAGTCTTCCTCGGATTTACATGCTATGTTGCTTTGCCTGTAGTCGATGCACTCCTGCAGATTCTTGTCCTACTTGTGTACATTGGCATAACAGATGGAGACGGGTGCCGCAAAAAGTTGTTTGCAGTGAGGTTCCTAAGCCGGAACTCTCACCGTAATATAATTCAAGTTTTTCAGTTCCTATTTCAGAGCAACATGAACATGGTGATGGTATTGTGACACCATCCAAAGTGTGCTACCGTTGTCGTGCTCTGTTGAGCAAATAGAGCTAGCTGCTAGTTGCTCATGAATATAAGCAAGGGATAAGGCCTCTAGTTAGTGTTCTTAATCCCTTGCAAGTAGCTAGCTCGACCGATGAAGCAGTTACTCAGTCCGTGGGAGTCGTGACACCGGGTAAGTCCGCTGCGGTCGAAGGAAGTGTAGGTTTGAGTAGAGCGAGCATCTCAAAATCAAAAGCTCACCCAGCGACAACGGAAATAGGGAGGAAGTCAGCAAGTTTCTTTTCAGGAGGCTCGGCGAGGTCTAATAAGACCGCAAGCAGGAGCGGCCCCTCTCTAACCCAACAACATTTGGGGCCCAATGTGTTTTGAGAAACTTGTACAAGCCGGAACCAAGTTTTCTTTTCTGGAGGCTCAGTGAGGTCTGACAAGACCCCGAGCGGGAGAGGTCCCTCTCTAGGCCAAATGTTGTTAGCTAACTTGACTGAAAGTCAGGGTGAGCTTTTCTTATCACTCTTCGTCCATTGTCCGTCCGTCGTCCATCGTCCTGCGTGAAGGTGGTGTTTGAGCTTCTTTCTCCTAAACCACTGGCCACATTTTAATAAAATTTCATGTAAGTAGTGGTTATATAGGGGCATTTTGATTTTTATCCAAATTAGGTTTCGGCTCATATTGAGGAGAGGTGTGGGGAAAAAATGGCTAATTTTTTTGAAAATCATCTTCTAATGAACCACCAGTAGCAGAGACTTGATATGTGGTATACAGAGTCCTTTTGAGGTTTAGAATCAAGTTTGTTCAAGAGAAGTTTGTCGGGCATTATTTGCCTTCGTTATGGGAGGGGCAAAAATTTTGGCCACGCCTAAAATTTCTATTTTCTGAACCGTGAGGTCGATTTGAACCAGATTTGATATGAGATGATAATGGGTCATAAGTAGTTGATTGATGCAAAACAAATTTTTCTCATTGCCCCGTGGGAACCCCGGGAGCTAAAAATAGGAAAACCTTAAAACTGTGATATCTCCAAAACTACACGGCACAGAGAATTGTTATTTTGTATAAAGCTTACTTTTATCCAGTAGAATAGAATGGTTAAAAAAAATCTCTATCGGTTTGATCACAAGGTACTTTTTTCAGGACTTTGAAAAAGTGCTGAGTCAGCACTTTTTAACACTGTAGGCAATGGGAAAAAGATTTAAAAATCTTCTTCTCCAGATCCAACCGGCAGAATCTTTTCATATTTGGTATGCAACATTGTAGGGTGGATCTGATTCAAGTTTGTTCAAATCGGCTCCCTGGGTTCATATTTGGGCTCAGTATAGGAGCTCGATTTCGAACTTAGTGCATATCAGGCAAATTTCTTAAAAAATCTTCTTCTCCAGATCCAGCAGGCAGAATCTTTTAATATTTGGTATGCAACATTGTGGGGTGGATCTGATTTAAGTTTGTTCAAATCGGCTCCCTAGATTCATATTTGGGCTCACTATAGAAGCTCGAATTCGAACTTAGTGCATTTCAGGCAAATTTCTTCAAAAATCTTCTTCTCCAGATCCAGCAGGCAGAATCTTTTGATATTTGGTATGGAACATTTTGGGATGGATCTGATTCAAGTGTTCAAATCGGCTCCCTGGATTCATCTTTGGGCTCACTGTAGAAGCCCGAATTCGAACTTCGTGCATTTCAGGCAAATTTCTTAAAAAAATCTTTTCTCCAGATCCAGCTGGCAGAATCTTTTAATATTTGGTATGCATCATTGTGGGGTGGATCTGATTCCAGTTTGTGCAAATCGGCCCCCTGGATTCATATTTGGGCTCACTATAGAAGCCCGAATTCGAACTTAGTGTATTTCTGGCAAATTTCTTCAAAAATCCTCTTCTCCAGATCCAGCAGGCAGAATCTTTTAATATTTGGTATACAACATTGCGGGGTGGATCTGATTCAAGTTTGTTCAAATCGGCCCCCTGGGTTTATATTTGGGCTCAGTATAGAAGCTCGAATTCGAACTTAGTGCATTTCAGGCAAATTTCTTCAAAAATCTTCTTCTCCAGATCTAGCAGGCAGAATCTTTTGATATTTGGTATGCAACATTGTGTGGTGGATCTGATTCAAGTTTGTTCAAATCGGCTCCCTGGATTCATATTTGGGCTCACTATAGAAGCTCGAATTCGAACTTAGTGCACTTCAGGCAAATTTCTTAAAAAATCTGCTTCTCCAGATCCAGCAGGCAGAATCTTTTCATATTTGGTATGCAACATTGTGGCGTGGATCTGATTCCAGTTGGTTCAAATCGGCTCCCTGGATTCATATTTGGGCTCACTATAGAAGCCTGAATTCGAACTTAGTGTATTTCAGGCAAATTTCTTCAAAAATCCTCTTCTCCAGATCCAGCAGGCAGAATCTTTTAATATTTGGTATACAACATTGTGGGGTGGATCTGATTCAAGTTTGTTCAAATCGGACCCCTGGGTTTATATTTGGGCTCAGTATAGGAGCCCAAATATGAACTTGGTGCATTTCAGGCAAATTTCTTTGAAAATCTTCTTCTCAAGATCCAGCAGGCAGAATCTTTTGATATTGGGTATGCACCATGCTTGGGGGGGGGGGGGGGGGAGATTCAAGTTTGTTCAAGCCAAGCCCCTGGGTTCATATTTGGGCTCACTGTGGTAGCCCGAATTATAACTTAGTTCAAAATGAGGAATTTTCTTTAAAAATCCTCTTCAGATCCAGCTGTTGGAATGTATTGATATTTGGTATGCAGCATCCTTAGGGGGTGAGATTCAAGTTTGTTCAAGCCATGTCCCTAGGTCCCTATTTGGACTCACTGTGGGAGCCCAAATGATAACTTAGTTCAAAATGAGGGAATTTTCTTTAAAAATCTTCTTCAGATCCAGCAGTCGGAATGTCTGATATTTGGTGTGCAGCATGCTTAGGGGGTGAGATTCAAGTTTGTTCAGCCATGTCCCTAGGTCCATACTTGGACTCACTGTGGGAGCTCGAATCGTAACTTAGTTCAAAATGAGGAATATTTTTATACTGTACCAATGACCCAGACTTAGCTGGTGCTAAGCTCCTTAATTCAGGGCCAAACACAAATTTTGCTCCCCCAATCCCCAAAATTTGCATCAAAAACCAAAAAATACATGTCCTATATGGTCCTCCATACATTTACTCCTCTGCGCATGCGCAGTGTCAAGGAGGTCCCGAAATTGGCGCCAATTATCATTCTTTGTTTGTCCCTCAAAACAGTTACACTTCACTGTTATTTGTGCTTCCAAATCTCAGTTTTCATGATGCCAGACACATTTTGATGAGAGAAATGGTGGAAATAAAGAGGATATATAAGGAGGAGAGGAAAAAAATAGTGCAAGAAAATGTTCAGGACTGTAACTTATAATTATTTTATGAAATTAATTCTAGTTGCCTTTTTTCAAGGCATAGCCCTGATGTTGTCATTCTTGCTATGAAGTACCATTGTTTGATCAGTGTTTCCTCTCTACCTTCCTTATTCCCCCCTAGCTATTCTCCCATGTTTTGGCTTATTTTTTGTAATGTTTATTACTAAAATTTCTTGGGAGTTTTGGCTTGGTAACAGAATTATTTCTGTTTTTTCCCCATGTTTACGTCCTCACCCTAGGGGTGTTTAGGCGTTTTGGTCTGCATCTACCATCTGATGTTCTACAGTTTCTTCTCTGGCCTCTGTTTTGCATCAGATAGTGTTTTAATTGGTAACTGATTTTGGGCCAGGTTTGTTCAGTGCCTGGAGTCAGGTTTCCAGTTTGTTGACACTTTTGCTTAGGTTGACAACAGTTACTGCTGATAGTGATTATTTGTCTTCTGCATCTCTTATTCATAGCAAGATACATTATTATTGTCCGTAAGTGTCTCATTAAATTTTTCAAAATGAATTTAAATTTTTGTCTGCACTTAGGCTTTTTTGGGATCCATTGGGCTCGGGGTTCACTTTGGGAAGTTAGGCTCTTCTGAAAAAAATTTTTTTTGAAGAAAAATTTTTCTTTTCGAATCATTATTTCTTAATGAATATAATGGATTGTTGTATTATGTATCTTTATTTTCAAGGATTAGTGCGAGTACTATGATTGTTTACTTTTCACAATGAATGATTATTGTTCAAATTGTAATAGGAGGAAATCTTCCTATGATTCTCATGATCTCTGTATTAATTGTTCTCTCTGTACTCGCACTGATCTTTGTTCTGTGTGTTTCAAATGGGATGACAAACGTTGGGAGACATGTGTCACGGTATGTTGTTACTGGAGAAAGGTCCATGCCGGTTCTCTCTCTGCAGAGCCACTCTAGTATTTCACTGTCTTTTTCAGAGGAACAAGAACAGGGTGATATTTTTATACTGTACCAATGACCCAGACATAGCTGGTGCTAACTCTTAAAAATATAGGGCCAAACACAAATTTTGCCCCCCAATCCCCAAAATTTGCATCTAAAACCAAAGAAAACATGTCCTGAATGGCCCTCCATACTTCACCTCTACTGCGCATGCGCAGTGTCAAGGACGTCCCGAAATTGGCGCCATTAATCATTCTTTGTTTGGCCCTTCATCAGTTAACATCTGACTGATCTTTGTGCTTGTAAATCTCAGTTTAAATGATGCCAGACACATAAATATTAGTGAAATGGTGATTCTAAAGAGGATATAGAAGGAGGAGAGGAAAAATGAGTGACAGAAAATTATCAGGGCTGTAACTTAAATTTTTTTAATGAAATTATGTTAAGTTACCTATTTTCGAGGCAACAGCCTGTTGTGGTCATTCTTGTTATCAAGTTACACTGCTTGTTCAGTGTTTTCCTCTCTCCCTTTCCTTTAAGTCCCCTCTTGCTATTCTCCCATGCATTTGGAATATTTTCTGTAATATTATTACTTAAATTTCTTGGGAGTTTTAGCTGGATAACAGAATGAATTCTGTTCTTTTCCACATGTTTACGTCTTCACCTATGGGTGGTTAGGCGTAGTGTTCTGCATCTACCATCTGATGTTCTGCAGTTTCTTCCCTGGAAGTCTCTGTTTTGCATCAGATAGTGTATTATTGGTAACTGATTTCGGGCCGGGGTGCCTGGAGTCTTGATCTGGTGTTTTTACACTTATTGTTTACATTTCCAACAGCCCTCTGTGTGAGGGGGGATTTCTTGAAAATAATATCTTGATGTTAATTTAATCATAACTAGATACATTATTATTGTTCATAAGTGTTGCATAAATTATTTAAAATATTTTTAGAATTTTTGTCCACACTTAGGCTTGGGATCCATTGGGGCTCAACGTTACTTTTCAGAAACTTGGGCTGTTCTGAAAAAATATTTTTTCAAAATTTTTGGATTTCAATTATTTTTTCTATGTTAATGGATCATGTTATCATGTATTTTGATTGTCAGGGGTTGGTGCGAGTACTAGGACTTTGTTTTCTTTTCACAATGAAAGGATATTGTTCAATTGTAATAATAGGAAATCTTCCTCTGACTTTCATAATCATTGTATAATGTAGTCAATGTACTCGCACTAACTCCTGTTCTGTATGTGTTAATTTCGATGACAACATGGGAAGCGTGTGTCACGGTATGTTAGTGGGGAATTGGCCATTCCGGTCCTTTCCCCGCAGGGTCACTCTACTTTATCAATCTCTATTTCAGACGATCATGATCAGGATGATGTATCCATGATGTCTTCCAAAAGTGTGCCTCCGTCATCACAATTAATGAAAAGCTAGCGGAAAAGTGCTCATGTAAATACGTCAATTGCCTAAGAGGACCCTAGTAAGTTCGACGGCCTTTGACGTCCTCTAGCTCGCCCAGTGTAGCATCCATTCATCGAATGGTTCGGCAGCCGGGTTCGTCCGTTACGGTCTAGAAGGAGTTTTGGGTGATGCGAGCACTATAAATCAATCAAATGCACACCCAGTGACGGCGGATTAGAGGAGAGAACAGAGGAAGCCTTTTAGTCCGGTTCCTAGCTCGTCCAGGTCCATCCGGACTGCGAGCGAGAGAGGCCCCTCTCTCGTACAACAACATCTGGCCCCAGATGTTGTGGTACAAAGTGCCCCAGAGGTTGTGGTACAAAGTGTTTCGCATTCGGAGCATACGTCCGCCGCTCGGGACGCTCCGATATATAGTCAGTCCGGAGAGACTGTCAATAAGGCTTCCTCATCCTCATGGTAGTGCACACGACCGCTCTTGGCTACGTGACCTCGGATATCCAGTCAGCTTCGCCAATCAGTGAATCATCGGCGACCAGGTCACACCATCCGGTAACCAGGGACACGAGGCCTGCAGACTCCGGACGTTCGCATAAGAAAGTGTGCTGGAGTCAACGTACACGGGGCTTCCAGCGGCAAAGCATCGTAAGACCGCTACTGCATAGGCCTCGGTGACGGATGTGCTATCCCAAATAGCACAGCTTATCACAGCATCCCAGCAACGACAGAATCTCTGTCGCATTATGTATTATCCGACGACGCTGGGTTGGGACGCTCCGCGGAAGCAGGTACGGACGTCTGAGAATTTCATCCGGTCCGACGGGATACCGAAAGGGATTCAGAGGATTTCGAGCTTTCCCTTTCGGAATAACATAAGCTGCTGTGTATGTCATCTGACTTTATCTTCTAGAGGTTCTTTCGTCGGACCAGAATGCTGAGATGCCGGATAAGAAACTGATAGCGTCGGTGGACACAGAAATTTTTTGGTTTGGTTCAGGGACATCGTCCCTCAGTTCCGACACAGTCCAATAATGTCACACAACTTTCGAATTATGGAACGACGCTATATATATTATTATATGCTTGCTATTAACAAGCATGTCTGGTTTCTTGTTCGCAAAGTTACTGAGAGTCTTTCAAAGTGTGCCTCTGTCGTCATAGTTAATGAAGAGCTAGCGGCAATAAGTGCTCATGGAATACGTCATTCGCCTAAGAGGTCCCTAGTAGGATCGACGGAGTTGACATTCGCTAGCTCACCCGGTGTAGCGTCCATTCATCGAATGGTTCGGCAGTCGGGTTCGTCCGTTGTGGTCTAGGAAGGATATTTGGGTGATGCGAGCACTATAATAGACTTTAGTACACACCCAGTGACGACGGATTAGAGGATAAATCGGAGGAAGCCTGTTAGTCCGGTTCCTAGCTCGTTCAGGTCCATCCGGGCTGCGAGCGAGAGAGGTCCCTCTCTCGTACAACAACATATGGGACCGGATGTTGTGGTACAGACATTTCGCATTCGGAGCATATGTCCGTCGCTTGGGACGCTCCATTATATTGACAGTCCGAGAGACTGTCGATAATGCTTCCTCATCCTCACAGCAGCGCACATGACTGCACATTGGCTACATGACCTCGAGTATCCAGCCAGCTTCGTCATTCAGTGATTCCACGGCGAACAGGTCACGCCATCCAGTAGCCAAGGGACACGAGGTCTATACACTCCGTTCACTCGCATAATAGAAGTATGCACGGGGTAACGAACACGGAGCTTCCAGCGGCAATGCATAGTAAGACCGCTTCTCCACAGGCCTCAGTGACGGACGTGCTATCCAAAATAGCACAGTTTATCGCAGCATCCCAGCAAACGACAATTCTCGGTCGGATCAGGAATAATCCGACGGCGCTGGGTCGGTGCACTCCGCTGTTGCATCAGGTTCGGACGACCGAACACTTTATAGGGTCCGACAGGATGGCAAAAGGGATTCGGACGATTTCGAGCTTTCCCTTTCGGAACAACAGAAGCTGCCATACATTTCTTCCGGCATTATCTTCCAGAGGTTGTTCCGTCGGACTACATTGCTGCGATGCTGGATAAGAGACTAATAGCGTCATTGGACACGGAGTTTTTGATCGGTTCAGGGACATTGTCCCTGACTTACCGACACAGTCCAATAATGTCTTTAGAACATTCGAATTATTTAACGACGCTATGTATAAGCTTGCTACCAAGCATGATAGTCTAGTTTCTTGTCCGCAATGCTCTATTCTGCCTTTTTTCAATTCTAGGAAATAATTTATATCGGCAAAACAGGGCATACCGAGAGTTCATATGCGTCTAGACGGCGGTGCTGAAGACTGGGAATTATCTTTTTCGCTGTCTATGTCAATTCCAACCACGATGTTGGAAACGACAATGTTGTCTAATAGGCTTAACTTAGACGCTTTATCATACGTAGACCACCTTACTGAGGCGTTATCATTACGTCTTCAAGAGAAAGAATTCCAGGATATGATCCTCAATGTGATTTCTTTCAAGGGCAGTAGTTTTTCCACGTATAACTCTGCCCTTCAGTGGCAACTTGGAGTTGGTTAGACGTGACGCAGCCCTAGTTATATCCACGCGCGTGGATAGTAAGGTGAAGAACTCTCTCAGAGTCGCTTCGGTCTCGGAGAAGCTTCTCTTCGACGGCAACTTTTCAGCAATCTATGAATTGCTCGATATACATGTTCTCTTGTCTATCAAGTGTAGCAAGAGATTCAGACTGGGGCAAACATTCGGTGGTTGACTCAGAGAGTGCCACTACAGTTGCAGGATCCGAGTTTTATGATTATGATGGATGCCAGTCAAACAGGTTGGGGTACAATATTGATCCCAACGGATTCGAAGTGCCAGGGTCTTTGGGTTCCGCAGTTTCTAGGCAAGCACTTAACTTCCAGGAAATGATGTTATTTAGGCTTGCACTATGTCATTGAATGAACATTATTCAGAAACGCATGTCCAAAATCCTGTTCGTTAATACGACAGTAGTTGCGTATCTCCGGAACCAGGGAGGCACTCATTCGATTCCGTTATTCAGTTTAACGGAAAGAATCCTTCTGTTTGTTATAGTACACCAAGTTCTGCTTTCGTCCGTCATATTCCGGGTCGTCTGATTGTATTAGCAGACTCCTTTTCATGTAAGAGTCGCTTGTTGCCGTCAGAATGGACTCTCATCAAACAAGTATTCAATCAGATTTGCTATCAATGAGTGCGCCCAATGATAATTTATTTGCGACACAACTCACTATTCAATTGCAGACGTATGTGTTTCCATGTCCGGATCCCTGAGCTTATGTTGTTAACGCTCTATTGATCTAATAGGACGGAATGATAGGATATGCGTATCCTCCAGCGCTGTTGATTCAGCAAGTATTGCTAAGATAAACATCCACAATACAATTCTGTTGATAGCATCTCTGTCTTCACAGAGACCGTGGGTAAATTTACTCAGGTGTCTACTGTGGGACTTACCGCGAAAACTTCCTCCATGAGAGGATCTTCATTCGCTGGAGAAATCGTGTCAACTCCATCACAACCCGCAAGGTCTCAACCTTCACGTATTCTGTTGTGTGGTCCTTCTTGCACGGCAAGCATTGTACAGGACGAGTTATGGACGCGATTTCTTACTGTAGGAGAACCTCTTCTTCGCTATACTATGCGGCTAAAGTGGAGGCTCTTCCGTCGTTGGTGTAGGGATCATTATGTTGATATTTTTGATCCCTCCATACTAGACATTGCAACTTTCTAGTATACTTGTTTGACAAGATCAACTGCAGCCTGTTACTATCAAGGTTATAGGTCTATGTTATCTCATACCTATGCACTCTATGATAGTTTACAATTGAGTCTTATGTCTCTTTATCTAAGTCAGTTAGAAACTTTTCGATAAATAGACCTAGAATCCTTAGATTAAATTCCTATACGGAATTTATCTTCAGTTCTTATTTAGCTAAGTAATCATTTGAGCCTCTGGAAACAGTAGTTTTCAAATTCTTACCTTTTAAGACAGTTATTCTCTTAGTCTTCTCTTCTACTGAAGAGTCAGTGAGCCTCATGCACTATTGGTGGACAATTCTCACTTTCGTAATATCGGAAACACTATTTCCTTTACTACTAATGTTGGATTTTTGGTTAAGAATCAGGCTCCTAACAAATATCCGGAACCTATTGTTATTAAGGTCCTTCCGTCTTCGTATGGGCATAGGCCTTTACTCTGTCCGGTTAGTGTTTACGTATTTATAACAGATATCAGTTTATTAGTAAGGACGTAAGCTTCTTTTGTCTTTGATGCCTAATAGAAGGACATTACGCTCCATTCTATTGCTAATAGATTCAATTAACTATCGGTACTGCTTATGGTATACCATTAACTCAGCAGTTTGTGCTTGAGATTTCGGCTCATGAAGTAAGAGCTTTTTCTACATCTTGGGCTTACATTAATAGTGTCGCTATTATAGATTTTATGAAGGCTGCACATTGGGCTCAGCTATCCACATTCATGAATTTTTATCTCAGAAATATTGAGTCCATTTCTGGAGGCCTCCATTGTTATGTCTCTTATCTACTGCTCAGAATGTCATTCACTTAACAGTTGCTACTATAGCTAGGTAGGCTTTCTGTTCCGGCAGTGACTCCGTCCTGCTGCCCTCTTCGCTCTGGGCTATTTGACCCAGGGCAAGAAAGGGGGGGGGGGAAGGGTGTTCCCTTGGGTCACCTGTTTTATTATGAAAACAAGGGGATACCTCCTCCGGAGTTAGTAATTCTGAGCTGTTACTGGGATGGTTTTTAAGTGATAAGTTTATGTTTTAAAAATTCATTCAAGTCATAGTTTTTAAAGTATAGCTTTTGAATATATCACGTGTCAAACGGGCGTTATTATACAATCCTCAGACACTTTTAAGGAGTATAAAGAGTCTCTATTCTCAAGACTAACTTTATTTATTGGCTTACTTTAAAAATTATTAGTATAAGGATTATACTGGATATTAATAGAGTACATGGATGTTGTGATGCTCAATTATGGAAGGTGTTGTGACTTTCTAATTTATCATAAATAAGAAAGATACATGTAAGGCCTAATACTCCTTTTCCCCTCGAGGGGATGACTCTATTTTATATAATTGAGCTTATTGGAATTTCCTCTATGTCCTAGGCCCTCCAGCCTTTTTACTATTCAGCTATGTCTGGGTCATTGGTACAGTATAAAAATGTTAAAAAATTTATAGTAATTTATATATTTTTTATACTTACCAATGACCCAGACGGGGATGGCCCTCCCAGGAGTTGGGAACTCATACCTCCCCGCTGAGTACATAGCGCTTACCAGGCACTGGTTATAAGAATGATTAATGGCGCCAATTTTGGGACGTCCTTGACACGGCGCATGCGCAGTAGACGTGAAGTATGGAGGGCCATTCAGGACATGTTTTCTTTGGTTTTAGATGCAAATTTTGGGGATTTTTTAAGAGTTAGCACCAGCTATGTCTGGGTCATTGGTAAGTATAAAAAATATATAAATTACTATAAATTTTTTAACTTTTCCGTGATGTCGTCCAGAAGTGTACCTCTGTCGTCACATACAAGTGAAGAGCTAGCGGCAAAAGTGCTCATGGAGATTCGTCAATTACCCAAAACGAACCTGAAGGAGTTGACGTCTGCTAGCTCGACCGGGGTTGCGTCCATTCACCGAATCCGCATCCTCCCAGCAGCCAACTCGACTGCACCTTGGCTACGTGACCAGTGAATTACAGTCAGCCTGTCCGACCAGGGATTCCACGGTGACCAGGTCACGCCATCCGGTAGCCAGGGATACGAGGCCTTCTACATCCGGACGTTCGCATAAAAGATTTATGCAGGATGCAACGTCCAGGGAGTTTCCGGCTAAATCCAGTAAGACCGCGGCTCCCAAGGCCTCCGTAACGGATGTGCTATCACAGATAGCAAAGATAATCGCAGCAACCGGCAGAGCCTCTGTCGGAACATGAAATATCAGACGATGCTGGGTCGGTAGGTTCCGCCACTGCATCGGGTGCGGACGACCGAGATTTCCATGAGGTCCGGCAGGATGGCGAATGGATTCCGATGAATTAGATATTTCCCTTTCGGAACAACATAAAATAGCCATAGAATTCATCCGGCATTACCTTCCAGAAGTTGTTCCGCCGGACCAGAAGGAGGGTGATAGCGCCACTGGACACCGATTTTTTTAATCGGTTTCGGGACATTGTCCCGGAATTTCCATCACAATCCAAGAATGTCTCTCGGATTTTTGAATTATTGAATGACGCTATTGATAAACTTGCCAACAAGATGGTGCGGTCAGCCTTCCTACCGGCATCTGCCATTTATTAATCAAAGGAACAAGTTTGATACGGCAGGTTAGGGCATCCGGAGAGTTCCTCTGCATTTAGACGACCAGGCTGAAGACCTTGATATATCCATGCCGTCGTCTATGTCACTTCCGTCGTCAACGATGGAAACGACGATATCGTCTAACAGAGCTAGTTTAGATGCTCTATCCTACGCAGATCACCTTAGTAGAGCGTTGTCATTACGCTTTGAAGGACCAGAATTTCAAGACGTACAAACGTCATTAAGAGTTCTGTCCAGGGCCATAGCTTTTTCCATGTATAACTCCGCCCTTTCGGTGGCAAATCTGGAGTTAGCTAGACGTGATGCGGCCCTGGCTACTTCCACACGTGTGGACAGTAAGGTGAAAAACTCTCTTAGAGTCGCTCCGGTCTCTGGAGAGTTTCTCTTCAGTGGCAAGCTTTCTGATATATATGATAAATTAACAAAGAAAGCTTCGGACTCTCTGCTGTTTAAGTCTGCTTCCAAGAAATCGAAACCAGCAGACAGGAGTAGGCCAGGCACTTCAGGGATGAGTTCGTCCAGGGGAAGTTTCTATAGAGGTTCCTATGCATCCTCTAGGTCTTACTCTAGAGACCGGCAGAGTAGCGACTTGAGTAGGTGCCGTTACGCTGGCCGAAATAACCGGTCAGACACCCCTAGGCTGACGGGGCGAGGTGCAGGTCGCGGAGGACGTAGTTTCTCCTTCCGCAAGCCTCGCGGATCCAGGAGGTGATGGTCTAGACCTCTGTCGCGTTCCGGTGGCGGAAGACTGTCGAGTTTCTCAAGCATTATTGGGAATCAATTACGGAGGACCTTTGGGTTCGAGGGGTTATTTTGGAAGGACTAAAACTGTCCTTCGAGGCAAACCTCCATTAACTCGAAGTCCAAGATGGACTCAGCTTCCGTCAAATTGTCAGAAAAGAACGGCACTTCTATCAGAAGTCCAGTCTCTTTTAACGAAGAACGCGATAGAGGTCGTAGAAAACCAGGAATCTCCAGGTTTCTACAGCCATCTCTTTCTGGTTCTGAAGCCAGACGGCTTGTTCCGTCCAGTGATCGACTTAAGCTGAATTAACAAGCTGATCGTGGCTCCAAAGTTTTATATGGAGACCATTCGATCGGTCAGAGCGAGCATTCGAGTGAATGACTATGCAGCGAGCATAGACCTCAAGGATGCGTACTTTCACGCCATGGTACATGCGGCATTCAGAAAGTCTCTTCGCTTCGCTGTCCTAGGTGTTGTTTATCAGTTCCGAGCGATGTGCTTTGGTCTGAATCTAGCGCCCTGAGCTTTCACTTGAGTAATGAACTCGGTAATGACTCATTTCCGAGCTCATTTGTCTGCGGTAACGTCGGCTTACCTGGGCGATATTCTTCAGAGATACAGCAATGAGTTAACGCTTCAGAACGACGTGCAGAATCTGCTTCTATTGCTCCGACGTCTTGGTTTCATAGTAAACGAAGAGAAGTCGGATCTGGTGCCGTCCATGTCATTCACCCACCTGGGGATGAGCTTCGAGACGCACAACAATCTCGTTCGTCTGCCATTAACCGGAGCAAAATTAGTCAGTTGTTACGCTAGCTATTGTCTTCACTCAGACAAAGTTTCAGCGAGGGAATTCATGAGACTAATAGGTCTGTGCGGAGCTGCTGCGGATCTCATTCCGATGGGGCGGCTATGCACTCGTCCTCTCCAGGTCTGTCTGACTCAGAATTGGAGAGTGAAGATTCATTCGCTCGAGACGGACATCCTGTTGTCAAGCCAAGTGAAACAAGAGATTCAGACTTGGGCAGACATACAGTGGTTAACTCAGGGAGTTCCACTGCAGTTGCCGGATCCGAGTTTTACGATTATGACGGATGCCAGTCAAACAGGCTGGGGCGCGGCACTGAGCCCATCGGATTTGAAGTGCCAGGGTCTTTGGGATCCGCAGTTTCTAAGCAAGCACATCAACATCAAAGAGATGATGTCGATTTGGCTTTCTCCACGTCATTGGATAGATGTTATTCAGAAGGCACACGTGCAAATTATGTCCGACAATACGACAGTAGTTGCGTATTTTCGGAACCAGGGTGGCACTCATTCCTTTCCGTTGCTCAATCTAACGGAAAGAATTCTTCTGTTTGTACTAGAACATCAGATTCTTCTCTCCGTCCGTCATATTCCTGGCCGTCTGAATGTCTTAGCAGACTCCCTTTCACGGAGGGGTCGCCTGTTGCCATCAGAATGGACTCTCAACAAGCAAGTATTCAATCAGATATGCTACCAATGGGCACGGCCAATGATAGATTTATTTGCGACACATCTCAACAATCAGTTGCAGACGTATGTGTCACCTTGTCCGGATCCTCGAGCATTTGCAGTAGACGCTCTCTCTCTATCTCTTGGGACGGAATGATAGGATATGCGTATCCTCCAACGCCGTTGATTCAGCAGATATTGCTCAAGATAAAACAATCGCAATGCAAGATTCTGTTGGTAGCATCTCTGTCTCCACAGAGACCGTGGATAAATCTACTCAGGTGTCTGTTGTGGGACATGCCGAGGAAGCTTCCTCAACGGGAAGATCTTCTTTTGCAAGGGAAATCGCGCATCCTCCATCACAATCCGCAAGGTCTAAACCTTCACGTATTTCCGTTGTGCGGTCCTTCTTGCATGGAAAACATTTTACAGGACGAGCAGTGGACGCGATTTGTAACTGTAGGAGGACCTCCTCTTCGCTAAACTATGCTGCTAAGTGGAGAGTATTTTGTCAGTGGTGTGGAGATCATTCCGTAGATATTTATGACCCTTCCATTCCAGACATTGCAAACTTTCTAGTATACTTGTTTGATGAGATTAATCTGCAGCCTATCACCATTAAGGGTTATAGGTCTATGCTATCTGATACCTATGCACATCATGATAGCTTGATGATTGGAACTAATGTCTCTTTATCTAAGTTAGTTAGAAATTTTTTGATAAATAGACCTGGAACCCTTAGATTAATTCCGAAGTGGAATTTGGTCTGGGTTCTTCTTAAGCTAAAAGAAGCGCCTTTTGAGCCTCTTGACACAGTGGACTTCAAATTCTTAACATATAAGACAGCTTTTCTCTTAGCTTTCTCTTCTGCTAGAAGAGTTAGTGAGCTTCATGCACTATCTGTGAAGGATTCTCACTACCGTAGTGTTGGTAATACTATTACCTTTACCACCAATGTTGGATTTTTGGCTAAGAATCAGGCTCCTAATAAGTATCCTGAACCTATTGTTATTAAGGCCCTTCCATCATCTGATGGGCGTAGGCCTTTACTGTGTCCTGTTAGAGCAATACGTATTTACAAACGTAGATCTGAGTTCATCAGAAAGGGACGTAAGTGTTTCTTTCTGTCTTTGATGCCTAATAGAAAGGATATTATGGTTCATTCTATTGCTAGATGGATTCAATTAACTATTCGTACTGCTTATGAAAAATTATCTTCTCAGCAGTCGGCACTCAAGATCTCAGCTCATGAAGTAAGAGCTCTTTCTACTTCTTGGGCCTATGCTAATTATATTGCTATTACTGATCTAATGAAGGCTGCATATTGGTCTCAACCTTGCACATTCACTAATTTTTATCTCAGAAATATTGAGTCCATTTCTGGAGACCTCCATTGTTTAGGTCCGTTATCAGTTGCTCAGAATATCGTCCACTAAACAGTTGCAACTATAGTTATGTAGGCTTTCTGTTCCGGCAGTGACTCTGCCCTGCTGCCCTCTTCGCTCTGGGGTATTTGACCCAGGGCAAGGGGAAGGGTGGGGGGGGGGGGGGTGTTCCCTTAGGTCACCTGCTTTATAGTGAAAAGCAAGGGAATACCTCCCCCAGAGTCAGTAATTCCGAGTCGGTACCGGGATGGTTTTAAAGTGTAAAGCTAATGTTTACTCATCCATGTAATATTTTTAAAGTGTAGCTCGGTGTGAAGCATTTGTATATGTCATGTGTCATACGAGCGTTAATATACAATCCTCGGACACTTTTAATGAATATAAAGAGTCTCATTTCTCTGGACTTCCTTTATTTATTGGCTTACCTTTAAAAATATTAGTATAAAGGGTTATACTGGATGTTAATAGAGATCATTGATTATTTATTATGCTCAATTACTGATTGGTATTGTGTCTTTCTTCTTTATTATAAATAAGAAAGATACATGTAAAGCCTATTTCTTCTTTTCTCCTGGAAAGGATATTCTATTATACATAATGGAGCTTATTGGATTTTCCTTTATGTCCTAGGCCCTCCAGCCTATTTACTATTCAGCTAAATCTGGGTCATTGGTACAGTATAAAAATGTTAAAAAAATTCATAGTAATTTATATATTTTTTATACTTACCAATGACCCAGACGGGGATGGCCCTCCCAGGAGTTGGGAACTCATACCTCCCCGCTGAGTACATAATGCTTACCAGGCACTGGTTGTAAGAATGATAATTGGTGCCAATTTCGGGACCTCCTTGACACTGCGCATGCGCAGAGGAGTAAATGTATGGAGGACCATATAGGACATGCATTTTTCGGTTTTTGATGCAAATTTGGGATATTGGTTGGGGGGGGGGGGGGGGGCAAAATTTGTGTTTGGCCCTGAATTAAGGAGTTTAGCACCAGCTAAGTCTGGGTCATTGGTAAGTATAAAAAATATATAAATTACAAAATCTTCTTCTTCAGATCCAGCAGTCGGAATATTTTGATATTTGGTGTGCAGCACCCATAGGGGAATGAGATTCAAGTTTGTTAAAGCCAAGTCCCTGGGTTCATATATGGGCTCCATGTGGGAGCCTGAATTATAACTTAGTTCAACATGAGGAATATTCTTCAAAAATCTTTTTAGTCCCCTACGGGAACCGTAAGGGGACTATAGGATTGCGCTCCGTCCGTCTGTCTGTCTGTCCATCTGTCTGCCTGTCTGTTTTTTATGTTACCCACCTCTCCCTCCAACATGCTTTAAGCTACACCTTTCATATTTGGTACATGGATAAATGGTTCTGAGGGGATGATGCACGCTCAAAATTTTTTTTTCAAAATCCAAGATGGCGGAATGGCGGCCATTTTTGTTGTGTTTTTTAGGCTTTTTTTCTCTATTTTCATGTTACCACCCCTCCCACCAACATGGTTCAAGCTACACTTTGCATATTTGGCACATGGATAGAGGGTTGGGAGGGGATGATGCATGTTCAATATTTTTTCTTCAAAATCCAAGATGGCGGCATGGCGGCCATTTTTGTTGTGTTTTTTTAAGCTTTTTTCTCTATTTTATGTTACCACCTCTCACTCCAACATGGTTCAAGCTACGCTTTTTATATCTGGCACATGGATAGAGGGTTGTAATGGGATGTTGCACGTTCAATATTTTTTTTTCAAAATTCAAGATGGTGCCATGGCAACCATTTCTGTTGTTTTTAAGCTTTTTTCTCTATTTTATGTTACCACTGCTCCCTCCAACATGGTTCAAGCTACACTTTTCATATATGGTACATGGATAAAGGGGTTGTGAGAGGATTATGCACGCTCAATATTTTTTTTTCAAAATCTAACATCTCTGTCCATCTGTCTGTCTGTCTGTCTGTCTGTCTGTCTGTCTGTCTGTCTGTCTGTCTGTCTGTCTGTCTGTCTGTCTGTCTGTTTTTATGTTACCACCTCTCCCCTCCAACATGCTTCAAGCTACACCTTTCATTTGGTACATGGATAAATGGTTCTGAGGGCATGATGCACAGTCAATATTTATTTTTCAAAATCCAAGATGGCAGAATGGCGGCCATTTTTGTTGTGTTTTTTAAGCTTTTTTCTCTATTTTATGTTACCACCCCCTCCCCTCCAATATGGTTCAAGCTACGCCTTTCATATATGGTACATGGATAAAGGGTTGTGAGGGGGATTATGCACGCTCAGTATTTTTTTTTCAAAATCCAAGATGCTTATATACTCTAGTGTCTTCTGTGACAAAAACACCTTATGTCACAAAAGCGCCGTAGGGGACTAATACCACCTCGGTGGTCAAACACTTGTTTTTTTTAGATCCACTGGTCAGAATCTTTGGATATTTGGTATAAGCTTTTCTTAGGAGGAGCAGATGCAACTTGTTGAAATCAATTCTCTGGGTTGATATTTAGGCTACCATGTCAAGTGAGCGCCCTCAGGCCCCTTGGGGCCTCTTGTTTTGAGAAACTTGCACTAGCCAGAGCATACGTCCACCCGCCGCTTGGGACACTTCGTATAGACTGCAGCTGGGGTCGGCGTCAGTCATGGCATCCTCCTCTACGTTATAAAAGCACACACGACTGCATGCTAGCTACCCAACTTCGGATATCCAGCCAGCTGCGCGAAGACGGAGCCAGTCTTCACCCGTGAAGCCGGACCATCCGGTAGCTGCGGTGGTGAGCTGTTGGACGGTGCCGGGTCAGTCCAGTCATCTGCACATGCAGATGCGATGGACCGAATGTCACAGCTCATTCAGTAGGATGCTGAAAGGGACAAGGAAGAGGATTACCCTTCCCTTTTGGAACAGCATATGGTAATGATGTATTTTATTCATCAATACTATACTGACTTTGTTCCACCTGATCAGCCTGCTGCGACTACTAGAGAGAAACCACTGTCGCCTCTGGAAGCAGATTTCAAGTGGAGGAAAGAGGATGTTCTTTCCTTCCCGAAACAGTCTCGACAGGTGTCTGAGGCCTTTGGCCATGTTAACGACACCATATTCAACCTTATTGTTAAGAGGAAGGTGGTTTCTTATCGACATCTTCAATAAATATACCATTCCTTGGATCACGTTCACTTAAAACGGTTGGAGATGTCCAGAGTGCCCCTCTGTGTTTAGATGTGCAGGCCGGGGATGTAGGTATGTCCCTACCTGCATCATTCAATATACGCTCGGAAGTGATGGAAGGTGCTATTTCATCCAATAAAGCGAATCTGGATGCGATGTCCTACGCAGATCCCCTCACCAGAGCTATGGTGCAACGTCTTAATGGGAAGGAATTTGAGGACGTTTGTTCCTCGCTTAGTTCTTTCCAGGCAGTCATGTTTGATACATACAACTCTGCCCTGACAGTGGCAAATTGGGAGTTGATCAGATGTGATGCTGCCCTTGCCTTTGTGTCGTCATCACTTATAGATGACGAGGTGAAAAGCTCTCTCCGAGTCACTCCGGTCTCCGGATATACTCTATTTGACAACGAGCTTTCGTTAGTCTATGAACAGGCTACAAGAAATCTTGCAGTACACTGCTACTGAAGTCTGCATCTCAACAACATTTCATGTTGCCTTTCACGCTTCAGCAGACCGGTTTAAGCAAGGCCGTTACACTTCAAAATGTAAAATCCGCTAAGGGAACTCCTAACAAGGGTACAATAAACCCTCTTATACTCCGGAGTTCGTCAGTTTAGCAACTCAGGAAAGGGGCGCAGGTCTGATCCAGACTATAGGTCAGATGCCCCTAAGCAGACAGGATGAGGTTCTTCTCGGGAGGGCGTAGTTTCTCCTTCTGTAGGCCTCGTAAGTCGTACAGGTGATGAATAAGACCTCTATTCCTTACCAGTTGACGGAAGGGTATCAACTTCGCGAGAAACTGGATTTGTGTCACGGAAGATCAGTGGGTAAAAGTGTTGTCTCGGAAGACCTACGGCTGTGATTCCGAACAAAAAAAACCCACTTACAAGATGTCCGCTTTGGACAGATCTTCCGGCAGATCCTTTCAAAAGGGAGTCGCTCCAAGTGGAGCTACAGGCTCTCTTATTGAAGGAAGCAATAGAGGTTGTCGAAAATAGACTTCTGTTGCTTTCCACTTAGCGGAAGGTTATCAACCTCACAAAAAAGTGGATGAAAATTGCGGAAGATCAGTGGATGAGAATGTAGTGTAATGTAGTGTCGGCAGGCTATCAGTCCGAGCAATGCTCCACTTACAAGTACGTGTTGGACAAATCTTCCGGCGAATTCTTCCAAGAGAGTCTCTCCTTGCGGAGGTATAGGCTCTCCTATTGAAGAAAAGCAATAGAGGTCGTCGAAATATTCTCCAGGTTTTTTCAAATCACCTGTTTTTCATCCTGAAGCTGGACGGATAGTGCATAGATAGGCTGAGACAGCTGTCTTGTTTGGAATAGAGCCATTGGAGGGAATAGGTACGTCTTTTCCCTCTCGGTGTTGTATTCCTTGGCATCAAGACATTTAATGTCATTGTGGACCCCATAGTAGCCTTATGTACTGTTACAGCAGTCTTTTTTTAGAGGCTAGTGTTGTAAGTCTCCATTTAGTGAGCTTTCAAGGCCGCAAGTGACACAGATATGTCTTCAAGTAGACGAAGACACATAACTGCGTAGCTACCTTGAGATTACTGTCTCTTTGGGAATTACAGCTGTTAGAATAGTGGTTTGTCATTCCCTACCTTGCGCGGCGATGGTTGTAAGTCTCTGTTTAGTGAGCTTTCAAGGTCGTTCATCATGTCCCTCTCTGTCCTTTAGGCTTAGTGGCATTATGGAGTCGGTCAGATGTGAGGGAGCCTTGTGGTTCCTATTCTATTTGTGATGACTAACACAGGAGCGACTCAAGTCATGCCGGTGAGGGGGGTTCGATATAAAATTTTCGTTGACCCCCCCCCCCCCTTGCTCCCCCCCCCCCCCCCCCCCCCCCCCCCCATCAATGTGTTAAGAGGCGATTACAGGGCAGGATGTAGTTTTCTTCCCGTAAGCCTTGTATGCATTTAAGTATATACATGCCTTTCATGGCTTCTCGATTGGCGGCTGGGTCGTGTTCTAACGGCAACCTCCTGGGCATATCCACTTTTTAGTTGGTTTGTTTCCTGTGGTTGTTCGTTTATAAGTCATATACGAGCATATGATTTTTTATCAATAAAATTGCTAGTCTTCATGTATGTGTATGGCTGACATGTCTGGGCGACATTCTCCAATGTGGCAATTAGTCCACTCTGAAAAGTTTGGCCTTTCTTTTGACGTATGAGTTTATTACTCAGTTAACTGCATATTAACGTTGTATTATTCATTCAGTTTCCTGGTTACACTTGTATTACTCAGACATACCGTGGTTACAGGCTGTATTCAGATGAGTACATTCAGGACTTCATTGCTCATGTGCATGATATGTGTATTTATTAGGTAGACGCATTATTGTACAAATTATAAATTCTTGCTCTGCTTATAGAGCTCTTGAGAATTTTGGGGCTATTTGGATCAGTTATGGAACTGCCAATAAGCCATCTATGCATATGTTCTCAATTTTAGGCATCATTATTCAGAATATTCGGAGTAATATATTCTTCTCTGAACAGTCATTGGTTGTTATGGATCTAGGAACAATGAATTATTTCTGGGATGGTCAGTGACGAGTCTGTTAATCATAGCTCGTTCCATGTTCTAAATCCAGGTTTCTATGAGATACAGTACACATTCTCGTATATTCTCATGTGTCAATAGGAGTGTTATTATTGGAGTTAATTGTATACCTGAATGGGGCCGCCTGTTGGTTGCCTTAGAAGCGTGTTTACTCTTCAGATACTTTCCATAAGGATTCTATTGGACAAGTGTATGATTGTACACATTATATCACCGGTTTTTGACCTATCTACGTATTCTGTCTCTGGTATATGTTAGAAGCGTGCGCTATTAATTACCAGGATCGCCACGATAGCCTTAGCTTCTGAAATGGCATTAAGCACCAATAATTAATATCTGGGTGCCTGTTGGGCGAATATATATTGTTTAATTGGTACCGCTTTTCACTGTTTCCAGAGTGCTCCCCTCTTTGTTTTGAAGAATATTCCTTCAAAAAAAAGGTGGGGGAATTTTTTGTAAAATCTCCTCCATCTTGACAAGTGTGTAGCTATGAGTGAAGCTGTTTTGTCTGTAGATTATATCTGATCCTAGATACAGCTTGTTTCTTATTTATATATGGCGTATGTTTGTGGGGGTTAATCTCTCACTTTCGAATACGGCATCCTAATTTATGGGGCTTAGTCCGGACTGGCCTTAAATTGGGGGCTCGTTACACTCAATTAGCATAATCATTCATGCTAAGAATATGGAATTACTTGAATATGGCTCCTTATTTATGATATATCTTCTCTATTATTGTATAGGGAGACATACATGTAATTCCTTTTAAATTTGATTTCCTTTCACCTTGGACTGCAGGCTTAGGAGCTATATTTGGTCTGTTAATTCTTAAGGACTATGCCCTCCGCCTTTTTACAATTCATCTAGTCTGGGCCATTGGTTATTAGTATAAAAATATGATAAATTTAAAGTAATCTGTATATTTTTTATACTTACCAATGGCCCAGACGGGTGTGGCCCTCCCTGCTGAGTTATTATTAGTACGCTCATCTACAAAGAATGATGTTGGTGCCAATTCTGGTCTCTTCCTGACTGCTGCGCATGTGCAGATGGTAAAAGTATGGAGGGCCAGACAGGACTTTTAATTTTCGGTGTTGCATGCAAATTTTGAGGATTGGGGGGGGTTCAAAATTTGTGTTTGGCCCTTGATAACTTTGAGTTTGCACCAGCTAGTCTGGGCCATTGGTAAGTATAAAAAATATACAAATTACTTTAAATTTATTATTTTCATCTTATCTGAAACTACTTGGCCAATGTGAACCAAACATGGCACAAGTAATGTATGGAAAGTCCTCTGAAAACAATCATCATTCTGTTTCGCTCAGATGAAGGAGCATGGCAGCCAACTGTATTCTTTGATTCTGATTAGAATAATTAAAGGATATGTAGTTCTTCCAGGTGAGCGATTACAGACTCTTTAGAGCCTCTTGTTTTTCTTTCTGCACCATACAGCTATAAAGAGCTAAATGGAAAACAATATAAAAAAATTGAAATGGTCATATGGGTGTGTTGCTTCCAGAGAATTTGACCAATATGGTTGGTAAATGCTGAAATGTTTTTGATACCAACAATCGATATTTAAAAGCCTTATTTTTCAGTATTTAGGCACTTAACCCTATGCACACTGATATAAAATTACTGTTATTTTAAACTGCAACTTTTTCCATAATGCACTATGGAAATTCACCAAGGCAGTGTTGTTTGACAGAGCTCAATGAGCTTTGTCAAACAGGGTTGAATTGGTTAAATTCCAGGTTGCATTATGGTGCTTGAATCGTTTTATATTTTGAACTCTGTGAAGAAGTAATCACTCACACTCTGTGAAGAAGTAATAACTCACACTGAAGAAGCATTTACTGAAACTCTGTGAAGAAATATTGTCCCTATAAATTGTGTCTTCTGATTGATTAGAATGCCTAAGACATATAGCCACGGCACAGGACACACCCAACATCCAAGGTATATGAAAGCATGCAACATCCAGGGTATTACGGCACTCAAAACATTGGGGGTATATGGTTTGAATGAAAGCTTTTCACTTTTGATTGCCTCAATATAAAAATCGACCCAAAAAACGTGAAAATAGTCACAAATGTCATCAGATTTCTGACAATTCTATCATATTTTGCTGTTATAAATTAAACAATCGAATAATTAAATCCAACAACTTTAGAAAAATAAAATAAGAGAAAATCTGTCAACAAAAAACCCCCGATCTGCATTATCGATTTTTTCATATTTTTTTAGATTAAAATTATAGTCGCTCCAGTATTCACGAGTTCGGTCCATCTAATTGCAGAGCGTGAAACAAATGTCCACAAATTTGTTTCCACAGTTTCCTGTTGTTTAAAAACTGACATCCGTGTATTAAATCCCCATACACCATACATGTTGGCAGAGATAACTTATAATAACTCACGCTCTGTGAATAAGTACAATAGAAACAAACAAGTTCTGGACAATAGACTTCCAGTTGAAACATGGAGTCCATTTGCTGGAAGTTTTGTCTCAAGGAACTCCTGAAGTTTTGAGAATGTGTTAGTATTTGTCTCCTTTTGTTTACCCTTTGTATTAATTTGCTTGTTAACTGGTAGAGTGCTGAATTATTTTTGGTCATCAAAATTTGTTCACATATCTTTGCCTTGCTAAAATTTATGAGAGAGTGCCAAAAGGCACTCTCCCATAAATTGTAACAAGACAAATCCTAACAGACTAAATAATTTCACTTCGAAGGTGATATGTAGAACATCCGCAGAATATGAAGCCTTTAACCCTTTACCCAATACAGATAATATCAAAATTTATTATTTTAAATCTCATTTTTTAATTTATTTCAAAAAATTTCAACAAAACCATATCATGTGACCCCTCATTGGAACGAGCTCGTCGAGCTCGTTTCAACGAGGGGTCACATGATATGGTTTTGTTGAAATTGTTTTGAAAAATACTATATTTTTATACTGTACCAATGACCCAGACTTAGCTGGTGCTAACTCTAACAAAACCAGGGCCAAACACAAATTTTGCCCCCCAATCCCCAAAATTTGCATCCAAAACCAAAAGAAATCATGTCCTATAGGACCTCCATACTTCGCCCCTACTGCGCATGCGCAGTGTCAAGGACGTTCCGAAATTGGCGCCAATTATCATTCTCTGTTTGGCCCTTCATCAGTCAACATCTCACTGATCTTTGTGCTTGTAAATCTCAGTTTAAAGGATGCCAGACACGTAATTATTGGAGAAATGGTGATTCTAAGGAGGATATAGAAGGAGGAGAGGAAAAAGGAGTGACAAAAAATAATCAGGGCTGTACTTAAAATTTTTTATAAAATTATGTTAAGTTGCCTATTTTCGAGGCATGGGCCTCTTGTTGTCATTCTTGCTAAAAAGTTGCACTGCTTATTCAGTGCTTCCTCTCCCCTGGTCTTCTAAGTCCCCCCTTGCAATTCTCCCATGCTTTTGGCATATTTTTGAGAAAGATCATTTCTAAAATTCTCTTGGGAGAGTTGCTTGGTTACAGAATGTTTTCTGTTATTTTCCCCATAGTTACGTTTTCACCCATGGGTGTATAAACGTTGTGTTCTGCATCTTCCATCTGATGTTCTGCAGATTCTCCCCTGGGAGTCTCTGTCTTGCATCAGATAGAGTGTAATTTTGATGACTGATTTCAGGCCAGTTTTTTCAGTGCCTGGAGTCATGTTTTCTGGTGTTTTACACTGTTTGTTTACATTGGCAACAGTCTCTTTTGAGGGAGGCTGTTTGCCTTTGGTGTAGTTTATCTCACTATAAGATACATTTTTATTATCCGTAAGTGTTGCATTAATTATTTAATATAAATTTAAAATTTTTGACCACACTTAGCCATCGGATCCATTGGGGCTCAACGTTACTTTTCAGAAACTTGGGCTTCGCTGAAAAAATATTTTTCAAAAATTATTTTGATTTGCAATTGTTTTTTCATTATTAATGGATCATGTTATTATGTATCTTTGTGTCAGGGGTTTGTGCGAGTAACTAGGACTTGTTGTTGACTTTTCACAATGAAAGGATATTGTTCAAATTGTAATAGGAAGAAATCTTCCTCTGAATTTCATGATCATTGTATTAATTGTAGTCAGTGTTCTCGCACTAATCCCTGTTCTATATGTCAATATTGGGATGACAAACATTGGAAACGTGTGTCACGGTATGTTGTTACTGGAGAAAGGGCTATGCCGGCTCTTTCTCCGCAAGGTCACTCTACTCTCTCAGTTTCTATTTCAGAGGAACAAGAACAGTGTGATGTTTCCATGTTATCTTCCGCAAGTGCGCTTCCGTCGTCACAAATGAATACAGAGCTAGCGGCAAAAGTGCTCATGGAGATTAAACAAATGTCGTCCGCTAGCTCGCCCGGTCTAGCGTCCATTCACCGAATGGTTCGGCAGCCGGGTTCATCCGATGCGGTCCAGGAGGAAATGTTGGGTGATGCGAGCACTATAAACATTCAACGTGCACACCCAGTGACGTCGGATAGTAGGCGAGATCGGAGGAAGCCTTTGAGTCCGGTTCCTAGCTCGTCCAGGTCCAGCCGGGCCGCGAGCGAGAGAGGCCCCTCTCTCGTACAACAACATCTGGGACCAGATGTTGTGGTACAAAATGTGTCGCAAGCGGAGCATATGTCCGTCGCTCGGGACGCTCCGTTGTATAGGCAGTCCGCGGAGACTGCTCAGGCTTCTTCCTCTCCTCAGCGCACACGACCGCACCTTGGCTACGTGACCGCCGATATTTTACCAGCTTCACCGATCAGGGATTCTTCGGCGACCAGGTCACACCATCCGGTAGCCGGGGACACGAGGCCGATGGACTCCGGACGTTCGCATAGAAAAAGTATACGGGAGCCATCAGATGCGGAGCTGCCCTCGGCGAAGCAGCGAAAGACTGCGCCTCCGCAGGCCCCGATGCCGGACGTACTTGTGCAGATAGCACAACTTATCACAGCATCCCAGCAGCCGACAGAAACAGTGTTGGATCGAGAATTATCCGACGGCGCTGGGTCGGTACGCTCCGCCGAAGCATCGGGGGCGGACGACCGGGAGCATCATGAGGTCTGACCGGATGGTGAAAGGGATACGGATGACTTGGAGCTATCCCTTTCGGAACAACATAAAGCTGCCGTGGACTTCATCCGGCACTTTCTCCCTCAAGTTGTTCCGTCGGGCCAGACTGCTGCGGTTCCGGACAAGAGGATTATAGCGTCATTGGACTCTGAATTTTTTGAGTGGTTCAGGGACATCGCTCCCGAGTTTCCGTCTCAGTCCAATAATGTTACAAGAACATTTGAATTATTGAACGACGCTATATTTAAACTTGCTTCCAAAACGGGGAAAGCAGGTTTCTTGTCCGCCAATACTCTCAACCTGCCTTTCATTAATGCAAGGAATAAATCGACACGGCAGGACAGGGTATACTGAGAGTTCCTCTGCGTATGGACGACGAGGCGGAAGACTTAGAGCTATCATTACCGTCGTCGGCGTCTATTCCAACCGCGGTGTTGGAAACAACTATTCCGTCTAACAGAGCCAGTTTAGATGCCTTATCTTACGCAGATCACCTTACTAAGGCGTTATCACTGCACCTTCAAGGGAAAGAATTTCAGGATATTCAATCCTCTTTAAGACTTCTTTCAAGGGCAGTAGCTTATTCCACGTGTAACTCCGCCCTTTCAGTGGCAAACCTGGAGTTGGTTAGACGTGACGCAGCCCTAGCTACATCCACACTCGTGGATACTAAGGTGAAGAACTCTCTCAGAGTCGCTTCGGTCTCCGGAGAACTTCTCTTTGACGGCAAGCTTTCTGCAATTTATGATAAAATTACAAAGAAAGCTTCGGATTCTCTGTTGTTCAAATCTGCTTCTAAGAAGTCGGATACGGCAGACAAGAATAAGACAGGCACTTCTGGGTCTAATGCGCCCAAGAGAGGTTCCTATAGAGGTTCTGGTGCGTCCTCTTGGTCTTATTCGAGAGACGTCAAGGTAGCGACTCATGTTCGGGACGTCCTTCGGGCCGGGACAACCGGTCGGACGCCCCGAGGTCGACGGGACGAGGTGCGGGTCATCCGGCACTTTCTCCCTCAAGTTGTTCCGTCGGGCCAGACTGCTGCGGTTCCGGACAAGAGGATTATAGCGTCATTGGACTCTGAATTTTTTGAGTGGTTCAGGGACATCGCTCCCGAGTTTCCGTCTCAGTCCAATAATGTTGCAAGAACATTTGAATTATTGAACGACGCTATATTTAAACTTGCTTCCAAAACGGGGAAAGCAGGTTTCTTGTCTGCCAATACTCTCAACCTGCCTTTCATTAATGCAAGGAATAAATTCGACACGGCAGGACAGGGTATACTGAGAGTTCCTCTGCGTATGGACGACGAGGCGGAAGACTTAGAGCTATCATTACCGTCGTCGGCGTCTATTCCAACCGCGGTGTTGGAAACAACTATTCCATCTAACAGAGCCAGTTTAGATGCCTTATCTTACGCAGATCACCTTACTAAGGCGTTATCACTGCGCCTTCAAGGGAAAGAATTTCAGGATATTCAATCCTCTTTAAGACTTCTTTCAAGGGCAGTAGCTTATTCCACGTGTAACTCCGCCCTTTCAGTGGCAAACCTGGAGTTGGTTAGACGTGACGCAGCCCTAGCTACATCCACACTCGTGGATACTAAGGTGAAGAACTCTCTCAGAGTCGCTTCGGTCTCCGGAGAACTTCTCTTTGACGGCAAGCTTTCTGCAATTTATGATAAAATTACAAAGAAAGCTTCGGATTCTCTGTTGTTCAAATCTGCTTCTAAGAAGTCGGATACGGCAGACAAGAATAAGACAGGCACTTCTGGGTCTAATGCGCCCAAGAGAGGTTCCTATAGAGGTTCTGGTGCGTCCTCTTGGTCTTATTCGAGATACGTCAAGGTAGCGACTCATGTTCGGGACGTCCTTCGGGCCGGGACAACCGGTCGGACGCCCCGAGGTCGACGGGACGAGGTGCGGGTCGTGGAGGACGTGGTTTCTCCTACCGCAGGCCTCGCAGGTCCAGGAGGTGATGGCTTAAACCTCTATCGCGTACCGGTTGGCGGAAGGTTGTCGAGCTTTTCACAAGAATGGGCGTTGATTACGGACGACCCTTGGGTGAGAGGAGTGACTTCGGAAGGTCTAAAGATATCCTTCAAACAAAAGCCTCCATTAACTCAAAGTCCAAAATGGACTCAACTTCCGTCAAATCCGCAGAAAAGAGACGCTCTATTATCAGAGGTGCAGTCTCTTTTAATGAAGAACGCGGTAGAGGTCGTAGAAAACCAGGAGACTCCGGGATTCTACAGCCATCTGCTTCTGGTTCCGAAACCAGACGGCTCGTTCCGTCCAGTCATAGATTTGAGCTGGATAAACAAGCTGATCGTCGCTCCGAAGTTTTATATGGAGACGATTCGGTCGGTCAGAGCGAGTATTCGGGTGAACGATTATGCAATGAGCATAGATCTCAAAGATGCGTACTTTCACGTCATGGTACATCCGACATTCAGAAAGTATCTACGCTTCGCAGTCCTAGGAGTGGTGTATCAATTCCGGGCGATGTGCTTCGGATTGAATCTAGCACCCTGGGCTTTCACTCGGGTAATGAACTCGGTAATGATCTATTTCCGAGCTCATTCGTCTGCGGTAACGTCGGCCTACCTGGACGACATTCTTCAGAGGTACCTCAACGAGTTAACGCTTCAGAACAATGTTCAGAATCTACTTCTATTGCTCCGACGTCTCGGTTTTATAGTAAACGAGGAGAAGTTGGATCTGGTGCCGTCCAAGTCATTCACACATCTGGGAATGAGCTTCGAGACGCACAACAATCTCGTTCGTCTGCCATTAACCAGAGCGAAATTAGTCAGTTGTTACGCTCGCTATTGTCTGCACGCAGACAAAGTCACAGCGAGAGAATTTATGAGACTGATAGGTCTGTGCGGAGCCACTGCGGATCTCATTCTGATGGGGCGGTTACGCACGCGTCCTCTCCAAATTTTCTTGACTCAGAATTGGAGTGTGAAAATTCATTTGCTCGACATAGACGTTCTCTTGTCAGATCAAGTGAAACAAGAGATTCAGACTTGGGCAAACATTCAGTGGTTAACTCAGGGAGTTCCGCTGCAGTTGCCGGATCCGAGTTTTACCATTATGACGGATGCCATTCAAACAGGTTGGGGTGCATCATTGATCCCAACGGATTCGAGATGCCAGGGTCTTTGGGATCCGCAATTCCTGGGCAAGCACATAAACATCAATGAAATGATGTCAATTTGGCTTGCGTTACGTCATTGGATGGACATTATTCACAAAGCTCATGTCCAAATCCTATCCGACAATACGGCAGTAGTGGCGTATATACGGAATCAGGGAGGCACTCATTCAGTTCCCTTGTTCAATCTAACGGAAAGAATCCTTCTGTTTGCACTAGAACATCAGGTTCTTCTTTCGGTCCGTCACATACCGGGTCGTCTGAATGTACTAGCAGACTCCCTTTCACGAAAGGGTCGCTTGTTGCCGTCGGAGTGGACTCTCAACAAACAAGTATTCAATCAGATTTGCTACCAATGGGAACGGCCAATGATAGATTTATTTGCGACACATCTCAACAATCAGTTGCAGACGTATGTGTCTCCGTGTCCGGATCCAAGAGCATTTGCAGTAGACGCTCTGTCGATCCCTTGGGACAGAATGATAGGATATGCGTATCCTCCAGCGCCGTTAATTCAACAAGTATTGCTAAAGATAAAACAATCTCAATGCAAGATTCTGTTGGTAGCATCTCTGTCTCCACAGAGACCGTGGATAAATCTACTCAGGTGTCTGTTGTGGGACCTACCGCGAAAGCTTCCTCCACGGGAGGATCTTCTTTCGCAACTCCATCACAACCCGCAAGGTCTCAACCTTCACGTTTTTCCGTTGTGCGGTCCTTCTTGCATGGCAAGCACTTTACAGGACGAGCAGTGGACGCGATTTCTAACTGTAGGAGGACCTCCTCTTCGCTAAACTATGCGGCTAAGTGGAAAGTTTTTCGTCGTTGGTGTAGGGATCATTCTGTAGATATTTTCGATCCCTCTATACCAGACATTGCAAACTTTCTAGTATACTTGTTTGACGAAATCAAACTGCAGCCTGTTACTATTAAGGGTTATAGGTCTATGTTATCTGATACCTATGCACATCATGATAGTTTACAAATTGGATCTAATGTCTGTTTATCTAAGTTGGTTAGAAACTTCTCGATAAATAGACCCAGAACTCTTAGGTTAATTCCTAAATGGAATTTAGCTTGGGTTCTTCTTAAATTGAAGGAAAAGCCATTTGAACCTCTTGGGACAGTAGATTTCAAATTCTTATCTTATGAGACAGCTTTTCTCTTAGCTTTCTCTTCTGCTAGAAGAGTCAGTGAGCTTCATGCACTTTCGGTGGATGATTCTCACTATCGTAGTGTCGGGAACACTATCACCTTCACTACTAATGTGGGTTTTTTAGCTAAGAATCAGGCTCCTAATAAATATCCGGAACCTGTTGTCATTAAGGCTCTTCCGTCTTCAGACGGGCGTAGGCCTTTACTCTGTCCTGTTAGAGCGTTACGTATCTATAAACAGAGATCTCAGTTTATCAGAAAGGGACGAAAACGTTTCTTTCTGTCTTTGATGCCTAATAGAAGGGACATTTCGGTCCATTCTATTGCTAGATGGATTCAATTAACTATCCGTACTGCTTATGAGAGTTTATCTTCTTCTCAGCAGTCTGTGCTTAAGATTTCCGCTCATGAAGTAAGAGCTCTTGCTACTTCTTGGGCTTACGCTAATAGTATTGCTATTACAGATTTAATGAAGGCTGCTTATTGGTCTCAGCCATCCACATTCACGAATTTTTATCTCAGAAATATTGAGTCCATTTCTGGAGACCTGCATTGTTTAGGTCCGTTATCTGTTGCTCAGAATGTCGTCCACTAAATAGTTGCAACTATAGTTATGCAGGCTTTCTGTTCCGGCAGTGACTCCGTCTGGCTGCCCTCTTCGCTCTGGGCTATTTGACCAAGGGGAAGGGGGGGGGGGGGGGGGGGAGGGTGTTCCCTTAGGTCACCTGCTTTATAGTGAAAAGCAAGGGAATGCCTCCTCCAAAGTCAGTATTTCTGAGTCGCTTCCGGGATGGTTTTAAAGTGTAATATTAATGTTAAAATTCATTCATGTCATATTTTTAAAGTGTAGCTCGGTGTGAAGCATTTGTATATGTCAAGTGTCAAACGGGCGTTAATATACAATCCTCGGACACTTTTAAAAGAATATAAAGAGTCTCAATTCTCTGGACTAACTTTATTTATTGGTTTACTTTAAAAATAATTAGTATAAAGGGTTATACTGGATGTTAATAGAGAACATGAATGTTATTGTGCTCAATTATGAAGGGTATTGTATCTTTCTAATTTAACATTAAATAAGAAAGATACATGTAAAGCCTAATACTCCTTTTCTCCTTAAGGGGTTGCCTCTATATTATATAGTTGAGCTTATTGGATTTTCCTCTATGTCCTAGGCCCTCCAGCCTTTTTACTATTCAGCTAAGTCTGGGTCATTGGTACAGTATAAAAATGTTACAAAATTTATAGTAATTTATATATTTTTTATACTTACCAATGATCCAGACGGGGATGGCCCTCCCAGGAGTTGGGAACTCTTGCCTCCCCGCTGAGTACATAGCGCTGACCAGGCACTGCCAGTAAGAATGATAATTGGCGCCAATTTCGGAACGTCCTTGACACTGCGCATGCGCAGTAGGGGCGAAGTATGGAGGTCCTATAGGACATGATTTCTTTTGGTTTTGGATGCAAATTTTGGGGATTGGGGGCCAAATTTGTGTTTGGCCCTGGTTTTGTTAGAGTTAGCACCAGCTAAGTCTGGGTCATTGGTAAGTATAAAAAATATATAAATTACTATAAATTTTTTAACTTTTTCAACTGCTGTATTTGCATATTACACGGGCGGATGCAGCCGATTCGTTGGGTAAAGGGTTAAGATGTGGTACAGACACTTCAGGATAAAGCCCAAGTTTGGGCTTCCAGCACTCTACCAGTTAAATTCTTTGAATTAATAACTGAACAATTTTGATTGTTGTCCCCCGAAAAAATTTTTCGGGGGACTATTAAAATAGCCTGTGTATGCCAGTCTGTGCGTCGATGTGTCTGTGCGGTCGTGGGTGCGTCCATCCCACTTTGGTTTCCCGATGATAATTTTAGTTATAGTTGGCCAAATCTCATGAAATTTGATGTGTAGGTGTATCAATGTAAAATACAGGCCAAGTCCCAATCGGGGTGTGGTCTGACAATTTTTACCACAGTTATACCCCTTTTTCGACTTCAGAAATTCATTTTTTGGGGGGTTTCCCTATGATAACTTCAGTGATAGTCAACCAAATCAAATGAAATTTGGAATGTAGGTGTCTCAATGTAAAATACAGGTCAGGTTCGAATCGGCGTGTGGTTTGACAATCTTTGCAAGAGTTATGCCCCTTTTTTACATCAAAAATTAGGGTGTGGTCCCACAAGTTTTGCCAGAGTTATGCCCCTTTTTCGACTTAGAAAATTCTTTTTGGGGGGTTTCCTGATGATAACTTTAGTTGCTGTAGACCGATTCAAATAAAATTTGTTACGTAGGTGTATTAACACAACATACAGGTCTGGTTCAAATCAGGGTATGGTCCAACATTTTTTGCCAGAGTTATGCCTCTTTTTCAACTTTGAAAAATTCAGTTTTTTTCATATCTCAAATTGCACACTTTTTTGGGGAGACGTGTGGTTGGGCGGTCTTTTATTTGTTCATTGTCCAGATTGCAGTGGATATTGTTTTTAGCTTACCTGGCCTAAAAGGCCATGTGAGCTTTTCTCATCACTTGGTATCCTTCATCTGGCGTCCGTAAACTTTTCACATTTTCATCTTCTTCTCTTAACCGCTCAGCCGGTGTGAACCAAACTTGGCAGGAATAGTCTATTGGAGGTCCTCTACGGTCGATCCTTAATTTGTTCCCGTCGGATGAAAAACATGGCTTCCAGAGGCATTCTTTGATTCTGTTGGTGGATTTTCGAAAATCTTCTCCTCTGAAACTGCCTGGCCAAATGTTGTGAAACTTCATGTAAATGATGACTGGGACCCCCTGTATCAGCGATCCTCATTTAATGTTGATCGGGTTACAAACATGGCCACAATTGCAGTTTACAGTTACTATTGAAACCCAATGGGAAATCACATTTTCATCTTCTCTGGAACTGCTGAGGTGACGTGAAAACAAACCTGGCAGTGATAGTCTATGGGAGGTCCTCTACAAATGATCCTCATTTTGTTCCCGTGGGTTGAAAAACATGGCCACCAGAGGCATTCTTTGTTTCTGATTGGTGGATTTTCAAAAATCTTCTCTTCTGAATCTGCCAGGCCAAATGATTTGAGACTTCTCATAAATGATGACTGGGACCCCCCCTACCAACGTTCCTCATTTGATGTTGATCGGGTTGTAAACATGGCCACACTTGCAGCTTATAATTACTATAGAAACCCTATGGGAAATCACATTTTCATCTTCTTCTCTGGAACTACTGAGCTGACAGGAAAACAAACCTTCCAGGGATAGTCTATGGGAGGTCCTCTACAAATTATCCTCATTTTGTTCCCATGGGTTTGAAAACAGGGCCGCCAGAGGCATACTTTGATTCTGAATGGTGGATTTGGAAAAATCTCCTTATCTGAAACTACAGGGCCAAATGTTTGGAAACTTTGCATGGTTGATGACTGGGGCCCCCTCTACCAACAAACGTCATTTAATGTTGATTGGGTTGTAAACATGGCCACAATTGCGGCTTATAGTTACTATAGAAACCCTATGGGAAATCACATTTTCATTTTATTCTCTGGAACTTCTGAGCCGAAGTGAACCAAACCTGGCAGGGATAGTCTATGGGAGGTCTTTTACAAATGCTCCTCATTTTTGTTAATGTGCATTGAAAAACATGGCTGCCAGAAGCATTTTTTTATTCCGATTGGTGGATTTTGAAAAATCTTCTCCTCTGAAACCACAAGGCCAAATGTTTTGAAACTTTCCATGGTTGATGACTGGGACACCCTCTACCAACGATCCTCATTTAATGTTGATCGTATTGCAACTATGGCAATAATTGCGGCTTATAGTTATTCCCCCCGCAAACAAGGTTTGGGGAGGGGGGGTGTATATAGGAATCACCCTGTCCGTCCGTCTGTCCATCCTTATAAGCGCAACTCCTCCTAAACCGTTTGAAGAATTTTCATGAAACTTTACACAATGGAAGAACTCCATATGAAGATGTGCATGAAGCAATATAATTCCGTTCTGACAGGCGCGGGGGGTTTCACTTTGTGAGCTTGCTCACAGAAATCACATTTTCATCTTCTTCTCTTGAACTACTGAGCAGACGTGAACCAAACTTTGCAGGAGTGGTCTATAGGAGGTCCTCTACAAACGATCCACTTTTTGTTCCCATTGGTTGGAAAATATGGCCACCAGAGACATTCTCTGTTTCTGACTTATGGATTTTGCAAATCTCTTCCCCTCTGAAACTGCAAAGTCAAAATGTTTTGAAACTTCACATGCTTGAGGACTGGGACACCATCTACCAATGATCCTCATGTAATGTTTATGTAATGTTGCAAATATGGCCACAATTGCAACTCACAGTTACCATGGAAAGCCTATGGGAAATCACATTTTTATATATAGTTCCAGGTGAGCTATTACAGGCTCTTTAGAGCCTCCAATTTTACACTTTACCTATTGAAACAGTTGCATCCACCTATGTAATATACAGATCGTGCAGTTCAAAAAAAAAAAATTTCTTCACAACCATATCATGTGACCCCTCATTGGAAAGAGCTTGTTAAGTTCATTCCAATGTAGGATCACTTGATATGGTTTAAGTTTTTGGAGAAAATTTAAAAAAATAACTTTGATAATTTTGATATCTTGTATGTTGGGTAAAGGGTTAAGATAAGTGTATTATTATTAACATACAGTACTGTGATCACAACAGGGGTCTCTTTCTTGGATAGATATGGATCTGGTCATGACACATGTGGGTCTACACTTCATAAATATTATATATATGTTATCACCACTGTGTGTTGATGGAGAGCCACCAAAGTTTATAGTAGTGTTCCAGCTGTGTGTGTCTTTGTTTTATTTTTCAGCTTTAATGCATAGTAGACGTACATAAAGATATCATTGTGGCAAAAATTGATCTAGTGTAATTTATTTTGCTGAGTTGGTGATTTACTTGTAGTGTAATTACATTTATCAAAATGGTGACCTCAACATGTTTAATCAGTTTTTGATGAGTGCAGGTAAAACGTTCTCTTTCTGAATTGAATGATCGCACATGCTCGCAGAAGTTACTGTGACTGGTTTGTATCAGTCTAGATGTTTTAGCTTGTATCTGAGGAAAAAATCTTCTCTGAAACTGTCAGGCCAAATGATTTGATACTTCACATAAATGATGACTGGGACCCCCTCTACCAACGAGCCTCATTTAATGTTGATTGGGTTGTAAACATGGCCACAATTGCGGCTTATAGTTATTATAGAAACCCTATGGGACGTCACATTTTCATCTTCTCTGGAACTACTCCGCCAACATGAAAACAAACCTGGCAGGGATAGTCTATAGGAGGTCCTCTACAAATTATCCTCATTTTTTTCCCATGGGTTTGAAAACATTGCCGCCAGAGGCATTCTTTGATTGTGATTGGTGGATTTGGAAAAATCTCCTCTGAAACCACGGGGGCCAAATGTTTTGAAACTTTCCATGGTTGATGACTGGGTCCCCTTCTACCAACAAGCCTCATTTAATGTTGATTGGGTTGTAAACATGGCTACAATTGCAGCTTACAGTTACTATAGAAACCCTATGGAAAATCACATTTTCATTTTCTTCTCTGGAACTTCTGAGCCGAAGTGAACCAAACCTGGCAGGGATAGTCTATGGAAGGTCTTTTATTTACAAATTCTTCTTATTTCTGTTACCGTGCATTGAAAAACATGGCTGCCAGAAGCATTTATTGATTCTGATGGTGGATTTTAAAAAATCTTCTCCTCTGAAACCACAGGGCCAAATGTTTTGCCACTTTCCATAGTTGATGACTGGGACACCCCCTACCAACGATCCTCATTTAATGTTGATCGTGTTGCAACTGTGGCCACAATTGCGGCTTATAGTTACTATAGAAACTCTATGGGAAATCACATTTTCATCTTCTCTGGAACTACTGAGCAGACGTGAACCAAACTTTGCAGGAGTGGTCTATAGAAGGCCCTCTACAAACGATGCACTTTTTGTCCCATTGGTATTAAAATATGGCCACCAGAGACATTCTCTGATTCTGACTGAGGCATTTTGCAAATCTCTTCCCCTCTGAAACTACAAAGTCAAAATGTTTTGAAACTTCACGTGCTTGAGGACTGGAACCCCATCTACCAATGATCCTCATGTAATGTTTATGTAATGTTGCAAATATGGCCACAATTGCAGCTCATAGTTACCACAGAATGCCTATGGGAAATCACATTTTTATATGTAGTTCCAGGTGAGCGATTACAGGCCTCTAGTTTTACACTTTACCTAATGAAACAGTCGCATCCACCTACGTAATATACAGATCGAGCAGTTCAAAGAAAAAAAAATTCTTCAAAAACATATCATGTGACCCCCTCATTGGAAAGAGCTTGTTAAGCTCATTCCAGTGCGGGGTCACTTGATATGGTTTTAATTTGTTGAAGTGTTTGGAGAAAATTTTAAAAAATAACTTTAAAAATAATAAATTTTGATATCTTGTATGTTGGGTAAAGGGTTAAGATAAGTGTGTCATTATTAACATACTTTACTGTGATCACAACAGTGGTCTCTTTCTTGGATAGATATGGATCTGGTCATGACACATGTGGGTCTACACTTCATAAATATTATATACATGTTATCACCACTGTGTGTTGATGGAGAAACTTGTATCAAGCCGAATGTTCATATTAGGTATCGTGGTGAGTCCTTTACGGCGAGAGACGATTCGCAATAGGAACACCATCGACACAGAATGGTAATGACTAATTTATCTCACCATCTTGGAAACCCACTTGGTGGTAATAACACATTTTTCTTACAATATTCCTCCTTTTCTTGATTTCTTCACATATATCTTAACAACCATGAATTTATTTTTTATGAATGAAGATCGTTGTAACCTCATTATATTACATTCTTGAGCTGTGCATGTCATGATCCCCATTCACTGTTCCACTTGTACTATAACCAGCAAAGTTTATAGTAGCGTTCCAGCTGTGTGTGTCTTTGTTTTATTGTTCAGCTTTAACCCTTTACCCAACGTAACAGCCAAAACCGGCCAGCGCTATTCTCAAAAATCGCCAATTAATTTTCATTATTTTTTTCATTTTTTGTCTCAAAAACATAGGTTATGACCCCTCATTGGAACGAGCTCGTCGAGCTCGTTCCAATGAGGGGTCATAACCTATGTTTTTGAGACAAAAAATGAAAAAAAATAGTTATTCAAGAATTTTTTTTGCAAGTGTCGTCTGCTTTTCATGTTAGGTAAAGGGTTAACTGGTAGAGTGCTGGAAGCCCATATTTGGGCTTTACTTTGAGGTGAAGGTACTGCAACTTGAAGGCTTCATACTCAGTGGATGTGCTTTGTATTATCCTTGAAGTGTTATTATTTAGTCTGTAAGGACTTGTCTTGTTATAATTTATGGGAGAGTGCCTGTAGGCACTCTCCCATAAATTCTAACAAGGCAAAGATGTGTGAACAAATTTTGATGGCCAAAAATAATTTAGCACTCTACCAGTTAATGCATGATAGACGTACATAAAGATATCATCATGGCAAAAATTGATCTAGTGTAATTTATTTTGCTGAATTGGTGATTTACTTGTAGTGTAATTACATTTATCAAAATGGTGACCTCAACATGTTTAATCAGTTTTCGATGAGGACAGGTAAAACGTTCTCTTTCTGAATTGAATGATCGCACATGCTCGCAGAAGTTACTGTGACTGGTTTGTATCAGTCTAGATGTTTTAGCTTGTATCGGAGGAAAAAATCAATTCATTGTAAGATAAAATATATCAAGATTAAACAAAAAAATCAAATGGAAGAAGCATCTCATTTTAGTGTTGTTGCATTTCTTTTTTCAACAAGTGAGATTCTTCAGTGTTGTTGGGATGAAAATGGACAGAGAATTTCAACAGGAAAATCTCTGTCCACCTTGACAGTACAGCAGTCTAAAGACTAGTGCAATAAATTTTTCTGTTCAATACATTATGTTTAATTCTAACAGCGGTTTACTATTTTCGACAGGTGGTTTGAAAAAGTTATTGTTCAGACAAAAACGTGCAGATGATTTGACATCAGAAATGAAGTTTCTCAAAATAAACAATGCATTTGAAAGAAATGATTTTAATTGCAGTAGTAATGAAGATCCTTCTAGTTCACACATTGAGAAAACAGGTATCTTATATTTGTATTTTATACCATACAGTACAGTCACCACAAACTGGTTGTAATACAATGCATGGGCAGTAAAAATCATCATCAGTAAAACTTTAATTAATGAAGCACATTGCTTCATTAATGAAATTGTTGATGATTATTCTTATAATTAGTGTTTGAAATCTAATATTATTGCGTCTGTAGAAATATTGCCCATCCATGGAAAGTTACAAGTCTATGGTGGCCGTACCTTTAAGGAATAGTGCATGGCTTGGAGTTGACTATGCCCATATAGTGCCCAGTGAGGTGGTGTAGTTCCCGCCGTGAAGCGGAGGGAACTACACCACCTCACTGGGCACTATATGGGCGTAGTCAACGACAAGACATGCACTAATCCTTATATTATATCGAACACCCATCAAGAAAAACATCTGTCCGATTTGTTAATCTGTTACCAAGGTAGCAGCCCTACCAACCAGTGTTATATAGAAAAAATACCATGTAGTTTTTAAAAAACATTTTCTTCTTCCAAAACACGGCTAACTTGGATTATTGATATGAGCAGAAGACAGATTTTGAATCGGTCGGCAAGGGTAAGCAAAACATTTCCCCCAAACGGAACTGTGTATTCTAGAATCGCGCAACTCGCGAATGAAAACTAAAAATTTTTATACTGTACCAATGACCCAGACTTAGCTGGTGCTAACTCTAACAAAAACGGGGCCAAACACAAATTTTGCCCCCCAATCCCCAAAATTTGCATCCAAAACAAAAAGAAATCATGTCCTATAGGACCTCCATACTACGCCCCCACTGCGCATGCGCAGTGTCAAGGACGTCCCGAAATTGGCGCCAATTATCATTCTCTGTTTGGCCCTTCATCAGTCAACATCTCACTGATCTTTGTGCTTGTAAATCTCAGTTTAAAGGATGCCAGACACGTAATTTTTGGAGAAATGGTGATTCTAAGGAGGATATAGAAGGAGGAGAGGAAAAAGAAGTGACAAAAAATAATCAGAGCTGTACTTAAAATTTTTTGATGAAATTATGTTAAGTTGCCTATTTTCGAGGCATGGGCCTCTTGTTGTCATTCTTGCTAAATGTTGCACTGCTTATTCAGTGTTTCCTCTCCCCTGGCCTTCTAAAGTCCCCCCTTGCAATTCTCCCATGCTTTTGGCATATTTTTGAGAAAGTTCATTTCTAAAATTTTCCTGGGAGAGTTGCTTGGATACAGAATGTTTTCTGTTATTTTCCCCATAGTTACGTTTTCACCCATGGGTGTATAAACGTTGTGTTCTGCATCTTCCATCTGATGTTCTGCAGATTCTCCCCTGGGAGTCTCTGTCTTGCATCAGATAGAGTGTAATTTTGATGACTGATTTCGGGCCAGTTTTTTCAGTGCCTGGAGTCATGTTTTCTGGTGTTTTACACTGTTTGTTTACATTGGCAACAGCCTTTTTTGAGGGGGGCTGTTTGCCTTTGGTGTAGTTTATCTCACTATAAGATACATTTATATTATCCGTAAGTGTCTCATTAATTATTTAATATAAATTTAAAATTTTTGACCACACTTTGCCATCGGATCTATCGGGGCTCAACGTTACTTTTCAGCAACTTGGGCTTCGCTGAAAAAATATTTTTTCAAAATTATTTTGATTTGCAATTGTTTTTTCATTTATTAATGGATCATGTTATTATGTATCTTTGTGTCAGGGGTTTGTGCGAGTAACTAGGACTTGTTGTTGACTTTTCACAATGAAAGGATATTGTTCAAATTGTAATGGGAAGAAATCTTCCTCTGACTTTCATGATCATTGTATTAATTGTAGTCAGTGTTCTCGCACTAATCCCTGTTCTATATGTCAATATTGGGATGACAAACATTGGAAACGTGTGTCACGGTATGTTGTTTCTGGAGAAAGGGCTATGCTGGCTCTTTCTCCACAAGGTCACTCTACTCTCTCAGTTTCTATTTCAGAGGAACAAGAACAGGGTGATGTTTCCATGTTATCTTCCGCAAGTGCGCTTCCGTCGTCACAAATGAATTCAGAGCTAGCGGCAAAAGTGCTCATGGAGATTAGACAAATGTCATCCACTAGCTCGCCCGGTGTAGCGTCCATTCACCGAATTGTTCGGCAGCCGGGTTCGTCCGATGCGGTCCAGGAGGAAATGTTGGGTGATGCGAGCACTATAAACATTCAATGTGCACACCCAGTGACGGCGGATAGTAAGCGAGATCGGAGGAAGCCTTTGAGTCCGGTTCCTAGCTCGTCCAGGTCCAGCCGGGCCGCGAGCGAGAGAGGCCCCTCTCTCGTACAACAACATCTGGGACCAGATGTTGTGGTACAAAATGTGTCGCAAGCGGAGCATACGTCCGTCGCTCGGGACGCTCCGTTGTATAGGCAGTCCGCGGAGACTGCTAAGGCTGCTTCTTCTCGTCAGCGCACACGACCGCACCTTGGCTGCGTGACCGCTGATATCTTACCAGCTTCGCCGATCAAGGATTCTTCGGCGACCAGGTCACACCATCCGGCAGCCAGGGATTCGAGACCGATGGACTCCGGACGTTCGCATAGAAAAAGTATGCGGGAGCCATCTGATGCGGAGCTGCCCTCGGCGAAGCAGCGAAAGACTGCGCCTCCGCAGGTCTCGACGCCGGACATTCTTGTGCAGATAGCACAGCTTATCGCAGCATCCCAGCAGCCGACAGAAACAGTGTCGGATCGAGAATTATCCGACGGCGCTGGGTCGGTACGCTCCGCCGAAGCATCGGGGGGCGAACGACCGGGAGCATCATGAGGTCCGACCGGATGGTGAAAGGGATACGGATGATTTGGAGCTATCCCTTTCGGAACAACATAAAGCTGCCGTGGACTTCATCCGGCACTTTCTCCCTCAAGTTGTTCCGTCGGGCCAGACTGCTGCGGTTCCGGACAAGAGGATTATAGCGTCATTGGACTCTGAATTTTTTGAGCGGTTCAGGGACATCGCTCCCGAGTTTCCGTCGCAGTCCAATAATGTTGCAAGAACATTTGAATTATTGAACGACGCTATATTTAAACTTGCTTCCAAGACGGGGAAAGCAGGTTTCTTGTCCGCCAATACTCTCAACCTGCCTTTCATTAATGCAAGGAATAAATTCGACACGGCAGGACAGGGTATCCCGAGAGTTCCTCTGCGTATGGACGACGAGGCGGAAGACTTAGAGCTATCATTTCCGTCGTCGGCTTCTATTCCAACCGCGTTGTTGGAAACAGCTATTTCGTCTAACAGAGCCAATTTAGATGCCTTATCTTACGCAGATCACCTTACTAAGGCGTTATCACTGTGCCTTCAAGGGAAAGAGTTTCAGGATATACAATCCTCTTTAAGACTTCTTTCAAGGGCAGTAGCTTATTCCACGTGTAACTCCGCCCTTTCTGTGGCAAACCTGGAGTTGGTTAGACGTGACGCAGCCCTAGCTACATCCACACTCGTGGATACTAAGGTGAAGAACTCTCTTAGAGTCGCTTCGGTCTCCGGAGAACTTCTCTTTGACGGCAAGCTTTCTGCTATTTATGATAAAATTACAAAGAAAGCTTCGGATTCTCTGTTGTTCAAATCTGCTTCTAAGAAGTCGGATACAGCAGACAAGAATAAGACAGGCACTTCTGGGTCTAATGCGCCCAAGAGAGGTTCTTATAGAGGTTCCGGTGCGTCCTCTTGGTATTATTCGAGAGACCGTCAGGGTAGCGACTCTCGTTCGGGACGTCCTTCGGGCCAGGACAACCGGTCGGACGCCCCGAGGTCGACGGGACGAGGTGCAGGTCGTGGAGGACGTGGTTTCTCCTACCGCAGGCCTCGCAGGTCCAGGAGGTGATGGCTTAAACCTCTATCGCATACAGGTTGGCGGAAGGTTGTCGAGCTTTTCACAAGAATGGGCGTCGATTACGGACAACCCTTGGGTGAGAGGAGTGACTTCGGAGGTCTAAAGATATCCTTCAAACGAAAGCCTCCATTAACTCGAAGTCCAAAGTGGACTCAACTTCCGTCAAATCCGCAGAAAAGAGACGCTCGGTTATCAGAGGTGCAGTCTCTTTTAATGAAGAACGCGGTAGAGGTCGTAGAAAACCAGGAGACTCCGGGATTCTACAGCCATCTGTTTCTGGTTCCGAAACCAGACGGCTCGTTCCGTCCAGTCATAGATTTGAGCTGGATAAACAAGCTGATCGTCGCTCCGAAATTTTATGTGGAGACGATTCGGTCGGTCAGAGCGAGTATTCGGGTGAACGATTATGCAACAAGCATAGATCTCAAAGATGCGTACTTTCACGTCATGGTACATCCGACATTCAGAAAGTATAGCGATGTGCTTCGGATTGAATCTAGCACCCTGGGCTTTCACTCGGGTAATGCACTCGGTAATGATCTATTTCCGAGCTCATTCGTCTGCGGTAACGTCGGCCTACCTGGACGACATTCTTCAGAGGTACGGCAACGAGTTAACGCTTCAGAACAATGTTCAGAATCTACTTCTATTGCTCCGACGTCTCGGTTTTATAGTAAACGAGGAGAAGTCGGATCAGGTGCCGTCCAAGTCATTCACTCATCTGGGAATGAGCTTCGAGACGCACAACAATCTCGTTCGTCTGCCGTTAACCAGAGCGAAATTAGTCAGTTGTTACGCTCGCTATTGTCTGCACGCAGACAAAGTCACAGCGAGAGAATTTATGAGACTGATAGGTCTGTGCGGAGCCGCTGCGGATCTCATTCCGATGGGGCGGTTACGCACGCGTCCTCTCCAAATTTTCTTGACTCAGAATTGGAGTGTGAAAATTCATTCGCTCGACGTAGACGTTCTCTTGTCAGATCAAGTGAAACAAGAGATTCAGACTTGGGCAAACATTCAGCGGTTAACTCAGGGAGTTCCGCTGCAGTTGCCGGATCCGAGTTTTACCATTATGACGGATGCCAGTCAAACAGGTTGGGGTGCATCATTAATCCCAACGGATTCGAGATGCCAGGGTCTTTGGGATCCGCAATTCCTGTGCAAGCACATAAACATCAAGGAAATGATGTCAATTTGGCTTGCGTTACGTCATTGGATGGACATTATTCACGATGCTCATGTCCAAATCCTATCCGACAATACGACAGTAGTGGCGTATATACGGAATCAGGGAGGCACTCATTCAGTTCCGTTGTTCAATCTGACGGAAAGAATCCTTCTGTTTGCGCTAGAACATCAGGTTCTTCTTTCGGTCCGTCACATACCGGGTCGTCTGAATGTGCTAGCAGACTCCCTTTCACGAAAGGGTCGCTTGTTGCCGTCGGAGTGGACTCTCAACAAACAAGTATTCAATCAGATTTGCTACCAATGGTGAACGGCCAATGATAGACTTATTTGCGACACATCTCAACAATCAGTTGCAGACGTACGTGTCTCCATGTCCGTATCCAAGAGCATTTGCAGTAGACGCTCTGTCGATCCCTTGGGACGGAATGATAGGATATGCGTATCCTCCAGCGCCGTTAATTCAACAAGTATTGCTAAAGATAAAACAATCTCAATGCAAGATTCTGTTGGTAGCATATCTGTCGCCACAGAGACCGTGGATAAATCTACTCAGGTGTCTGTTGTGGGACCTACCGCGAAAGCTTCCTCCACGGGAGGATCTTCTTTCGCAGGGGAAATCATGCCAACTCCATCACAACCCGCAAGGTCTCAACCTTCACGTTTTTCCGTTGTGCGGTCCTTCTTGCATGGCAAGCACTTTACAGGACGAGCAGTGGACGCGATTTCTAACTGTAGGAGGACCTCCTCTTCGCTAAACTATGCGGCTAAGTGGAAGGTTTTTCGTCGTTGGTGTAGGGATCATTCTGTAGATATTTTTGATCCCTCTATACCAGACATTGCAAACTTTCTAGTACACTTGTTTGACGAAATCAAACTGCAGCCTGTTACTATTAAGGGTTATAGGTCTATGTTATCTGATACCTATGCACATCATGATAGTTTACAAATTGGATCTAATGTCTCTTTATCTAAGTTGGTTAGAAACTTCTCGATAAATAGACCCAGAACTCTTAGATTAATTCCTAAATGGAATTTAGCTTGGGTTCTTCTTAAATTGAAGGAAAAGCCATTTGAACCTCTTGGGACAGTAGATTTCAAATTCTTATCTTATAAGACAGCTTTTCTCTTAGCTTTCTCTTCTGCTAGAAGAGTCAGTGAGCTTCATGCACTGTCGGTGGATGATTCTCACTATCGTAGTGTCGGGAACACTATCACCTTCACTACTAATGTGGGTTTTTTAGCTAAGAATCAGGCTCCTAATAAATATCCGGAACCTATTGTTATTAAGGCTCTTCCGTCTTCAGACGGGCGTAGGCCTTTACTCTGTCCTGTTAGAGCGTTACGTATCTATAAACAGAGATCTCAGTTTATCAGAAAGGGACGGAAACGTTTCTTTCTGTCTTTGATGCCTAATAGAAGGGACATTTCGGTCCATTCTATTGCTAGATGGATTCAATTAACAATCCGTACTGCTTATGAGAGTTTATCTTCTTCTCAGCAGTCTGTGCTTAAGATTTCTGCTCATGAAGTAAGAGCTCTTTCTACTTCCTGGGCTTATGCTAATAGTGTTGCTATTACAGATTTAATGAAGGCTGCTTATTGGTCTCAGCCATCCACATTTACGAATTTTTATCTCAGAAATATTGAGTCCATTTCTGGAGACCTGCATTGTTTAGGTCCGTTATCTGTTGCTCAGAATGTCGTCCACTAAACAGTTGCAACTATAGTTATGCAGGCTTTCTGTTCCGGCAGTGACCCTCTTCGCTCTGGGCTATTTGACCATGGGGAAGGGGGGGGGGGGGGGGTCCCTTAGGTCACTTGCTTTATAGTGAAAAGCAAGGGAATGCCTCCTCCAAGTCAGTATTTCTGAGTCGCTTCCGGGATGGTTTTAAAGTGTAATATTAATGTTAAAATTCATTCATGTCTTATTTTTAAAGTGTAGCTCGGTGTGAAGCATTTGTATATGTCAAGTGTCAAACGGGCTTTAATATACAATACTCGGACACTTTTAAATGACTATAAAGAGTCTCAATTCTCTGGACTACTTTATTTATTGGCTTACTTTAAAAATAATTAGTATAAGGGTTATACTGGATGTTAATAGAGAACATGAATATTATTGTGCTCAATTATTAAGGGTATTGTATCTTTCTAATTTAATATTAAATAAGAAAGATACATGTAAAGCCTAATACTCCTTTTCTCCTTAAGGGGTTACCTCTTTATTATATAGTTGAGCTTATTGGATTTTCCTCTATGTCCTAGGCCCTCCAGCCTGTTTACTATTCAGCTAAGTCTGGGTCATTGGTACAGTATAAAAATGTTAAAAAATTTATAGTAATTTATATATTTTTTATACTTACCAATGACCCAGACGGGGATGGCCCTCCCAGGAGTTGGGAACTCTTGCCTCCCGCTGAGTACATAGCGCTGACCAGGCACTGCCAGTAAGAATGGTAATTGGCGCCAATTTCGGGACGTCCTTGACACTGCGCATGCACAGTGGGGGCGTAGTATGGAGGTCCTATAGGACATGATTTCTTTTTGTTTTGGATGCAAATTTTGGGGATTGGGGGGCAAAATTTGTGTTTGGCCCTGGTTTTGTTAGAGTTAGCACCAGCTAAGTCTGGGTCATTGGTAAGTATAAAAAATATATAAATTACTATAAATTTTTTAACTTTTCGAAATTTGACAGCGCAGCTTGATAATTTCCACACATTTGTCACACATATACATTACCGAATGGGTCAGCACGGGATATAAACTCCGAAGATTCAATTGAATTCCATTATTTATTTGTTTACTGCCCAAAACATACAATTAGCAAAATAATATGAGCAGCGAAACAAACGATTTTTCATATCCGGACGTGTTCTCATGAAAGTTGGACCCAGGTATGGATCATTCTCTTCGAAACGAGATATGGATTATCTTCTCAAGGAATGAAATGAACGCCTCGAAAAATGTGACTTCAACAATGGAAAAGCAACACATTTTTCCAGAAAGATTTCTTTCCGGGTCGTTTTGTGGATGTTGTGCCTCTGTGAATCGATTTTTAAATTTAGCCTGATCAGTTTTATTTGTCCAGTATGAAAAGAAAACTGATATAGCAGTGTGCTAAAAATAGAAAACTTGTAGTGCCTGGGTGTAGTGCCTGGTCAGTTCTGTGGATGCAAACTACATGAAATAGGGTATCATCTTTCAGCCAATCAGAATGCAAGGAAGTCACGTGAGATATAATATTGATATATATGCCATCTCCACCTTGTTCCTTGAAGTCTGCGCTGCAGAGACTAATATAAATTACTTCTGGTTGGTATGCAGAATTCTTTGTTTCGGCATGCAAGGGAGGGATATAACGTAGAGCCCTCTGCCCGTCCATCCATCTGTCCATCCATCCGTCTGTCTTTAAGGCATAACTTGAACAATTGTTAATGGATTTCAATTCTTTTTGGTATGTGGCTCTATAACAACAATGTCTACGTCAAGTACGATACCCACCGATATCTCTTGAAAATTATGGGAGTTATTGCCCTTTGTTATAAAAATATTCTGTAAATCTTGTTTATGGTGCAGCTTGGAAGAATAGTTAACAGATGTCAATTATTTTTGGTATATGTCTTTATAGCAACAATGTCTACATCAAGTTCAATGACCAATGATATTCAATGAAAATTATGGGTGTTATTTTCCTTTGTTTAATAAAAATGATTGTGCAATGCTTGTTTATGGCATAACTTGAACAATAGTTAATGAATTAATTTCATTTCTTTTTGGTGTATGTCTCTTTAGCAACAATGTCTACATCAAGTTCGATGACCAGCAAAATCTGACGAAAATTATGGGAGTTATTGCCCTTTGTTTAATACAAAAATATAGTGTAATGATTATTTATGGCATAACTTCAACAATAAAAAACGGATTTCAATTCTTTTAAGGATATTTCTATAGCAACAATATCTACACCAAGTTTGATGACCAATGATATCCGATGAAAATTATGGGAGTTACTGCCCTTTGTTAAAAAATATTGTGTAATGCTTCTTTTCTTTATGGAATAACTTAAACATTAGTAACCATGTATCATTTTTTTTTTGGTATATACCTCTTTGGAAACAGTGTAAACCTCAAGTTCGACGACTACCATTATTCCATTAAAATTGTCTGAATTATATGCCACTCCTTTCCCCCTCCCCTCCCCTCCCCTCCCCCTGTCAATAAGGCAATTTTTTTTCTTTGCTTTGAAATGCATTTTGAAGGAGTTTGAGTGAGTACATGCAGAAAAAATCCTATGACTCCCCCCCCCCCCCCCCCCCTTCCATGTCAATTAGGCAATATTTTTTCTTTGCTCCAAAATGCATATTTTTATACTATAACCCAGTGGCCCAGACTAGCTGGTGCAAACCCAAAGTTATCAAGGGCCAAACAAATTTTGAACCACCCAATCCCCAAAATTTGCTTGCAAAACCGAAAATTAAAAGTCCTATATGGTCCTCCATACTTTCACTCTCCGTGCATGCACAGCCATCAGGAAGTGACCGGAATTAACGCCAACATCATTCTTTGTTTGGTCCTAAAGTCAGCAACAATGAACTGACATCTGTGCTTTAAATTCTCCTTTTTTGAGGATGCCAAACACAAATCAATGCAAGAATTGGTGGATCCAAGGCTGTTATTGGATGATGGAAGTGTTCAACTGTGATTTTAGACGTTTAGGGCTGTAACTTTATAATATTTATAAAATTATTTCATGCTTCCCAATTTCATGACATACGCCTGATGTCATAATTTTTGATAATGAAAATTCCACTGTTTGTTTAGTATTCCTTCCCTATCCTTCCATGAACCCTTCCTGTTAAACTCTTAAGCTTTTTGGCTATTCTTTATTGAAATTTTCTATTAAATTTCTTGGGAGTTTAACATGTTTTACAGCATATTATTCTGTTTTTCCTCATGGTTAGGACCTCACCCTAAGGGTGTTAGGTCCTTTAGTCTTGCATCTTCTATCCGATGTATCGTTTTTTCTTCACAGGAAGATCAAGCTTTGCATCTGGTAGCATTTCAATTGGTTTCTGACTTTGGGCCTTTTTGTGTGCCTGAGGCCTTGTTTTCATTTTTAGCTTAACTTTGGCGAAGCCAAATTTGAGCTTTTGTCATGGCCCGTCGTCTGTCTGTCAACAATTGGATACGGCTCGGGCTAGAGGCCGTATTTATGAACCGATCTTTACGAAACTTCTTGGGTACCTTTGTTATGACTGTGGGATGAGAACGAGTGTTTTTAAAAGGGTGCACTCCGAAATTCAAGATGGCTGCCAGCCGCCATTTTGTACCGACGATGCAGAAATCTGTTTTTTGTACAGAACTTCCATATGAAAGCTCTGATTTGAATAATTTTTTGTATGAATGTTCAGTACCATGAGATACATTACATATCATACGGGTTTTTTCTTGTGCTTAAATTATGCAAATTAGACTAACTTTGATATATTTAGTGTTACTTTCAGCACTGTCAGTGCAAATGCCAATACGGCTCGGGCTAGAGGCCGCATTTATGAACCGATCTTTACAAAACTTCTTGGGTACCTTTGTTATCACCGTGGGATGAGAACGAGTGTTTTTAGGTCCGGTCCGAAATTCAAGATGGCCGCTGGCAGCTATTTTGTTCAAAATTATGGCAATCAGATTTTTGCGCAGAACTTCCACATGAAAGCTCTGATTTGAATAATTTTTTGTGTGAATGTTTAGTACCATGGGATACATCACATATTATACAAGTTTTTTTCTCGTGCAGAAATTATGCAAATTAGATGAACTTTTGATTTTTTCAAGACTACTTACACACAGTAAGTACACATGTCAATATGGCTCGGGCTAGAGGCTGTATTTATCAACCGATCTTCACGAAACTTCTTGGGTACCTCTGTTATCACCTTGGGACGAGAACGAGTGTTTCTGTGTGCGGTCTAAAATTCAAGATGGCTGCCAGTGGCTATTTTGTACCGAAATTAGGTCTAATCAGTTTTTTGTACACAACTTCTATACGGCTCAGACTAGAGGGCGGTTTTTATGAACTGATCTTTACAAAACTTCTTGGGTACATTTGTTATCACCGTGGGATGAAAACGAGTGTTTTTGGGTGTGGTCCAAAAATCAAGATGGCCACCAGCAGTCATTTTGTACCAAAATTAGTGCAATCAGTCTTTTGTACAGAACTTCTGCATGAAAGTTCTGATTTGAATAAATTTTTGTATGAATGTTTAGTAACATGGAATACATCACATATAGTACGGGTTTTTTTATCGTGCAGAAATTATGCAAATTAGATGAATTTTGATTTATTTAGTGCTACTTATACACTGTAAGTGCACATGTCAATACGGCTCGGGCTAGAGGCTGTATTTATCAACCGATCTTCACAAAACTTCTTGGGTACCTTTGTGATCACCTTGGGACGAGTACAAGTGTTTCTGAGTGGGGTCCAAAATTCAAGATGGCTGCCAGTGGCCATTTTGTGCCGAAATTAGGTCCAATCAGTTTTTTGTCACAACTTCTATACAGCTCGTATTTATGAACTGATCTTCACGAAACTTCTTGGGTACCTTTGTTTTCACCTTGGGACAGGAGTGAGTGTGTTTTGGGGTGCCTTTGTTATCACTGTGCTATGAGAACAAATATTTTGGGGTTCAGTCAGACCCACTCTGGGACTCAAAGATTTCTTTTCTAGTTTAGCATCTGACAGTCACCCACCTTTACTATACTTTACCTATACATTTGTTACAGGCTATGGCCAGTATTTATGTACAGACCGTTACAATACTTTATATGTACCTTTGTTATCAGGTCATTACCTAGATGTTTGTCATTGCTGTGTCACATACTATACATGTACATGTCTTGACAAGTTGAGCTACAGTGTCATTGACACTTTCATTTTCATTGACGTTGTTCACATTGACAACGTCCTCATATACAGGTAGTACAGTGGAGCCCACTTATTTGGATATCTCTTAATTGTATATCCCTGTTAATTGAATATAATTTCCCAACACAAAACCATTTACCATACCTTCAGTACAAATTTGACCTGTTAATTGAATATAGGTTACAGAATAAAATCCCGTTACTTGAATAAAAAATCTTGTATCCTGTAGAGAAATTATCCTGACTTGCTCCAGTTTTTATTTGTTTATAGACCTACTTGGCCTAAGTACATCCAATACAGGCATTTAATCTATTATATCTTGTTTGACAGAGTTCGTGGAGCTCTGTCAAACAAGATATAATAGAATAACTGCTAAGTTTATTTCTAGAATACAGGAAAGTGACACAGTCCCTGTTAATTGAATACTCCTGTTAATTGAATAATTTTCATTGGCAAAGTGGCTATTCAATTAACGGGGATCCACTGTATTTTATATTCTATTACAGTAGAATTACTGTAGGATACATGGATTATTATTCCGGTAGTGTAGCTCCAAAAATTTGGATTTTGTCCACACTTAGGCTCTATCGGGATGCCTTTGGGCTTTAATGTTCCTTTTGGGAACTTAGGTGTTTTTTCAAAAAAAAATTTTCCAAAAAATATGTTGAATTTAATTTTGATTGCTATTATTCATGTATCTTAATTATATATTTTTGTTGTGGAGTTTGGAGGACTGATATCGACTTTAGTCAGTCTTGTGTTCACTGGGATGACTGATGTTGGAGATGGGTGTCACAGTACGTTGTTGGTGGTGAGGTTCTGAGGCCAGGCCTCTCACCGATTTATAATTTATTTTGTCAGTTTCTATTTCAGAGGAACATGAACATGGTGATGATATTCTGACACCCATCCAAAGTGTGCTACCGTCGTCGTGCTCCCTTGAGCATATAGAGCTAACTGCAGTGCTCTTGTTTGCAAGAGTTAGGGCCTTTTGTTAAGGGTTTTAATCTCTTGTAAGCAGCTAGCTCGACTGGTGAAGTGGTTACTCCATCTGTGGGAGCTGTGACACCTGGTTAGTCCATTACAGTCGAAGGAAGTGTAGATGTGGGTAGAGCGAGAACTTAAATATAAATAAGCTCATCCAGCAATGATGGGAATAGGGAGGAAATCAGCAAGTTTCTTGTACTCAGCGAGGTCTAACAGACCGCGAGCGGGAGAGGCCTCTCTCTAACCTAACAACATTTGGGGCCAAATGTTATGAGAAACTTGCACAAGCCGGAGCGTATGTCCGCCCTCTGCTCGGGATGCTCTGTTTAGTTTGCAGCCAGGGTCGGCTTCAGTCACGGCTTCCTCCGCTACGTTTCACAAGCTGAAATGAAGTTTTCTGGTTGGAAACTTGCACGAGATGGAGCATACATCCACCCAGCGCTCGGGATGCACCCTCTAGTCTGCAGCCGGGGTCGGCTTCAGTCCCGGCGTTCCTCCACTACATTATTAAAGCACACATGCCCGCATCCTAGCTACCCGACTTTGGATATCCATCCTGCTGTGCGAAGAAGGGACCACTCTTCGCCTGTGAAGTCGGACCATCGGGTAGCTAGGGAGACAAGGCCTCGATCATCGGGACGTTCAGAGAAGAGATCCATCTCCGACACACCGTCCCAGGAGCAGCAAGCGGCTAAGAAACAGAAGACTACTGCAGCTCAGGCCTCGATGACGGACTTGCTGTCGCAGATTGCGCAGCTGATCGCAGCATCCCAGCAAGTGCAGGTGCAGCTTCCCTCATACTCAGAACCTGAGCTGTCAGACAGTACTGGGTTCGGTCCAGTCATCTGTTCACGCAGATGCAATGGAACAAGGTTTGCAGCTGATTCTCTCAGATGGTGAAAGGAATAAGGAAGAGGATTACCCTTCCCTTTAGAATCGGCATATGGTTGTGATGGATTTCATCCGTCAATACTACCCTGAATTTGTTCTGACGAATCGGAATGCTGCTACAACAAGAGAGAAACCGCTGGCGTCGTTGGATGCAGACTTTATTCAAAGGAAAAAGTTCTTTCTTTTCCGGATCAGTCTAGGCAGGTGTCGCAGGCCTTCGGCCATGTAGACGACACCGTATTCACCTCTCGAGTGCGAGGAAAAAAGGTGGTTTCTTAATTACATCTTCCATAAACATACCGTTTCTTGAAACACGTTCATTTAAAACGGTTGGAGAAGATGTTCAGAGAGCTCCTCTGCATTTGGATGAGCATGCCTGTGATCTAGATGTATCCTAGGCTGCATCATTCACTATTCGCTCAGACACAATTAAAATGACAATTTCATCAAGTAGAGCGAATTTGGATGCAATGTTTTACTCAGATCACCTTTCCAGAGCTATGGCGTAACGTCTCAATGGGAAGGAATTCGAGGATGTTTGAACCTTTCTTAGAGTTCTTTCCAGAGCAATTTGTATACCACATATAACTCCGCCCTAACAGTGGTTAATCTGGAGTTGATCAGATGTGATGCTGCCCTTGCGCCATCATCACTTATAGATGACAAGGTGAAAAGCTCTCTCCGGGTCGCTCCGGTCTCTGGGCATACTATTTTTGACGACAAGCTTTTGTTAGTCTATGAACAGGCTACTAAGAAAACATCAAGTGCTCTGCTGTTGAAGTCGGCGTCTCAACAACCCGCTTCAGCAGACAAGAGTAAAGGAGGACGTTCCAAATCTAAACGTCAAAAGGGAACTCCTCACGAGGGTACAAGAAACCCTCTTACAATTACTCTGGAGGTTGTCAATATAGTGACTTGGGAAAGGGGCGTAGGTCTCATCGGGACTATCAGTCAGTTGCCCCTAGACTGACGGGATGAGGTTCTTCGTGGAGAGGATGTAGTTTCTCCTCCCGTAAGCCTCGCAGATCATACAGGTGATGTTCAAGACCTCTATTGCTTGCCAGTTGGCGGAAGGGTATCAAACTTCGCGAGAAACTGGATAGCAGTCACGGAAGATCAGTGGGTGTGAAGTGTAGTCTCAGACGGCCTACGGCTATCATTCCAAGTGGAACCCCCACTAACAAGATGTCCACGTTGGACAAATATTCCGTCGGATCCTTTCAAAAGAGAGTCTCTCCTAGCGGAGGTACAGGCTCTCTTGTCAAATGAATCAATAGAGGTCATCAAGAATGAAGATTCTCGGGGTTTTTACAGTCACCTCTTCCTCGTACTGAAGCCAGATGGCTCATTCCGACCGGTAATAGACTTGAGCTGGATAAACAAGCTTATCGTGGCTCCAAAATTCTATATGGAAACCATTTGGTCGGTAAGAGCGAACATTCGAGTGAAACGACTATGTGGCAAGCAAAGATCTAAAGGATGCATACTTTCATATCCTTGTACATCAGGCATTCAGAAAGTACCTTTGTTTCGCCATACAAGGGAAGGTTTATCAGTTCAGAGCAATTTGCTTTGGTTTGAACCTGGCTCCATGGGCATTCACTCGAATAATGAACTCAGTAATGTCATACTTCCGAGCTCATTCATCTGGGGTAACGTTGGCTTACTTGGACGACATTCTGCAGAGATACAGCTACAGAACTATTCTTCAGATTGATGTTCGGCCGTCTGCTTTTATTACTCCGATGTCTTTGTTTCACCGTAAAAAGTTGGATCTAGCTCCGTCCACTCACTTGGGGATGAGCTTCGAGACTCAACAACAATCTGGTTCATCTGCTGTTTCCGAGAGTGAAATTAGTCAGTTGTTATGCTCGCTTTTGTCTACACTCAGACACATTAACAGCGAGAGAATTCATGCGGCTGATAGAGTGTGCGGAGCGACTGCGGATCTTATTCCGATGGGCCGTCTAAACACGCGTCCCCTCCAGATATTCTTTATGAACTGGAGTACATTCGCTCGAAACCAGTATTGTTTTAAAGGACCTAGTAAAACAAATGGTCCAGATTTGGGCAGATCTTCAGTGGTTAACTCGGGGAGTTCCGCTGCTACTTCCGGATCCAGCTTTCATGATTATGACGGATGCGAGTCAGACGGGTTGGGGTGCGACCCTAGGTCCCGCAGACCTGAAGTGTCAAGGTCTTTGGGACCCTGGGTTCCTTGAGAAGCACATTAAAGTCAAAGAGATTATGTCAATATGGCTAGCTCTTCAACATTGGATTCACATAATAGCGAAGTCCATGTTCAGATTTTGTCGGGCAATTCGACAGTAGTAGCTTAGTAGCTTACATCAGGAACCAAGGTAGCACACATTCAATTCCATTATGCGAATTAACGGAGAGGATTCTCCTATACGTCATGAATCATCACGTTCGTCTTTCTGTCTGTCATCAGGGTTCGCACAAAAATGAAATGTCCTTGAATTTCAGCCCTCTCCATGAAAAGTGCTTGAATTCAGTTTCAACCTTGAAAAGTACTTGAAGTCCTGTTCAGTGCCTTGAATAGTGCTTGAATTTGGCGAAATGGTGGATTGTGATTACTTTGCCAACTTGAGAACCACTGTTAAACACAGAAAGTCGCAAACCAATCCTCAGAAATAAAGCGTAATATGCATAGTGATTAATATGACCCATTTCACACTCAGTAGTTTTCCATTCTTCAACTAAAATGTGGGGCATTCTCTTTTCATACAGTGTTTGAATGATAATGTACAGGTCAATTTTAACCAATCAGAAAATTGAAACGGCAGCATGTGATCTATGGAGACCATCCAATTAAAATGAGTGGTGAATTGTGTTTTGCAAACTGGTTTTTCCAATCAATGTCTGCATCTCCGCCTGCTTTGTTTATTTCATTGTGTCACACAAAAGGATAGTTACTGGAAGCAATAATATATCAAAGATACACCTTGACGTTGTATGAAAATAACAGAGGTATTTGATAATAAATCATGAATTATTATTTGTGAACAATCAAATTTGAATGTCGAATTACCACAAACAACCCAACAACTTTGCAAGAAGTTCTGAAAATTAACCAAAAGGACAGAAATGGGCCTGAATATTACCTGACACACACTCATTCTTGAAATATGCACTGTCACAGTTGGTTTCTTAGAATGGAAAAATAGTCCTTGAAAATGAATGACATAGCCCTTGAAAAGTGCTTCAGTTTCATTTTGCTAAGCCTGTACGAACCCTAGTCATATACCGGGTCGTCTGAATGTACTAGCAGACTTGCTCTCTCGGAAAGGTAGACTGTTGCCATCGGAGTGGACTCTCAACAAGCGAATATTAAAGCAGATTTGCTACCAGTGGGATCGTCCCATGATAGATGTGTTTGCGACACACCAGAACAATCAGTTACCGACATTCATGTCACCATGCCCAGATCATGGAGCTTACGCAGTAGATGCCCTGTCGATATCATGGGATGGAATGATAGGATATGCATATCCTCCAACCCTGTTGATTCAGCAGATTCTGTTAAGATCAAATGTCTCGTTGCGTGCTAGTAGCACCTCTGTCGTCACAGAAACCTTGGATCAATCTTCTCAGGTGTCTGTTATGGGACATTCCCCGGAAGCTTCCTCCACGAGAGGACCTTCTTTATCAGGGGAAGTATTTGTTCTTCACGTCCTTCTCCGCCCTTAGTGGCATTATGAAGTCGGTCTGACGTAAAGGAGTTTTGCGGTTCCTGTACTATTTGATGACTAACACAAGAACGATTTAAGTAATGCAGGTGAGGGGGATTTGATATAATTTTGAATCTCCCCCCCCCCCCCCCCCCCCCCACACACCACCCACGTGTTAAGAGGCGATTACCAGGCAAGATGTAGTTATCTTCCCATAACCCTTGTATGAATTTAAGTACATACATGCATTTCATGACTTCTCGATTGGCTACTGGGTCGTGTTCTATGGCGACCTCATGGGCACATCCACTTTTTAGTTGGTTGGTTTCCTGTGGTTGTTTGTCTATATGTCATATGCGAGCATATGATTCATCATCAATAAATTGCTAGCCTTTGGGTACCTGTGAGGCTGTCTAGTCAGTTAACTGGTATTCAGATGATTACATGCAGGATTTCAATGCTCACGCACATAATAATAGGCATTATTAGGCAGACGCATTATTGTATGTTATGGACTTTAGAAACAATGAATTATTTCGGGGGCAGTCCGTGTCGATTCTGTTAATCATAGCTTGTTCCATTTCTAGATCCAGTTTTCTATTAATTTCTGTACCCATTCGAATACAACTTGTCTTACACTTTCATATATTCGCACGTTTCTAGAAACATAGATATCGGATAGTACACGTCTGGGAGTGTTTACTGGAATTTATTGTACACCTGAATGGGGTCGCCTGTGGGTTACCTCGGAAGTGTGTTTACTCTCCAGAGATTGTCCATTGTGATTCTATTGGACATGTGTATGTTATATATTATATCACAGGTTTTCGATCTATCTGCGTATGCCAACTCCGGTATACGTTACAAGCGGGCGATATTAATAACCGGATCGCGCCACTGTAGCCTTAGCTTCTGAAGTGACATTAAGCACCAATTTATTAATAATAATTAATACGTGGGTACCTGTTCGACGAATATTTATATTGTTATTTTGGTACCCGCTTTTACTGATTCCAGAGCGCTCCCCTCTTTCTTTTGAAGAAGATTCCTTCAAAAAGGTGGGGGGGGGGGGGGGATTTTTTACCTCTCCTCTTGGGGGGTCCAAAATTTGTGTTTGGCCCTTGATAACTTTGTTTGCACCAGCTAGTCTGGGCCATTGGTAAGTATAAAAAATGTTCAAATTACTTTAAATAATTTTTAAGGATTTAGAGTGGCGATGTGCGGAAATTGTTTTTTTTATTTGTATGACCCATGCCCCTCACCCCTCCCCCCCCCCACCCACACCTCCACCTCCCAATAAATTAGGCATTTTTATTCTTTACTCCAAAATGCATTTTGAAGGATTTAGAGTAATTACATAAAAAAATTGACTCCCCTCCCCCCCCCCCCCCCCCCCCCCCCCCCCCTGGCCTTGGCTGGTCAAGTCACAAACATTTTGTTTGGCTCCAAGATGGGTTTGTTTGGTTGGATTAAGAGTGATTTGATGCAGGAAAAAAATTTGAGTTGCAGATGTTTACAGTACTGTATACATGAACCAGTAGTAGTTAGACAAAGTTAGACAAAGGGCAACAACTCACTTTCTGATAGATACAATTCTTTTACATTACCTTTTTAACAGTACAGTGGAATCTTATTAATTGATTATCCACTTTGCCAATAAAAATATTCACTTTACAGGAGTATTCAATTGACATTAATTTGCTCATTTTCCTGAACTCTAGTGAGAAACTGAGCATTTATGCTAGTATAACTTCTTTGGCAGAGTTTATGGAGCTCTATTAAACAAGATGTAATAGATTAAATTCTAATATTTGATGTACTGAAAGCAGATAAGGCCCTTTAAAGTAGATGTTCTGTTTCTCAGGTCTTTTTTTGTAAAATTACATGTGGGCAGGCGTTTTGTTTATTTGTTTATTTTTGATATTATTTCTTTGCTATCAAAAGTTCATGTTCTTGGTTTATTTCATGTTTTAGACCTCATAATCTACAGAATAGCATATGTGGTGGTGTATTTTGTCCCTCGAGTGCAAGAAAGCTTTGCAATGCAATCCAGGGACAAATTTATCAATTTTAAAATATCATACATAAACTTTAATTTTTATGCCCCCGAGAGATTCTCTCAGGAGCATTATGTTTTCACTATGTCCATCTGCCCGTTCAGTGTCCATCGGTTATCTTATTGTTTCTTTCAAATAACTAAAGAACTGCTTATTTGATCAAATCAGAATTTTAGTTGTTGGCATTAACTTAGCAACAACCTTCAAACTTATTTTAGATGGGTATCAATATCATCCTTTGGCATGCCATACAGGGGACATTTATGATCAGATCACTTTGAAACTTGGTATGCGTGTTCAGGGTGACCTCTACATGGGAGCTCTTGGATTTTCTTTCATTTCCTTAAAAAATTATTGTCATCAGCGCCAGCCTTTGAACTTAGTGCATTTGTGCAGCAACTTATCCCTTTTGCACTCTCTACAGGGCGTATTTATAAATTTTGAGATAAAAAAAACCCAAAAAACATTGCCAATAGCAGTGCCCTTCAAATTTGGTCCATTTGTGCAATAACATCTTCTTTTGGCACGCCTTAGAGGATGCATTCATTCTCGGGTTGTTTTGAAACTTGGTATGCTTATTCAGGGTAACAAATATAGGAGCTATTGATTTTCTTTTCATTTCCATCAAAAACTGTTGCTGTTTGCAACAACCTTTGCATTTATTATATTTGTGCATCAACATTCTTCTGTGACATGGCCTACAGGGCACATTTATCGTAGGATTGTTTTTTTACTTGATGTGCTCATTAGTCAAGAACTCTAGCTAAGAGTTATCGAATAGCATTCATTTCTGTAAAAAAAGTTTGTTTACAATGACCTTTAAACTGCATTTGTGTATCAACATTCTTCTTTAGCCAGCCTCACAGTTTACATTTAAAAATGCAAGGATTGCTCTGATGTTGTGCACACACAATACTGTATGTTGAAGTTTCACCAAATAACATTGAAGCCAATAATCTTCAATTTTGCGATTTCACTTATAACTTACCAACTTCATGTCTGTCAATTTGAGCTACAGTGTCATTGACACTTTCATTTATTCAATTAAAAGGAGTTTATGCTATAACGTATACACAGTTAACAGATGCAATATACGTTGAAGGTATGGTTAGATGTTGCAACTTATATCCAGTTAATAGGGTCTTTCAATTATGAATACCTGATTATGTGGGCTCCATTGTACCTGTGCTGGAAGCTACTCAGCATCCATTTTGAAATGTGCTGGTAACAGGATAAAGGCTTCTGTCAATGTATTTTGCATTCCTCTAGAAGCAAATGATATTCTGTTTGTATGGATTTGTTTTATTATACCCCACGCAACAAAGTTGCAGTGGTATAATGTTTTTGACTGGTCCGTCCGTCCGTCTGTCAGTCTGTCAGTCTGTCCGTCAGTCTGTCATTCCGTCAGTCCGTCAGTCAGTCCTACTTGTTTTCCAAACTTTTTTTCTACACGCTTCCAGATATTGAGCTGATTTTTGGTATGTCAGTCTAACATGGTGGCCTACAGATCAAGTTTGCATGTTGTTACGCTCCACTGATTTTTTACCGAAATTGGACTCTGAAAAATTCATCAAAATTACAGTTTTGCGGACTTTTTTTCTACACGCTTCCAGATATTGAGCTGATTTTTGGTATGTTAGTCTGACATGGTGGCCTACAGAACACGTTTGCGTTTTGTTCCGCTCCACTGATTTTTACCCGAATTTACGGCCCTTGGACTCTGAAAAATGCATCAAAATTACAGTTTTCCGGACTTTTTTTCTACACGCTTCCAGATATTGAGCTGATTTTTGGTATGTTAGTCTGACATGATGGCCTACAGATCACGTTTGCATTTTGTTCCGCTCCACTGATTTTTACCGAAATTAGGGCCCTTGAACTTTGAAAAGTTCATCAAAATTACAGTTTTGCGGACTTTTTTCCTACACGCTTCCCGATATTGAGCTGATTTTTGGTATGTTAGTCTAACATGGTGGCCTACAGGACAAGTTTGGGTTTTGTTCTGCTCCACTGATTTTTTAACCAAAATTATGGCCCCATAGACTTTGAAAAGTTCATCAAAATTACAGTTTTCCAGGCTTTTTCTCTACATGCTTCCAGATATTGAGCTGATTTTTGGTATGTTTGTCTAACATGGTGGCCTACAGACCAAGTTTGCATTTTGTTCTGCTCCACTGATTTTTACCAAAATTATGGCCCTTCGACTTTGAAAAGTTCATCACAATTACAGTTTTCCAGACTTTTTTCCTACACGCTTTCAGATATTATCGAAATTACGGCCATTTTAGTATGTGAGTCTACCACAATGACTTACAGATCAAGTTTGCATTTCGTTCTGCTCGTCTGATTTTTGCAGAAATTATGGGCCCTGGACTCTGAAAAATACAAGTAACAGATTTCTGGGTCATTTTTCTAAAAATTACAGTTTTCCAGACTTTTTTTCTACACGCTTCCAGTTATTATCTAGATTATAGCCATTTTAGTATGTAAATCTACCACAATGACTTACAGATGAAGTTCGCGTTTCGTTCTGCTCGGCTGAAAAACTTAGTTCAAGTTATGGATAAATTAGATAGACCTCCTACTGTAATTGTTGGTGACTTAAATGTCAGTACTTTGAAAGAACCAAGCAACGTATTAGTAAAAACATTGTCTCCAAAGTGTTAAAGCCAAGTTATTTGCTCACCGACTTACATTTCTGGCTCCTGTATTGACCATGTGTACATAAAAAAAGACATAGCTTGTGACATAAGAATAATCCCGGTTCCATATTCTCAGCATGCAGTTATTCAAGTCAGGATTTAGAATATGAAGCGACTTCGAATTTGTTCATAAAGTAAAACAATAATCTATTTCACTTTTTGTGTATAAACACTTATTTGGGATAGCAATTCTAAATCTGACACTTTTTTTATAAACAAGCATACACTAAAGTAATTTTATCAGCAAAGACCTAGTTTGACCTTACATTATTTACAATGTGTTTTGGAAAGATCAAATTGGATTTAAAAAGGTTGGTATCATTAAATCTTAACATGGCTCCATATTTCAATTAAAATTAATTCTGCTTGAATTCTTTGAATACCATTGAAACTACAGAACACTGTTTTCTGCAGTATTCCTAGAATCTATTTTGATTTTTAAAAAATGATTAGAGCTTGAAATATTGGGGGACGCGTGGGGTATGTGAGCGCGCTCACTAAGGTTCTATATTTACAATCTGTTGAGTAGTCCTTCAGTGTATTCTCCAACAAATTTTAATTAAATTATTGATAATGAAAATCTCTTATGAAAATTAATTCAGCATTTTTCTATTCAAGAACCTACTATACCCCTATTCTTGAAGAGATTTGGGGTATAATAGATTACATGTACCAGTCCATCTGTCCTTTTATGTATCTGTGTGAATGTCTGTCCTAATTCATAAACTTGCAATAACTTTACTAACAGTTAATAGATTGTGATGAAATTTATTGTGTATCTTTTCCATTATTTGCCAAATACAATGCAACAGTACAAGGCTCAAGGATTCATCCAAGAGTTATGTCCTTTGGTTTGTTGAAAACCAACTTGTTGGACCCATCCCCATGGAAACCTTTGAAACTGGAAGTTGCTTGTTTACGGTTGTGAACAAGTTACATTCACTGGTAAAATAGAACTCGATAATCCATGACATCTGGGCTTGAAATGGGCAGCATAGATATAAACCATTGGTTAAACTGAACTTTATACTTGTGTGGAGATCATGATATAGCTAGAGATGCTAAAAGTGACCCCCCTAAACACCCAATAAATAAATAAATAGTTGGACATTTTGAAGTTGATTTTTGCACAACTTCACCAGTAGTTGAAGAATTATGAAATTTTAGTATGTACCTATTTCATCAGATGCCAAATACTTACAGTGCAAAATTACAATACAAGAGTTATGACCTCTCATTGAATAAAAAGTACATGTTGGACTTAATTTCTACACAACTTCATTAGTTAGTTCATGGATCGAATTGAAATTTTGTATAAATATTCTCCATCGCATGTCAAATAACCACAGTGCAAAACTGTGATAACTCAGGGAGTTCTTTCAAGAGTTATGCCTCTTTGTTTATTGAAAAATGCACAGGTTGGGCTTGATTTTTTGCACAAGGAATTGGGGATAATATAACACAAATTGTACAGTCTTGTATCAGTATAAACCATTGGCTACACTCGACTTTATACTTAAGTTGCCACCATGATCTATACAGATGCTGAAAGTAACCTTAACTCTCTGCACAGTGACACCAATATACTAAAATTGTAAGCGTCAAATTGTTCCCATAATACTACAGAAAATTTAACCAATTCAGCCTTGTTTGACTGAGCCCATTGAGCCCTTTCAAGCAGTATTGGGTTGGTTAAATTCCTAGTAGCATTATGGGAAAATTAGCTACTTGAAATTTGACATCAGTTCATTTTAACATTTTAGTAATCCCATAGAAGGTACACTGTCCAACATGAGACCAGATTACATTTTGAGGAACAGCAGCTTGAACAATGGAGATGGCTTGAAGTTTAACTGTGATGAATTTTAACTCTTTCGCTGCCATACGGCACCACAGCAGTATATACCAATGCCATGCACCCACTGGAATAGCACTATATTACACAGTAATAATACATATGGTTTGGATATAGAAGAGGAATAACGTTTTTGTTTAGAGAATATATCTTGCTGAAACTTGGTATGCTGAATTGCATATGACACTCGGTCATATAAGGTCATGTGACAATGGCAACCAAGATGGCCTCCACCCCAAAATAAGGAAATGTTGCCATATTCTGGTGTTTTGTGTGATAGAGTCAAACTATTTGTAGCCATATAATTGATTTTATACTAAATGTTGTACTAATATTGTGGTTATAGTACAAATTGATGAGCAGTTTTGATAGTCCTTATATTGATTTGGGAGGGGCATATTGAATGCCAAGATGCCTTGTTGTGGTCGGTATGGCTGAATCCAGCATGGATCTTCTAAACCATATATTTGCCAGTCAAAAGTAATTGGGTCATTTTCTGATGCTGACAACTCGTCTACCTTGAATCCTGCAGAATTTCTGACAGCGCCAATATTTCGAACCAAATCTTGGCCTTGAGGGGTTAATATGTCCACATCTTGGCCTTGAGGGGTTAATATGTCCATATCAATGGCCATATTGTTGAGAGATTCCACATCTTCGGTTTCAGAACCATTTGGTATCGGAGTCTTGAATACCCTCTATAACCTCACTTGTCTTGAAATGTTTCCGAAGAGAATTCCTCACAGACATTTTGCTTGAAACATGTGTCAAACCAAACCAGCAGACGTTTGATCCAAGCTGTATTCCCACCCGTGGGTGCTTATGATGTGAAATTTTACTTGACCTTCACCATCGAACATAAATAGAACACCACGATATCATAAAATGCAAAAATTAGTAGAGTTACTTCCCCTGGAACACTTGTTTCAGATTTCGACTTCAGTCATGATCGACAGTGATTGAGTAGTATAACTTTAGTCGTATTTGGGAGTAAAAGAGTTAACTACCTATTTTAACATAAATATCTAATATCTTCTATCCATTTTGATGCACATATTTCAACTAGAGGGTGTAGATGTGAATGAAATAGGTTAAGAAAAGTACAAGCTCCATTTTTTCCCATCTTGAATGAGAAAACTTGCATACATAATGTACAATACAGATATGGATTAATGGAGTGAATATTTATATTTATACCCCCCCACTCCAGAGAAGTCGGAGTTAGATCATCAATGCTCTGTACATTCGTACGTCCATCCATCCATCCATCTGGCCATCCATCTGAACTTGTGTGTGCAACTTCTCCTACATTATTGAATTGATTTCAGTAAAGCTTCTCAAACGTTATAACTAGCAAGTGAACATGTGCATGTTCTAAAAATTTTCATCTATGACAATTTTAACCAGGTTATCTCCCCTGAACTAAGATTTATTATGGATTTTCAAATGAGATTCTTGTGTGCACAACTCCTCCTGCTTTATTAAATCGATTTTGATGAAACTTCTTAAACATGGTGACTCCTGACTAACAAGTGAACATGTGCATATTTCCAAATTTCCTGTGATGATTTTTACCAGGTTATCTCCCCTTCAGCTTAGAAGATTTAATATAAATTTGTATATGGGATTTTTGTGCATGCAACTACACCTACATTTTTTTACCGATTTTGATCAAACGTCTCAAACATTATGACTAGCAAGTGAACATGTGCATATTCTAGAATTTTTCATCTGCGACAATTTTGACCAGGTTATCAGCCCTGAACTTAGATTTATTATGGATCTTCAGTTGAGATTCTTATGTGAACAACTCATACAAAATTATTGAACTGACTTGAATGAAATATCTTAAACATGGTCACTAGTGAGTGAACATGCACATGTTTCCAAATGTCCCATCTGTGATGATGTTTACCAGATCTCCCCTTCAGCTCGGAAGATTCAGTATTGATTTGTTTGAAATTTTTGTGTGTGCAACTCTTCCATAATTAATGAACCGGTTTTGATCAAATGTCTCAAACATAATGACCAACATGTGGGCATATGCATATTCTAAAATTTTTCATTGACAATTTTAAACAGATTATCTCCCATGAACTTATTATGGATTTTCTAACGTGATCCTTGTGTGCACAACTCTTCCTACATTATTGAACCAATTTTGATGAAACTTCTTAAACACAGCCACTAATGAGTGAACATGCACATATTTTCAAATTTTTAGGGTGCTTTTTATGAGGTTATCTCCCCTTCAACTTAGAAGATTTAATATATACTATTAAAAAAAGTAGGGGATTCATTCCAAATTGATGTGGATATATTTGGAAAATGGTATTGGTTACGTGTGATTGGACACATCAATTTGTTACCAAGTTTAGTGTGGATCATGAATGTCACCAGCCCACGAAAACTTCATGTTGATTTTTCGCACGAGCGCCACATTAATGTCTGTGGAGGACATTTTGAAATTTTCATTTGTACTGGATGGGCTTATTTGGAGGTCTCAACATTCTTTTCTTGGTATAAACTCGTTCATCAATAGTTTCTTTTCGAAACATAACTTTTGAGGTTTGCGAAGACTGACACATGACAAACGTTTACGTGCCGTTGGCATGTTAGAAGCTGGCAACAGACAGACTGCAGTGGCTCAAATTCTCAACGTTACTCAATCGGTGATTAACAGGTTGTGGTCATGTTACCATCAGACAGGCAATGTTGATGACAGACATCAGTCAAGTCGTCCAAGGGCAATAACTGCTAACCAGGATCATTTCATCTGAACCACAGCATTACCTAACCGCTATCAAAGTGTCTCAGAAATTGAACAGCAGTTGCACCGAAGACAGATGTGCAAGTCAGCGGTCAGACTATCCGAAATCGCCTACACAGCTGGAATTGGTATGCTCGACTACCTTGAATGATTCCACGTTTGCCTGAACGTCACATCGCAGCAAGGCATAACTGGTGTGGAGCACGACAGTGCTGGGACAGTCGTCGGTGGAGCAATGTCATGTATTCCAATGAATCGAGGTTCACTCTCGACATCCTCGACAGGCGAAACAGAGTGTGGCAGTGGTGGACTGAATGATGCCGTGACATAACCGTCAGGCAGCACAATCGTTTTGGTGGTGGATCAGTTATAGTGTAGGGAGTCACAACCATGACAATCAGGACAGCATTACATGTCATCCAAGGGCGTGTCACAGGGCAGTACTACCATGACAACATGTTAGCAGCTCATGTGCCATTTGCATGTGACGTCACAACCGTCGATTCATTTTCCAAGATGACAATGCAAGAGCACACAGGGCCCGTGTCGTTACAGAGTTCCTTCAGGAGCAGAACATCACTGCACTGCCTTGGCCAGCACTAAGTCTAGACCGTTCACCAATTAAGCATATCTGGGATATGCTTGGCAGGTGCCCATGACAATGCCAACAGCCCCCTACCAATGTCCAGGAACTCGCCGCTGCACTGCAGGAAGAGCGGAATAACATCAGTCAAGGTGATATTGGACATTTGATGAGGAGTGTGCCACATCAGATCTGCTCTAGTCTCGCGAACTGAGGAGGATTTACAAGGTTTTGAAGTCTTGGACTGAATGTGGTAAATTCTCTGACTGATCATCCAGGTCTTCTACAGCACAGTGCATGGAATGTGTACTTGTCAAACACCCAGCTATTGCTGAAATCATTCACCAGATGTCACAGTGTAATGCCTCAACTGTCTTTTTGAGGAAAAGATAAATATATTTCTTCATATATCTTACTTTTATCAAATATCCCCTTCTTTTTTTATAGTATAAATTTGTACATGAGATTTTTGTGTATGGAACGCCTCCTTCATTAATGAACCAATTTTGATCAGACTTCTCAAACATTATGACTAACAAGTGGGCATATGCATATTTTTGATCTGCGACAATTTTAACCAAGATATCTCCCATGAACTTTGATTTATTATTGGTTTCTCAAGCTTAACATTCAGAGGTGCATTCTAGTAAGCCGGAAGTGGGGTTATTAATCACCTTCAGTGATAGTTCTAGTTTCTATATTTTTGTGAGCAATCTAGGATATTCGAGACCATTTTCTGGAAATTAACTTTTTTACAGTGTTTTGGAAAAACTCCTTGTCTCTCAGTACAAATCGGCTGATATACATGTTAACAAATTTAGAAGATTTGATTGGGCTGTTTCTATTTTTTAATCCTCTTGAATGTGGAAACATGAGTTTTTGCACACTGGAGATATGTAGTTCCGATTTGAAATGTAATATTTCAGTCCGCGGAATTAGCTATTTTTTGCGACGGCACGAAATTGCCGTCGCAAAATTCAATTATGTCAGCACTTTAGGTTTGGCGATGGCATTTTCTGTTTTGGAAGTTTTAACGATAAATCTTACCTATCAGAGTTTTTGTTGTTCCTTTTATAGTATATATGTGTATTTCCAATACATGGTTTATATTTAAATTAGATGCATACCATGATACGTGTAATTTCGAACCAACAAGACAACATTTCGACATTTAAACAGGAAGAAGACAACAGCTGATCTCGGGGACTGTACACCACATGTTGTGGATTTTAATATGGATATGTGGAAAGACGAATGGAAAGGCGTTCAACACCGGTGATTATCTACATTCGAGGCCCAGTTTTCAAACAAATTAAAGTACAGTACCGTTGGAAAGAAGTTGCAATATAAACGAATGCACGGTGTATACCAATAAATTTGTATTGTTGAAATAGCGTACGTTGAAAGCAACAAGATGCTATCTGCAGTAGCATTGCAGATAGCATCGTGCTGCTCTCAACAGACGATATGCCTATATTCTATACTGTAACATGATTCCAGCAGCTCACATCGTACTGTAAGAATAAGAATTACTCAAGACTCACCCAGTTACACGTATACACTGTTCCAATCCAAGAATTATATTGGTCACATGGTGCATCAAATGAATTTATTTCCAATGATAATTTATTCTGTATAATATTCCATAAAAGGTATTTAATTCAGTTATTCGCACGCAGAAAAGTTATCCAGTTAACAGAAGTTGGAATCAATTCAAAGTTTTATTTACAACTTTACAGGCAGTTTTAACCCTTCACCTAACATAACGGTATGAAATGGCCAAAAATTATCTAAAATAAAGCTACCACAGCTAAAAAAAATAATTTAGAACTTCCTCAATAAAACCATACCAGTGCTGCCCTCCCCCCCCCCACCCCAAAAATTCACATAACATCGAGCCCCAAAATGGTCTCCAATATAGGGGTACACACGCTACACTGATTGCCTCAGATTCGTGCACTGAATTTTCTCGGGAGAGGTCTAGTCCTAACTAGGACCCCCAGTCCTAACTAGGACCCCTCTGGTCGTTAACCCATCCTCCCACTTCCCTGAAGGGAAGTGGGAGGATGGGGGTAATGACCGGGGGTCCTAGTTAGGATTGGGGAAGGAACCCCACAACGACCTTCCAAATTTCATGGTCCCCCACCCTCCAAACTCGCTAGCCCCCCCCCCCCCCCTTCCAAACTTGCTAGCCCCCCCCCCCCCCCCCCCCCCCCCCACCTCCTCCCAATTATAGAATCCTGTCTATGTCCCTGAACCATACAAATATGGATATCATTAGAATTGACTTGTCGAACCTGTTCTAATGATATCCCTATTTGTTTGGTTTTATTGTGGAAGTTTCTTTTTCAAAAAAGGTGGTGTTAGGCAAAGGATTAACCGACTGCCACTCAATCGTCAGAGCCCGAAGATTAGGACCACTCATCTTCCCCCAAACTAATACAGTCCACGTCGATATCAGTTACGTTAGTACAGTTACTGGGAAATCGCCTGGCGTCTTCATCGCCCGATGATGCAACTTCATTATCACCTGCTTCAAATGATTTTGCAGCATTTGACAATGTTTCAGAGAGAGCGCACAAACTTCTTGAAGTGTCTTTCTTTGTGAGTTTGCGTTTTTTGGGATAGTTGTGCCCGTCAGATCGCCGATGGCGTTTCCGTATATTACCATCAGGATGCACACTGAGGAACAGATCTATTGCGTATTCATACTTTGCCATGCTGAAATCATTGTCGACCCGCAATTGCAAAATGTGGCCCAACAAATTCATCTTTTTGTGAAGATTTTCCACAGGAAAGAGTAAACCCTTTCACTCTCGGCATTTGACAGCGGAACAGCTATTGAAAGTTCTGCAATGTGTAGAATGTTTTAATGCCAATCGCATCCCCCACAAGGAACAACTGGGGCCATACTTTTTCGGGTGATATTGTTGAAAAAAAAGTGTTGACATGTTCAATCAAAATACAAAACTCAGCCTTCAATTTCAATGAATTACATCCATTTGCTGAGAGCAATGTTTCGAAATGACGAACAGTTCTTTCCACGTTTGGATATAAATCATCAATACTTGAAAATTTGTACCCAGGGGTATTCAGAAAGATGCTCATGGCTTTAAAAACACCATCTTCAGATTCAGTTATTGAGGAATATCTCTTCTCAATAGATTCTGCCAAACGTGCTAGAATGTGTCCAAAGTTCTTGGCTATATTAGACATCGAATCCAAAACTCCAGGTCCATTCAATAAATACCCGTGGAACTTAACATGCTGTTTATTTCCCAGAGACTGTTCACATGCTGACCGAGTACTCATTTCAGGGATTATTTCTTATTCTTCATTCTCAATTTCTTGGACCATTGCTTTTGTAGTTGGAAAAATGACTGCCCGTTTAAACACTTCTAGTCCTTCTGCAGTCAATATTTTGCCCATATTCTGGATATTTTTAGTTGTTATGCTGATAACCATAAATAACGCAGGTGTCAGAATAGAATTATCCTGCAAAATCTTGCTCATTGGAGAAATTATTTTCAGCACATCACATTTCACACAGTTGTGGAGAATGCGTTCCGTGTTAGAAATATTTTTTAAAATGCCTTTCATTGTCGGAACGGCTTTTTTCATACTGGCATTGTGTGGTGCATTAACCTGGTGATTGAGAAAGCCAATTAAAATTGGCAGATTGCAAATGTAAGATCTAAGAGCTGCTTCCTGGTGTTCCACCCACCTGGTTCCGGTTGGTCGCTTGTATCGTATCATATTGGATCCCATAAAGATAGCCTGTCTTTTGAATAGTCGCCATTTTAGGGTAGCCCTTTTAAAAGGTGTGTACACACTAAGATAGTCGTCATCACATGTGCTATTCAGCGTAAAATCTTTGAATGCATCCTTGATGGATAGTTCAAATTTGTGTGCTGGGCATAGCATGAGCAGATAATGGTCACCCAATTCGGCTTTGATTAATTTGCAGAGTTTTATATTAACAGCCGCCCCATCACTGCAGAGGCCGATCTCTAGGTGCCCACGATCAAATTCAAATTTGAGATTTGACATAGCTTTCTCCATGGCGTTTTTCAGACCATCCGCGCTCGCCTCTTTGGGCTCCTCTAGACCAGCAACACAAAAAGTAGGTATTCCCTTCTTACAAATTTTGATAAGGTAAAGTTCCTTTTCATCAGCAGTCTTAGCACTGGAAGAGCCATCGCACATAACACTGTAATTGTGAACTTCTGATGAATTCAGAGGTTCTGTAATGTTTTTATATTGGTTTCCTAAACTGATATATTTAATTATTTCCGAGCCCGATTTTGCGTCTGTATAAGCAGTTCCCAAATCCACATCGTGAACTGTCCTTTCAAAATCTGAAAACTGCTTGTATAACCTGAATGATGACCCAGTTTTTGCCATGAAATGTCCCAGCTGAAATTTCATCACTAATTTTGCACGTTGCTGTTGCGTTATCTTCTGCACATGAGGGATTAGTGTTGTTTGTCCAACAAGACCTTTCTGTTCCGACTTTTGATCTGTGGATGATACGGGCCGGGATTGGGTTGAATGTCCGAAAATTTCCTGCCCATTCTTCCTTAATGATGCGATTTTGTGTGAATTACTTTTTGTTACATGGTCCACAAAGTTCGCCTTTTTAATCACACTGGTTCCAGTCACAAATTTATCTAGCTGGCCCTCAACTCGTCCACGAATATAACTGGAACTGGGTCCCGAGGTCCTTGCATGTTTTGTGTAGAAATCCCGACACACTTTACAGTATACTTATGTCACATCACGATCCTCGTTAATTTCAATGCCTAGGATATCCGGAAATCCCCAACTATCAACCATTTTTGTTCAACCATTTTTACTGAAATTTTACAATATGCTCCGACGTACAGAGAGTGCACTTGGAATGCATACGTGGAATGGTTAAAAAGTTTTATTACTGGCAAATTTGGGGAAGGGCTGGCATTTTTACACAGTCGCAAGACTGTCACTGTTCAGTGTTGTGGAATTTGTCAGCAAGTGACAGATGTAACAATTCATGACAGGAGTACAGTGTGAGTACAGTAAATTAAAATCGCAGCAGTGAGTACAGAATCCTAGTGACATCACTTTTATACACGTGTGGTGATAAAGCCGCGATTTGGTTAGTCATTGAGAGATAAAAAAATAAGAGGCTGTTAATCAAAATGTTATCTGGGTATTGTGTGACAAAATTGTCTGCATTCACGTTAGTTAGGGTTTGTATAAATTCTAAAACCCATTTTTAAATCACAAGCCCTGTTCAGCTCCTTGACTATGTTCATTTACGCGACTGCCAAAAAATGCCGTCGCAAATCCCAATTACGTCGGCATTTGCGACGGCATTGCCGAATGCCGCCGTAGATTCCCGGGACTGATATTTTGAGGGGCTAATATTCTATTCAGTGTTTGTATACCTATTCTTTCTGATTGATCAACACTAATGCTGAAGGATTTTACACATTCTGTCATACACTTAGCAAATTGAGATATCTGAAACTTGTGCTTAAGGTATTTGGTCCCATCGATATGTATTGATATGTGTAAAACAGCAACACACAAGAGAATAAGTTTGTGAGAATCTCCTTCTAGAATCTTCTGATGAAGCACTGATGTTGAATCCAGTCTTGATATTCTCCATAAAATCTTGTTTTCCAGTTCACATATATTTCTTAAAATTCTTTACCAGAAATTCAACTTCACTTGGTATTTGATGTTGGCATGACATTCCTATAGTGTTCACTGTGGGAAATAAATCACCAGATACAAATTGAAAGAGCTAAAGCTTAATGATTATAGCAAAATGAACAGATGTGTCTTCTTTATGATTTGACCAACGTGATAAAATAGTATGTAATGTTAAAATGGATGTGCTGCGAGTTCAGAGAGAAAGGAGTAGGGTATGCAAGCAGTTATGATGCACTTTCTCAGCTATTGAATAAATATCACAGAAAACCATAACTGCCAGAATGATATAAGCATGTTTCTAAATGTTGTAACATTACCTTTGAAATATTTGAAATATCTCGGTCAATAAATAATACCAAAATGGGTATTTTCTTTCAGGGACAAACTCTCCATAAGATGCTGTGCCTAGTTTCTCAACTCTCTCTAAAAGAGTCGGGTTTGAAAGTGGTGTTTATTTTTTGACTGCATTTGTGGCATGAAATATCAAAGTAGCAAGATGTAGAGCTTCACAAATTGTGGCACAGCTATTTTCAAGTTGTTAGACACATGAGGAGATTGAAATCAGTAAAAACATGCATGAGATCACAGGCACGAATATATGTTATTGGGCCCCAAATGATAGGATTAGACCGGGATAGTACAAGTGAAGAAAAGGTGATTGTGAGATAACTTTTGATCCTAGCCCCTCCAAACTTTCAGTGTTTAATGTGAAGGCATCCAGAAGACATACCCAGCTATTAGACCCTCTCGGACCAGTCCTTATTGGAATCCAGACCATTTCTGTTTGCATTAATTTGTCAAATATGTATGCTCTATCGATGTCTAATGCAACTGAGCAGTATTGTCTGTAACTGTAGAACATCTCTCACATATTCCGGCTATTTCTTGCTGGGATTTTTAAGCTGACTGGTCCGGAGAATTATTTTTAGCTCACCGAAGGGAGCTTAATTATCACTTGCCGTCCGTCGTCGCCCGTTTTTGTCGTGCGTCATGAACTTTACATTAACGACTACTCCTCACAAACTACTAGATCAAATTGAACCAAATTTGGTGTGCATGTTCCCCATCATATGTCAATTCAAACTTGTACAAAGAAACGTGCCACAGGGGGCACCACAAGGGGCATAACTCTGATAGCACCCATGAATTTCTTTCCAAAATTCAAAAAAATCTTCTTCAGATCCACCAGGCAGAATTCTTTCCTATTTGGTATACATCATCTCTAGGGGAGTCAGATTCAAGTTTGATAAAATCGGCCCCCTGGATTCATATTTGGGCTCACTATAGAGGCCCAAATTTGAACTTAGTGCATTTCAGGGAAATTTCTTAAAAAATCTTCTTCTCCAGATCCAGCAGACAGAATCTTTTGATATTTGGTATGCAACATTGTGGGGTGGATCTGATTCAAGTTTGTACAAATCGACCCCCTGGGTTCATATTTGGGCTCAGAGAGGAGCCCGAATTTGAACTTGATGCATTTCAGGCAAATTTCTTTAAAAATCTTCTTCTCAAGATCCATCAGGCGGAATGTTTTGATATTTGGTATGCAGCATCATTAGGGTGGGGGGGGGGGGGAGGAGGGGGGGGGGGGCAGATTAAATTGTTCAAGCCATGTCCCTAGGTCCATATTTGGCTCACTATGGAAGCCTGAATGATAACTTAGTTCAAAATGAGGAATTTTCTTTAAAAATCTTCTTCTTCAGATCTAGCAGTCAGAATGTTTTGATATTTGGTGTGCAGCATCCATAGGGGGGTGAGATTCAAGTTTGTTCAAGCCATGTCGCTAGGTCCATATTTGGGCTCACTGTGGGACCCCAAATGATAACTTAGTTCAAAATGAGGAATTTTCTTTAAAAATCTTCTTCTTCAGATCTAGCAGTCAGTATGTTTTAATATTTGGTATACAGCATCCTTAGGAGGGTGAGATTCAAGTTTGTTCAAGCCATGTCCCCAGGTCCATATTTGGGCTCACTGTGGGAGCTTGAATTGTAACTTAGTTCGAAATGAGGAATTTTCTTAAAAAATCTGCTTGTTCAGATCCAGCAGTCGGAATGTTTTGATATGTGGTGTGTAGCATCCTTATGGGGGTGAGATTCAAGTTTGTTAAAGCCAAGACCCTGGGTCCATATTTGGGCTCCCTGTGGGAGCCCGAAGTATAACTTAGTTAATATGAGGAATTTTTCTTTAAAAATCTTCTTCAGATTTAGCAGTCGGAATGTTTTGATATTTGGCATGCAGCATCCTTAGGGGGTGAAATTCAAGTTTGTTCAAGCCAAGTCCCTGGGTTCATATTTGGGCTCACTGTGAGAGCCCGAATGATAAATTAGTTCAAAATGAGGAATATTCTTTAAAAATCTTCTTCTTCAAATCCAGCAGATGAATGCTTTTGATGTTTGGTATGCAGCATCCTAAGGGGGGTAGGTTCAAGTTTGTTCAAGCCATGTCCTTAGTTCCATAACATTTGTCTCTTATGACTTCATTCCTTTGTAGTGTTGATGAACCATGTCTAACTGAATGTGACCCCAAATACTTCTTTGGACCACTTTGGCCGGTGAGCAATTAAGGCTCCTTGGGGCCTCTTGTTTGACTATCTATTAGTCATGCAGCATGTTGCTTCTACTGTCGCATATACAAAAGTGGCCTTTTGCTATTTACGGCCTTTTACACAAAGATTGGAAGGTACTGTACTTTGACCCCCATCCACAGATGAATCTAGGAAGAATGTGTTTTCAGGTTTTTGCATTTTAAGTATTAACTGCAATTCCAATTTATAGCCATTATTTTTAAAAATGCCTACTGGAATTCCGAACTATAAACAACCCAATTGCAACATCCCTTATTTTTGTTGAACCTCCATCTTTGTTGCAATGGCAAAAGAAAAATACACAATGTTTGGAGGTGAATTTCATTTGTTGACTAACTTCTATATAAGTTCATAATTTCAGAGAGCTTGGGTACCCATCTGTGAAATCATGACATATCGCTTTAAAACTATTAACTTGGCACTTTTTCTAAAATTTGACCTCACTCTGAACTAATTTATAGAGAAATATGTTTTATGCATATACAGTACATGGAGACTGGATTGTAATGAAATCACCCAGGGAGTGGAGGTATCCCCCAAAGCATCACTTTCAAATTCTGTACATGTGGACAAAGAACACAAGCAATGTTTTAACCAATGGACTTCAGGTATAACACAGGGGTCCATTGGCTGGAACTTTACTTGTACTTGTTATGCTTTGCAACAGATTTGCAATTATTGCTTGGGCGGAATCTCTGCTCTGCGGTGATTTAGTGATAATACACACTCCATGTACTGTATGTGCGTCTCTCACTGTACATCACTTCACAGAACATCAGCCTTCTATAGGAATTAGTTTTGTAGCAAATAAAAAAATTTCTTTAAAAAGTGCAATGTGGACCTTTGAGCCTCATTTTTGAATTCAGTGATCATCAGGACTGAATTCGAAAATGAGGCTCAAAGATTATAATAGGTGGACTTTTTTTGATTTATCTGATGCCATTACACAACAGGAATTCAGTTATCATCTGGACATTTTCTTGACAAATTGTTTCATTGTCTACTTTCATACCATTACTAATGACACCTTATTAGAAGGAGCATGTTCTGAATGTAATAATTTGAAATTTAACAAGATTTGAATGGTGGTGTTTGAATTGGCCAACATAGTAAGAAAAGGGTTAACTGGTAGAGTGCTAAATTATTATTGGTCAACCAAATTTCTTCACATGTATTTGCCTTATTACAATTTATGGAAGAGTGCCCATAGGCACTCTCTCATAAATTGCACCAAGGCAAATCCTTATAGAATAAATAATTTCAATTCAAACAGGTTATGAATCACATCCACATAATTTGAAAGCTTTAACTCTGGGTAACTACACTTCTGAGTAAAGCCCAAATTTGGGCTTCCAGCACTCAACCAGTTAACTAATAAGAGGTTCATCCTCTATAAAACAATTAAGCTACTTCAAATAGGGACAGATAATAAATTCTTTTCTCTAATCCCTTTAACCTTCAAACTATGAAATTGATCAAATCCTCTCAGCACTACACTCAAAATATACCATTTTATTCTTTTTTGTTTCACACTGGTACTCACCTGAATGAGCTCACTGGTCTTATTTCAGTGGTGGAAAAGAGCTATAGATTGGGAAAAATTGCATTATTCAGGAAAATTAATTGCACCATTTTCTGATATTTGTGTTTGGTAAACAGCTAATCACATTTAAGTACATATGAAATTGGTCACTCAGGTTTGTTTTCTTAATTTTTCAGATTTGGAATATCGCTTGGATTACCAGCTGAAGGAAGGCAATTTAGCAAGTAGTTACATGTCTGTGCTCACATCGCATATCTCATATTGGTCTAATAAAGATGTTGCATATTTTCTTCTTACTCATCTCCACCCACATCTTGAAGATTCATGACAGCATACCTCTACTGGTGCTTTTCCAGTAATGGAAATCTCATATTTTAATTTGTTTTTTGTCATATAACTTACAAAGTTTTTCTCTTTACCTTCATTGTTATGTGAAAATATCAAAATGCCAACCAGTATATTTTTCATCATGCAACTTGGAATCCCACCTATTCAGTCTTGTTTGACAGAGCTCATAGAGCACTGTCAAACAAGATTGAACTGGTTAAATTTCCAATTCATTACGGGGAAATTTTGCTGCTTGAATGTTTGATATTTTGACATTAATGTGCAGAGGGTTAGCTTAAAATGTTACTCTCTGTAAAAGAAATTGTGACATAGTCCATTTGTTCCATGTTATACTATTTTGCCGTGAGCTTGCCATTAATTGTTTTGTGGATTGTTGTGTCCATTTACTGATCATATAATGATATGAGAATGCCTGGCTATTAGTCTTTGCATTCATTTGTCTATTCAACAATTAGCAGTTGCTTGGTAGATGCATATCTCCTGTGCTTCTTGTTGGAAGGAAACTAAATTTGGGGTGCCTGTATATCTTGGCATGACATTGTTTTGTGTGCCAAAATTTGGTAACTGTGACCCATGTTTCATGGTTGATTCCTAAAAAAGATAGGTTTGGGTTCACAAGCATCACCACAGCTGAAATTGAACAACACATTGAATATCTTGATTGGCTTGCAGTGGATTCCAGTATTACTGCAAAGTCAGAGTCTCCAAAAAATTTTTATGTTAATGAAAAATTTATACTTGAAAGTATATTTATTTCCGCATGTTTGCAACAAAACACAATTAATCCTTTACCCAACATAACGGCCAAAACCGGCCAGCGCTATTCTAAAAAATTGCCAATTAATTTTCATTTTCTGTCTCAAAAAAATAAGTTATGACCCCTTATTGGAACAAGCTCATCCAGCTCATTCCAATGAGGGTCATAACCTATGTTTTTGAGACACAAAATGAAAAAAATTGATTAGTCAAGAATTTGTTTTGCAAGGTCATCTTATTTTCATGTTAGAAAAAGTGTTAAAATACACTGTCTGTTTATTATATGAATGAAATGCCATGTATCTAAGAGCGCACATTTAAAAGTAAATACAGTGGAGCCCACTTAATTGGATATATCTTAACTGAATAACCCTGTTAATTGAATATAATTTTCCAACACAAAACCATTTATCGTACCTCCAGTACAAATTTGACCCGTTAATTTAATATAGGTTAAAGAATGAACTCCTGTTCATTATATAAAAAAGCTTGTAAACTGTCGAGAAATTTCCCTAACTCTCCCCAATTTTACTTTGTTTATAGACCTGTTTGGCTACATTATATCCAATACATGCATATAGTCTTATATCTTGTCAGACAGAGCTCATAGAGCTCTGTCAAACAAGGTAAAATAGATTAAATGCCAAATTTATCTCCAGAATACAGGAAAGTGATACAGTCCCTGTTAATTGAATACTCTTGTTAACTGAATAATTTTCATTGGCAAAGTTGCTATTCAATTAACAGGGTTCCCCTGTTGTATTATTTTGAGTCAGATGATTGTTGTAGCTAGCTCAGTGTAACATGTCAATCTTGCATCAGAATGTGAACTGATAATTGCAGTTCTGCAAGTATAATAATATCCCGAAACTATAATATCTTGAATTTGTGGATGGCTACCACACTTGTCTCCATGCATTTAAAAGTACTAAAATTTTCCAGCACACCACTTGTTTTTGTTTTGCAACCATCCAGATTGCTCTGTTCTAAAAAAATGAGTCCAATATTATGTGAATGCATTTTTTTTTGCCAAAATATAACAATACACATGTTTTTCAGGTATCTTTATGTACAAAAAAAAAATAGAATTAAAAGCCTCCATCTGTCAGCAGAAAAATTAAATGCATGGAACCATGTTTCACACAAGGGATGTGGGATAGAAGGAGCCAGGGTGTACCTAAGTGAGAAAAAGATGTGGATAATAAATAATAACTCCCAAACGTCAGAAAACTGGGGGCTTTCATTTAAGATTCTCCATCCATTATATTGGAGCAGAATTTGGATATGCTAGGATCTAAGATGGTGATAATGCAATCATGACTTAGATGAAGGTTCGCTTTTCCAATCAACTGATATATTCCAGACAATTAAATCTGAAAAATACCACAATGATTCATTTCTTTTTCACTGCAAGAAATATTGCTCAATTGAGACTTAGATGACTATTACAATTAGAAATGAAGACTCACCACAGCCATAGTTCTATGATTACGCTGTATGGTTCCACAAATTATGTTAATTCCTAGATGTCTTCAAGGTTAAATTAAATACTTACAGATTGGAATATCTATAACTGGGTTAGGAAGAATACCTGTGTATGTTTGTAAGTAAAGGCACATCACACTACATAACTGTCGTCTGTGTGCAAACTCCATGAAAAGTGGGCTAACAAACAGCCCATAACAGCGTCAAATTCCTTTCAGAATTAGACTGATAGCCTGTGAGCTTTATACAGTGTATGGTATTAAATCACTATCAGGGTGCATTTTTCATCCAACACAAAACTAAATAATATGAAGAAAATGCACAAGTAATACAGTAGAACCTGTCTTGAGAGACTACCCTTTTTGGTAGGCAAAAGTGGTCTCTCAAAACAGGTGCTCTCTCAAGACAGGTCCATTACAGAGTAAAACAACCAAACGGCTCAAGGTCAGAGTGGTCTCTTAAGACAGGTAGTCTCTCGCGACAGTGGTCTCTCAAAACAGGTTTTTACTGTGCTAGCAAAAGTTCATTACCCGGTAAGTGCCCCATCAGATTAAATCTGGCAGTCCATTTACTGAAAATTATGAAGTCTGCAATGGTTGTTTCTCTTTGCACAAATGGATAATACATGTAAAGCCTATTTTATACAGGAGTGTATTACAACAAATTTATTATCTGGTATTTGTTATAACAAGATTCTTAGTTGAAGAAAATATAATTGTATGAAAACCATTATGTGCCAACCTCTCTCTTGAGAACAATTCTGTAGTATTGTTGGAACAGGTTTCTTACTGCAGCGCAACAGCTTGGGCACTATACTTTAATAAACAGCACTATACAAGTAGAGTTTGCTTAAAAGAGGTCTGTAATAGAATAGTATCTGACATAAAGTTCAAGTGCTCTAAGAAAGCATTGAATGTTTTTTTTTAGAGCTAATGACCATGTAGGTACTTAAATTCAAGTACTTGACCTTCATTTCCAAAATGTGCAGGAGCCCTGTATCGTGGTTCCCCATGAAATTCTGTTATATTATTTAAATGTTGCATTGTCACTAGGTAATGATGTGGGAATATAGCTTAAGCAGTGAGGTATAAAGACAGGAAGCTATTTTCTCTTCAACTTATTTTTCTTTCTTTTTTAAACTTCCAGGTTAAATTCATGATAAGCATTTTTAGCTCACCTGACCTAAATTCAGGATGAGCTATAGTGATCACTCACCATCCATCGTCCGGCGTTTGTCATCCGTGAACATGGTGTTTGCACCTGCCCCTCCCAATCGGCTGAACGTACTTTAGTTATAATTGAGGTGATGGCTTGTTCTGACATTGCATTTTGTTTTCAAATCAACTTGCCCAGCCTCATAGGGAGGGGGTGGGGGGAAAATCCACAAAAATACTTACAAAATCTTCTCATGAACCAGTTCGTACAATGACTTGATATTTGGTATGGAGCTTCCTTTTGAGGTGTAGAATCAAATTTGTTCAAACAAAGTTTGTCGATCAAATTTGCCTTTGTAGTGGGAGGGGCAAGATGTTTGGCTCCGCCTAAAATTTCCATATTTTTATACTGTACCAATGACCCAGACATAGCTGGTGCTAACTCTTAAAATATAGGGCCAAACACAAATTTTGCCCCCCAATCCCCAAAATTTGCATCTAAAACCAAAGAAAACATGTCCTGAATGGCCCTCCACACTTCACCTCTACTGCGCATGCGCAGTGTCAAGGACGTTCCAAAATTGGCACCATTAATCATTCTAAGTTTGGCCCTTCATCAGTTAACATCTGACTGATCTTTGTGCTTGTAAATCTCAGTTTAAATGATGCCAGACACATAAATATTAGTGAAATGGTGATTCTAAGGAGGATAGAGAAGGAGGAGAGGAAAAATGTGTGACAGAATATTATCAGGGCTGTAACTTAAAATGTTTTAATGAAATTATGTTAAGTTACCTATTTTCGAGGCAGCAGCCATTTTGTTGTCATTCTTGTTATTTAGTTACACTGATTTTTCAGTGTTTTCCTCTCTCCCTTTCCTTTAAGTCCCCTCTTGCTATTCTCCCATGCTTTTGGCATAGTTTCTGTAATTATTATTACTAAAATTTCTTGGGAGTTTTAGCTGATAACAGAATGAATTCTGTTCTTTTCCCCATGTTTACGTCTTCACCTACGGGTGGTTAGGCGTTGTGTTCTGCATCTACCATCTGATGTTCTGCAGTTTCTTCCCTGGAAGTCTCTGTTTTGCATCAGATAGTGTATTTTTGGTAACTGATTTCGGGCCTGGGTGCCTGGAGTCTTATTTTAGTGTTTTTACACTCATTGTTTACATTTACAACAGCCCTCTGTGTGAGGGGGGGATTTCTTGAAAATAATATCTTGATGTTATTTTAATCATAACTAGATACATTATTATTGTTCGTAAGTATTGAATAAATTGTTTAAAATATTTTTAAAATTTTTGTCCACACTTGGCTTGGGATCCATTGGGGCTCAACGTTACTTTTCAGAAACTTGGGCTGTTCTGAAAAAATATTTTTTCAAAATATTTTGATTTCAATTATTTTTTCTATATTAATGGATCATATTATTATTATGTATTTTGATTGTCAGGGGTTGGTGCGAGTACCAGGACTTTGTTTTCTTTTCACATTGAAAGGAGTTTGATCAATTGTAATAAGAGGAAGTCTTTCTCTGACTTTTATAATCATTCTATATGTGGTCAGTGTACTCGCATTAACTCCTGTTCTGTATCGTATGATTTCAATGACAACATGGGAAGCGTATGTCACGGTATGTTAGTGGGGAATTGGACATTCCGGTCCTTTCCCCGCAGGGTCACTCTACTTTATCAATTTCTATTTCAGACGATCAAAATTAGGGTGATGAATCTGTGATGTCTTCCAACAGTGTGCCTCCGTCGTCACAATTAATGAAGGGCTAGCGGAAAAGTGCTCATGTAAATACGCCAATTGCCTAAGAGGACCCTAGTAGGTTCGACGGCCTTTGACGTCCGCTAGCTCGCCCGGTGTAGCGTCCATTCATCGAATGGTTCGGCAGCCGGGTTCGTCCGTTGCGGTCTAGAGGGAGTTTTGGGGTGATGCGAGCACTATAAATCAACCATATGCACACCCAGTGACGGCGGATTAGAGGGAGAACGGAGGAAGCCTTTTAGTCCGGTTCATAGCTCGTTCTGGTCCATCCGGACGGCGAGCGAGAGAGGCCCCTCTCTCGTACAACAACATCTGGCCCCAGATGTTGTGGTACAAAATGTTTCGCATTCGGAGCATACGTCCATCGCTCGGGACGCTCCGACATATAGTCAGTCCGGAGAGACTGTCAATAAGGCTTCCTCATTCTCATAGGAAAGTGTGCGGGAGTCAACGTACACGGAGCTTCCGGCGGCAATGCATCGTAAGACCGCTACTGCACAGGCCTCGGGAACGGACGTGCTTTCCTAAATAGCACAGCTTATCGCAGCATCCCAGCAACAACTGAATCTGTCGCATATGTTTTATCCGACGATGCTGGGTCGGGACGCTCCGCGGAAGCGGGTACGGATGTCTGAAAATTTCATCCGGTCCGACGGGATACCGAAAGGGATTCGGAGGATTTCGAGCTTTCCCTTTCAGAACAACATATGCTGTTGTGTATGTAATCTGACTTGATCTTCTACAGGTTCTTTCGTCGGACCAGAATGCTGCGATGCCGGATAAGAAACTGATAGCGTCGGTGGACTTAGAAAATTTTGGTTCGGTTCAGGGACATCGTCCCTCAGTTCCGACATAGTCCAATAATGTCACACAAACTTTCGAATTATTGAACAACGCTATATATTTATTATTATATGCTTGCTATTACCAAGCATTTCTGGTTTCTTGTTCGCAAAGTTACGGAGATGTCTTTCAAAAGTGTGCCTCTGTCGTCATAGTTAATGAAGAGCTAGCGGCAATAAGTGCTCATGGAATATGTCTATCGCCTAAGAGGTCCCTTGTAGGATCGACGAAGTAACATTCGCTAGCTCACCCGGTGTAGCGTACATTCATCGAATGGTTCGGCTGCCGGGTTCGTCCGTTGCGGTCTAGGAAGGAGATTTGGGTGATGCGAGCACTATAATTACTTTAGTACTCACCCAGTGACGGCGGATTGAGGACTAGAGTATAAACGGAGGTAGCGACTCACCCTAAGCCAGGCAGAAATCTCAAGGGAAGGGGGCATATTAAACTACAGGAGGTACCTGATTGCCGGTAAATAAAAGCTATTGGTGTGTTAAGTCAGGCCCCGGGAACAGGGGGTAGGTGGATCTTTAACACGGAATAGCTATAGGGAAATTGGTCCGTTATTACCTATTGGGTAGGTGTTGCCTCGTATTGTAGGAGCACTTTCCCGACAGTTAAGATTGAAACACTCAAATTAGAAGGCAAATAAGGTGTTAGGACAGAAAAACTGTGATATTCCCCGGGAGGGGTAGTGTAAACACAATCATGACTGGAATGGCATAGGGAGTATGCATGCCATTGGAAACATTAACAGAACTAATAGGGTTATCAGTAACTGCAATACGCTAAAATGTACATATGATAACAGGAGGAATATGGAATCAGCTGGGTGGTGGTGGCTTATGGGAGTACCAGAAGGGGACAGGAGGGTAACTTGTGCCCGTCATTTATTGCGTTCGGTTGGTACGTCCGGGGATTGTTCATGTTTAATGCCCAGGGTTGGTCTACGTCAGGCTGGAGTTTAGGCGCACTGTGACCAGGGTGTCGCCTAAATTGGTAGAGCGCTGAAACGCCAGAATGGGGGGACGTGGGAAGAGTTCACTGAGTTGGGGGGAACTCTCAATCAGGCTCCAGTATTTCCAAGCATGCGTTGGAGTATGTCGGAGACCTCACAAAGTGTTCTAGGGGTGAGGTCGGTATCAATTGGGATATAATGAGCCGCTGAGGTCAACTGACGTGTAGCCTCAGCTATGTATGTCTCCCGGTTTAGAAGAACGGTGGTGCGTCCTTTATCTGCCTTTTTAATGATGATGTTTGGGTTCCGTTTCGGCTTCAGAGTCGCTTGGCGCTCTGGGATACTAGTGTTGGACTTGTTGCGATAAGGTTTTTTGGTTCAAGGCACCGAAGTAGTTCTGTTTTTGTTTTGGACAGGTATGTTTCCACTAATACATTGTGGCAAGATGTCAGGGATGTGTGCATCTTGCTGTGGAATGGGTTAATGAATTTGTTTTTGTCCTTATCACAGCGGAGGACCTTCAGTCGCATGCGGTTACATAACAACTGGAAATCACTCTGGAAGTGGAATCGAGTGGGTTTCATGCGAGTGGGTATAAATTTCAGTCCTTTACCAAGTACAATTTTTTCATGGTTGGTTAATGGGTGGTTGGATAAGTTTGTAATGTACTTGTTTGCCGAATCAGCCAATCGAGCCAGGGTGGCACTGTGTGAAAGCTGTTTCTTAATTCGGCGTCGCCTGGTTTTATTGGTACGACGGGTATTCCCCGCACGGTGGGCTCGTTTCAGGCTTCTACCAGTTTTCTCAGTGGTAGGACTGGATGTCATGCTATGATTTGGGTTGGCATGTAGCTGTGCTAGTCATGCAGGTGGCTTGAGTTGCTCAATGAGAGCTTGGAGAGCTGATTGTTGTACAGGGTTTAGGAAAGGCTGGAATGTAGGGCCCGGAGTTTCCATGGGCTCGGTTGGAAAATGGTTAATGTTATCACCCATCGTGGGATGGGTGGTGCCTAGGTGGCGATTGTTCATGGTAGGGTGCTGTGGTAGCGGTGTTATAGCTCCGACGGGTTGAGCGGAGGGGGAATCCTTTGTCGGGGTACCCCTGGAGGGGCTGCAGGCGTCCAATGACAGCTGGATAAGGTTGTCGGGCGACAGGTTGGGCGGTCGACGCACTGTTAGGGAATCAGTCGGCACAGATAAAGTAACATGACCCTGGTGGGTGGTGGGGTCTTCCTGTAAGCTAGGTGGGGGGTATCTACAGGGTGTGGTCGTGGGTGAGATTTCATTTCCCTGGTAGGTGAAATCATGGTTTCCCAGGTTGGGATTGGTTTCAGCTCGGGGGAGCATGGGGGACCAATCATGGAGTAGTGTGTCATATTCCCCCTCAGGGGGTGGGGGTCGGGTGACACACATTCCAGGGTCTCTCCTGTGATCGGGCGAGAGTATCAAGTCCTGGAAGATCAGATTGTAACTAGGGGTGCCTTGTTTTAATTGGTGAAGGGTAGCCGTAACTGACATTGGGTCGGCTTTCCCCTGTTCTAGGGTATCCGCATACGGGTTCGGATTATCGAACTTGTTGTGTGTGAGAGTAGCTTCAGTTGCCGTGGAGTGGTCTCCCATTTCGGCATTACCAGGGTTTCGGGTGGAAACTATGCCAGTCATGCCCAACCTGCGGCATTTCGGATTCGCAGGAGGGGGGGATTCAATTCGCCGTTTGGATCCCGGGTTCCAGACTCCGGTTTGGGTGCCGGATTGTGAAAAGGGCTCCTGGGGGTCAGGAGATTGTTGTGTGTTCACTAGGAAATCATGGTTCCTTTTGGCGTCGGCAGCCTTGTACTGGGCAAGGTCTTTCACGACAAATTGAGACAGGACGGTATCAGCCACTCGGAGGAATGTTTTTCTTTCATCCGGGTTACAGCCCTCAGTATTAGGGTTCATTTTCACCTCAACAATTGATTCTTGTATTTGGGTGAGGTGAGAATCAAGTTGTTGTTCTAGCAAGACAGTCAGACGCTGGCTGGTGTGGAATGCCAGGCTCTCAAGGGCTTGAGAGATATCATGCTGGAATTTAAGGGTGTGGTCAGTTAGAGTTTGCATATGGTGCAGGGTTGACCGGTAAATGTCGTTCGGTACCACATTGGTTATGTTGTATTGTTGGTACCTCTGGAGGAGGGAAGCGACGCGGGCTTCCTTATACAGGAGGGACCTGGTGGTATTCTGGGTAGACGGGTTAAATGTATTCATTTTTGGAGCTACAACTGGCGTCGGTAACTCAAGGGGTCCTTAATTACTCGTCCGGAATAAATCCGCAGGGGGTAACTAGTTTCGCCTAATCCAGGCTTATCAAACCAACGAGAGGTAAAGGTGTCATTGAGTAAGTGTTCAGCTGTTGCTGGTTGTAGTGTTAATTCTGTGAATACAATGGTTACGTATAGGGTTAACGTATCGCTGTATGTTGGGTGAAATGGACAACAGTGCAGGAAGGTATGGTTTTTCAGTCCAATTTTTAGTGAGAAAACTTTGTGTTTTCAGGTATAATCACTAAAGTGCGAATTGGATTCAGGAAATTGTAAAATAAACACTGGGTCAATCTTATGGGAAGAGACCAGTGCGAAATGGTAATCAAAACACTTTGTCAAGTGTTAGACACCAAGTAAAAACTCAAATTGTTATCAAAACAAGTTGCGAGCAGGTTTGGTATTGTGGTAATACAACTTGTGACAGCAATGTTCGGATTATATTGACAGCGGACTGAAAATTGATTGGTTTCCTGCTGAATACACATCAGTGTGATTGGCTGAGGTAATAATTGCCTAAGTGAGTGACAGGAGTGGATTCCTGCAAACGATCAAAGGTGGGTACTTGTGTATGTCGTCGGGAAAGATGCGAGGGCACAATACATTGGTTATTGTCAATACGGTTTTGATCAAAACAAATCAAAGTGCTCAGCCAAAAATGCAACAAACGGAGGGTAAACAACGGGTGTGGTACCTGAGGAAAATAAGAGCCCGTGGAAGCACGGGCGGTAATGCCGGGGGACAGCATAAATACAGCCGGCCGCTGAGTCAGATGGGAACTGTCCTAGGAGCTGAGAAAACTGTCATTTTAGCAAAGGACTGGAGGCACCTTCCGGGAAAGAGCCCGTCCGGTTCTCACTGTAAAGAATCTTCCCTCAAATCGGCCCGAAAGCCACAGATAGTAGAGTATAAACGGAGGTAGCGACTCACCCTAAGCCAGGCAGAAATCTCAAGGGAAGGGGGCATATTAAACTACAGGAGGTACCTGATTGCCGGTAAATAAAAGCTGTTGGTGTGTTAAGTCAGGCCCCGGGAACAGGGGGTAGGTGGATCTTTAACACGGAATAGCTATAGGGAAATTGGTCCGTTATTACCTAGTGGGTAGGTGTTGCCTCGTATTGTAGGAGCACTTTCCCGACAGTTAAGATTGAAACACTCAAATTAGAAGGCAAATAAGGTGTTAAGACAGAAAAACTGTGATATTCCCCGGGAGGGGTAGTGTAAACACAATCATGACTGGAATGGCATAGGGAGTATGCATGCCATTGGAAACATTAACAGAACTAATAGGGTTATCAGTAACTGCAATACGCTAAAATGTACATATGATAACAGGAGGAATATGGAATCAGCTGGGTGGTGGTGGCTTATGGGAGTACCAGAAGGGGACAGGAGGGTAACTTGTGCCCGTCATTTATTGGGTTCGGTTGGTACGTCCGGGGATTGTTCATGGTTAATGCCCAGGGTTGGTCTACATCAGGCTGGAGTTTAGGCGCGCTGTGACCAGGGTGTCGCCTAAATTGGTAGAGCGCTGAAATGCCAGAATGGGGGGACGTGGGAAGAGTTCACTGAGTTGGGGGGAACTCTCAATCAGGCTCCAGTATTTCCAAGCATGCGTTGGAGTATGTCGGATACCTCACAAAGTGTTCTAGGGGTGAGGTCGGTATCAATTGGGATATAATGAGCCGCTGAGGTCAACTGACGTGTAGCCTCAGCTATGTATGTCTCCCGGTTTAGAAGAACGGTGGTGCGTCCTTTATCTGCCTTTTTAATGATGATGTTTGGGTTCCGTTTCGGCTTCAGAGTCGCTTGGCGCTCTGGGATACTAGTGTTGGACTTGGGTGCGATAAGGTTTTTTGGTTCAAGGCACCGAAGTAGTTCTGTTTTTGTTTTGGACAGGTATGTTTCCACTAATACATTGTGGCAAGATGTCGGGGATGTGTGCATCTTGCTGTGGAATGGGTTAATGAATTTGTTTTTGTCCTTATCACAGTGGAGGACCTTCAGTCGCATGCGGTTACATAACAACTGGAAATCACTCTGGAAGTGGAATCGAGTGGGTTTCATGGGAGTGGGTATAAATTTCAGTCCTTTACCAAGTACAATTTTTTCATGGTTGGTTAATGGGTGGTTGGATAAGTTTGTAATGTACTTGTTTGCCGAATCAGCCAATCGAGCCAGGGTGGCACTGTGTGAAAGCTGTTTCTTAATTCGGCGTCGCCTGGTTTTATTGGTACGACGGGTATTCCCAGCACGGTGGGCTCGTTTCAGGCTTCTACCAGTTTTCTCAGTGGTAGGACTGGATGTCATGCTATGGTTTGGGTTGGCATGTAGCTGTGCTAGTCATGCAGGTGGCTTGAGTTGCTCAATGAGAGCTAGGAGAGCTGATTGTTGTACAGGGTTTAGGAAAGGCTGGAATGTAGGGCCCGGAGTTTCCATGGGCTCGGTTGGAATATGGTTAATGTTATCACCCATCGTGGGATGGGTGGCGCCTAGGTGGCGATTGTTCATGGTAGGGTGCTGTGGTAGCGGTGTTATAGCTCCGACGGGTTGAGCGGAGGGGGAATCCTTTGTTGGGGTACCCCTGGAGGGGCTGCAGGCGTCCAATGACAGCTGGATAAGGTTGTCGGGCGACAGGTTAGGCGGTCGACGCACTGTTAGGGAATCAGTCGGCACAGATAAAGTAACATGACCCTGGTGGGTGGTGGGGTCTTCCTGTAAGCTATGTGGGGGGTATCTACAGGGTGTGGTCGTGGGTGAGATTTCATTTCCCTGGTAGGTGAAATCATGGTTTCCCAGGTTGGGATTGGTTTCAGCTCGGGGGAGCATGGGGGACCAATCATGGAGTAGTGTGTCATATTCCCCCTCAGGGGGTGGGGGTCGGGTGACACACATTCCAGGGTCTCTCCTGTGATCGGGCGAGAGTATCAAGTCCTGGAAGATCAGATTGTTACTAGGGGTGCCTTGTTTTAATTGGTGAAGGGTAGCCGTAACTGACATTGGGTCGGCTTTCCCCTGTTCTAGGGTATCCGCATATGGGTTCGGATTATCGAACTTGTTGTGTGTGAGAGTAGCGTCAGTCGCCGTGGAGTGGTCTCCCATTTCGGCATTACCAGGGTTTCGGGTGGAAACTATGCCAGTCATGCCCAACCTGCGGCGTTTCGGATTCGCAGGAGGGGGGGATTCATTTCGCCGTTTGGATCCCGGGTTCCAGACTCCGGTTTGGGTGCCGGATTGTGAAAAGGGCTCCTGGGGGTCAGGAGATTGTTGTGTGTCCACTAGGAAATCATGGTTCCTTTTGGCGTCGGCAGCCTTGTACTGGGCAAGGTCTTTCGCGACAAATTGAGACAGGACGGTATCAGCCACTCGGAGGAATGTTTTTCTTTCATCCGGGTTACAGCCCTCAGTATTAGGGTTCATTTTCACCTCAACAATTGATTCTTGTATTTGGGTGAGGTGAGAATCAAGTTGTTGTTCTAGCAAGACAGTCAGACGCTGGCTGGTGTGGAATGCCAGGCTCTCAAGGGCTTGAGAGATATCGTGCTGGAATTTAAGGGTGTGGTCAGTTAGAGTTTGCATATGGTGCAGGGTTGACCGGTAAATGTCGTTCGGTACCACATTGGTTATGTTGTATTGTTGGTACCTCTGGAGGAGGGAAGCGACGCGGGCTTCCTTATACAGGAGGGACCTGGTGGTATTAAGGTGCCGTCTTAGTTGTTTCTGGGTAGACGGGTTAAATGTATTCATTTTTGGAGCTACAACTGGCGTCGGTAACTCAAGGGGTCCTTAATTACTCGTCCGGAATAAATCCGCAGGGGGTAACTAGTTTCGCCTAATCCAGGCTTATCAAACCAACGAGAGGTAAAGGTGTCGTTGAGTAAGTGTTCAGCTGTCGCTGGTTGTAGTGTTAATTCTGTGAATACAATGGTTACATATAGGGTTAACGTATCGCTGTATGTTGGGTGAAATGGACAACAGCGCAGGAAATTATGGTTTTTCAGTCCAATCTTTTTTAGTGAGAAAACTTTGTGTTTTCAGGTACAGTCACTAAAGTGCGAATTGGATTCAGGAAATTGTAAAATAAACACTGGGTCAATCTTATGGGAAGAGACCAGTGTGAAATGGTAATCAAAACAAAGTGTCAAGGGTTAGACACCGAGTAAAAACTCAAATTGTTATCAAAACAAGTTGTGAGCAGGTTTGGTATTGTGGTAAAGTATAAACGGAGGTAGCGACTCACCCTAAGCCAGGCAGAAATCTCAAGGGAAAGGGGCATATTAAACTACGGGAGGTACCTGATTGCCGGTAAATAAAAGCTGTTGATGTGTAAAGTCAGGCCCCGGGAGCAGGGGGGAGGTAGATCTTTAACACGGAATAGCTATAGGGAAATTGGTCCGTTATTACCTAGTGGGTAGGTGTTGCCTCGTATTGTAGGAGCACTTTCCCGACAGTTAAGATTGAACCACTCAAATGAGGCAAATAAGGTGTTAGGACAGAAAAACTGTGATATTCCCCGGGAGGGGTAGTGTAAATATAATCATGACTGGAATGGCATAGGGAGTATGCATGCCATTGGAAACATTAACAGAACTAATAGGGTTATCAGTAACTGTAATACGCTAAAATGTACATGTGATAAGGTACTCTTTTGAAAAGTTTGGGTGGCCCTGAAAAGGGCCGTTGTGTAAGGCATCATATAGGAGCCCTGTTACGCTTTGTCAGCGTTCTGTTGGCTGGGTTGGCTGGTCTTTAACAGTGTCTCAGCCACCATCACTGAAACTCGAGCTGCAAGGGCTGCAAGCTTATCTTCTTCTTTGGAGTCAGGCAGCTGAATATCGCTGGTTTTGTAGCCTTTTATGTGTTCAATGATGGCCTGCCTCACTTCCTCCCGCTGTTTGTCAGCTAAATTCTTCAGCTTAATCTCCAGGTTGGAGGTGTCTGGGATACCCGTGACGATGGGGGTACGGATACGAAATGTCCATTTATCTGATGAAATAAATTGACACCATTCCTCACAAAAGCGGTCACGTTGTGCTACCTTGGCTTCTTCTGTAGGTAGTGCCAGGTCAATAGGCTGGACCTGGATCTGTGGTCCCCGTGGAGTATAAGGGAGGCTCCTCTGCCTTCTGTTTCGTCTCTCTGACATACGGTTCGATCTAACGGGTCTCATGGCGTATTAATGCAAGCAAATCAACTGTGTGGTTCAGGGACACAGATTGCGCATAATAAAGGGTACGCTAGATCGGAAGTGCAAACTCGAGGGCTCGAGTAGCTCGGACGTCGTTGAAGACGTACACACAGGAAAGTCAGAGTAGACGATTCGCGGATCGGAAGTGAAGATCACGGAATGCTGGGATATGGAGGTGTGTAAAGCTGACTGGGTGAACGTTGTGGGAACGTCTATGATGGAGTGAGAGTAGGAGACCTATGGGAGGTCAGGAATGTTATTGTAACAGGAGGAATATGGAATCAGCTGGGTGGTGGTGGCTTATGGGAGTACCAGAAGGGGACAGGAGGGTAACTTGTGCCTGTCGTTTATTGGGTTTGGTTGGTACGTCCGGGGATTGTTCATGGTTAATGCCCAGGGTTGGTCTACGTAAGGCTGGAGTTTAGGCGCGCTGTGACCAGGGTGTCGCCTAAATTGGTAGAGCGCTGAAACGCCAGAATGGGGGGACGTGGGAAGAGTTCACTGAGTTGGGGGGAACTCTCAATCAGTCTCCAGTATTTCAAAAGAGCGCGCTTGGTATGTTGTATGTGTGGGTTGAAGGGTGTGGTAAAAACTAGCGGAGGTTGGGAATTTTTCCTCCGAGCTTTGCTCCGGTTATTCTTAGCCAGTATTTCCTGCCTACTATGGTAGTTGACGCTGGAAAACAGGGGTTCGAGGAGGGTACGGGGGTAACCTCGATCAGCTAAGTTTTGTAAAAAGCGTAATTTATGGTGCTCAAACAAAGCTGGGTCGGAATTGTTCCGTATAAAACGTATTAGTTCTCCTTTAATGAACCCTTTAAATGTAGCGGGAGGGTGTGCAGATGTATAATGGAGAAATTGGAAGGTTTCAGTTACTTTGACATGTAGACGGACGTCTAGGATGCCAGTCGCTTGGAACCGCGGTCCTTTGTAAATTTCAGTGTCCAAAAATGTGACTTGGCAGGGGGACACATCATATACAAACCGGAAGGTAGAATGCGATAGGTTGGCTCGTTCCATGAAGGCATGGAGGGTAGATACAGGGCCAGACCAGATAATAAATGTATCATCACGGTAACGCCACCATTTGTGAATGTATGGTGCCCCCATTTGTAGGAGGGACAATTCCCATTGGTGGGCGGTAATATCAGAGATCTCCGGGCTGCATTTGGATCCCATGGCAGCCCCAAGGGTTTGGAGATATGATTGCTCATTGAAGGTGAAGCAGTTGCCTTTCAGGATAATGCGCAGAAGGGTCATAAGTGAGTCGGTTGACGGTCTGCGAATGGGGTACGCCAGATGTTCATGGGATTCAAGGGCGTCCCGGACTGCTTTAAGGGCTCAGACTCAAGTTTGTTCAAGTTCAGTTCAAGTTCAGTTCAAATTCAGTTCCTAGGTTGATATTTGGACTCTCAAGCTTTGCATGACAGGAAATCGGGACATTATTTCTGTGGTAGCATCCCAGTACTAGAAAAAAATCATCTGGCATGCACAACAAAGTTATAAATAATTAAATAACTTCATTCCTCTGTAGTGTTAACTAGCTACATATGCTAATTAAATCCTTCTTTAAACAACTATTGTCAGGTGAATGCCCCAGGCCCCATGGGGCCTCATGTTTGTCAAATGCTCTTGGAACAGTATAGCAGGCTTTCTGATTTGAGAAACTGACAAACCTAAAAATAGGTTGTGTGAGTTTGACATCTGGGAAACCCATGGAACCTTGCTTAATATGTTGATTTTAATATTTTGCTGCATGTTTCTATCCTTTCAAATTGTGGACAACAGATGTTCAAGAAGGATTTAGAATGTACACTCCATTTTCAAACAGTTTAAGCCCATGAGATTATATTTTTTTGTTTCTTTAGAACTAAATTTCAGTTTGGAAAAATATGAAACCAGTGAATCTTGGAAAGTTCAGATTTGAAAGTTTGGATTAGTTCTTTGGAGCCCTGTGGGCAATTGGTATTTTTATTTTGTTATTTTTCACCAGATAGTGTAGTACATAGGCTTCTCCCTGTCTTGCACATCATGTCACAGGTAGTATGCTTCAGTATTGGCCCAAAGTTGGGACACAGGTTCCGTATTGCCTACCAATTTAATTTAGCTAAAATCAATCTCCCTAACTCTTTAGGGAATGCCAAAAGAGGGTGGGGAGGGAGGGGGGGGGTTATAACTCAAACTGAAAATAACTCCAAAGAACCTAAAAATCATCTTCAGATCCCCTTGTACAGAAAGTATTGATTTTTGACAAGCAGCATCTATCACTGATATGAACTTAAGTTTGTTCAAGCTAAATTTCTGCGTCCATAATTGAGTTCATTTGGGAATGACAAATATGTTTTTGGAATCCAAAATTGACAAGTTGTAATATTTTCATTGTCGTTCAGTTTTGCTAAAGATCATGTTTCTGCATCCATATTTGGGCTCCTTCTGGCAGCCCAATATTGCTTTTGGACTTCAAAATGCATAACTTGTAATATTTTTATACTGTAACCAATGACCCAGACTTAGCTGGTGCTAACCCAAAAATATCTTGGGCCAAACACAAATTTTGCCCCCCAATCCCCAAAATTTGCATGCAAAACTGAAAATTAGAAGTCCTATCTGGCCCTCCATACATTTTACCCTCTGCGCATGCACAGATGCCAGGAAGTCACCGAATCTGCCGCCAATAAATCATTCTTTGTTTGGCCCTTGTCAGATAACAACAAACTGACATTTGTGCTTTTAAATCTCAATTAATAATGATTCCAGACACAAATCAATGGTTAAATTGGTGGATCCAAGGACAGTACTGGATGAAGGAAGGAAGAAACGGTGGTTTGAAACATTCAGGGCTGTAATTTTATAATATTTATTAAAATTAGTTCATGTTCCCTAATTTCGGGACATGTTCCTGGCATTATCACTGATTGATTATGATCAATTTACTGTTTATTTAGTATTCCTTCCCTGCCTTCCCTTGATCCCCCCAGTTAAGCTCCCAAGCTTTTTGGCTTGTTTTAATGAAATTTTTTTATAAAATTTCTTGGGAGTTTAATGTATTATACAGAAGATTATTCTGTACATCCCCAGGGTTACGTCCTCATCCTTAGGGTGTTTGGGCGTTTTGGTCATGCGTCATACATCCTATGTATCGTTTTTTCTTCTGAGGAAGATCTTGCTTTACATCGGATAGTCTTGTTTCTGTTACTGACTTCGGGCCGTGTTGCCTGGGATCTTGATTCCGGTTTTTTGTTTACATTTACATTACTCTAGGTAGTTTCCTATTTTTGTTTAGGAACAACAGTTGTAAGTAACATTAAATATTCTGATAGTGTGGTAGTTAATTTTACACATATTTTATAATTTTGTCGACACACAGACTTTTTTGGGCTCATGGTTCCCTTTGGGAACTTGGGCTCTAGAAAAATTTTTTCAAAAATTTTTATTTTATTTTTGAAAGAGTTTTTCTTTGGATATATTTATTTCATTGATTATATTTTAATGTTATCTTATATTATATGTAGATTTGGTGGTGGTACAATGACATATATTAGAATTTAGGTAATTATATTTATCTAATAGTGTGGCAAATAGAGGAAGCCTTTCCTCTATTTACTTGGTCGTTGTAATGAGTTTAGATGATGTACTACCACTAATTCTACTCCATGTGTCAGATTTGATAATCTGGATGACAGGCGTCATGGTTTGTGTTAGGCGAGTGGTCACTATCAGTCCTATCGTGGCAAGGGGACTCTGCTGGTCCTCTTGTCAAAATGTCACTATAGTTTTTTAGTTTCTATTTACAGAGGAACAAGAACATGGTGTGGTTTTGTGACGCCTTCAGGGAATGTGCTTCCGTCGTCGTATTATACAAGCGAGTTTACATCCCTTGTCTACAGCTAGCTCAACCGGCAGATCTATCACGACATAAAATATGGGTGGTGTGATGCCGGGTATGTCCGTAGCGGTTGAGAAGAGGAATAAGGGTGTAGCGAGCACTATAAAGATACGAACATGCTCACCCTGCGATGACGGAAAGGAGGAAGCACTGGAAGGAGGAAGTAGACAAGTTCTGAGGTATGCTCGTCCAGGTCTTCCGTGATCGCGAGCAAGAGAAAGGCCCCTCTCTCTTATAACGACGTCCACGGGACGCTCCTTCCATAGACTGCCGGGGTCGGCTAGTCTTATAGCTTCCTCTATGTTCGAAAAGCACACATGACCGCACAGCTAGCTCGACCGGTGAAGTGGTTACTCAGGCCTTTGAGAACTGTGATGCTGGGTGTATACGATCCGGGCTAGGAGATGATATAGGGTGGAGCAAACACTATCATATGCAACCATGCTCACCCAGCGACAATGGAAGGAGGAAACCGGCAAGTTCTGAGGTATGCTCGTCCAGGTCATCCAGGACCGCGAGCAAGAGAGAGGCCTCGCACTCTTACAGCATCATCTGGGGACAGATGTTGTTGGTAGGAACTTGCATCAGTCGGAGTATACGTCCATGCCTCATGTCCGGAATGTCCCGTCTAATAGGCAGCTGAGGTTGGCTAGTCTTATGGTTTCCTCTACATAACGGACAAAGTGATCTTTATATTGTACAGGGCTATAAACCCGATGGGTGGTTTCAGTTCCCTGACGCCGGTAAAACGTTTAAGATTAAATACGAGGACCGTAACTCAGGATGTGTCGCATATGCATTGTATTCAGAACTAGTGGAAAAGTGCTCAATGATTTTAAACAAGGGCTAGGCTTCAAAAGAGGTTTACGTCCCTTGTCTCCAGCTAGGTCATCCGGCAGATCTTATCACATAGACTCGTGGTGTGACGCCGGGTATGTCCGTAGTGGTCGAGAGAGAATATGGGTGTAGCAAGCACTGTTTAATCGAATCATGCTCACCCAGTGTTGATGGAAGGAAGAAGATGGCAAGTTCTGAGGTACGCTTGTCCAGGTCTTTCCGGACCGCCACCAAGAGGGAGACCCCCTCTCTCTCTTTCAACAACATCTGGAGCCGGGTGTTGTTGGCACAACCTTGTGTCAGTCAGAGCTTACGTACATAGCTATTGTCCGGTACACTTAGTTCAATTCTTAGCTGGGGACGGCTACAGTTTTGCTTCTTTAGCATCTACCAAGCACTCCCGACTGCACCTTGGCTAAGTGACTCAGGATTTCCAGTCTGCATCGTCAAAAAGTCCATCTTTTGTGAAGAAAGTCGCACCATCTTGTAGCCAAGGAGATGAGGTTTCATTCATTGGGTCGTCCGGCGTGATAACTATATTGGACACCCTGTCCTAGGAGCAGCCGGCGGACAGGCTATTCATGACTGCTGCTCCTCAGGCCTCCGTAACGGACTTGCTGTCACAGTTGCGCAGCTAATCGCCGTATTCCTGCTAAGGCAGAAGCACTCAACATCAGTCTCAAAACTTGAGCTGTTGCATGGTGCTTTATTGGTCCAGCCACCTGCCTGTTCAGATGCTGGTGACTGTGATTCTGACTGATTTAGACGAATGATGGAAAGGATAACTTTCCCTTCAGGAACAACTCTTGGATGATATAGATACCATACATTATTGTTTCCTTGAACTTGTTCCAGTGAATCACAATGCGGCGAGCAATTATGAGAAACTGCTAGCGTAGTTTGACGCTGACTTCATCCGGATAAAGAGCAGGGTAATAAGATCTCTTTCTGGTTAAGTCTACACGGGTGTCACAGGTCTTCGATTGTGTAGACAACACCATAATTAACTTCCTGTGGGAAAAAGTAATTCGGTTTCTTATCTTCTTCCTCTGTATTTTTAATCATTTGTGTTTGTTCACATACTTTTAAAAACAACAGGGGAAGATGTGTTGAGAGTTTCTCTGCGTTGATTGAGCAGGCTAAGATCTTAGTTGTAACCTTACCTTCATCATTTAGCTGTTCGCTCAGACACAATTGACAAGATAATTTCTTTTTCTGAGCGAATTTAGTTTCATGGTCTTATGTACTTCAATTTTAAGTACTGTGGCGCAACGTCTACATGGAAAGGAATTTTGTGGTCGTTTGTACTTATTTCAAATTCTTTCCAGACCTATTATATATATCTCGGTCTTAACTAATGTTAAGTGGGAGTTATTCTGATGTGACAAAGCCTTGTGTCTTCATCTTTGGAAAACTTGCTATAGGTCGCTTTAGTCTTCCAACTCTAGTCTTTTATGGTAAGGAGCATCAATTCTCGACTCTTTAAGTTGGGGTCTAATGGACCAACACCAGCAGAAAGAGTAGGAGAGGTTGTCCTAGACTCAGATCATCTATAAGGACTCATAGCGAAGGTATAGGTATATCTAAGTCTTTGATGGTAAGTTTTCATTATTGTAGTATTTAAACTACAAGAAAGCATCAATACTCGACTCTTTAAGTTGGGGTCTAATCGACCTCACCAACAGAAAGAGTAGGAGAGGTTGTCCTAGACTCAATTCGCCTATAAGGGCTCATAGCGAAGGTATAGGTATCTCTCCTATATATTTCTTTAGGATTGTCTATAGAGCCACTTGGATAGGGGTTTCTCGTCTGTCTGAGTTACTGGTCAGACTCCCCTGAGCCAGTGGCTTGAGGCTTTTATAGAGCTCGGTCCGACCGATTTTGACTGGAAGTGGATAATTAGGTTATTTATGATTATCTTTCAGTCGAAAACCGAACGTTCGGCAATTGTAGCGAGTATAGTTCTTTAGATCACTTGTATTGTGAACTAGATAATATCTCATGGGATTTATGATAGGATATATGTATCCTACTATTCATTTGGCTGGTTCATCTGTTGTTTCACAGAGCAAATTATCCAGCTGTTTGGGTCGCTTTTATATGTTATCTGATGCATTAACAGCGAGAGTTTTATGCGCCAGATGGAGTTGTGCGGAGCGGCTTTGAATGTTATTTCGATGGGTCACTTACACACATGTCTACTCCAGTTATTAACTACAGTGGTAGACGTTTTTCCCTCCAGACCTGTTTTGTTTTATAGAATCTTTTAACATAAGGTCAAGTTTGGGCATATATTAATGGTTTTCTCAATTATTTCAGACGTGAGTTTATATATTGTGTTACAGTCCGGAGTCCGAGGGTCTCTCTATGCAGGGATCTTGCGACCCTCGGTTCTTGGAAACCACATATTCAATGATGTCTCATAGTTTACGTTACATCATTGAATTATTTCCGTTCATGTATTTATAGATGCAGATCAGAGTTTATCAGAAGAGATGTAATGCTTCGTTTGTCATTATTTTCCAATAGAAGGGACGTTTATGTTCATTCTATTGTTAAATAAGTCATTTAGCTATTCGTACTGGTTTGGTTATTTTATCTTCCAATCAGCAGTCAGTGCTTAAGATTTCAGCACATAAGTAAAGCGCTGGCTACATCTTGCCCTTATTCTAACTGTATGACTATTACATGATCTTATGTGGAATTTAGGATAGTTAAGTTTACGGTGCACAGGATTAATAGTTTCCATTATTTGTGTCGCTAGTATAAGGCATTTGACGCTCACCCGTTTTCATGGGAATGAATGACAGGATATGTGTATCCTTCAATTCATTTGTTTCTATTGATTTTGTTGAGGTTATGGGGTCTGTTATTGAGCATTCGCCAGAAGCTTCCCCACGAGAGGGTTTTCTTCTTTAAGGGAAGTTTTATTCTTCACGTCATTCTCTGCTCTTAGTGGCATTACGGAGTATGTCAAATGTGAAAGAGCTTTGTGGTCTCTATATTATTGCTGTCTGGACCAATGTGGGAGAGGAGGTTTCGAAATATATTTGAATCCACTCCCCCCTCCCCCACACACACACTCACACTATCGAGTATATATATTTTTTAATACATACATAGTTTGCGTTTGGGTCGTGTTGGATGGTGCCCTCATAGGCATATATGCAGTTCTGTTGCATTTGTTTCCGGTGTTTAATTTCTGATCTCTAATATACAGGCACTTATTTTATCATCATAATGGCCACTATTTGAGCTCAAAGGTTATGGCATAGCCATTTAGTGGTTTTTAGATGATTAATAGGCTGGATTTTTATGCACTCGCACAATGTGTGATTACTCTATCTCTCTGGTGGACCTTGAAATTATTATATATTTCGAGGGTGGTCTGTGTTGGATCCGGTTAATCATACTACCTACCTCCATTGATCTATATCCTGGTCTCTGTTTTGTCAGTTTTCAAATCGCATATTCTCATGTGTTTATAGTTGTAGATACCAAATAGTACATGTTGGAGAGTGTTTTTACCAGATTTAATATTACAGAGGCCTCCTGTGAATGATCTTGAAGCGTGTTTTCTCTGCAGAGATTGTTCATCTTATCCTGCTTTTGTATGTATATGTTATATTTGATTTTTCACTGATTTTGTCGTACCTGTATACGTCGTCGGCAGTACCAAAATCATCGCTATAGCCTTGGCTTGTAAAGTGGCATTAAGCACCATTTATTATTCATGAATTAATTTTTGAGTGCCTGATCGATATTTATTTATATCATTTCCGGGTTCTGTTTATTGATTCCAGAGCCCTCCCCTCTTTCTTAAAAAATCAGGGGGGGGGGGGTTATTTTGTCCACTTCTCTGTCTTATGGGGTATGTAACTATTAAGGAAGCTGTCTTGTCCATACTATGTTTGGCGATCAGCTGCAGTATTATTGTGTGGCGTAGGTTTATGGGCAATTTTCTCTCATTCTCAATATGCCATTCTAATTTTTAGGGCCTAGTCCAGACTAGTCTTAAAAATTGTTTATTTGTTACATCCTAATTAACATGATTTTATGCTTAGATTTAGGATTTACGTAACTGGGATCCATATTAGGATATGTCTCTTCTATCATGGTATTAAGAGACACATGTAAATTCTAATTTCTTCATCATGGATTGAAGGATTTGATCTATGTATATATACTATTTCAGAAGTTCTAGGCCCTCCACCTTTTTACGATTCAGCTAAGTCGGGGTCATTGGTTACAGTATAAAAATATGAAAAAATTTATAGTAATTTATATATTTTTTATAATTACCAATGACCCAGATGGGAATGGCCCTCCCATGAGTGGGCAGTACTGGGCACTCATACCTCCCCGCTGAATTATTATAATCTTTTTTTACAAAGAATGATTTACTGGTGCCAGATTCGGTGACTTCCTGGCATCTGCGCATGCTCGGAGGGTAAAATGTATGGAGGGCCAGATAGGACTTCTAATTTTTGGTTTTGCATGCAAATTTTGGGGATTGGGGGCAAAATTTGTGTTTGGCCCTAGATATTTTGGGGTTAGCACCAGCAAAGTCTGGGTCATTGGTAAGTATAAAAAATATATAAATTACTATAAATTTTTTCATTTTTTTTTGCTAATTTCTATTGGTTTTGATGTGAGTCCATTATTCACACTACACAATTATTAGTGCCTCAGGTATGTGTTCCATGCCCTATTTAGATGTGGTAAGTGTGTTCTCTTCTGCATGATGACCCACATATGTTCAAATTAGTATTACGGGCCACTTTTTATGCCCCTGACCCTCTCGGGGGCATTATGTTTTCACCATGTTCATCCTTCGTCCATCTTAACTTTTGTTTTCCGTCCAATAACTAAAGAACTGCTTATTTGATCAAATAATAATTTTAGGGGTTACTTGTGGATGACTAGACAATGCTTCCTTTCGATTTTGGTCCAGCTAGCCAGTTCAATATGGCTGCCATTGTGGCCATATTGAATTTTGTTTCTGTCCAAGAACTAATGAATGCTGACTCAAATCATTTTTATTTTTTTTATTTTTGCATTGTTGGTGTCTAGAGTAAGCTTCCTTTCAATTTTGGAACAGTCAGTCAAACCAAGATGGCCACCATTGGCCAATTCATTATGGCTTACATGGTGTCCATCTTGAATTTGGTTTCCATCCAGTAACTAATGAATACTAACTCAAATCAATTTCATTTTTTGGTTATGCATTATTGATGTCTAGAGGAAGCTTGCTTTTGATTTTTGATCAGATAACCAATTCAATATGGCTGTCATAGTGGCCATATTGAATTTGGTTTCCGTCCATTAACTAATGAATGCTGACTCAAATCAGTTTTATTTTTTGATTTTGCATTGTTTGTGTCTAGTCTGCCCTTTTATGACACTGTCGGGGGCATTTGCCACACTTCGGATTGTTCTTGTTAATATATAATGAACTCAAAGGAGTTAGAGCAATTGGAAAATTATCAAGATCCCAGATATTGCTTCTAATGTAGCCTGACCAGTTTCATCTTTGTTTAGACTCAACAGAGGCATAGCATATATGCAGCGACACGGCTGACTTCCACAACCATGCCCACAAACTTTTCCAACACTTTAAAGATCGAGGCTTTTCAGAAAAACCCTAAGGGAGGCATTCCATATAAAGTTTGCAATCTAGTCAGAAGTACTTTAATCAAACCACACAACAGGATGCCCAATTCACAAGACAGAGTCTCTTTTGTTAGCTCACCTGGCCTAAAAGGCCATGTGAGCTTTTCTCATCACTTGGCATCCGTCGTCGTCCGCCCGTCGTCGTCGGGTGTCCGTAACTTTTCACATTTTCATCTTCTTCTCTGTAACCTCTGAGCCGGTGTGAACCAAACTTGGCAGGAATGGTGTATGGAAGGTCCTCTACAAACAATCCTCATTTTGTTCCCGTCGGATGGAAAACATAGCTTCCAGAGGCATTCTTTGATTCTGGTTGGTGGATTTTCAAAAATCTTCTACTCTGAAACTGCCAGGCCAAATGTTTTGAAACTTCACATAAATGATGACTTGTACCCCCTCTACCAACAATCCTCATTTAATGTTCATTGGGTCACAAACATGGCCACAATTGTGGCTAAAAGTTACTGTAGAAACCCTATGGGAAATCACATTTTCCTCTTCTTCTCTGGAAAAACCAAAGTGACGTGAAAACAAACCTGGCAAGGATAGTCTATGGGAGGTCCTCTACAAACGATCCTCATTTTGTTCCCGTGGGTTGAAAAACATGGCCGCCAGAGGCATTCTTTGATTCTGATTGGTGGATTTTCAAAAATCTTCTCCTCTGAAACTGCCAGGCCAAATGTTTTGATACTTCACATAAATGATGACTGGGACCCCCTCTACCAACGTGCCTCATTTAATGTTGATCGGATTGTAAACATGGCCGTAATTGCAGCTTATAATTACTATAGAAAGCCTTTGGGAAATCACATTTTCATCTTCTTCCCTGGAACTACTGAGCCGACGTGAACCAAATCTGGTAGGGGTAGTCTATGGGAGGTCTTCTACAAGTGCTTCTCATATTTGTTACCGTGAATCGAAAAACATGGCTGCCAGAAGCATTTTTGATTCTGATTGGTGGATTTTGAAAAATCTTCTCCTCTGAAACCACGGGGCCCAAATGTTTTGAAACTTTGCATGGTTGATGACAGAGACACCCTATACCAACGATCCTCATTTAATGTTGATTGTGTTGCAAACATGGCCACAATTGCGGCTTGTAGTTATAATAGAAAACCCTGTGGGAAATCACATTTTTATCTTCTCTCTGGAACTACTGAGTCGACATGAACCAAACATGGCAGGAATGGTGGCTGCAATTATAATTACTATAGAAAGCCTTTGGGAAATCACATTTTCATCTTCTTCTCTGGAACTACTGAGCCGACGTGAACCAAACCTGGCAGGGGTAGTCTGTGGGAGGTCTTCTACAAGTGCTCCTCATTTTTGTTACTGTGCATCGAAAAACATGACTGCCAGATGCATTTTTTTGATTCTGATGGGTGGATTTTCAAAAATCTTCTCCTCTGAAACCACAGTGTCAAATGTTTTGAAACTTTGCATGGTTGATGACTGGGACACCCTCTACCAATGTTCGTCATTTAGTGTTGATCGTGTTGCAAACATGGCCACAATTGCAGCTTATATAATAGAAAACCCTGTGGAAAATCTCATTTTCATCTTCTCTCTGGAACCACTGAGCTGACGTGAACCAAACATGGCAGGAATGGTCTGTAGGAGGCCCGCTACAAACGATCCTCTTTTTGTTCCCGTTGGTTGGAAAATATGGCCACCAGAGACATTCTCTGATTCTGATTGATGGATTTTGGAAAAATCTTCCCCTCTGAAACTACAAAGTCAAATGTTTTGAAACTTTACATGATTGAGGACTGGGACACCTTCTACCAATTATCCTCATGTAATGTTGATGTAATGTTGCAAACATGGCCACAATTGCAGTTCATTATTACCATGGAAAACCTATGGGAAATCACCTTTTTATATGTAGCTCCAGGTGAGCGATTATCTTGGACTGTAAACTCTGGGTACTTCTTACCTCTCTTTGGAGTTCTTCAAAACAGTTACTGCAACTCTTGCATTCAAGCATAGAACTTTTTCCTTTATCATGTTTCTGCAGTAAAGTTGCCTGGAAAGTCCCATTTGTAAAATGTTTTTGGTGTTTTCATTGACATTTTTGTTAGGCTGCAGATGCTAAATGTAGATGTCATCCTTTGCAGTAAGAACTGAAAGCTGTTTGGACTGCATATATTTAGCAATTGACTGACTTTGTCAAACTAAGAAGAGAGTTATTTTTGCCTGCCTGTTTAATTGACAATAATCAGTTTAAATAATTATGTAGAAAGCGCATCTTTTTAGCTCGCCTGACTTTCGGTCAGGTGAGCTATAGTGATCACACACCATCCATCGTCCGGTATCTGGCGTCCATCATCCATCCGTCGTCTTTGAACATAGTGTTTGCATCTTCTCCAAAACCGCAGAACCGATTTTAGTGTAATTTCAGATAATTATTTGTTATGACATCGCATTTTGCTTGTGTTCAAATCAAGTTGCCCCGCTCCTCAGTAGGGCCACGCCCAAAAAGTGTGCTTAAATCTTATAAAATCTTCTCATGAACCTGCAGTAGCAGAGACTTGATATTTGGTGTGCAGCTTCCTTTTGAGGTGTAGACTCGGATTTGTTCAAGAGAAGTTTGAGGGACTATATTTGCCATCATTATGGGAGGGGCAAGAATTTCCACCCCACCCAAAATTTATATTTTCCAAACCAAGAGGCTGATTTGAACCAAATTTGATTTGAGGGCTTATTGGGTCATAAGTACTTAATTTATGCAAAGAAATTTTTTTGTGTTGCCCCATGGGAGCTGCAGGTGAGCACCTTCAGGCCCCCTGGGGGCCTCTTGTTTTCATTCATATTCAAAGAAACACAGTGGTCCCAAAAGAGGTGGAAACCCATTTTGCATTCTATGATTTTTCCATGGCAGAACATGCATGAAGGTAGAATGATGTTACCGTGAAGTATGCATTCCTGGAATAAGCTATGGCTAATTCCTGAGTGAGGGCAAAGATAAATTAACATATATTGTGACAATATTTTTTTTTATCCTCACTTTACAAATTATGATGTTATCTACTCGAAATGTATTGGTATCCCCTATTTATTGCTTGCACAAAATTGCAAACAGAACAAATTTATTTTTTGACAAAAATGAGAAGATATTTCTGTTGGATATAGTTCTGAAAACACTTTGTATCAAACAAAATTTTCTATATCAACCCTGTTAACTGAATAACCACTTTACCATTGAAAATTATTGAATTAACAAGAGAATTCAATTTAACAAGGATTTGGTCACATTGCTATATTCTAGAAGTAACCAGAGCTTCTAATCTATTATATGTTGTTTAACAGAACTTAAATAACTTGGCCAAACAAGATATAATAGATTAAATCAGAGGGTGCATGGTAGCTAGAGCATGTTCATTCCTGATCAACATAATCTGCATTGTGACCTTGGGCAAGACACTTATTCTCTGTTGTTTAGGTTTGAGCGGTGTGCTAAAACATACAGCATGTTGATGGGATAATGCACTCAACTCATTCTAACCCTGTTTTGTGCAGTATTAGTAAGCTGGCAGGGATTCTTCTGACTTCATTGGGAAATGGTCTGGGGCCCATACCATTGAATTGGGAATTTATTGTGAAGGAGAAGGAATATACATAAAAGTTTTTACCTTCAAACTGATCTGAGCACATTAAATGAGAAAGCTACTACATGTACATGCATGCTACAAGTTCAGCTGTCTAGATGTCATGGATGCCCCACTGCCTTGTGGGGCAGCCATGATGTTCGGATAGCTGAACTAGTGGAATACATGTAATATATTTTATAACAAACAACAGTTGCCTAAAATCAACCTGTCACTTCCCCTTGAATTCAGATGCTTTCTTTTAGATTGGAAATTATCTGTGTTCTGAGGGTTAATGACTGCCCAGTTCAGACCAACAATTATGAACTAAGTATTTGTTTGAATGGGTACTGACTTTAGGAAATTTAAGGTTGGGGATTGGGAAAAATACTGCCTAAATTCCATTGGGGAAGGGTCCGATATTTCGACCCTGTAGACACCCAAAATAATTTCTGGTCGGAATGGCCGACCAGAATTCTTGGTTCTTAGTGGTTCTCTCTGTCTACTATGGCTTCCTCCCCTGTAAACTGTATGACTTGATATGACCCTGGCTGTTGAAAGTGTCATTAATACTCCCATAAATAAACAAATTCATTCATTCAGAAACGTTATTATGGTATCATATATGATTTGATAATAAAAAGTTTACTTTTCTTAATGATGACCAAATCACAATCATTTAATCCTTTATCTAACATTGCAAGAAGTTGCCAACTGTAAATGTGTCTGGAATATGTTAAAAAAAAACAATTTTTGCTTAAAAAACACCCTATGATTGACTCCTCATTGGAATGAGTTCATTCAATGAAGGGTCATAAGCTATGTTTTGGAGACAGAAAATGGAAAGAATATTGAAATTTGAATGGCAATTTTTATGTATAATCCTGGGTGGATATGACTTCCATATGGTTAATGTTCAATCATATGTAATTTGATAATGATTGAATCGCATGTAATATGCTTGAAAACTTGCATGATAATTTGTCATAATAAAACCTTTTTTCTGTTCATGCATTTTCAGGCAAAATGTTTCGCTAAATTATTTCCTTTTTTCTGTTCATATCACAATGAACCAAAAAAAAAATGCATTTAGGCCTGTCCTAAACCACGCCCCAATGCCAGTCGTTAAAATTACGCTGCACAGTGTGAATGGAAAAGAACCTCTGCACACTCATATTGTTTCAAAATGAAAAGTAATTAATATTTATCTCACCATTTTAAAAATACTTTCAAAATAAAATCAAATAAATAATGAAATCCTTATGCTTTTTATTCCGTGTTCAATTTTTTTTCGCAATTAAAATTAATAGATGATCATCTACGTTATTCATTTTATCCAAATCAAACGTACACAATGGCCGATCATAAGCATTACTAACCTGTCATAAGGATATAATTGATCAGACTGATTTAAATAAAATTGCCACCAACCTGCACTCCACAGTGCTCTCCTTTCACTATCAACTGAATGTATGTGGTTCACTGACAAGAGTGTAAAAGAATATTAGTTCTCAAAATTTATGCCTGACATATGAAATGCAAAATCTAGGCATTGTAGTTCAACATACGCAACACATTGTTTATGTGCAGCTGGTATCCAGAGAATGCATGATGTTGGATTTGAACTAAGACAGTATGGATTGGTGAGTGGACATCGAAATGAAGGTTCCGTCTGTGGTTACAATAGAGAATGTTCCACTATAAAGAAACAAAATATCAGTCAAACACTGTCCTCTGTGACAATTCAGCCTTGTGCACAACAATGTCAACATGAACAAAATGCTACATCACTGATGTCGATGGCATCCACAAACGAAACTCATGCAATAAAAACTTTCCAATTTCCAAATAACCTGAATGATTTCTTTTTGAGACAAAGTTCAGCGAACTTCATGTCATCTGGGTTTATAACGAACTCCACATTTAACAACAGTCACTGTGTTTTCAATTTCTCAGGAAATGATCAAAATCAGAAATAGATTTAACCCAGCTTTGCTTTGAATGACATCACCTTCCCGTCAAGTGGAAAAGAAGATTGAAGTCTTGTGTGGGCGTGGCCTATGGCATTCTTTTTAACTTACGCAATTCATTGGTCAATTTTTAATGTCACAAGAACATCTTTCAGTGAAATGCGTCGTCATTTCAAACAGAATTTTAGAAAACTATGTTTTTATTCAGTTCTCAGTAGGAAGCATGATGCAGCCTGGTTTTTATTATAACACCACAAAGTAGAGAGTGTTAAATTCATTGCCACCCAGGTTTAATTATAAGGAATGATTGTTTGTTTCTGTGTATTTATTGAGTTATGAACCCCAAAAAACAAAGGTCAAACATAGCGTAAATGGGCTATGCTGTTGCAAAAGGCAGTTAAATTTATTTTGTTAATAATTACTGAAATCATTGAGTCAGAACTGTCCCAATGGTGTAATTTATGATTTGAAAGTAGAACATTACTTTTCAGCTTTCCCCACCAATTATTATTTGCTGCTTGTATATGTACCTAGCGTAAGGAGAAGACAAGTATTTTCTGCAATTTTTTTTTAAATTTCATTTTTTGCTTAAAAAACATAGCATATGACCATTCATTGGAACAAGGCTGATGAGCTTGTTCCAGTGAGGAGTCATAAGCAATGTTTTTGACTCAAAGATTGAAAAATATATTAAAATGTGAATGGTGATAACCATTCATTGGAACAAGGCTGATGAGCTTGTTCCAGTGAGGAGTCATAAGCAATGTTTTTGACTCAAAGATTGAAAAATATATTAAAATGTGAATGGTGATTTTTATATATAATGCTGGGTGGATATGACTGTTGCTTAAGGTTAACATTTAATCAGATATAATTTGATAATGATACAATCCTATATAGTATGCATGGAAATTTGTGATAATAATTATTTTTCTGTCTTGATTATTCTATTTGTTATGTTTTCAGTCTTTGCACATCTTGTGAAAACAGAGTTAAGTTTATTTTGTTATTATTTACTATAAATCATGGAGTCAGAAATGTTCCAGTGGTGCAGTTTGCAATTTGAAAGGAAAGCATCACTTTACAGATCTTTCCACCATATATTATTTGCTCCTTGATAATTATGACCAAATCACATTTCATTCAACCTTTTACATGGCATGGGGAAAAGAAATCTTTTTCTGGAATATTCTTTTAAAATTTCATATTTTGCTTAAAAAATTTGAGTGGTGATGTTTGTGGATAATACTGGGTGGATATGACTGTTGTTTAAGGCTAATATTTAATAACATGTAATTTGATGATGATTAAATCCCATGTAATATGCATGGACATTTGTGATAACCAGAAAATAACTATATATTCTTTCTTGATCTATTTATTCTGTTTGTTATGCTTTCAATTTTTTGCACATGTGAAAGCAGAGCTAAGTTTATTTTGTTGTTATTTAATAAAGATTTATTATTGATGATGTTCAATGAACTATTTTATCTTACAATAAGTATGTATTGGGTCCATAATTACCTGAATATAGCATGTTTCAGAGACCCCAGATAAAAAAATCTGTATCTTGCAACTGCATTATACAATCATGTGCTTGATTATGATTTGTTTACATTACTATTTATAAAACGTCACAAGCTTTCGGAACGCATTTACAAGGGACCTTATACAGTTCTATATTTGAAAAGAGAGAGCTGTAGAGAGGAGAAACACTTCTCAAAAGTTTAAATATTAAATTATGGAACCACATTGCTGTTGTGTGTTGAAGCACTGGAAGCCTTCAAGCTGGAAGAACATGCAGTTATATTTTTAAGTGCACAATCTTTTTAGCTCACCCGATTGCAAGTCAGTGTGAGCTATTGCCATCATTTCCATTAGAAACTTTTCTTCTTCACAACCATGAAGCCAAATTCAAATTTATGTTGCACAAACCATCTGTTGAGTATATCCTTTCTATTTTGTAAAAATGAAGAAGCTGGCATCTTTGGGCTCTGGTTAATGCCCCAAAAGCCTAAAAATCTTATCATGAACCACCAGAGAGAATGCCTTGATGCATGGTATGGAACTTCCTTTGGTGTTGAAGATTAAAGTTTGTTCAAGGGGAAGTTGGTAGATCGATATTTGGGATCTCTGTGGGAGCATATCCATTTTGGGCTCTGCCCAAAATTTGTATTTCAAGAACCGGTGGGCCAATTTGAACAAACTTTGGCATGTAGTATACAAATTTGGGTCCTAAGTAATTGATTGATACCTGACAAATATTTTTTACAGCCCTGTGGGAACCCCAGGGGCTAAAAATAGAAAAACATTAATAAAACACCCATATTTTCCAAACCACATGGAACAGAGAACTGTTATTTGGTATAAAACATCCTTAAGACCAGAAGAATGGAATCGTAAACAATATTGCCATTGGTTGTGTCAGGGTGTTCTGTACAGGGCATCGAAAAAATGCAGAGTCAGTATATTTGCAAAAATTGAAAAAAAAATTTTCTTCAGAACCACTGATCACAGTGTTTTGATAATTGGTATACAACATCCATAGGGGGGTCAGATACAAGTGTGTTCAAACTAAGCCCCTTGGTTTATATTTGGGCTCAATACAGGAGCCCAAATAATTAACTTAGGGCAATATGGGGAACAAGCTTTAAAAATCTTCTTCAGATCCACTTGTCAGATTCTTTTGATATTTGGAATACAACATCTCTAGGGGGGGTCAGATTAAAGTTTGTTCAAATTGGATCCCTGGGTTGTTATTTGGGCTCTTTATTGGAATATAATTATAATATACTAACAGGGCTACCCGGCATTGCTCGGGCTGAGGAGAGGATTAAAATTTCCCCTAGTAGACCCCTTTGAAGACCTATATCGGTGAGACAAATTTTGGTCATAACTATTGGTGCCTCTCTACACCCCCACCCCACCCCAGCACTTTTTTAAACCTCACCATTAGATTCCTGATAAAAAAATAACCCTAGTAGACCCCTTTGAAGACCTATATCGCTGAGAAAAAGTTTGGTCATAACTGTTGGTGCCCCTCTACACCCCCACCCGGTACTTTTTAAACCTCACCATTAGATTCCTGATAAAACATACTCCTAGTAGACCCCTTTGAAGAGAAAAATATCGGGAAAAAAATTGTGGTCATAACTTTTGGTGCACCCCCACCCCACACATTTTTTTAAACCTGACGATGACCTCCACCATAAAAAAGTACTCCTAGTAAACCCATTTTGGACGCTTGGGGTGGCCCCACATTCATTACTATAGTGGACAGACAGACAGACAGACAGACAGACAGACAGACAGACATTCTAAAATATAGAATAGAATATTGGCTCTTTAGTGCAAGATGAAAAAAATTCTTTTGAAGTCTTCAGATTCTCCAGTCAGAATCCTTTCATATTTGGTATACAACATCATGGGGGGGTGGGGGGGGGCAGATTCAAGATTGTTCAAATCGAGTTCCTGGGTCAATATTTGGGTTCCCCATGGGAGTCCGACTTTTAACTTAGTGCATTAAGGGGAATAATCTTTAAAAACCTTCTTCAGATCCACCATTCAGATTCTTTTGATATTTGGTATACAACATTTCTATGGGGGTTAGATTCAAGTTTGTTCAAATCGAGTCCTTGGGTTAATATTAATGCTCCCTGTGAGAGCCTGAGTTTTAACATGGTACCATAAGAGTGAATTTCTTTAAAAATCTTTCTTTTTCACATCCACCAGTCAGAATATTTTCACATTTGGTGTACAACATCTCTAGGAGGATCAGATTCAAGTTTGTTCAAATCAGTCCCTTGGGTTAATATTTGGGCTTAGTTTATTGTGTTTATGTTGCAATTTATTTTGCCATGTACTGTAGCTGTTATATTTATTTGCACAAGAGTACTGGCAAGGTAAACAAGCAATTACAGAAGTGGGGTTATGTGTCAAACATGAAATGTTATCTATTATTGTAATCAAATCTCAGGCTCATTTTCAAACCAAATGGAGAGAAACTCTTTGCTTTACATGGAAATGTATAAATGAGTCAGTTCAATGCATTTAACCCTCCTCTCAATGTGGATTCCAAAGATTTTGTTTCATGTAATGGATAATAATGGTAACCCTTTCCATACTCGCATTACTGCTCTGAACATCATTCAGATAAGTGGCAGAGCCCATTTCTGATTCCTTGATAGAATCCTTTAAAACCTTATATGATTCCTGTATGAATATCTTTAAATACTGTTAACGAAAACGTATTTCTGATTTCTTTAAAAATATTTACCCCCAAAAATAAGCCTCCATAAATTCCCTTTCTATTTTGTTTATTTCTGTTGCTTTAACCATTTTCACACAGACTTGAATTTACTGATGGCACAAAATTCTGTTTCTGTACTTTGAAACTTTTCTTATTCTTTAAAACCCCTGGGCCAAATTCATTCATTTATGGCACAGACCATCTTTGGAGTATACCTTTTCTGCTTTGTTCAAATGATGCTGCAGCCATCTTCAGGCTGGTTGAGTTTACTGTTCTGATTTTTTCCACCAAAAGTTACTATGTCTCAAGGGACATAGTAACTTTCGGTGGAAAAAATTCCGAAAATGCTCTATAAGCCTAAAATGCTTTAAAAATCCCTTTTCTCATAAGCCACTTGCAATAATGCTGAGATTTCTGGTATGGAACTTATTTAGTGATGCAGATTCACTTTTTTTCAAAGAAACACAGTAGGTCAAAATTTGGGCTCCCAAATTAGGGCTTCACTCAAAATTTATATTTTCAGAACCAATGGGCAGATGTTAACCATATCTGTCGTATAGTATAACAAAACCATATTATGTGGCCCCTCATTGGAATGAGCTCGTAAGGCCATTCCATTAAGGGTCACATAATATGCTCTTGTTGAAACTTTTAGAAAAAAAGGATGCAGCCGATTTGTTGGGTAAAGTGTTAATCATGTTATTGCAGTTGAGAATTGTAAGATAAATCTATCATCACCATTATGTTTATGTACAGTATGTTGTATCAGAGTCTCGATCTTGTTTCTAAGGCTATGTATCTCGACTCGTTGATATGGCCTCGGAAACAACAGCTTGTCTCTTGATACAACATTTTGTACATAAACATAATGGTCTTAATATGTATTTATGTTCCAATAACACTGAAATTCCCATCCCCTGGTTGGACAAAACTCGCGTAGTTTTTTTCTGTTTTCGTCCCCAGTAGCATATGTTACCATTTGATGTCACCAAGAAAAATATTTGAAATGACTTTCCCCGTTTTGCTATTATTTCATCAATCGAGTGACTTATAAACTGCTTCATTTTTCTAGATTTTTCACACGTGCAGCGCACGATGTTCCGAATGAAGTATAGTGTAAATTACAAATCAGTTTACGATTTGATTTAAGATGGAGCGACCTCGACCTTTATCTTATTAATTGATTGTTTGGCCGGTGACGTCGTCGGGTACACGAGAGGTTTATTTACTAAACGTGTTATCGTTAAACGTTGTCTTTGTTCATTTCACAATGTGGGCTCTGGGGTATGGGTAGGGTCTCAGAACATGTACTTTATTGAGATGAATGGACGGTAACATGGTCTAAGGTTTGAGGCTCGAAGCATATGTTCAACCTCAGCGCTATATTTCGAAGCCGCAAACCTCTGAACACAATAACTTATGTTGCCTTCTGCAGTTTTATCATGGAAATATGGTCATACTTCCTTGTGTTCACCATTTATGGCAATTCATAATTTTGACAGTTTACCATATGTTTGTTTCACCGACATATATAAATATAAAAGTCATCAAGCTATTGAAGGTAGTGGCACAAAATAGATTCTTTCAATCAAGATACCTCCCTAAAGGATTAATAACACCTTCGCACACTCCGAGGAACTTCCGCAAAGTTACTGCAATTCAGGAACTTACTGCAAATAGAACTCCCCCAATGGGAGGCTCAAGGAAGTGAATCTGTGCTTGTTTTATGTGTTAGACAAGTTTTTAGCTTGTACAATAGTAACTAGTGTCAAGGGTACAAAGAGGTCAACATAATTAAGAACAATGGGTAAAACTTGAATTCATACTTGCATTTTGTTTGTGATGTCACAGACACAGAAAACTAACTGTATTGGTCTCCAGTGCATGAAACAGGTTTAACACTATTCTTTGGGTGACAACATGAAACCAAAAACTGGTGTATGTCTGTTGGGTTCCCCTTAGGTTTTGAAAGTATATCTAAATCTTGATACCTTTTATGCTCCACCGTAGAAACTTTCCCACTTGTTTAGGGGCTATAGGTTTAGTTTCCTACAATGCTCAGATTTTATACTGGGGTTGCTAATAAGAAAAGCATGTTTTGGTGGCTTACAGTCAATGCTTCAGTCACATAAACCCGTGCTCGGTTTATGTATCTTTTACAAATTGCACTGCACAGCATGTTAAGCCACGAGTCTTATGTGAACCATCGCCCATTCGCCGTTTCTTCGGCAGTCGTCACCCGACAAAGTTTTGGCTCCCAAGATAATTCAAACTCTTGTGATCAGTACTGAATAACAGTGAGTGATCCCTCTTGAAAAGCGGCAGCGATATAATCTTTGAAAATAAGCAACCGCGAAACAAGGTATTTTTCAAGTATTTTTCTCAATTTTTGCATCATTGTTGAATATGCATCGATAATAAAAGATAGTGAGATGATCGGTTCTGGAGAGTAAAAATCTAGTTGACTATTTGGGGTTTTCTTTGCGATTACTAGAAAAATATCCATGTGGTCGGTACTTTCCTTCCCGTCAATTTTCACTTTTAATTTGTCGCAAGACCCCCAGCTTTTAAGACAGAAAGAAATGCTGGGAAAGCTTTTATTGACAAAGATGTTTTGAATGTCCAAAATAGAATTATGGGATCATATTTTTTCTACACAAACGCATAATGGTCGCCTGAATCAAAATATTCAGAACTGTTCTTGCTCTACCAAAAGGAAACCTAATGTTTTGGATGTTAAATGTGTTGAAATTGTCATAGTTCGTTCATGTATTTTTGTTCCTTAATAATGTTTTCGCGTTTGAAATTTATGTTTTTGTCACAATCATTGTCAATAGAGGCATACATTGTCAGCAAAAAGAGGCATATATTTTCTGGCCAAAGGTTGTTGAGTCAGGCAAATTCTTATCTGGCCAAGTTTAGCTTCCAGATAATCTCTGCTGAATGCCCACATATCACACTTTTTCACCATGGTAACACATTTATTTAGACCATGGCCTCATGTCAAAAACTTAGAGAAAAAGGGTGATTCTACCCCCCCCCCCCCCATCCCCTCCCACCCTCTAAACAAACACACTGGAAGCATATTACTTTTATTCTCTGGTGTTTTGTTGTTTTTTCTTTGGGGGGATACCAAATTATCTTATTAAAATTGTAGTAAAATGGTTTCTTTACTTTCTTATTCAAAAATCGTTTTTAGAAATCGTCCGATGGTTAACGTCAGAGGCCTACGGGCCGGGGGGGGGATGGCAGCAGCCCCCCCCCCCCCCCCCCCCAGTTGGGAATGAGCAGATTTTTTAGGCAAATTGCCGGGCATTTCGGTTACCAAATGACGAAAAAATTTGTTTTGCTTTCCAGCTTGAAAATGGTGGTACTTTAAGTATTATTAGATTATTAATAGAAGGCATGTGGAATATAGAATGAATGCCAATCTCCGTTTGTCTTCATTCTGAGTAATGCTTTTCTCAATGTGAAAAATGTAAAATAAATCAATTTCAGTGGCATGCATGGGGTCTCTCGGCCAGAGACCCCATCCATGCCGCTGAAATTGAAATGTTTTACTTTTTCAGATTGAGTCTCTGGGTTACGAAACGTTATGGATTCCGATGTATTAAGAGTATTTCTGCTAAAATGAGGTTATATATCACTTCGGAAAATGTCCTGAATAGATGCTTCGGAAGCAGGGCATCCAATTTTTAACAATTTTCCCCGGGGACGCCCCACGCCCCCCCCCCCCAATAGAGGGAGGGTGGCACCCCTTCCATACCCACCCCCTTCGGTCGATGCATTAGACATCACTTCCTGACTTTTTGGGGCACAAAGGGCTCAACCCCCCACCCCCCGCCCCCCCCCACCCCCCCCCCCCCCCCCCCGCCCGTGAAAAATAGTTCCGTACGTCTATGGTTAAAATGGACCAATGACACAGTCAAGTGAAAAATGCAAACGAATGACAAGTGTGCATAGCTTCAAGCAGAACAGTCTAGTACAGTATACAAACTACCATTAAAATGACGATAGAAGTTCCGGCAACCAGTTGCTGGTACTTCTACCGTATATAACGGTAATGGTCACGTACAGAAAAGCAAAGTTTTTTTTTCAGAACGTACACATTCAGCCCTTTAATTCCTGCTCTTACAAAATTGTATCTTCCATTTCGAAAGTTACCGTGTTTTAGAAATGTCAGTTTTAAAGTTTGACCAATTTGCATCTTTAACCTGCACGCGTGTTCTTCTGCTGGTTCAAAATATTAATTATTCTACTCATTTTGACAAAGCAAACGCTTTCTCGCATGATGAGGAGAACCAGCATAATGAAGGGAGTGCAGTACAAAACAGGTGTTTTTATTGTAAAATAATGTTTTTCAGATTTCAATCCCCCCACACACCCACCCAGTACTGAATCCCTCAACTCATGTTAGGCATTTGGATCAACTGTAAGGCATGTTTTGAAGACTACCTGGACTATACAGATTAAACTCTCTTTTTCATTCTTTTTTCATATGATTTGTTTTAGTTCCATAGCAATCGTTTTGTCTACTGAATTTTTATACCCTCATAAAACGAAGTTTAGGGGGAGTATATAGGAGTCAACTTGTCCGTCGGTCGGTCGGTCGGTCTGTCGTCGTCGGTCCGTTGCACATGTAAGCTTGTGGAGCGAACTACTTCCACAGTTTAAGTCTTATTTTCATGAAACTTCACAAAAATTATCAACATGATAAGGGAAAGCGCGTGACATAATATTTTTCCAGATCGGATTCAAGATGGCCAACTGGCAGCCATATTGGATTTTGCAGAATACTTGTGGAGCGAACTACTTCCACAGTTGTAGTTACATTTTCATGAAACTTCACCAAAATGATCAACATGATGAGGGGCAGTGCGTGACATAATCTTTTTCCCAATCGGATTCAAGATGGCCGACTGGCGGCCATATTGGATTTTGCAAAATACTTGTGGAGCCAACTACTTCTACAGTTTTTGCTGCATTTTCATGCAACTCAATATAAATGATCGACACAACGAGGAGCAGTGCGTGACATAATTTTTTTCCCGATCAAATTCACGATGGCCGACTAGTGGCCATATTGGATTTTTTTTACTTAGAAAAATTGAACGCCCCTTTTCAGTCACCCACACCAGGCGGTATTCCACGGTGGGGGTATATCGGGAGACAAGACAATCTCTTGTTCACTTTGCCCTCCTTGTTCCTGTCTCTTCGCTATGTATTGTTTAATTGTATACCACTCAAAATTCTTGGGTTTCGTTTTTTTTTTAACACGGTACCCCTTCATGAATTGAGAGTTGACTCTCCAGCACACCCGTCCACAATTTTATAAAATATCTGATAACATATTTTGTATCATTTGTTACTTTTCTTTGAAAGAATCTAAGGATCCGCCTTTATTAAAACATATTTTCTACTAATTCAACTTTTGTTAGTTGGAAGCTTGTTATCATGAAAACCAAAGCAGAAACTTTCAATTTGGGTATCTGCAACTCCGATACAGAGTACTTAATCATTCTTGGTTGGCTTTACGCAATTTATCAGTGTCAGGAAATGACCTTAGCAGCAGCACCACCGCTCATGGGGTTGGATAATGCCTCTGTTTCGGAACTTGTTGTCATATCAAGGAGTCAAGTGCCCTTTCCAGAAAATTGAGTTTATTTAAAAAAAAAAAAATTCCTCAAACACAGTACGCAATATCTTAAGAACCTAGCACGTTCACATGGGAGTGAACGATCCCGAAAAGTTCGATTTCTGTTTAAATCAATAAATTGTTGAATTCTATGAATATGCTATGAAAATGAGCTTATCGGGTGCTCCATCTGGTTTAAGGACTATTTATTTTTAACATCGACAGGATGGAGAAAGTTTTATTTAACAGGAAAAAATTAGTCTGTCTAATGATACTGTTGAATTATATAGTCGAAAGCTCCCCTGTCGAAAGTGTCGTTAAACCCCAATAAGGTCAAAAAGTAAAGAAGGAACTTTTAAAAAAAATTCGAGTCTTATACTGTTTCGGCGGGTGGAGGGGGGGGGGGGGACGCACTATATTTTCCTTGTATGGGGGTAAATGAGGTGGGTTTTCACGAAATACTGTGTGCTTATGTATATTTTGGTTTTATGTAACAATTGGGATTGTTTGTTTATGAAAGCTGTGAGATCTAGATCACTCGTTAGATTGCAGGGGAGAAAAGGAAACCGTACTGGGGACAATATAATTTTTGGGAGCCGTTTTATACAGATTAGATATTTTTCTTTAAATAATCAAATGTTTTTCTGTGGAAATGCACTGTTTTGGCCATTACGTTGGTAAAGGGTTAAGAAGGGATAACTATTCAAAAGGTTGACGCCTGTCAAGAAGAATAAGCAAAATTGTTTAACGAGCAGCCTTGCGGTCCGCAGAAAGATTTGGTGAGATCACGAAATTTGTGTTATCCGTAGTGCACCCCCTCACGTCTGAAGTGAGGGCCCTGAAAATTGAAACGTTCGATTTGGGGCCTCGGGTCTGTAAAATCAGCTGTGTGAAACTGGACCGGGTATGCATCAATCAGTGTAAATGCGTCCGTATAAAATGTGAGACATTTTAAACTTAAATTCGGTGTGTAAAAAGGAAGAGAAGTAATCAGAGAGCCGCCTTTAATCCCCCAATTTTAAAAAATGTTCTCGAGGGAGAGAGTGGACGCCCCCCACAACCGAGAGAGGAACGTCCATTCTAGTGTTCTTCCACACTACGGGGCTCTGATGATGTGTTCCGCATCATGTTGGTCACAATCCTATTTTATGATTTCCGGCTTTAGGGCGTCTACTGGCCAGTCAACAACATATCAATGACCGATTATAAAACATCAATCGCGTGCTGAGGTTCAAGCCGGAGCTAGTAGCATCCCCCCCCCCCCTCCGCCCCAAATAATGACCCTTTGCGGACTTTGACACACAACGGCCGCCATTAATGGCTCTGTATTGAGATACTTTGTTGTTCTGTAATATGACCTCACCGGTATAATTATGTGACCAAAAATGCCATGTCCTCTCTGGAGAGAGTAAAGGGCAGTGAGCTTAAATTATATCCCTGAATTACGCCAAGAAGTTCGAAAACTTTTATGACAATTTATTCCCGGATTTCGCATGCACTGTATTTTCTACGTCCGGCAAACGAGACTTCGCTGAGTATAAATATGTGAATACGTTATCTGAACGTCCAGAGTGCTGGTTAGAATACACTGTTTTCCTGCAAGTTTGGTAACGAGGTAAAAGTTGGTCTGTTTTATTCAATGCGAAACTGAACAGTAGTATAGGAAACACCAAATTTAAGGGGCTCTATAACTAATGAAATTTTGTTTATTTTGAAGTTTTCTCCTCTCATATTCCATAAATGCAAATTAAATATACACAAATTAACCCGTGGGAACCCCGGGAAGTAAGCAGCACTTGTTTACTGTGGTAAACCAGTTCCGCTTTACTAGTAAAATAGGACCCAGTCACCAATGCTTGGGATGAACGTCCTCTAAAATGGGCAACATGTAGATCAACGATTGACTAAACTTTACTTCATCTCCATGTTGTGTCACGATTAGCCATGGTGCATAAATAGTGACGTTAACCACCATCAAACAAACAAACATGCACAAATTATACATCAAAATGAAGGTAAAGATGTATAGAACACGAAACACATATGTAATCAACTCATAGACTTGTCAGCAGGCACCACTGGTTCCTGGAAGTCTGCTACCATATTCGTACCAGAACTGATAATAAAATAATATTTCACGAGAACAACTTGTGGCCAAATGTGCTTCATGTATCCAAGAACAAAGCCAGGCATTCAAAACATACAGCGAGAGGACTGCATTTGGGAAAAGGACAACACTGTCTGCATTTTTTATTGAAGAGGGTTTCCATGTTCAACGGACATGCGCAAATCACTCGATACCACGAATTTCCATAAAAAAAACAAAATCGTAATTCTAAGAAATTTCACCAGGTGTCATGATACCTTGCATTGAATATGGCAGCTTTGCAGTCTATATATAATGATAGTATGCTGTATTAAGGCGATCTTTCTCATTATTTGATTTTAGACGGCGTTGTTTTTCGATGCTTTTCCTGTCCGATGACGTAGACAGGAACTCGAAGTTAAGAATACCTCCATGCTGCTCTGTCGCGGTGTTTTGAAGGGTTTTGATGCCCAAGCTTTGTTCTTAGATATGTGAAGCACATTTGGTCACAAGTTGTTCTCAGGAAATATTATTTTATTATCAGTTCTGGTACGAATACGGTAGCAGACTTTCAGGAACCATTGGTGCCTGCTGTCAACTCGATGAGTTGATTTCATATATTTTTCGTGTTCTCTATCGCCCAACCTTCATTTTGGTGTATAATTTGTGTATATTCAATTTGAATTTAAGGAATATCAGAGGTGGGAATTTCAAAATAAACAAAATTCCATTACTTATATAGTGCCTTAAAGGCAAAAGTCACATGGCGACCTATATTTTTTCAGCGTATTTTTTTCAAGAGGTGATAAACTAAATGGTTATAGGATTCTTTTTGTCAAAATCTGCTTTATGAGGTGGGGAGAGGTGAAAAAGATTTATACTGTTGCCAATTTAAAAAAAAAAACAGTGTGCTGTAACCAGAATTACAATACACTATATGGAAACAAAAATGCTCCCTAACGGATTTTATCTCAACATTTAATAGAGCATAAAATCTAGGGGATTAGCTGATTGGAACATCTGTTGAGTTTGGAAACCTCGATAAAACTTTTAACCTCACTGTTTGGGAATTTGTTTAAAAAATATTTGCACTGGCTTCCATGTCCAAAATGTGAGTGTTGAAAAAAATAGATTGGGGAACTGGGTGGCGGGGGACAGTAAAACCAAATGCAGGAAGGTATGCCGGAGTGGGTGGGTATCCGAGAAGGCCGGATGCAAGTTTTTACACCTTGTAAATTTTTTACTTTCACCTTAAAATTCACTTTTAAGGGCAAAATTCAGCATTTCATGTTGATTAAAACATAAATCAACACAGGTAGGCAGTAACTAACTTTTCTAACACATCTTATTGTTCAAAACTTCTGTTTGATGAGGGCAAATAATCGGACCGACTCAGATGAGAACCTGTAAAGTTCTTAGGCCAGAGAAAACCTGGGATTAATCGGATTGATCCGTATTCAAACTCATTTTAATATAATTTAAAGGGGAGCCCGTTGGCTCAGTGGTAGACTTTTGGACTTCTATGCTAGAGGCCCCGAGTTCGATCCTCGTCCGGGAAGACCCGCTTTGTGTCCTTGGGCAAAGTACATTATCCAGGTTGCCTGCATGGGGGCACGATGACGCCGTGCACTAAGGCGTACTGCACGTCCATGGTGCACTTCAACCGCTGTAACCCTGCTTGAGCGGAACTTGAACAGAGTTCGAATGTTGATGATCTGACAGTTGCTCGTCGATGCTCGGTGGTTCTCTCCTGGTACTTTGGTTTCCTCCACCCATAAAACTGTCACGGTCACGATTAGCCATTGTGCATAAGTATGTGACCATAAACACCAATAAATAAATGAATAAATATAATTTAAAAAGCCAGTCTAGCTTTGCAAAAATGAAAATAACAATAGTATATTTTCAAAAGACTTTCCAGCTTGAAACAGCGATCATGGCATACCTTCATGCACCCCACCCCACCTTCGATGGCGGGGGGGGGGGGTGCAAAAAATTGTCTTTTTCGATTCTGGGTGACTGTAGAGGAAAACCAAAATTTGAATACAGAAATCATCCTGTAGCATATTTTTCTCCAGTGCATTTTTTGCTCACCTGACTTTAAGTCAGGAGAGCTACAGTGGTCACTCACCGTCCGTTGTCCGTGGACATGGTGTTTGCGTCTTCTCCTCCCAAACCGCTGAACCAATTTAATTGATATTTGAGATAATAGTTTGTTATGACATCGCAATTTGATTTTGTTCAAATCAAGTTGCCTCGCCCATTGGTAGGGCGCACCCAAAAAGTGTGCTGAAATCTTAAAAAATCTTCTCATGAACCAGAAGTAGCAGAGACTTGATATTTGGGGTGCACCTTCCTTTTGCGATGCAGACTCAGATTTGTTCAAGAGAAATTTGTGGGGCTATATTTGGTTTGGTAATGGGAGGGGCAAGAATATTTGCCCCTCCCCAAATTTCTATTTTCCAAACCGTGAAGCAGATTTGGACCAAATTTGATATGAGGGCTTATTGGGTCATAAGTACTTAATTTATACAAAAAAAAATTTTCTGTCGCCCCATGGGAACCGCAGGAACTAAAAATAGAAAAAAATTAATACGCCCATATCTCCAAAACTACACGGCACTGAGAATTTTTATTTATTGCAAAGCTTCCTAACACTGTGGGTAATGGGAAAAACATGTAAGACTACTTTTCTCCCAAACCACTGCTCGAAAAGCTTTCAAATTTCACATATAACATCTTAGGAAGATTGTTTCACATCTTTATTGAAATCAATTCCCTAGGTCCATATTTGGGCTCTCTTTGGGAGTCCAAATGTTTAAATTAGTGCAGTATGAGGAATATTCTTTAAAAATCTCTCTTCAGATCTACCAATAATAATCTTTTGATATTTGGTATGCAGCATCCTTAGGGGGTGAGATTCAAGTTTGTTCAAGCCAAGTCCCTGGGTTCATATTTAGGCTGAAAATTTGGGGCCCCGTTCCGGACTTGGAAATTTTGGACCAAAATCCGGAAATTTTGTTGTTGTTGTTTTTTTATACGTTTCGGTCAATTTTAAGACAAACAATTTTTTTTTTTACACTGAAAATTTGGGGTCCTGGTGGGACTTAGAAAATTTTGGACCAAATTCCCGAAATTTTTTTTGTTGTTTTTTATGCGTTTCGGTCAATTTTAAGACAAAAAAAAAAATTTTTTTTGCACTGAAAATTTGGGGGCCGGATGGGACTTGGAAAAATTTGGACCAAAATCCGAAAATGAAAGAAAAAAAATTTAGGCTGAAAATATTTTGTTTGGGAAAAAAATCTGGGTTTTTTGTGCGTTTATCTCAATTTTGGTACGTAAAAGTGCTGGAACTAAAAATAGAAGGAAAATCCTGTGTATTGTGTGGGCACAATCGCTTCATCTAGTTGGTATATGCTTTTCTTAGGAGGGGCGTATGCAGCTTATTCAAGTCCCTGGTTTGATATTTAGACTACCATGTCAGGTGAGCGCCCTCAGGCCCCCTGGGGCCTCTTGTTTTTAACGAGATGAGATACAAAGAGAATAGAGGACCGTTTCCTCCAAATGAGCTTGATGAGCTGAGGAAAGAGAAAAGGTTAACACTGTCGCCAGTGCAAATCATTTATTTGTTTGGAGGTCTGCAACTGAAGTATGGCATGTATTACCGCAAACTCCCAAGTAATGTTGTCTCCCCTCGCATCGCTCGATCTTTCAGACACCATGTGAATCCCATTTATTGAGGGGAGACAACACTGCTTACAACTTTGTATTGCAGGTGAACAGGTAGGTCTGTTTTCAGTGAGCGATAAAGACCCATCTCAACAGGTTCATAAATATGTTATTCGCAGTGCTCAGTGGAAAGCCTTGTTAAAATGTACACAAAAATGCGCATATGATATTTTACTGCTGCGAAGTACGTTATTAATCACGTTTTAGTGGCCATATCATAATTATCTATTTTCGTTCCTTTTTGACACAACTGGGTTAGTGGGATCGTTTTGCACTCTCGGCCACGGTCCCAGTGCTTTAATGAAATAAATCTATGATACGATTTCGTGTCAGTACCGAAAATCAGCAGATCTCCTTTCTTCTGTCGGAACTTTCTCTGGTAATGTTGCATCCCTCTCCGAAATATTCTTATATCAATTATATATTTTATGATTTTGTTGAAAATTTGTTTCCTGTTTGTTTTATCCGTCAATGTTATCGTCGATAACTATTGAATATTCTTATATCAATTATATATTTTATGATTTTGTTGAAAATTTGTTTCCTGTTTGTTGTATCCGTCAATGTTATCGTCGATAACTATTGATTATTTTCCTCACAACCTTCAAAAACTATTCAGACAAACAACATATTCCCTTAATTGGAGATGTATTTGCAACAAGCACTCCGATTTTAAAAGTATTCCCATGTGTTTTGGTCATGATATAGCCATAAATGTTGAAGGTGACCTTAAACATCAATGTGTAAATAAATAGATAAACCCATACCATTTATCTGCTAGGCTGAATGGTATGCCGCATAGGATTATTTAACAACATGCAGGAGCGTAACTAAGAGAAGGGAGTTCGCCCCCCCCCCCCCCCCAACCAATAATTTTTCCAGTCCTGGCATTTTCTGATCTGGAGTCTTTGTTATCGATTCGCTCTTGCTTGTAATCATTTACTCTCTTACGTGACTTGATTGGCTACCTGGAGCCAACACTATAAAACTTATAATTGTATTTTCTAGAATTGTATTTTCGATCTATTAATATAACTAAAATAAATCATTAGCATTTTAAAAGATATGGCAGTTTGCCAAAAGGCAAATTACCAGATCTTTGAAAATGCTAATAGATCCATTTAAAGTCATAACTAGAAAATAGATTTCTAGAAAATACAATTGTAAAAGCTCTTTTGTACTGGCCCATGGCTTTAAGTCGTCCACACGGTCGGTGATACAATTGGAGGCCTGTGAAACTCTACTCGGGCTGTTGATGTGAGGGGGTGCATGACCAATTTTGTCAAGACTGCTGCATGACCAATTTCGTCAAGACTGCTGCATGTGTAGTCGGGAACACAGAGCGAGAGATTTCCAGTTAATCATACTTTGCTCGTACGAATTTAAACTATCCAGCCTGATCAGACGATATCAAAATTCACTATTTTAAATATTATTTTTTGAATTTTTGAAAATGATTTCATCAAAACCATATAATGTTACTCCCTCATTGAAATGAGCTGGACAATATGGTTTTGTTGAATTTTTTTTTCAACTGATGAATTTGTATATTTCGCGGAAGGATGCGGCCGATTCGTTTTTAGGTTAAGGGGGTGAGGGAATCTCTCCTCCTCTCTCTCTCTGTAGCAGAGACGCCCCCGCTTGTGTATCTGAAGCTTGAGATTCATAAGCGATTTTCCATTCGATATCATTACATATTTGTTTAAGAAGTTCAGACATTTTTGTTTACTCGCGATGTATATCTGAGGTCATAACTTTTATAATATTGACAGTTCAGCGATATCGTAGAAAAACAACACGTGACGATTAGCGCGTAAGCTTTTATACTCTGGCATTTTATTTACCCGAAAAACACCACCACCAACAACACGAGTAAGAAAGTTCTACGTGACGTTGTGCACAAACTTTAGTATCAATGGACCAGAGCGACCTAGGACCAGTGCTACCAGCAGGCAAACCAGACACCTGACACGAGCAATTTGGAGTGCACAAATAATACAGCACACCGTGATCAGAAAAAAAATGTTTCTTTCTCGATAAGATCGTGATGTGGTCGCGACACACATCAGTGGGGCCAGATTTCACAAATACAGTATAGAAAAATCAAGAGTATAATCAATAAAACTGAACGAAAATAACATATGAAATTCAATGTTCGTAAGTTTCTTATCCCCCGCCGTTCGTCGGTGGGGGTATTGAAATGGCGTTCGTCCGTCCATCCGTCCGTCCGTTACAAACTTTGTCCGCTTAACTCCTACAGTTTTCGGTGGATTTTTAAGAAGCTTGGTCTGAAGTATCAGTATCAAGTGTGGATGTGCATGTCGGGTCAGGAATTTTCGATGCGACGATCCATCCCACATTTTTATTGGATGTTTACGAAACTTTTTGTGCAGTATGAGTATGATGTGTACACGTGCATATGGAAGGTAAATTTCGAATCGAATAATTTTTCTGGACTTTGAATTTACCAAAATTGCAGGTGTTTGGAAGATATCTTCAGTTATGATAAAAGAAATGAAATGATATTTGGTGAGTGACATTATTGGGTATGAATACATGCCCAGGTCAATAATGAGCTTATTACTATCATAACATAAAAGTTGGCGGGGGATATGAATGTCGTTAGACTCTCTTGTTCAACAGGTGAGATTCCGCAGTGTTGTGTGAAGAAAAGCGGACATAGAGACTTTTGGCCGGATCACGACTATGTCGCGATTCGTTCGAAATTCTCGGTCTGCTTTTGTAATCTCGGTGTAGAAGCGTGTTAACGTGTATAGACCAGTTATCTTTAATATGTTTGAGAATAGAGGCGCTGGAACCATTAGGTTGTTACGTTGAAGGACATAATTATGTTTTCGAAGATGTTGGAAAGTTGATTTCTTGTCCAGGGCCGGGAATCGAACCGTCGACAATCTCGCCTGGCAATCAGGAGTACAACACCTAAACCACTGGACCATTGCACATCGTCACAAGCAATGGCTGGAATCCAGCTTATTAGATGATGATGTTCTCAAGATTACTTGGTTCACTGTCCTTACAACAGCTACACGAAAGTGTGAAACACTCTGGCTAAAGTGCGACGAAAGTGCTTTAATTCGCCTCCGACAAAGACTGGTACGGGCCTGTGCGTGCACTGGAGGACACAATCATGTTTTTTTAGCGTACCGACCCGATAGCATGTGTGATTGTATGAATTTCACGAATTGGTGATGTAAGCAAATGTGGGATGCTATAAACAGCAAAGCACGGGCAAACATATATCTACCCCACAAACTACTTACACGTACGTTTTTCCATCAGCGCAGTAGGAAAGTGAAGCAGCTTTTGACTTCCCATTGAACACGAGTGAGTTTTCGGAGCCTTAACCCCAATAAATACAGTTTACCAGTCTTTTCATTTTAAAGTCACCTCATATGGTGAAACTGAGCACAATAATTGATACACATGAAAAGTACCAGATTGGCTTCAATATCAGGAAAGTCAAGACGGTAACTCCCACATTATATCAACGCCCAGTCAATATAATTCTGGTGCTTTTGGGATTTTGGGTGTGTGTTATAAACGTTATTATAATTAAAACTGATTCATTTAATTTTTCACTTGCGGGTCTCTTGAACGTGACAAGATTGGATCCATTCACAAAAAAGTATCCCAAAATTTATCACCTTCAATTATTTGGATGCTGCCACTGACAACAGTACCGTTATGTTTGGCCCTTTAAATTTCGCCTAGTTATGAGTGCTGTGTCAAGTGTCACCTTATTTGGGTTACAAATCTTAATTGGGTTACGGGTGTACATTTATATACATTTATGTACATTTACATACCTTCAAACCGCGGAAATGAATACAACTTCAACATCTGAGTAGCCAACAAGATTGCAAGTCATAGAGAACTGCCTTTTCGCCATTGTTTGTACGCGTCTTTATGGGAAATGTTTTTTCTCTCACTGGCAGAAATACTGAAGTTCTCATACTAAGCCCGAAAATTGACAAAATTTGCTATGTGCGCGACTCTTGTCATACTTTAAAACACCATCCGTCACAAATAAAACAGTTTAAAAAACTTTTATCTTAAATTATTTTCAATTACAGAAAACCCAAACAAAGGTCAGCAATTGTGCATCACTAATTGCCAGTTTTGCTTATTGTAATGCCAATAACTCGAATCTTACTGTTGAACAAGGGCAATAGTTAATTAACTTGAGTACAGTGCAATTGGTTGAAGAAACAATATTTAATTCTAATTTGACTCAGCTATTCGTTGCATCACATTATAATTGTGGATTTTTTAAAAACATTTTTCACATTCGTCTTTAGTGCGGCGTAATCGGGCTATGCGCAGGGAGGCTTACGTGGCGCTTTCCTGTCTGTAGGAAATGTTTGTTATCTGAAATGAAATTTGTTGGCCCTCTGAACGCCAATATTTTCTTTGGACGCCGCTGTTTTGAAAAACAAAATAGTTGACCACAGTTTTTCATTATGCAAAATATCCTTATGTTTCATATATCCTTTGTATGAAAGGACTCCTTTATGGAGCCCGGAAGTGACACGCTTCACTCTTACTTTTTTTTCGAAATGAGAGTGAAGTGTGACACACTTCCCGGACTCCATTCTCCTTCCTTTATTATTATTATTTTAAAGAATGGCCTTCGTTTTGCGAAAGTCATTCTTTAAAACACAAACACTTTATTGACGAAGCATATTCTCGACACTATTTTATTTGTTATTACAGATATATTACTCCGAAACATCTCATATCTCGCTAATTCATTACAAAAGCAGACCGAGAATACTTTATAACTTAATTACATAGGATGCCTGTTAAATTAATGTGTTGGGTAGACCACTCAATATTTTTTAACGTACAGCCTTCGGGCTGCACGTTGAAAATATTGATTGGTCTACCCCCAGATAATGAATATGGACTCTTTCAATTGATGCCATTGAACTGACATGGTAGATACCACCAGGGTTCAAAGGGTTAATGGACATTCTTTCGCTTTGTTTTAAATTTTCACTCGTTTCCATTCATGATTTTATAACGATAATCTTTCTTTTCAGCGTAGGTTGATCCTACATGCCTTGAATTTAAAGACTCAACTTTACGAGTCTCTTTTCTACGATTACAAATTCTCTGCTTTTAGCACGAGGTGGCCTCCACATATTGGGCGAGGCGAGTCCTCCACAACTATTGTGCGAGACGATTCCCCCGGAACTACTGTGCGAGACGATTCCTTCACAATTTCTTTGCGAGACGAACTCCAGAAAACAGTTTCCCGACACAACACGGGTACAACCACCCGAGTACAAACGGTTGATAAAACCACATCTACATCAATCTTCCACGAAGGTAAACATAACCTGCGGCTCATAACAACTTTTCAACACGCTGATAACAACCGTGTTGTTGATGCACTGAACGTGAAAATTAAACTGATCCAGTCGTATCAGTTATATGCGTAGTGTAACCTCAAGGTCCACGTAACTCACTATTTTAACATACTGTGATACCAGTCGTGTACACAATATTTTTGGAGATTGAATTGATTAGCTAATTGAGCTCAATCCACGCCCTATATTACCATTCATTCTCTGTAGAGTAAAACAAGCTGCACGCGAAAATGCAAATTATAGTGGTCGGTAAGCAAAACACAGCAGTAATTATACACAAGCCTGTCTTGTCACAAATCATGCTAACTATAAGAGGGTATGAACGATAGACTTCATACCGACACCTATCAAACTCCTTCAAATATGGTAGGTGAACTCTGGAAACAATGGATATTCAAGGCTCTTCTATAAAACCGCCAAACGCTGCTATTACACAATAAAGCACTTCGATAAAACAGCCAAGCAGTTCAACAATGCAGCCTAGAGTCAAATAAGTAACCCATAAATAAGGGTGCATATATCTGATACAGCCTAATCTGTTCTCGGCAGCAGTGAACAGTTATATAACCCCAGAGTGGAAATCCATCCATATGGTGGCCCAGCACCGGGACCAAATTAAGTGCTAATAAAAGACGAGCTGACAAAGGATGAAATGCACTGCTCACTTGCTTTCAGTCCAACGACAATATCCCTTGATTGTCGACAGTTAATTTATTACTCAGACTATGAACAGAGCCTAATGATTGAAAGGCGCATACCTCCAACAATGCAGCACGCACATACTAATAAGCCTTCTAGTACGGCCATATCACACTGCGCGCTGGACGCTGATACGATTTCACATGCTAAACATTCTACCGACCCAACAACATGACGGCCCCGACGCCGTATCATGCAAATCTGTCAGTAAAGCACATACATTCAACAATGTAGCACCATGCATTCATGGTTGAGCGAGGCTAGGGATGGATGGAGGAAACGGGTAGCTAAGCCACTCACCCTTTCTCTTCCACCAGTGCCATTGATCATCACGCATGCCAAATACTGATACAAATAAAACATATTACACGTTATATAAAACAGGCTGCACCAATTTAGTGAAAAAACAAACTCGCACACGCAACAGTTACTCGAAATCCATAAACCTCGCATCGTATCATGCGCCACATCAGTAACCCGAAACCAAGCCCGGCTTACAGCTGATACATCCCAATCTGTTTCCAGAAGCAGTGAAGAGTTATTTGAATCCAACTACAAGCAACCGCTCCAGAAACATGCAGCACCAGAAACATAGCACCAGAAACATGCAGTCACGAGACTAGCTCTTGAGACATCCTAACTCGCTTTGCAAAAAGTTATGTAAGCATGCCTTTGTTTCTGCCTCCCCCTTTTCAGCCGTTCGGGATTCGACACGACGTGGCCCGGACTGTGGAAAGTATCGTTAGACCCCAATAAACAAATAAATCGTTTCGGGTCTGTTTCTGTTATTGTTTTAAAGAAGTATATTCAGATTGGGTTCAAGTTCGTTCCTAAGGTCAGCGACCCGGGAACGCAGTCAGAAAAAACTTGTGCCCCACAATATCGGAAAATGTTGAGATCCTAGTTTGGGCCTGGGTGTAGTCAGTATTTGTGTTACAAACATATATCACGTCAAAATTCCTGGTTGACGAGAACAACTCATTAATTATAACACCCCACTACGCTGATCGGTACGCCTTTGTTTGGTGTTACACGTGTGTCGATGTATGACTGTGTTTTATCATTTCAGCTGCTTCTTTAAACACGGTACTGACGTTATCAAAACGCCGCGCACCATAGCAACCATAGTCCAGTCAAAAGCCTGCAATACAAATTTACAATATTTCGCAGCATTAAGAATATACTTTGAAGATGTCCAAGTACAAGTTGATATACTATGACCTTCGTGACAGAGCTGAGCCATCGAGACTCCTGTTTGCTGCAGCGGGTATTGATTATGAAGACGTCAGAATTGAAGTTGCAAAATGGCCAGAATGGAAAGACAGTGAGTAAATGTCTAATGAAACATTACAATCGGTTTCGTACCACGGTTCTAGTCTAAACATTTAACTCTTCACCCAACACGCATAGAAATGGGCACTTGAAAAAAAGATGTCTTGAATAATTGAAAATTTTCATTTTTTTATTTTTTTGCCTCTAAAACATAGCCTATTTACTTTCAGTGGAACGAGCTCGCTCCAATGAGGGTCATAAGCTATCTTTTATCCCAAAAAAATGAAACTACAATAAACATTAAATGGCGATTTCTGTGAACAGCGCTGGTCGGTTTTGGTCGTTACATTATTAGGTAAAGGTTAAAGCACATTTGTCGAATTTGAAATGTATGTGACGACCTGGCCGTTTTCACCATAAAAAAGAATAGTAAAAAGATCCAATCTCAGGTTTTCAAAATGATAAGACATTTCTGATATTTTGCTGAGTTGAATAATATTGTTTCAAATATAGTGACATTCATTTTTATTGGAAAATAATAAATATACGTGTAACTAAGCAACAAACACAACCTTAAAATTAGTCAATACCAACAGCCGCATTTAAATAATGAAAACGTGAGTTTTTGATATTTCCCATGAAACTTATTTTTTGAGTTTACTGTGCGAACGTGTTAACATTAAAACATGTTAAATAAAATCGAGCATCACTGCTGACACCATTTGCAGAAAAAATGTTACAACACATTTTGCCGTCAGCCTTGTCCACACCTTCACGTTTCATGTTTGAACTGAATGAATAGTTCGCACTGCTGGTCTCTGTACAATTTGATTTCTGGAATAACAACGAAAAATGTTGCCGTTCAGTCTGCCCGCCCCCTCTAAGATGGCACCAAGTCAATCAACGTGATAACTCCTCCCATCGATGACCTTTGTTGACTTGCATGGTGTTAAGCTGTGACTGTAGTCGCAGCCTAACAATTTTACCGTTTTCGATCTCAGAATCTCCGCATCAATGGGAGGGCCACACCCACAACACCTCAGGCCGACTGGATCGCCCTCTCATTAGTGGAGGTCCGGGGAGGGGGGAGGGGGGCTCCCCGAGAAAATTTTGAAAATTCAATGTCCCGAGGGTGAATCTGGGACCCTCTGGTGCTTTAATTTTCCCTTTTTGGGGGGGGGGGGGGGCTGTAATTTTGAGGGCATGCTCTCCGTAGGCCCCTCCCACTGGATCAGAGCAACGAGCTCATAAGAGAATTCCGTCGATTAAAGGTTGTGAGGGTAATATTTTCATTGAGCTCCGGTCTCCAGGAAAGACCGTACCGATAGTACCCATGTGTTTATCAAACGCTCCAGCAGTCCTTTTATGACTTTTTAGTAAGTGCCAAATTGGCCACTCAGGCCTAATGTTGCAGAACTTAAGCGGGGCATAATAAAAGCACGTAGAATGGGTTTTCGTACTATTTGATTGAGGCCTGAAGGGACAGTTGAGAGTGTTTTTCGATTTTTAATGCACACGAGGGGTCACATTTCCCGCTGTCCATATTCATTGTGCAATCAAATGTTGCATTGTCCTGTTCATATCCACTTCTTTGTGATGGGTGTGTCACGGTTATTTTAAAACCCTGGTCTCAGCACTACCACATCGTTGCATTCAAGTAGGCCTACACCTCTTTATCGCCGCGGATCCAACGCTAACCCCTTCTTCACGACCTATATGGATATGCTGCCATTCTGTACTGCTACTACTTTGGACCTTTGTGATTCTGTCACTACTGCATTTATCGCTACCGAGACGAGGTTCTTTTTATACTGGTTTCGTCCATTACGTCAGTCTACTGTTCGGACTGCTGCGCTCAGAATACTGCTACTGATTCTTCCCCCTCCCGACTCCTGGTGTGGCCTTCTGACACTGGTGTTTGCTACCATGTTAATACTACAACAGTCTTCTGTCACAATAACTGCTGAAGTAACCGTGCCCTTGCTGCTGCCTCTCCGCTTCTCACCAGCGGTAAGCCCGATGCCATTTCCATCACGCCTCTGTCACAATTACTGCTCTAGGCTGCTAGACCTCATCACTTGTGTTACTAGTGCAACCATCTTCTGTAATAACTACGACAGTTACTGCACTACCCGCTGCTCCTGTTGCCGTCCCCACGCCCACGCAACCAATGATGCTTCTACAGTTGTCACTATCCTCCCTCTTGACCACCTCTTGCCCATCCAGTTTGAAAGTGGTATCCTACCCTGTATGACTTGGATATTTGTTTTAAATTGATCGTCTGAAAGGCGTAGAGAACGTAGCGATCCTTTACTCGCTAGTTTTCGTCAGAAATTTTATTATTTAGGCACCATCTAGAACAAGTCATCCATGCTACTACTTGCCATGCAGACATTAAACGATAAATCCGATACAATTAAGTGAAAAATTTAAATATAAGCAATTCATAAAATATCGGTCCATCGTTTTTGACTCTCTAGCAGATAATGCCGCTACGTTTTGGCTATCTTGCAGGTGCAAGCGGTTGTGAAGTGACACGCTTAACCCCGTGAAAACCGGGAGGGCGCTTTTCCGGTTAAGATATTGATACGACCTGAATAAATAAAGTAGATAGTTGCTCAGTGAATTTGTGAAGCAGACCAATCAAGATTTTCAACGTGCAGCCTTGGGGCTGCATGTTGAAAATATTGGTTGGTTGTCCCTCAAATAATGAATATAGACTCTCCCAACTGATGACACTAAACAGACATATGGAAGATACAGTCAGGGTTCAAAGGGTTAATGACTGCTGAATAAAGAAGGTCATTGGGGCAACTACGGCAACGTAGAAGCGCCACGTGTAATTGTGATACTAATCCGTTTAATCGGATTAGTAATCATTTTAATTAGCTTAGTGATTCATTTGATTGGATTAGTAACCCATCTAATCGGATTACTAATCCGTTTAAACGTATTAAACAAGGGCGGCATTGCGATAGTAATTCGTTTAATCGGATTAGTAATATGTTTAATCGTATTAGTAATTCTTTTAAACGGATTACTAATCTGTTTAAATACATTAATCAGTGGTTAAATTGATTACTAATCAGATTAATTGGATTAGTAATCCGTTTGAATGGATTACTAATCTGATTAAACGGTCTACTATCACAGTGTCGCATTAGTAATCCGTTAAAACTGGCTAATCAAATCTGACATTGTGATAGAAATCCGTTCAATCGGATTAGTAATGAGGTTAATCAGTTTATCGATCTGTTTAAACGGATTAACAGATCCGTTTAAATATGTGGGAAAACTCATTATCCCTTTTGATTAATACCTTTAACGGATCAGTGATCTGATTAAACGGATTACTTATGCGATTAAACGGACTAATACCCCAATGTCACGTGGCGATCTACATTGCCATATTCAGTGCGACTGTATGGGTGTAACATTTTGTTGAATAAATGGGAAGTCGACACCACATCAGACCACGTCGAAGTATTTGCACAAAACAGCTCCACAGTCGTATTATGTCACGACCCACTTATGTACAATAAGTAGTCTCGCGTGCATTAAAATGACATTTACTTTTCACTGCTCATTCAGATCGTCGCTCCATCACATTGTGTAAGTACAGAAACGTCTCTCAATTTTATCAATAACTGAAAGATGCCAAAGTACAAGCTAACATACTTCCACTTGTGCGCCAGGGCTGAAGTCTCAAGGTTCCTGTTTGCAGCAGCAGGAGCTGAATATGAAGATGTCAGAATCGAGTGGAAAAACTGGCCAAATGAGAAAGCAAGTAAGTAATGTTTGGACCGGGGTGTGTGTTTGTGTGTGTGTGGGGGGGGGGGGGGGATATTTTGCAAGACCCAACGTCCCCCAAGATGGGTGGATCCCTAGAGGCCGAAGACCAGTACTGTCTGACTGATGTAATGTTTAAAAGTTATTAAAATTAATCAATTTAAAATAAAAAAATGTTTTGGAACAATAAAATGGCTTATGTTTAAGTTTTTCATGGTTTTCTTTTTTAAGTTCTGCCTTCCTTATTTAGTTTATAAATAATTGCTTTCTTACAATTTACTAGCCTGCACTGGCTCATAGCATCATACCTTCCAGTCAATTGCAAGAAAACAATTTTATTTGATATCTTTTCAAAGGAAATGTATGTCTAAGTCTTTCTCTAACTGATTCCATCACATGATTGTCTAATCACATTTATAATTATATGGTGGTTTAGAAAAATTATCAAGAAAACAATTTCCGGAGATGAAAAAGGTTTTGAAAAGGATTTATGGTTGTTAATCATTCATTTCCCGATGTGCCAATATTAAATGATTAATTTTCATGTTGACTTCCTTAATGAAACAACTTAATTAATTAGATGTTAATCAAACTCTCTAATGACAAACAAAACATTTTCTAAATGGAACTTATTGACAATCAGCTGCTAAAATAAAGAGGTGAGCAATTTTAAATTTCAAATCTACTGCCAATAGGAAGTATTTTTGAAATTTAAAATTGTTTATTTTCTTCATTTTCATCATTTCATTGCTTATTATTTATTTACCAGTAAAGGAAGCCCGAGGTTAGCAAGAAACTGTCCATAAACAATTGTTTTGTTATAATTTATTGGAGAGTGCCATTTGGTTCATTTCAATAAATTGTAACGAAACAATTCTGCATGAATATTTTTAGTAACCCAGTGCACACAGTATGAAATCACTAAATCACTAAAGACAATTATGATGACAAAAATATTATGGGGATTTTGTCTATTTTTTATTTTCTGGATGGCATTTTGTCTGATACAGGAAAAAACGGTACAGAAAATGATGAAAGATTTAGATATGTCTGGCTTCTATCACTGTTAAGGGGACGTCCAACCTAACTTTGGTCAAATTTCATGTAATTTTCTTCCAAATCTAAAAAAGACCCAAAATGAATAACCCCAATAAATTATATACCAAAATGCTTGAAATGAAACATAGACCATGTGGAAACTGAAATTTGCCATGGAACTGCTGCCACTTGGTAGATAGCACCGCCTGAAAGTCTGCTATGGCATAAGTAACCAGATTTTAGACAATAAAATTCCTTAAATTTGTTGAATAATTAAATTCTGCAATCCTTCTAGTACAGACTCGGAGAATTTTTTTATCATTCTTGCAAGGAACAGACTACAAGCCAAATTGTAATTCAGGATGCCTACATTTTAAAAGGGCTGCCATTTTTGTTGCGTTTGTTTACCTTTTATGAAGTTCACCAAGGGTCAAATCCACACAGTTCAGAAGAATAAGTATGGAGTCATGAGAGAGTGCATCAATGAAAAACGAAGAATGTCCAATATTGCTTTTGTGAGTCTGCTGTGACCACACCCCTCACAATCCTGTGCCATTTTGCATGAGATCTGTATCAAATTGGTAACATACGATGAGATTGATACACCAAAAAAGGGTGAAGTGCCAAACTTCCTCATTTAGTGTTTTATGTGCCCATTTCTGAGGTTGCATGACCAGTGACAGCTGCCAAGAGTGTCATTTGAATGTTCAAGTTTGGCCAAAACAACAAAAATGACCTGCCCTGCATTCTGAATACTTTCACCAATTGGCTACACTTAGTTTAGACACCCAGGTTTCCAATTTATTTATGTACATGATTTGGTATGCTTCATTTGTTTTGGGACTATCGGCCTTCCGTAGTTGCTGTTTGGGGAAGCTTGACTGTTGTTTTCTCATGCGATTTAAGAACATAAATAACTGAGCTGCTTTCCAATATTAATTTTATAGGCGGAGAGTTACCGGCCAGAACAATGTCGGAATTGTGTTGGTTATTAAATTCATTTTTCTAATCACTTATGACACGTTGTGGTCTCATTTCGGTAATCCATATGAATATTTGTCCGCCTAGCGGAAATTCTCTTTTTTTGTCCACAGAGTGTCAATACACATAGATTCTCGCAACCTTTTGGTGCTAACAGTGCTCAAAATCGATTTTGATCCGTCTTATACACAATGCGGTTGTGTGAGGGAGATATTTAAATTTACGATGGTACAACGTTTCTCAACATTTGAAGAACAGGAAAACACCTTTCTGATAATTCTCCTTGACATTGGTCTTCTTTTTTCTTAGCCGACTTCATCAAGCCTTCTTTACGTCACTAATATCTTTCGGCGACAGTAAAATTATTTTTTCGTAAGTGTACAATTGTGACGACTGTAATGTATGTTGATGTGAATATATTTTTGTTTTCAAATATAATTTTCCACTTTTATGTTCTGATCATTGTCACCAACCAAATAATAGTAGTTCGAATTGGTGGCGTATTAATCTCTTGCTAACATTTGCGTCAAATTGTACAGTGTGTGATCTGAACATCTCTACTATGGGCAGAATATCGCAATTATCACATTGTCGGTTGAATATTTTCCTGTGTATGTATCGTAAGTTGTACATTACATCGCCTGCCAGATTCAAAAACAGCAGTGAAATGTTTGAAGATTTCAGATCGTGGGAAATGAAAGCATTTCACAACTTCACCCAAAAACCCACGTGATCACAAGAACGTGTCGGGCAAACAGAATGAAGCGTTTGTGGTCATCCATTTTCCCCTGAGCATTCTCGCCACGTTGGTGATGAAATGATAAATATGCTTTCTCCGAGTATGGAGTGTGGAGTCTTTTATTCACAGCACAGTCATTCGAATTACCGATCTATTCCTTGTTAACCCTGACAGTTACTAAAGCGGCTGGCAATTTCTTTGTCATCAAAAGCAAAAAAAGTTTTTAAAAATTTCCAAAAAGTGGGTAAATTCGGGTTTTGTATACTTTTGTCATTATTTTGGTGTATAATATGTCGTTATTCACCGCTTTAATTCGTTTTTAGGGCATTGTGAAAATTTACAAAAATATGCCTAAAGTTACGTTGGACGACCCCTTAAGTACTCTTGAGGAAGGCACAGTATATCTCCCCAGAGAAAATGCAAACAATTTTCTGAGTGAAAAACAAAATAGTTTTTTTAATGAATCTGAGCAGATCTATTAATGAAAAACAACAGAAATGAGGTTGCAACAGCATGAATCAAAAACAAAAGTCAGATGTTGACAATTTGGATGGCGCATATCCTGAGTACTTCAGCATACCATTTGATAATAACTTCAATTATTTCTGATTCTTTCTGAAGATTTCAGGTGTCAAAGCACCCCCGATAGTTTTATGGTTCAATACTGCATTACTCAATCAGTTGAATATCAGGTTTAAGATCAAACAGATGTTGTTAACTAGCATGCTTATAGTCCAGGCACATTAGACATAAAAATGAGAAAGTGAGGAAAAAAATCGGAGAAAGCTGATTTTTTTATATGTTTCCGGGACACACATTGCGGATAAAGTGTGAAAAGTCCCCGCGAATCCGAGTTGAGCTTTTTTATTATAGCGTTTTTTTTTGATGAAAAAAAAAAAATTTAAAAAAAATTCGACCCAGCTCCATATTTCTCATTCTTATTCGCCTTAGTAGGGTGAGAATCATAAATATCGTGCTGAATTATATTGAGAATACATATCCCCAACAGAAAATGCCAACTTTGTACCAATCCTCACACTCAATGGTGAAATATTCACGAAAATGTACAAAATTACGGAAAAAAATTTATTGTTTTCATACACACAACGGTACACAACGTCCATTAAATCAAATCTACGACTACTTTGGGAGTTAAATTATATATCAAAAATTGCAGAAAAGCAGTGGCTTTATAATGATATATAACAATAGTCATTTATTCCATAATGAACTGGTGAAACGTGTGAAATATTAACCATACCCCCTAAACTCAAATTCAAACGGCATCGACTTTTCTCATTCAAATACCGTATTATAGCATCATTGTTTCAATTTCCATGTTCGATTAAATCACATAAATCATATCAAAGCAGTGGAGATTGTGTCTTCGTCAGATAAGTTGACAAAAGTTTTCGTTAGACTCGGCGGCTTCCATATGATTATGTCATATTTAGGGGCAATTGGTTCGATCATGGCTGGTAGCGGCTTGGATGAACTTTGGGGGACTGTTTATGCTGGTGGGTCAATCCATCATTTGATCAGTGGTCATGCATATTCAAGAGCAGTTCGTGCCCATTTGCTAACACAAATTGCCATTACAAAACTTGTGTTTGAAGAAAGCCGAACACTAGATAACATAGACTGCACAGAAGTCAATGAAATATTCTGTGGACTTGCCAGAGGTGACTGTACAACAGCTGACGCTGTCAATCAAGGAAGTGTCAACCATCTACTGTCAAAATTACACGAACTGCTCCAGGATGCGTCCGTAGGACGCACAGGAAAGCTTTGGGTACAATACTACGAGCAAATAGGTCTTCTCCAGTTGTTCTTGAGAGCAGAGCGCACAGGCGACTGGGAACTCCACACATATTGTGTTCGCAATATGATTCCAGTATTTCACGCAGGTGGTCATTTTGCATACGCAAAAAGTTCTCATCTCTATTTGCAGCAGATGAATGAGCTAACAGAAATAATGCAACAGGATGATTTGAAGTTGTTCACTGAGAAAGGTTACTTTACCATAATGCGCTCAGATAAATTCTGGGACGGGATATATTCTGATCAGACCATAGAGCAGTGTTTAATGAGAATGTTCAAGCTCCCTGGTGGTCTCACACATGGCAGGGGAATAACCGATAGCACTGTTGCGAAATGGGTACATGGACTACCTCTTTGCCTTCCGATATGTAATGCTCTCGAAAATTTTGTTCATGTTCACACTGGTCATGGCGAACAACATCGGGATCTCCGTCAAAGTTCACAATTGACTGATGCCAATGATATCACCAAATTATTGAACTGGCTCAGAGTGCATTCCCCCTTTCAGAATAGAGATCCACTACAATTAGTCTCTATAGCGACCGGGCTTGTTGCCGAGAAACTGTGAACTGTGACCAAGTTCGCAAAATTGGTGAATGTTGCGTATCGAATGTTGTAAGCAAACCGTTCAACAGCATCAAACTACGACGTGTTGACACTGTGAAGTCTTTCGCATCGATGGCAAATAGCATCAAAGTCCGTGGAAGTAAGGTAGTGATTGACCCCACAATTCAGTTCAACCGCATCACATGTGTTATTCAGTCACAAGAAGAGATGGAAGAGTATCTCAAATATGAACTCGCCCCGAAACCACCAGCATTATTTGATTCTGCTGGAATGAGGAAGACACAGAAAAGCACGCTCGGTAAGATCCTCAAAACATACGGTTCCGAGCAAACTAAAATCCCAGAACATTCTCTGTTTGTTGTAGATGGTGGATTTTTATTGAGGGCAGTTGTATGGCCTAAACAGTCGTCATATAAGGACATATGTACATCATATTCCAATTATCTAGTGAGACATTTTGGGGCGAACGTCGTGGTTGTTTTTGATGGTTATGCTTGTACAATGTCGACAAAGGGCATGGAACAAGCCCGTAGATCTAAAGACAGGTATTCCATTGATATCAATATCTCACCCGAGTTACCAGCCACCACACCCCAATCCGATTTCCTTGCAAATGCCAAGAACAAAACCCAACTGATCGATCTTCTAATGCAGGAGCTATCTGCTATCAATATTCAGTCCAAGCAGGCCGAGGCTGATGCTGATGTACTGATAGCCGAAACTGCACTTGACATCGCTCAAGATGACAACAATGTTGTCGTTGTGGGAACAGACACAGACTTGTTAGTCATTCTTACCTCTCGAGTTCAACCGGGATGTAATATTCACATGATGTATTCCATTACCCCAAACTTACTAGTTTCAGTTAGTGAAATAGCAACCAAAATGGGTGACCATTGTAGCACATTCTATAAGTGGTTGTGACACTACTTCTGCACTCTTTCGAGTTGGTAAGAAGAAAGTATTCAGTACAATTGTCTCCGATGTTACTAGCGACTCACAACAGTATGTCAACACAATTTTGGCGGATGACAGTACACCAAGTGCAGTAGCCGCTGCCGGGGAACAACTTCCCCTGATCTTATACGGGAGTAAAACTGTTTCCTTTCTCGACCAATATAGATATGTCACTTACAAGCGTTATGTAGCAAAATCTAAACTGAATAAACCCATCGACCTAGCCTCACTCCCACCAAGCAGCGATGCTGCACAACAACATGTCTACAGATGTTATCTCCAGGTCCAACAATAGCTGGGCACTTCGCTTCCTCCGACGGATTGGGGGTGGTCGCTAAACAATGGACTTCTTGTACCGACTGCAGCCACAAAGCCATGTGCCCCCGATAACCTACTGAATCTGATCAGTTGTGGTTGCAAGAGTGCTTGTACAAAAAGGTGCGGGTGTAAGAAGGCAGGACTCTCTTGCTCAGGTTTGTGTAATTGCAGTTCGGATTCTTGTAACAACCACAGAAACACTGTCCTGTCGGAAATTTCTGAGTTCGATGAATAATATGTATATAGGTCATGTCATTTCTGTATATAGCGTTGATAATAGTCAATGTAACTTAATCCATGTTGATTGATTTGTACATTCTGTAAATATTATTTACTGATTTTTGTACATTCTGTAAATATTTATTGATCTAATGCTGCCAGACACAGACGTGTCTGTTCTGTCCCAAGCCCGAAAATAGTTGAGTTCTCATGCTGACGAATTTTATGCCAAAAGGGGAACTCGGCCAGAAGCAGAGGGGGTCTTCCATAATGTCTATTTTGTAAGCAATGATAAAAGTCTTCAAATGGTGGTGGATTTTTTATCGTCTGTCCAACTAACATCCCGTTCTGTACTACGACCCTTTGGGCAAATCCGTTAGGAAAATCGTCATTTTTTGCGTAAATCCGATACTTTTTTGTGAATTTTCAATAATTTTTCGCAGAAATTGTCACAGAATGCACATTTTCCTCTAGATAAATGTATATTAGACATTATGTAGCTCGAAATACGCGTAAACAAAAAATACAGTTGGATCAATTCGAGGTTACAAAGTTCGTGCGATTTTTTTTGATTTTTTTCAAACGCGTTTTCGAAAAAAGGCTGTAGAAAAAAAAGCTCAACTGGGATTTTAGGGGACTTTTGTCTAATCGTTCAGTGACATGTACTCGACATTCCCTGAAAAAATCAGCTTTCTCCGGTTTTTTTCCCTAGTGAAACCTAATGTTCTTGGGCTATTAAGCAAATTATGTAAGTTAGAATCTAACTATGAAGGGAAATATTTCCTCGTCAGTCCAGCCTAGAATCTGATTAAAATGAAACTCAACAAATTTCGTTTTTGACAATATCTTTATAAAGGGGTACTGCACGTCGATGAAGCACTTGTCTTCAACCGCGGCTAACTCTGCTTGTGCAATCTTAATATGTTGGGGCAGTCCAACAATTGCTCGACACTGTTAAGGATTTCTCCCAGGGGTCATATATGACACGGTGTTATCCTGGCTATGAAAGTGTCGTAACCCCAACCCCCAAAACACTCCAAACACCCCCCCCCCCCCCCCAACAAAAAAAAAAATCAAACAACATTAAAAAAAACGATGTCCAAACATCTCATCTACGAGGACAAGCCTTGGGGACCCCTTTCGGATATTAGTAGGAATTAAAGTTTAAAAAAACTCAGACTTCTTGGAAATTTGGTCAATAAGTTGTAATAAACAAATTTATATACTGAGTCAAAAAAGAAAGTATAGTAGAAACAAATGTGAAAAAAAATTGCATAAAGAATGAAATATAATAGTTCTAATGTTGCATGTTTGTGGACAAGAAGTCGTGCAAAGAGTTTAATGACACGTTGTTGTTATCCACCCAACCGTATACAATTTTGCTTCTGATTTCAAAATAGCACGTGCTACCCGAGAATGTCAAATTGAATGGGTGACCGACGATTTTCTTTATGTTATGTTGTGCTAGAGAGCCTGGGTTATTGAGAAAATACGCTAGTTTTTGTCTTTCCGACATTTTAATAAATGTCAAGGTTAACCGAAAATCAGAGGTTGCGTGCCATTGGTATTCATGAAGCTGGGATACCTCCAGATGAGTTCGCTGCTGAGTTCGGAGTCACTGTGGGCACTATTTACCATCTCATTGGAAGGTATAGAATCACTGGATCTACTGCCGACCGACCGATCGCGTTTAGGTCGACCAAGAGTTATGACCCCTGCACAAGACTGACACATCAGGATGGCTCACTTGCGGGATCGCTTCCTTCCGCTGACGAGGACAGCAGCAATTACTCTTGGTAGAACTAGCAATAGAATCAGTGCACAACCTGTCCGCAACAGACTCGCTGAACACGGCATCCGAAGTCGGCGTCCATACCACGGATCAATCCTTACCCAACGCCATCATCCCATCAGGACGGAATGGGTACGTCAGCGTGTTCGTTGGAGCACAGTTCTTTTTAGTGATGAATCACGATTTTGTCTACGGCGCGCTGATGGTAGGGCAAGAGTGTATCGCCCACGAGGAGAGCGGTTTTCTGATGCTTAAGTGCGGGAATGCGACCGTTTCGGTGGAGGTAGTGTAATGGTTTGGGCAGGAATTTCCTTGCACCGTCGAACGCAGTTGATCTTCATCGATGGTAATCTGATGGACAGCGATATAGGGACGAAATTCTGAACGCTGTTGTTGTCCCGTTGTTCAACGCTAACGTCGGATGGCAGTTATTCTAGCAAGACAATGCCCGATGTCACGTGGCGCGTATCTGTCGTGACTTTCTTGAAGAGCAGAGCATCAGACTTCTTCCCTGGCCCCAACTTTCGCCAGATTTGTCGCCAATCGAGCATCTTTGGGATCAATTGTACCATCGGGTACGACTTCATGATCTGCAGACGTTATGCGATTTACGTAATGTTCTAAGGCAGGCGTTGAACGCAATACCACAGGGTGACATCCAGAGAGACTTATCAGGTCCATGCGCCGTCGATGTCTTGCCATCCAACAGGGAAACGGTGGACATACACGCTATTCACTGCATGTGTGAACTTTTCATTTCACCCCATGTCTGAATTGCGACGTCCTGACGTGACGCTGACAACAGTAAGAACAGGAAATTATGCAAATTCATTCAGCTAGACTCGAAATATGAATTTACAATAATTTGGGATTACAGTCGATAATACTAAAAAAATGTTCCTCAAAGTTTATTATACTGTTTTTTGACCCAGTATCTGAACAAAATATTAGTTGTATTTGACTGAATACGAAACATGAGAAAAGAAAATATTGGCTTTTGCTCTTACACCCTCTTTTTTGAAAGCCCTGATAGTGGCTTCTAGCACTCAACCAGTTAATTATTTAGTAAGTACCGTAATCAAGTTGGTTATGCTGGAGCCCCCAACATCCCGAATCGGTTCCCCAGGACTCCATTCGTATCAACGACTGTGTCTGTGACTTTTGTCCAAGTATCCAATCTAGATTTATTTATTTGTTTATTGGAGTTTAACGACACTTTCGACAGACAGGATCACTTCCTGTCGGACAGTTTTACGGGTGGAGGAAGCCGGAGTACCCGGAGAGAACCGGCGAGCAACTGTCAGACTCTCCAATCCAATCTAGATTCGCGAAAAAGTACATGCTTATTGGCAAGAACGAAATCTCATCTGTACTACTATATATATCGAGGCGAATGTGTCCTGAAACATTATGGGGTGTGGGGAGGAGGGACATCTACACTCCATGTTTATTACGCCCCGAGAATACAGGAATATATTCTTGAGAAGTAATTGCAACCAGTTTGACCAAAAGACCAGCCAGCTTATATATTATAGTTTTTTGGCAACTAGAAATCACTCAATTCTGACGGACGGTTGGTAAATCAGTGGTAACCATGCACCATGTTACAAACTGCATTGTATCTGATAACACGTTGAGTGCACCAAGGCAGAGGCGGCGGATCCAGACTTGTTTCCACAGATATGTTTCGCAGTTACACAGTGAGGTAAAATGGGCGCATGCAAACGTGTCAATATACAGGCATTCCTGAAACATTATTTGCAAATTCAAACAATATTTAGCCAAAGAATCCCACATCCGGTCCGTTTCCTCTACTTTAACTATCTTCCAACCTTCGGGTTGGAAGATTGTTGAAGTAGAAGAAATTGACAGGACGGTGACCACACAGCGGCATATACATCTAAACGAAAGACTTTATCGAGTCATGGTACATTTACCGATATGCGATTGTAACTTTTTTTCACACTAGGTCGAACCATGGTAGCATTGTGAATTTGTGTCCTTCCACTTGTATTGAGCTTCCTACGCCCCTGCACCAACGAGCCATCTGCAATGCCGAAGCTGTTGTAAATTTGATAAAAGCTGTAAAATATAGGCTGGTGATGACATGTATACTTAATTCATATAGTGAAATAACTCTGAAAGCGCCAAGCGTGCACGTTCAACCTTTTCTGCATTATTTAATCACTTCCCAAGGACTGTTTACTACGGAAGCGGTTAGAGACACTAGAAAATCATATTTCATATCGTAATTACGACATAGTATGTCGTCATTACGACTTATAGTATGTCGTAATTACAATACACATTATCACGTATTTACGACATAGTATGTCGTAATTACGACTTAAACCTATTATGAAGTAATTTCGATATGGCCAAGTCGTAATTAGTAATTACAACATACTATATCAAAATTACAACATAAAAAATGATTTAACAGTGGCACTAATCGGTTTCCGCAGTTTATTCAGTTTCCAGTTTTTGATGACAACAAAACAACGTTTCATTTCAGAGACCCCGTTGGGAAAAGTACCTGTATTGGAAATAGATGGTATTGAGTACCCACAAAGTGTCGCTCATCATCGCTACTTAGCATCTATTTTCGGTAAGTATTTTAATGGCCTGTAAACAAACTTATTTACACCTGCATGTTATGTCACTTATACAGCAATGTCAACCGTGTTTATTGCAGCGGCGGCGGTTGCTTCTCAGGCGTAAGGCGGGGGTGGGAGCGCTGTTTCCCACCAGTTTACTATAAATCACCAGTAGTCGTCAATTTTATATTTCGAAACAACAATAATGACTATAAGGAGAGTTTATAATTAACAAGCGGGCCCACCCTCCCAGAACGGGACGCCCCGAACGCGCAACGGAAAAGTAGCCCATTGCATATCAAGAAGGTAATCAAAGCTGGAAAATCCAGGTGGACGGGACATTACAGAATTACAGACTTCCCATTTATATAACAGATAATAGATGATTATAATAAAAACCCCGCAAGCGCGGGAATATCAAGTAAGAAAAACAGAGGAATAAAACAGTTTCTATTCCGATTTTTTTTTTATTGAAAATGAAAAAAACACCCCAGCCCCCCCCCCCCCCCCCCCCCCCCCCCCCCCCCCACCAGACTCCGGAGAATATTTTCTGAACAGATATGCAGGTAGTGATACCATCTGGGAATAATTTTGAGGTCCAAGAAAAATACAGTGGCATGAGGCAACACGCCCTGCAAATTTGTATATTTCTCTTATTCCAAGCAGTGTTAATTACCCCTGCACGCAGATCAGAGTAGGCCAATTCGAGAAATATTTTTGCATTTCCAAAACTGATGCCGCGAAAAGTTAGTGGTGCAGATCGATGAATATTATACAATGATTAACTTTTCTTGAGGTTGATGCATGGAGATTATTATGACAGTAAAGTGATCTGGTTTGTCGTATTCCGCCAAAGGGACGGAATGCGTCAATCCAGATCACTTTACTGTCATAATGATCTGTTTATTATATGCCGTTATGAAAAGTCACCCTTTAAACGAGAAATCAATATAAAATTGGTTAAGAACAATATTAGTAATTCACGTTATTCGATAGTGTATATTTACACAAATGAAGCGTACCTAGAAACGTTCAGTAACCTTGAAGGTCTCGATTGACGTTCTCCATTGCCGTCCTTGTTCGGAGACCAACCATCTGATACGGAATCAGAAAACCACTCAGTGTGATCCGTCGATCAGGTTTGGATGGGTGAAAAACACGGCATATCACTGATAGGTATGCAGGCTAATAAAAGGAATTATCAACCCGAGAAACGTAATATTCACCGAGGCCGTAATAATCTCATATATGTCAGGTATACATTACGTGTAAATGGAATTTAAGGTAAAAGAGATGCTCCCAATACAAATATTTTAGCCCAGAGGTCGATGTTGGGTAAAAATACACAAATCGCGAATTTATGGAAGCTTCTTTAGCTGCAGGTTGGTTTGATTTTTCTCGACTAAATATAAATAGACAGAATTCGGTATATTATCTGTAATTACATTGCTTTAGTTGCTTATCCATGCAGATTATATACTTTCAAATGGGTGGGGGAGGAGGGAGGGGGTGAGCTTCGTCACTAGGGGTAAATGCTAATACTAAAATACAGGAACCTCCACGCATATATACTATTAAAAAAAGTAGGGGATATCCAAACTGATGTTGATATTTTCAGAAAATCGTATTGGATACGCGTGATTGGACACATCAATATGTTACCAGGTTTAGTGTGGATCATGAATGTCACCGGCCCACGAAACATTCGTGCAGGTTTTTTGCACGAGCACCGCTTTAATGTCTGTGGGGTACGTTTTGAAACATTCATTTGTACTGGACGGGCTTTTCGAAGGGCTCGTCGTTCTTTTCTTGGTCTAAACTCGTTCATCAATAGTTTCTGGTTGAAACGTAATTTTTGAGGTATGCGACGAAAGACACGTGACGAACGTTTACTGGCAACAGAAGACTGTAGTGGCTCAAATTCTCAACGCTACTCAATTGGTGATTAGTAGGTTGTGTCTACCGCCAGGCAGGCAATGTTAATGGAAGACGTCGGTCAGGGCGTCCAATGGCGACAACTGCTAACCGGGATCGTTTCATCCGAACCACTGCATTACGTAACCGCCATCAAAATGCCTCAGAAATTGGACTGCAGCTGTACCGAGCGACAGATGTGCGAGTCAGTGGTCAGACTATCCGAAATCGCCCACACTGCTGGAATTTGTACGCTCGACGACTTCGAATAATTCCACGTCTGACTGAACATCACATCACAGCAAGACGTAATTGGTGTGGAGCACGACAGCGCTGGGACAATCGTCGGTGGTGCAGCGTCATGTTTACTAGTGAATCGAGGTTGACTCTCGACTTCCATGACAGGCGAAACAGAGTGTGGTGGCGGTGGGACGGATGATACCATGACGTAACGGTTAGGTAGCACGGTCGTTTTAGTGGTGGATCAGTTATGGCGTGGGGAGGCATAATCATGACCAGCAGAACAGCATTACATGCCATCCAAGGGCGTGTCACAGGGCAGTACTACCGTGACAACATGTTAGCAGCTCATGTGGTCCCATTTGGGCGACGTCACGGCCGTCGATTCATTTTCAAAGATTACAATGCAAGAGCACACAGGGCCCGTGTCGCTATAGAGTTCCTCCAGGAGTACAACATCACTACACTGCCTTGGTCAGAACTAAGCCCAGACCTTTCACCAATCGAGCACGTCTGGATATGCTTGGAAGGCGCCGACGACAACGCCAGCAATCCCCTACCAATGTCCGGGAATTCGCCGCTCCAATGCAAGAAGAATGGAATAACATCAGTCAAGCTGGTATTGGACGTTTGGTGAGGAGTATACCACGTCGGATCGGCGCTTGTCTCGTGAACCGAGGAGGATTTACAAGCTATTGAGGTTTTGGACCGAATGTGGTAAATTCCCTGACTGACCGTGCATGTCCTCTACAGCTCAGTGAGTGGAATATGTGCTTGTCAGACACCCAACTATCGCTGAAATCATTCACCAGATGTTAAAGTGCAATGCCGCAACCGTTTGTTTTTTTTTTTGACGAAAATATAAATATATTTCTTCATATATGTCACTTTTATCAAATATCCCCTACTTTTTTGGAACAGTATATCACGGAATTGGATAAATTTGGGAATTTGGGCATACCGGTGGATTTGACAATAAACAGGGGGGGGGGGGGGGGGGGGGTGGAATACCCCTCCATCCAACCGCCACCCCAAAAAGACAAGAAACGAAAAATATATGTCTATTTCTTTCTTTCGTGCGGTAGTCCTGTTAAATTGTGCCACCAAGTATACCCTGAGCACAGAATTCGATATTTTCTTTCTTTTTGGGGGAGGGGGACCCCTTGTTAAAATAATGATATCAATAACATTTCTTTTTTACATGCTTGATTGTAGCAGAGCATGAGCTTTACTCACAGTATCTGAGACTTCGGACTGGAACTGAATCACACACACTACGCGGCTACGGGCGGGCGGTCGGACGGACGGACGGATGACGGACGGACGGGCGGAAGGACGAAAACTGACGAGTCGGCTCTTTGTTTAACGAATGTATTTTCATAGTATTTGCAAATTTTTATTCCTCCTCGGTAAACAATTTGCAAATCTTAGCTCCTAGACTTTTGTATTAATGGAAGGGATAGTGTTTGTATTATATGTCACGATGCGCACACTCTTCGCGTGAGAACCACAAGGTTCTATCTTCCAGTGGAAGATAGAACCTTGTGGTTCTCACACGACGCACTGTTGATACAATGAGCAGAAAAAAATGTCGCAGAACATCAACAGATGGCGAAAGAACCGTTTGCTCATTTTAAATGGGTTTATGCAGAAAACAATAGTCAAACGTTCAAACCGATTTGGAAAAAAACTTGTAAAAAGACTGATTCTATATTTTTATACTACTCTCCGCAAGTTTGTGAAATGATGCGCTCGTCGATGATACAAGTTCGCTAACATTTCGAAATTTCAGTTATTATATAAAATTCCCATACACTTAGTGTTAAATTTACTGACAAGTTTAGAAAATTTTGGGGAACTAACTTCCCCTAAATCTCTTCCATTGACAAAAACTGTCTGCCATGTTATACCAAGCGGGTGTAGTTTGTTACTTCCTTGGTATTTTATAATGTTAATGTGAAAGTGTACGAGGGCTGTTAAAAGAAGATGGTGACTTAAACATTTCTTGATTGATACTTCTCCAACTAACAGAAAATTGCTCCCTGATGCACTGTTGGACTGTATCTCAAAACGTCGAAAAAAATGAAAATCTGTACCGGTGTGTTTACACAAGAGAACAATATACTTAAGGCTATAGTGTATATCTAATTAGGATCGGGTATTTTGCGGGAAGGGTCTATAACCGTGGGGAATAACCATGGTTGTATGTTGTGTAATTCTTACTGACTTTGGAATGATTTATAAACCTTGAGAAGCGCGTCTTTTGTTTGCTTCCCAATTTTTACCTCTGATTATCTTCAGAAAATTGATATGGATACCAATGACTTGTACGTATATTCAGTACGTGGGGGTGTATTATCACTAAATCACCTGCAGTGTGGCGATTCCATCCAAGCAATAATTGCGCATTTATTGCAAAGCATAACAAGCACAAAGTTCCAGCCAAGGGACCTCCGGGTATGACCCCGAGGTCCATTGGCTGAAACATTGCTTGTATTTTTGTCCACGTGTACAGAATTTGAAAGTGACACTTTGAGTGATAACTGTACTCCCCTGGTGATTTGGGTACAATCCACTCTTCACGTACTGTATATATCTTGCGCAACACAGTAAACTCTGTTCACCGAGTACAGAAATCCTGTATCTCTGATTGATCTCTGAGAAACATCTCACTTGTGACCACTAATTAGATATAAACTATAATTACTTTCAAAACAAACTTACAGAGGTGTGAATTTTAGTTTCTAGACGTTTTGAGAACACATCCACTGTTGCACGAAGCCTTGGAAATATTGGATGGTGCACATATATTTTTGTTGCATATTTGTAATAATAATAATAACACTTTGGCCAGCCGCTGATTTGTCGCGGTTCTCGGGTGAGAAGGCCTTGGTTAGATCTGTACTCCCAACTGCCTCCCTATTCCCACGCTTCTTCTCTCCTCCCAATACTCGGAGACACGAACTGCTTGATTACATCCCTTGCCCCATTCTTCCCAATCTCTCCGATTAGCATATTAACCCTCTCCTTTGAATTTCTCACTACATGTCCTTCATTCTCCCATCCCACTTCCCCATTATACTCCCAGTGAATCTTATTCTTTTAGACTGGTATTTTGGGCATTCTAGAAGAAAGTGTTCCAGGGTCTCCACCACGCCCAAATTTCACATCTGCCAATCCGTTTCGCGGTTATTCCCAATTTTCCCCTCAGCTCCGGGGACCGCGACCTCAGCTTGAACAACAGTGACCCCCCAAAGGTGCCATCAAGGTACTCTTCAAAACCAGGCTTCTCTTTATCACGCAGGCCACCCAAAGATCTCTTTGATTTGACCCTCCTCTCGCCAGTTAAGGTTATCATCCTCCCTGACCCTTTCTCTGTCGATTCTTTCACCCTGGTTTGCCCTACGTCTAGGTCCGAGATCTCCAATGAGTAGATCACTATAAGCTCCCTCACTTGGACCAAACGCCCTGTCTTGATACTTGAGTTGAAAATTCTCTGGAACATTAGTTTACACCATCGGCAGTCGGGGAGATTTACCAAATAATTAAGATAACCGAGTTTCAATAAGTCTATCCTGTCCTTTATCCTCATCCACCCCAGCTTACTCTTAGTTGCTTCTAGTGCTGCGGCATTACTCGGCCCCTTTATCCATCGGCCTGCATCGTTCTGCAGGGTCTCCAAGTTCTTTACAGCCTTCTGGTTTGGGGGTACCACTTCCGTACCATATGCTATACTTGGCAGACCCACCATTGTGTAACTCTGTTTGTTTTTCATTTGAAGGTTTCATGGGAAGTAATGATTTGGAGAACCTCCAGTGTGACGTCATAGTCGACACCTGCAATGATTTAAGAGTTCCATATTTAAGGGATGTTGTACTTCCGCATATACATGCACATTCGGGAGACTTTGGACAGGTACTATCATGGCACAGATTTTGTAATTTATCATTATCGTACAATAAAACATTGGTTATTTCAAATGTTAGCTAAACTTTTCCTCACCGGCCTGAACAATGATTGATCCAGAGGTTTTTTAAGGTATTCGTACACCAACGTCAGACATCCACTGTGATCTACGGACACTTTCATTGAGTTTCCGCTGCATATGACTAGATCAAACAGCTGATTCAAGAGCACCGGACGAATTCGGGAGGGGAGAGGGGGAGGGGGGTCGTGACAGGGATATCAAAAAGGGCACCCGATTCTGGGTATAAGTTAAGACCAGGAGTTTACAACATATCATAAATTGTAATGTGACACTCAGTAGTATTGTAATCATATAGATATCGTCCCTTTGAGGGACAAGATGTCATCTGCAATGCAGATGGCACCTTGTTGCATTCAAGGGACGATATCCAGCTTCAGTAATCACCGACTGTGTAGCTTCTTTGTTTGCTAATTATCGACCAAACTCTGTAATTATAACCGAATGCCCCCCACCCCCCCCCCCCCCTCTAAATTGGTAGCAAGCCAGTAAATAAGCAGTCTGACATTTCCAAAATGAGGTCCCCAGAGGGTGCATTTGATGATGCTATCCCATACAGTGGGTCAATTTATCATCTGGGTACCTCTTTCTGTTTAGTTTTGAGACCCTGATTCAGATTGGGGTTCACAGAGGGTAAATTTAGTGATGCTACCCTGCTGTGCAGGGTAGCATCACTAAATTCACCCTCTGGGGAATCTCATTTTGCAGATGACAGTCTGCTTATTTTCTGGCTTGATTGGTAGTGGCATTGGCACACGTAAAATACGTTAGAAACGAATACTCGAGAGCTGCTCAGTTACAAAGTTTTTCCCACTAGGCACTTCTGGCGAAAAAGGCACGCGCTGCACCCATCCTCCGGGCAAGGGGGGAGGGTGGTCCCATCTCCGCTCTGGCGCACCTTGTTCCAAGGGATGGTCACCTCGCCGATTGTATAGAAATCACCTCGCCGATTGTATAGCTTCTTTGTTTGCTGATTACCGACCGAACTCCATCTTTATACTAGGGGTTTTAATTCGAAACGTTGAAAGTTTGTTCATATGTTCCAGTAGGGTCTCTAGATGTACATAAAGGCTTCGGATTTTTTATTTGGCCCCGAGTGACACCCGTATCGCCACTTAAGTCGTCAGAGAATCGATTTCCGATGAAATGCTCCTTGGGGTTTTAATTAAAAGTGTTGAAAGTGTGTTCATATGTTCCAGTAGGGTCTCTAGATGTGCATACAGGTTTCGGATTTTTTATTCGGCCCCGTGGGGCACCCGTAGCACCACTTTTGTCGTTAGAGAATCGGTTTGCGGCGAGAGGCTCCTTGGGCTTTTAATAAGAAATGTTGAAAGTGTGTTCATACGTTCTAGTATGATGTCTAGATGTTCATAAAGGTTTTTTATTTTTAATTCGGCTCAAAGTGGTGACCGTCGCGCCACTTTTGTCGTTAGAGAATTGGTTTCCGGTGAGAGCTTCTAGGAGTTTTAATTTGAAATGTTGACATGTTGTTCGTATGTTCCGTTAGGGTGTCTAGATGCGCATAAAGGTTTCAGATTTTTGATTCGGCCCCATGTGGCACCCGCAGCACCACTTTTTGTCGTTAGAGAATCAGTTTCCAGCAAAAGGCTTCTAGTAGTTTTAAATCAAAATACTCGGTGCTTGTAAAGAATGAATTACAAACACTAGGGGAAGGAGGGGGGGGCGGTTGCACCCCTTCTAAATCCACCCTTGTGATGTTGAGAGTTAACGATAGCGCATAATGTATTTTAGCCTTTATTGGCGAATAAACCATCTGCATTCAATTTTTTTTCAAAGTACCGGTATGTATACTCTTTCACATTTTTTCAGTCACTGTATATTACCAAATCAAATATTTGGCTCAAATCTAGTGAGATGTATTTTCGAAATACTACATACTTAGTTTTCCTGTGTTGATAGCTAATATATTTCTTTGTACGTATTTTTTCTAAACTGAACAGAGTAATTTTGTTCTTCTATTTACTCTAAGAAAAGAACCAAGTCATCTTCAAATAGATGGTGAGAAAGGAATTCGTTTTCGATGCATATTGGCGCACATGATCTAGGTCGAATGATTCATTCTAAATTCCGTCAGTTTATCCTGGATTTGCATTTACCAGTACTCTCGGGTGCCTGTTTTAAGAAATGGATTTGCTCATTTAATTATACACAAACGGCGATTTGATTAATCTATACATAATGGGAATTTTCGTTTTAACCATTTGAACCCAAGAGCCCGCTTTTACGGCCTAGAAAGGGACCGCGGCGGCACAGTGGTTACGGCATTGACCTTCAAACCGAAAGGCCACGTTCCATACCCCATGGGTAACTGTGGTGTGCCCATGAACAATGAACTTAATTCCCGGGATACGGTGGCACTGTGCACTAAGGCGTATTGCATGACGATAGTCCGGTTTCCTCCAGCCGTAAAAATGTCCGATACGAGTTGACCCTGGCTGTCAAAAGTCTCATTAAACCCCAATAAATAAACAATAAATTCCGGCCCAGGAACATGATCGTCGTAATTTCATTAAGTGGGAGGTCCACCAAGTGAATGTGTGGGGTAGACCAATTAATATTTTCTAAGAGAGTGGTGGCCGAGTGGATAAGTGCGCTGGTCTCTCATGCCAGAGGCCCCGGGATCGCTCCCGATCGGAGAAAGTTCTCAAGGTGTCCGAACACTCTCCGTCAGCATCAATTGTGTGGTTGATGCTGTCACAGCGTATCGTCCTATCGGGTGGGGACGTAAAATGGCTGTCCTCTGTGTGGAGAGAGACACACTCAGTGCAAGCTAAAGATTCTTTCGTAGTATTCGAGAAGAGCTAGGCCCTGAAGTTGCCGCAATGAAGGTCATCCCACACACCTACGCCATTGGGCCAAGGAGGGTTCGAAGTGATAAAAGACAAAGTTGTAACAGCAGCAGTGGAGTGATGTTGATCAGAACAAACCAAGCGCACCCACCCCCAAGAAAAAATAATAAAGGAGAAAAATATATAAATAAAAATAAATATTTCTCGGAGCTGTAAATCAGTGAAAGAAATATTAAGCTTATGTTTACTTCTTTGAACGAGGGCGCGGTGGCTCAGTAGGTATAGGTTCAGACTGCAAGCCGAATGGTCCCATCTGCGAATCCCACCTACGGCAACCGCATCGTGTCCTTGATCAGGACACTTCACCCCCATTGCCCACCCGGGGCACGGTGGCGTGGCGTACTGCACGTCGTTAGTTCACTTGTCTTCAACCAAGGCTTACCCTGCTTGTGTGGAGTTAGTATGTTGAGGAGCTGACAGTTGCTCGTCGTTGCTCGGTGGTTCTCTCCGGCTTCCTCCACCCGTAAAACTGGCATGGTCATGATTAACCATTGTGCAGACATATGTGACAACTTCTTTGAACTGTGTAAACGCATGTAGTTTTTTAGTTTTTGTAGTTTTTTTTTTCTTTTGCAAATAACTGTATTTTACATATTGAACGGCTTGGGGTTGACAATGCCAAAATAGTGGTACCCGAAGTCCCAGATTCACTCTCAGGGCATTACATTTTCAAAATCCCCCCCAAAACCCCCACACCAATGGGATGGTCCTGGGTCCCCCGAACTCCAACCAGTGGGAGGGGGGTATCGTATGCCTGATGTGGGCCCTCCCATGGGGGAGGTCGGGGATTTCCCGAACCCCACCAATAGGAGGGCCATATCCACCCCACCTTAGGCATACGGCGTTCAGATATGCGTAGTGGGCGTAGTGTTCTGTCACTCGAACGTTCTAGAATATTTCACGGCTATTGTTGGAAAGTGTATAGTCCACAGGAATAGTACAGATGTTTTCAGAACTCTCGATAGATAAAATGAAGGGAATAGTATAGTACCTCCTAGCTAATCCTTGGAAGTGGAAGTCACGAGAGATAACATACATAACAGTAATAGCTTGGGTTGGTAGTATATAGTGCTTCATTTCTAGCAACCAACGCTGGGCGTGTGCCTTCTAAAGTGGACATCATTGGTTTTCACATTTGACAACATTGACATTATATTATACTGTGGGCACCACATAGCCGCAGATGCTGAACGTGAAACGCCAGTAAATAAATACGTCTTAATACCTCCTAATTCCAATAATCTCGCGTGTATTCAGATGTAAGATAAAAAGGTACTATCGTTCCAAATTACCCTGATATGCAAGGATAATGACTATAATCGTTAACATAGACACTTTACCGTGGTGTAAAGTGCTAATTTTCTATGAGGATTACACTGAGATATCCAACTTCCGGTAGCAGGTACCAGGTGGTGGTAGGAGCTTTGGAGGTCGCAGTAACAACACATGTCGGATTGGATATCCTTCTTATCAAAATTCCTGGTTCACCCCCGAACATTGACGGTCACCAACTGGTTATCGACAATGTGGCCGCGGTTTTAAATATTAGAGAGTCTCATAAAACAGCTAATACTAGCTTGCCAAGACCTACCACACCTGTAGAATTTCTACAGGAGAGTTCATTATTTAACAGACTGTGATACTCTATCGACTACATAAAGTATTGTCCTTATATTCCGATATATTCTGTCTTCTGATTCGTCAAAATGCCTAGGACAAATAGTCATGGCAAAGGGCGCACCCCAACACCCATGGTATATGAGAGCCTACAACATCCAGGGCATAAGGGCACGCGAAACAACGGGGTTATATGGTTTAAATGAAAGCTTTTCGCATTCGATCGCCTCACTATAAAAATCAAACCCAAAAACCTGAAAATAGTCACAAATATCACCAGATTTCTGACAACTGAATAATATTTTTCTGTTATTAATTAAATAGCGGAATAATTAAATCAAACAACTTGAGAAAAATAAAATAAGAGCAAATTTGTCAACAAATATTTAGCTTCCGATAGGTTTGCGTTTCCAATAACAACCCAAGGGACGTAGCTCTATCTGTTGTCTTCTGTGTTTGTAAAAACTAATTATTCACAAGTTTGGTCCATCGGAGTGCGGGGCGTGAGAAACGCGTCCACAAATTTGTTTCCACTATGATTCTATTGTGTTTCAAACGGGACAAAAACGTTATCGCAGCCAACGTGTATGGTATATGGAGATTTAATACCTGGATGTCTCTTAAACACCGACATCCAGTATTAAATCTCCACATACCACACATGTTGGCGGAGACATCTTATAGTGGCGTATGGTATGATGACCAGGGTGGCGGATTATGACATCCTCACCTCCAACACCCCCACCGACCCTTATGGCCCATGCAGAAAACATCTGCATCTAATTTTATAGTTTCACGTAATATCTTGTGTTATGTTTTACTAGTTCATGGTTTTTCAGGGATTGTCGGGAATTGGCAGGCTGTCACGCCCACTTTTGTCATAACTGACGAGTTTTGTCATATATCTCACTTATGTAATAAAACGCCAGGTTTTGTCATAGCTTACCACTTTTGTAATAAAATTGCCAGATTTTTCCAAAATTGAGATCAACAGTTTGTAAAAAAAATCGACAGGTTTTGTCTTAAACAATTCTCCCCATTTCTGTGATAGAAATCAACAGGTTTTGATAGACATTACTTTTTCACTCGGGGAAAAAAATGTTACCCCCATGTACATAGAGGATATCCACGCTGTTTTAGTGAATATCGGGAATTATCTCACGAGTGTGGAGCTGAAGGTTTTATTATGAAAAATAATACTTTCAGGTCCACAGGAATGAGATAATTCCCGAAATTCACTAAAACAGCGTAGATTCTTTTTTATTATATGCTACGTGGCATTTCATTTTACTGTGCAATATTCAACCTAATTCGACTGCAAACAGTTTCAAGACAATAACAAAAAGCTGTTGATCGTTCGATCAAGGCGACGTAAGGCGACGACGTCATGCGCCGATGAGTAACGTCATTTAGGAAGCTACTCCAAAAATACATCGTGTGGACCTGAAAATATTATTTTTCACTCGCAGGCGCTCGTAAAAAATAACACTTTCAGGTCCACACTCATAAATATTCCAGATACTGACTAAAATAGAGTAGATTTTCTTTTTTATTGTATGCTACGAGGCATTTTATTGCACAATATTCAGCCCCAATCGACTTTCGGACCCCAAATGCGCACCTTTCAAAACAATTACAAAGATCAGCAGATCGTTCCTTCAAGGAGACGTGATGCGGCGTAGCGTGACGTCATTTAGGAAGCTACTGAAAGATATTCCTCGATATCCATCGAGTCGATGGACATTGAGAAATATCTTTTAGATAATTTGCGATAATTCACAGGCAAGAAAACGATAAAACTAACTTATCTAATGCTTCATGCCATTGTGCTGTTGGCCAATACGCGATTCTTGATCAAGTGATATTATTGTGTAGTTGTCTGGTATGGTTGTGTACTACAATCGGAATCGGCCGACCGTGAGCTCAAATAACCGGTAATCGGTTGAACACTATAGTTGTCTGGTATGGTTGTGTATGATGGGTGGTATTTACCCTTGTCGGTGTACTGTTAGCCCTTGGTACTACTTACTGATCTTGAACCCTTTTCTATCCCTTGATTACTATGGATAATGCGTAATAGTATATCAGGTGGTGTTGTGGGTATGCTTAGTTGACTGTATCGGTAGCATGGTGTGGATAATCTATATTCATTTTGGTACAATTTAGTCTTGGGGACATCCATTAACTCATCTAGAATCATATATTATACCATCCAGTGAATTTTATGCTATTTCATTACAATTCAGTTGTTCTGTGATATGTTGCAGTACTGCAGAAGAGCGGTGTAGTGCATTTTGATGTAGTTATAGTTTGTAGGTCATGGTGATTGTGTAGCAGGGGGTGTTGTAGTAGCTATTGGTGAAGTAGTAGTTGTTGTTGCAATTCAGATTGTTGCCGTATTTGTTGTTGGTGCTGTATAGATTAGACGTGCAGTTGTTGTTTGGTGTTGTAGCAGTTGGTGTTGTATTTATTGGTTGATGTTGTAGGTTTACTGGTAGACCTATTAGTGATTAATGTTGTGGCAGTGGTGTGCAGAACCAGTCCTAAAAGGTCCCCAAAAATCGCCATACCGGAACTGTCTTCAATGCACTCCAGTCCGCAAGCCACCTTCTGCATGAAGCATATAGTCTAAGAGCTATATGACCACTGAAAGCTGTTCTATGAATATATGCCTGCTAGGAATCTTATAGGCGCTGGGAATCTTGAAGGCTCTTCTACACTATTGGAACACTGCCCAGAAGAATCGAATTGTAGAGAAATAAATAGCTTAACACACACATGGTGGCACAGTATACGGCTGTAAACAGATCAATGGATGCCACAAGGCTAAAATGACCAAAGTAGGTACAAACCGCCAATACTATACGGCCACACCAAGCGATCTACTATATTCCACTCCACCATATGACTGCCCATTGCAGCTAGACGACAGTGAATGGCGTGACATGAGTAATTAGCACCAAGAGGGTTGACAGTACACCTACAGAGGTATATACCGTCCATACTATACTACCATACCTGACAACCTCACCAAAAGTATGATATGACCTAGAATTACGTACTACCCAAGGCAACAACACGATGGTATAAGGTGGGGTAGTTGAATAAAGGGTGAACATTTTTTTATGCGAGTTGAAAGAAGTAATGTCCTACAAAACCTGTTGATTTCTGTGATAAAAGTTGTGAGATTTTTCTATGACAAAACCTGTTTATTTTTATTACAAAACTGGTGACCTCAACTTATAACAAAAGTTTTTATTACCAAACTGGAAGCTATGACAAAACTTGTCAGTAATGACAAAGTGACTGCTAAGAACATTTGATCCATCATTTGAGCAGAAAAAGACTATTTAGCTATCACTTCATAGCATTGAAGGCAACGCGCGGTGGCGTTAAGGTAACCTTTTCTTGTCAGATCACTGGAGTTAAGCAACGTTGAGCATGGTTAGTCCTCGGATGGGTGACCGTCTGAGCAATCGATTCGGCCTCCCGCGTTGTGTCCTTGGGCAAGGCACTTAACCCCGATTGTCCACATGGGGGCACGATGACGCCGTGTACTAAGGCGTACTGCACGTCAATGGTGCGTATGTCTTCAACCAATCTAACACTGCCTTTGCTGCAATGCGGAGTTACGATGTTGGGGAGCTGGCAGCTGCTCGTCGTTGCTCGGTAGTTCTCTCCGGGTATTCCGGCTTCCCCCACCCGTAAAACTGTTACTGTCATGATTAGTCATTGTGCATAAGTATGTGACATTAAACACCAATAAATAAATAATAAATAAATATGAAGGCAATGCTCATAGAGCGTAACAAAAGTTCGTGTGTTTCGATCACTTGATTGGTCTATGAGTTGTAGTACTGCAAAATTCAATGTTTCCAGCCTAAAAGGTATCACCGCACAGCAATGCAAATTATGGTGTTGTCCCAATACACCATGGGGTTGTCCCAAAACGTCATGGTTTGCCATGGTAGTTTGGAACAATACCATGGTTCTCCATGGTGAACCATGATACTTTTTAAATTTCGCCAATACGATAATTTAGCTTTGCACGTTTATCGCATTATAACAACACCGTCTTTAGAAAGGATCTCAATCCGCCACTAGTGAGGTTCTTTTCCTTCTAAAATGACATGTATTGTCAAATGAAAACTAATAGATCTGTCTGTCATGCTATAATAAGCGTTACTTTCTCTCCCGGTCAAATTGGAAGTTTAGTATGCACAATTCAGAAAGTAAACTTAGGGCACATAATATGTTGAGACAAATGGGTGGTGAACGGCGCTGTGTTAGAATTATTGTCTAAGGGCTCTGGAAGCAGCTAGGGGCAGCGGCTCCTTTTTTTGAAAGAAAAACACTAGTGGAAAAGGCTTTACTTTCCGAGAACGACTACTAAGAAACTCGAAAACATTCGTCTCGAACGTAGTTTACGTGAACCAATACCATTAGGGTGGGGGTTCAGATATAATGAGGGTCACCAAACAAAGAAGATATACGATCGGCGAGGGTGTTTCTAAAGCCTTATATCGCCCTTTGGATGGAGCACGATGCCACCTGCGTTGCTTTAGCATTGCAGATGCATCATGTTCCGCTCAAGGGTCAATATTTTTATAATGTCATTACTATTGAGTATCACATAGCAATTTATGATACGGTGTAACACTCGGTCTTTACTTATTCCCAGAATCAAGTTTTTTATACTCTTTTCATCGGATGCTTCTAGGGTTAGTGTCCAATTCAACACAGTGCCAAGCCTTGCGTCAAATAAGCAAACGAGACAAAAATGTAAAGGTTATTCTGTTTTATTCTAATCTAGGAAGAAGAGGCCAAAAAAAGACTTTTGAACGAAGGCTTGCCAAAATTTTTGCCAATATTTGACAAGTTTCTGTCGGAGTATGGTGGAGGCTCAGGCTATTTTGTCGGATCTAAGGTACATTTAACATAGCTTCGACCTATGCACAGATTGTACAAGTATGAGAGACTTGCTCCTTCAGCATCTTTGTCGCACAAATATGTCCCATAACGAATGCAGGTACTCGGCACCAACTGAGAGCGCGGAAAATGCTATTTTGATAACTATATTTATGGAAGGTAAAGAGGAGACAACATGCTTTTCTCACTATATCCGTAGAAGTCCACATCCAGGGAGAGAGGGAGTAATTAATAACCCGCTGATTCTTATAACCATAACCTGCTGAAAACACCCTGATGGTCGGGCACCTCTACCCAGCTGTTGTGAAATTGCATGTTTAAAATACAGAATTTATGAATGGAAAGTATACTTGTCGCGTATAAGTCTTTAACTGGTTGAGAGCTAGATTATTTTTGGTGGTCTAAATTTGTTATTCAAAATTTGTTTTATTACAAATTATTGGAGAGCGCCCACAGGCACTCTCCAATAATTTATAATAGAACAAACTTATATAAACAAAATATATTTTTCATTTGACTGAATAGGAAACATGAGCAAGGAAAATGTTGGATTTTGCTCTGTTACCACCATTTCTTTTAAAGCCCTGATAGTGGCTTCTAGCACTCAACCAGTTAATAAAAGCAATTAGGTACGTCCACCAATAGTTGGTCTATATGACCCAGCCGTCGGGGGCATCGAGGTCCTACACCCCCTCCCCCCCCCACACCCCACACACAATCTTTATTATTTACGGCCCTGCCATTGCTCAGTCAGTAACACCTTGACCCGAATAGTAGCCAATGAAAGGACGAGACAGATAGAACAGATAGAAATTCCTGTTGACGACTGACTTTTTGTTCGCATCTTTGTCCGACATTTTATTTTTTTCGTGCTTCTCTCCGAAATCCTCATTAATAATCCAAGAACGCCCAACAGTCAAGTGATACATCGTTATAAAGCTTATTGTCTCGTCTGTTACTTGATACAAAGTGGTTCAAATTTGATGCGAAAAGAAAGAAGGCCGGTTGTTTCGTTTTGAGAAGTGGAGTTGTTCACCTTGCCATATTTATGTATCTATTTAGGGATCGAAAAGGACTGTTCAAAAAATAGTTATCAAATAGCATTTTTTCGAGCTCTCAGTTTGTGTGGAGTACCTGTGATAACTAAAGCCCTCTAATTCAGTAGTAAAAACGGCCGCACAGTAACGCTTAACGATTTTGATGTCAATAATTTCGTTGCGCCTAGTAACGATGCTTCAAAGGTAACAACTCTGGTTTGTTTCATAGCAACGGGAACAGGCGACATAGCCGAGTTTGAAGTCGTATTGGCCGAGCTTGATAAGGGGCAGTTCTCGGTAAGGAAATCTAATCTAATAAATAATTAGAGGTTATGACTTGACTAGATCGATATCAGCCGAGATATCAGCCTGATGCAATCTCATATCAGCCTGAGACCGAAGGCCTCGAACTTTGTCAAGCCTCGAACTAGTCGAGCGATATTATTAATTAGATAGACTGTTAATGGTCGAAATAACCGAATGCATGAGAAACTCATAACTTTTTTTTCAATATTCGAAACAGGCATAACAATTCGACAAAACACGAACAATATTCTTCCGTGAATGAAATCACTCCCGTGCCACTTCGTCGGCATTGTAAAAACGTTGAGATTGTTAACATTGGCTCCATTGAAATTTAGAAACAATGGAAACGATCCTCTCCAGAACGAGTGAATACTCACTCCATTCGATCCATCCGACAGCCGGAGTGGCAGTTCCCCCAGAAATTTCTTTATTAAACAAAAATAGATGCGGCGTCCGTTTGAATACCAGTTAACATGTTTGACATGTCTCTTTGTTGTGTTAACGAAAGTTCCGAATACTCGTTAGGGGTCTTCCAACGTAAATTTGGGCATTTTTTTGAAAATTTCCACAATTCCCTAAATACGAATTTAAGCGGTGAATAACGACATATTATATACCAAAATAATGCCAAAAGTATACAAAACCCGAATTTATCCACTTTTTCAAAATTGTTTTAATTTTTTTTTTTTTTTTTTTTTGCTTTCGATGACAAAGAAATTGCCAGCCGCATAAGTAACCGTCAAGATTAATAAGAAATAGATCGGTAATTCGAATGTCTGAGTTGTAAATAAAAGACTCCACACTCATATTTATCATTTCATTACCAACGTGGTGAGAACGCTCAGGGAAAAATGAACGACCATAAATGCTTCATTCTGTTCAGGTGACACGTTTGTTATGATCACGTGGGTTTAGGGCAAAGTTGGGAAATGATTTGATTTCCCACGATCTGAAATCTTCAGACATTTCACTGCTGTTTTTGAATCTGGGAGGCGATGTAATGTACAACCCACGACACATTCATAACCCTCTGCCTTATTCTTGTTGTTTCCAAACACCTTTCTTCCAATTCTTTCCTTATAGATATCAATACCTCGCGCGAATGTCTGAAAGCTTCATCTGTTATTATGTTAATACTGGAGCCTTCCTCTCCAAGATGCCTTTGAATACCCGACTGAATGCTTTTGGACTCGTATTCGACACCGTCTGCTTTTCTTGCCGTCATGAAAGACCTTCCCAGAAGTAAATTTAGGTCATATGGAGGAATTTTTGCATTGCAACGAACTTCCCCAATTTCAGTGAGATAATTGCAAAATGTTTTTTAAATCACTTCATTTTGTTCTCATTTCTCATATTGTTTACATAATGTGCCGTTTCTCCAGCCACAACATCTACACACCTCCCTTTCAAGCTCCTAATAGAATCTTCCACTTCTCGGTCACAGTTTTCTTCATCATGACATTCTCTCATCAATAGGTTATCATCACTTAAATCAAGAAAATCCGCTTCTATTATAACCATGGCTTATCCGTAAATTGGCGTAATGGCTCTCGCAACTGACAGTTAATATCGATTTCGTTGTAAACAAACACTCGCTTCATGATAACACCAGGAAGAACGTCAAATTTACGTCGCATTAACGACAACTCTATCTCCGCTCGTTCAGTTAACACATATCAGCCGAGTTCAAAGCCATATCAACCGAGGTCGATAATAGGCCAAAATAAGGTAAAAAATGCCATGTCTAATTAATAATCAGTCATATAGGACAGACTCTCACGGCAATATGACCAACACTTATAACTGGCTGTCGAGGAAACGTTCTAATTCAAAACACGGGAGCGTACTTCGCAAAAAAGAAACATCCATCATCTTTTCTACAATTACATTGTATCTTTAGCAGCGTGACCAACAATACAGGTATAGCCGTGAAAAACTACGAACATTTTTTTATTATACGCTAAACGATAGATTATCGGAAAAATTGTGGAAAGATAAAAATCGTATCCCCCACTGTGAAGATATAGAAATGTTTCACGGTATCAATCAAAATGGCGACTTTCAAGGCATCACTTCAAGGTGAATACGAGTTAAATTATAACTGGAAATGATCAGTTGGTTCTAAAATGGTATAATGAAAAGAAAACCTAGTATTTTTGAGTGGATTCCGATCATTTCCAGCAATAAATCAATACGTATTCACCTTGAATTGATGCATGAAACTCGCCAGCTGAATCAGATCGTAAGACGCTACCTGTTCCGAGTATCGATCAAATCACATCCGCGCATCAGCTGATTAATTTCAGGCATCCATTCAAGGTTGAAACGGGTGGAATTATCGATAGGAATGATCAGATTCTTATAAAAAGTGTATAAAAGGAAACTCTAGTATATTTGAGTGGATACCGAAAAAAGTTATCTCTCTCGTGACTGAGACAAATGGTTATCTAAATATTTGTCTCGGTCACGAGTGAGATAATATTCGAAATCAACTTTCGATATCCGCTCAAAAACACTAGATATTCTCTATTTATTACATACCCTGAACCGTATTTCTCACAATCGTTGGATTTTGGAAGCGTGCAGCAATCTTCATCCGAAAGCTCTAGTTCAGCAATCTGAACGTGTCGGCAACACCACTACGTTTAAATTCAACCCTTTCAAATTATCAGCAATTTTCGATAGATTTACGACTAGGACGTTTGGCAGCGGAAATTGAAACTATAGAACAATTGTATGCCCCTATTGCAAACTTCCATCTAAAGTAGATATATTTATTAACATGTGTTCAGCTTAGTTTATCCTGAAATGGGATCAATTTATGGCATATCGTGAGTTTGATATGGAGTAAGTGAACTGAACATCGTAAAGACGCCATATTTGCTTATGTTTTAAAACATGTTTTTCAATGAGGCCATGCATATCGATTACACAGACGCTTTTCAGCTGCATTCTTGCGAAGAGACGAATGGCACCACTATTTGTCTATGCACATTCCAGCACAGTTTTTCATCACATGATTCCAATTGTAAACAATAATGGCGACAACAAACAAAATCTGATTCAGTCTAAAAATACTGTCGTAATGTGAATAAGTAATTACTCTATGTGGAGCGCGTTGGCTCAGTGGTTACGGAATTGGACTTCAAACCGAAAGGGCTACCGTTCGATCCCCACCAGGGGTAACTGCGTTTTGTCCTTGGGCAAGGCACTTCATCCTGATTGCCCACGTGGGGACAAGGTGGCCCTATGTACTATGGTGAACTGCACGACGATGGTGCACTTGTCTTCAACCAATGCTAATCCTGCTTGTCTGGAGTTAGTACGCTGGGGAGTCTGGCAGTTGCACGCCGTTGCTAGTTGGTTCTCTCCGGGTACTCCGGCTTCCTTCTTCAGTAAAACCATAGCTGTCGAAAGTGTCGTTAAACCCCAATAAATAAATAAATAATTAAAAATAAATAAATAAATAATTAAAAATAAATAAATAAATGCTCTATCGATAACACAGGCGATCAATAAAAAAATTCTTATTTTTATGGCCAAAGATCCCGTCAGTTTTGGGGTAGCCTCAACGTTCCGATCACTGAAATACTTAAAGCATCAAATAATACATTCCGATCAAATGCGCTGTGTGCGTGCGCGACGTTCTCTTATTAGGTTGGTTCGTGATGTTTCCGGTATAGAGATGGAAATGACCAATGAGCACTGTCAGATATTATCTATCAGAATTGGGAAACGTAAGTTTCCACAACACAACATCGATAATGCACGCCGTCACAGGGTCCTTGCCGTGGAATTAGAATGGAAACTCCAACAGATTTTTAAAATCTTCAGAGCAGTAACGCGGGCAAGGGCGTGAAGCTACGTCCAGCTTTGCAGATCATGTTTTCAGAAGTAATCTAAATAAAACAACATGGAATTTAGAGAAGCAGGACTAGAAATAACCCGCGAACAGTCGTTTACTTTAGCTGGAGGTTGCACCAGACGCGAGGCCAGTATTCTATAATAGGGAATCCCTAGTTGGGGGGTGGGGGCATAATATTTGGAAGGCTGTTGTGGATGGGGGTAGCCGGATGCCTCCCCTTTTCTTAACTAGAACCCTCCGGTTGTTAACTCTACTTCCACTTCCACTACTAGGCCTCCCACCCCAAGTTTATTTTGCAAAATTATGTGCTTTAAGAGCGAATCTGGGCAGGTTTTGCGTGTGTCGCCCTATGTTGGAGACCATTTTAGGGCTCCATTTGTTATGTGAAAGATTTATTGGGCCAATGTTTTGGGAGGTAGCGAAAGTTATGGGGGGCGAGCCTCCACTCTCCTGTGGCTACTAGCTGGTTTACATCATCTGTAAAATAAGCGAACAAATTACAGGTTACAGCAAAATAATAAAGCATAATATTATTTATTTATTCAAGTTGTAGGGGGGAGGGGGGTCGACTCCCCACTCTCCTGTGGCTACGCCGTTGGGTTACATCATTTGTAAACTAAGCGAACAAATTACAGGCTACAACAAAATCATAAAACAAATTGAATTCCTAATTCCATAAGTCTGACAATTTTTCAGGAGAGACTCGACTTGAACGCTTTGTATCCACGTATCAATAGAGTGGCATGCCGTTTGCATCTCAACATAATTTAGGACAAAATAAATAGTAACAACTAACGCATTGCCCCCCCCCCCCCCCCCCCCCCAGGTCATATTTTCCCTTCCTTGGGGCTGATAGTAATTGGTCAAAATGCGTTTAACCCTTTACCTAACGTAACGGCCAAAAACGGCCAGCACTGTACACAAAAATCGCTATTCAGTCTTTTTTATATTTACATTTTATGCTTCCAAAACAATGGTTATGACCCCTCATTCGAACGGGCCCGTTACGCTCATTCCAATGAGGGATCATACCCTGTGTTTTGGATGGAAAAAAATGAAAATTTTTAGCTACACGAGAATTTTTTTCACGATAGCTCATTTGACAAAACAGGATTCTCCAGAAGGCACCCCAATTTCGGCACCCCTTTTTGGAAAACATATGGCCTTCGGCACCCCTTTTTTCTGAAATGAGGCTAAGAGTCGTTCGAGGAGTCACTCGAACGAGCAATTACTCGATAGCTCATTTGCTCGATGAGCTTCGAGTCGTTCGAGCAGTATGCCGATTCACTTGATCGAGCAATTGCTCTAAGGTTCACTTGCTCGATGAGCTTCGAGTCGTTCGAGCAATTGCTTATGGCTGGTCTTCTCTAAGCTGGACCTACCCACTTGATCCTGAAAACGCAGCTCATTTTGAAGGCATACTGCATCACCTATTGTTTAACGTAAAAATGGGAGAATCCTGAAAAAATATTTTGTTTAGACGGGGCGCATTCGGCGCGCGCCCTCTCTATTTTCCCCGAGACATGTCGGAGCGCACTACTAATGGGTCGAAAACATCACACAACTTTACACAAGCAGTTTTTTAACGTTTTGAGAAATAGCCCTTACTATATCTTACTGAAACAATGTAAATATGGGCATACTTGGAACCGGCTTATTCAGCCGGTTCCAACGATATCCACATTTACATAGTCCTACTAAAAAACTTTTATAAAATATATATTTCTGGATATTTTGGCTGCTTTCCTGGGTACTGGATTAAAAGTCACTTCAGAGTCCAGTATTTATGTATCTTTTCCCAGGAGAGCCTCCCCCCCCCCCCCCCCTCCCTCGCCTTTAGAGATGGGAGAATCGATCTCGAGTTTATCACGCACCCTGTTGTTTCATGGCTCAGTTTCAGGCTAAGACACGCCCCTTTTCAGAAATCCTGGATCCGCCCCTGTCAGAGGGGTCAACGACGGCCTATTAACGTGTAGTAAGCTGTGCGACTTGACCTTTAATTATTTTGCCAACAAGGCCTTTTTAGAAAAACTAATCAAACTTTTATTTAAAGATGGTACACCTTATTAAAACATTACATATATGAATATCACTGGAACCTCCGCAATCACACAGAACCGCCGATATCCATATTTAAAGGGCGTTATTGAAAAAGCACGAAGATATTTCAGACTTTGTGAGCCTTATTCAGTTAGATTTTTTTAAGTTTCTGTCGTTTTGTTGGATAGAGTGTTTATAATGTAGCTCCTGATTCGCGCCCCGCGTTGTGTCCTTGGGCAAGGCACTTAACCCCGATTGCCTTCCTGGGGAGGGGGAGGGGGGGGGGGCACGATGACGCTGTGTACTAAGGCGTACTGCACGTCGATGGTGTGCATATCTTCAACCAATCCAACCCTGCCTGTGCCGCGGTGCAGAGTTCAGAATTACGATGTGGGAGAGCTGACAGCTGCTCGTCGTTGCTCGGTGGTTCTCTCCGGGTACTCCGGCTTCCTCCACCCGCAAAACTGTCACCGACATGATATGACCCTGGCTGTTAATGTGCCGTTAAACCCTAATAAATAAATAAATAAATAAATAAATAAATAAATAAATATAATGTAGCTCCGTCCATGGGACATATTAACCCATTTATTTATTTATTTATTTATTTATTTATTTTTTTTTTTTTTTTTTATTTATTTATTTATTTATTTAAGGTCACATATTTCTGCACAATGGATAACCATGACCGTGACAATTTTACGGGTGGAGGAAGCTGGAGTATTCGGAGAGAACCACCGAGCAACGGCGAGCAACTGTCAACTCCCCAACATACCAACTCCACACAAGCAAGGTTAGCATTGGTCGAAGACAGGTGCACCATCAACGTGTAGTACGCCTTAGTACACGTCACCGTGCCCCCACGCGAGTAATGGGGGTGAAGTGTCTTGCCCAAGGACACAACGCGGTTGCAAGTGGGATTCGAACCGAGGACCTCTCGGCTTGCAGCTTGCACCTCTATCAACTGAGTTACCGCCCCCTCCCCATTAACCCATTGTCTAACGCTAGTAGCAGACGATATTCGTGAAAAAAATACTCATGTAACTAAAAATCTTCATTTTTTGCATCCAAAACACAGGGTGTTGCCCCTCATTGAAATAAGCGCAACGTGCTCGTTCGAATGAGGGGTCATAACCTATGTTTTGGAAGCATAAAAGTTAGCTAAGTTGTTATAACAAGTTACTAAGTTGTTATAACAAGATAGCTAAGTTGTTATAACAAGTTAGCTAAGTTGTTATAACAAGTTAAGCTAAGTTGTTATAACAAGTTAAGCTATGTTGTTATAACAAGTTAGCTAAGTTGTTATAACAAGTTACTAAGTTGTTATAACAAGTTAGTTAACTTGTTATAACAAATTAGCACAGGTAAAAAAAAAAATACATCAACTGGCGTCAGCACGCTGCCGTAGTGATGTGATCATACTTTAGGATGACCTTTCTGCATTAACCTATCACCTATCGCTTTCGATACTCGATCCGCAAGTACACAGAAGAAGTCTCCTTGGTTACGAATCGAAATTAAGTATTTTTATTGTTTACTAATCATATATATTTCATTTTCAGGTTATTTTATTCAAATTTGTGGGGAGTTAGTTTAGTATAGTAACTGGGACAAAGTTAGGAGGTCTTAACTAAAACTGTGAGCGCTAAGTTGTCGAACGGTTCGTCGTGTTGCCTTTTGTCGCGTGTTTACAGTTTTCCCTGTCCGATCGCGTAATTTTGTCTTGATGGTGGCGAGCAAGTCTGTTCAGACGGAGGTAAGTATGGAGGTAAATACGTGTAATATCGCGGTCCAGGTCAACGGGGTAAGTATTGGTGTGCAGACAGAGGTCACTGGGGGTGTCGGTCAGAGCCGGGTTGGTGGGGCCACCGATGGCGATATTGGGCTTGAAGTTTGTAAACAGTGTTCTGTGATGTATGGGGACTGTCGCTCGGTGGGATATGGAGAGGTATGTGCAAACTGCCAGGAAATCCTCCGCCTACTTGAGACAATTGTTAAGTTTGAGGGGGAGATTGCTGAGCTGAAGGGAAAACTTGGTAGGGCGGGGCTGTCTGGGGTTACGCCTGTGGAAGTAGCTTTCCGAGAAGGATGGAAGGTTGTCGGTGGTTCCAAGAGGAAACATGGGGGTAGAACCTTTGATGTGAATGAGGTAGGTGATGAGGTGGGGGCTGCTAGAAAAGTACGTAGGGCAGATGAGGGGGGCCCAGGCCGGAGCAATGCTGTAAAGCGTTTGGCGTGGACTATCAAAAGTGGTAGGAAAGGGGGGCCAGAGAAGCAGGTAGATAGGGGTGTAAAGTCCAAAGGCAGTGGGGAGTGCAGCACCAGAAACAGATTTGATGTGCTCGATTCGGAAGAGACAGAGGGGGAGATGGAGGTAGTTGCAACAGATAGTAGCTTGGGGTCTAGGCCAGGAAAAAGGAGGAGGGATACGGGAGAAGACCAGGGGAGTAGTCCAGGTAGTTCAGGGCCTGGAAAGAGACGAAGGGACAAGGATAGGAGTAATCCTAGGTCAAAGATACCGATACCGATATTGATTCCGAGTGGGGCTGTTGGAGAGGAAGAGGACGCTGTAAACAATAGGAGACTAGAGGAGATAAATAGGGCGAGGGCCAAAAGTAAGTTGGTGGTTCCGGGAAGTAGCATAGTTCGGGGGATCGACAAGGTTGTCTGTGGTCCGGACAGTAAAAATAGAACAGTTCTGTGATTTCCGGGGGCTAAAGTGGAGGACCTGAGGGATAGAGTGGACGGTATTGTAGCTGGGTCGGGGCCTGATCCGGTAGTGGTATTACATGTGGGGTCCAATAACATCAGGGAGAGGAAATCAGTTCGTTTGGTGGACACATACAAGGACCTAATTAGTAAGCTACTTAGCAGGAATGCTCGGACCATCGTTTCAGGGGTGCTCCCCGTTATGGGTGGTGGGAATGAGAGGAACTCGCGGATTATGGCACTAAACGAGGAGCTGGAAGAGCACTGCAAAGACTTGGGAATACATTTCATTGACCACTGGGATTCATTCTGGGGACAAGGAGAGTTGTATGGGCGAGACGGATTGCATTTAAGTAGGATGGGTACAGACCTGTTGGGCCAAAAAAATTTACAGGTGACTGGGCCTTTTTTGGAGAAAAGGGGGGTAGGGGACCACAGCCGATAACCCATAGGGGCACAAATGCTGGGAACATAGGAAGAACAACAAACATGCACAATACAGGGACATACCAGGGTTATAATAATGTGCCAGTGATGACAAAAAAACAAAGATTCATTAAGTTTGGGTACTGCAACATCCAGGGTCTGCATAAGAAAGTAAGCGAAATATCAACAATGATGGACGAAGGAGACTTCGATATAATGGGTCTAAGTGAGACGTGGATACGACGGGATGAGCGGGTTGATCAGATGAAGGGTTGCGTGTGGATAGGAGCTGGGCGAACTGAGGGTCAGAAACGGGGTGGGGGTGTTGGCATCTACGCTAAAGAGGAATTACAGCCCTCATTGATTACAGATCTCACAGAAGCAAGGACTCAGATTCCAGTATCCAACGAAATAGTCTGGGCAAAAATCAAGTTAGGAAGCAGGAGTGTTGCCGTTGGTGTTGTATACTTAGCAGTGGAGGGAAGTAAGCCCGAGTGGAATGATTCAATATATACAACTCTTAGATCGAATATCACAGAGCTTGGAAGCAGAGGGTTCAGTATTGTCCTAATGGGGGACTTCAATGGGCACATCGGGGATAAGGAGGAGGGCATACAGGGAGGTGATAGGAAAATTAACACGAATGGGAGGAAGATGTTGGACCTATCAAAAGAGCTTGGTTTAAAGATCCTGAACAGGGATGCGAAATGTAAGGGTAAATGGACCTGGGAGAGGAACGATAAGAAAACAATAATTGATTATATACTCACTGACATTAGCGTATGGAGGGAGGTTATAGATGTAGAAATAGATGACGAGGGAAAAAATGACTTGGGTAGTGATCACAACCTGATAACAGTTAAGATTATGGGCAAAAAGACGAATAGAGACAGAAATACCTTCAAGGAAGTTTGGGGACTAAAACAAGGAACCGACTGGAAGCAGTTTCGGGAAAAACTAAAACCAAATCTTGAATGTATACCTGGGGATGCAAATGTCCAGAGTATTTCAGATGGCATAGTAAATAGCCTAACAGAGGCAGGGAGGGATTGTATAGGAAGGGTGAGGGTCCCAACGAGAGAACTTGGATACAGGGTTAACGAGGGACTGAAAAAGGCTATAAAAGAAAGGAAGGTAAAATGCGGTGCTTACAGAAAAAGTAGGAAGCTTAAAGGGGTGGATAACAATGACACGAGACTAATGAAAGGAGAATATGAACTGGCACGGAGAAAGGTGAATGAGATAAAGAATAATAATAGGAAGGAGCACAATTGCAGTCTTGCCAGAACAATAAAGAAAACGGGGGGGGGGGGGGGGGGGGGGGGTTCGAGCTCAAACGTATTTTGGAACTGGATAAATAAACGGGGGAAAAGTAGTGTGCAGAGTATCAAAGTGGATGGGGAAAGTACAGAAGATAAAGGCCGTATCGCTTCAGAGTTAGTCAAGCACTGGGAAAAGATAAACGATAGGCGATGGGGCAGTGGGTCCCCACCAAAAAGAAATACACTGGTGGAGGAGAACCTATCCAATCGTGTATGTAGCGAAATAACGGCAGAAGAAGTGCGGAACGTGGTCTCGAAATTAAAAAATGGTAAAGCGGGAGGGACTGGTGAAATTCCGAACGAATTCCTCAAAAATGGAGGGGAGGCACTTATTGAAGTCCTGACAAACCTTTTCAACCTGGCTCTGCGAAAGCAAGAGGTCCCCAGAGAGTGGAGGGAAAGTAAGGTGTCGTTCATACACAAAAAGGGGGATAAGGAAGTTCTAGATAACTATAGGGGGATATCAGTTAGTAGTAACATCGGAAAAGTATTCTGTAAGGTCATATACGGTAGACTAGAGGAAGTTATTGAAGAGAAAGGTTTTTTAGGAGAAATCCAAAATGGTTTCAAGAAAGGACGAAGAGTCACTGATCACCTATTTACACTCACCCAACTGATAGAATCAACAAAGGCTGAAAAGAAAAAGGTGTTTCTGGCTTTTCTAGATGTGAAAAAAGCGTACGACCGAGTGTGGAGGGAAGGTATGTGGCGAAAGCTCGAGGGCATCGGACTGGGGGGTGACTTTGTGGGAATCATGAAAGCACTGTATACAGATGTGCAAAGCCAACTCAGTCTAGGGAGTATCACTACAAAACGAGTCCCTATGGATATAGGCCTCAAGCAGGGGTTTATCTTTTCACCGATTTTGTTTGCATTGTATGTTAAAGATTTAGGGGACGAACTAATTCAGAGTGCGGAGGGGGTAAATGTTGGAGACATAAAGATACCAGGCTTATTCTTTGCGGACGACATGGTGTTAATGTCTAGAACTGAACAGGGGCTAGAGAAACTGCTGGAAATTGTTGATAGATATGGGAACACTTGGCGGCTCGAACTAAATGAAAATAAAAGCAAGGTAATACCCGTTGGACGCAAGGTAGATATGACGAAGAGATGGAGAGTGGGGGAGTTCTCAATCCCCGAAGGGGAAAGCAAACAAATCACTGTAGGAGAAACGGGAGAGTATGAGTATCTATGGGTAAGCATAAATATAACGGGAAGAGGGGTGTACAGAAATTACTCAGCCAAACTGATTCTGAAGGGGAAAAGAATTCTGAACCAACTAAAACCTTTAGGGAAAAATAGTTTCAATAAGGTCTTTGTGGGGAAAACACTGTGGGAGAGGGTGGGTTTACCAAGTATAACGTATGGCACGGACGTGATTCCATTAAACCAAACCGTTATTAAGAAGTTGGAAAGTACTCAGAATGATGCCGGCAGATGGATAACAGGGTCGAGTAATGCTGCAGCTTTGGAAGCAGTAAGGGGGGAGCTTGGGTGGATGAAAATCAAGGACAGGGTAGATTTGGGAAAACTGTGTTACTTTAACTACTTGAGAAACCTGCCTGACAACCGGTGGTGCAAATTGATGCTCGATACCATTTGGAATTCTAATATAGAAACGGGGTGGTCAAAACATGTGAGGGAACTAATGGACAATTACTCTATAGAGGTCACAAACATAGAAGTAGGAATGAAAGAAGGCAAAAGGTTTGTCAAAGAGAGAGTCATGGAAGACTGCAATCGAAACTGGCGAGCAGGGGTTAGCGTGAAAAGATCACTGCAGGGGTTACAATATAAAGAAAAGCCAGCTTTTGAGAAGTACCTAGATGGCACCTTTGGAGGGTCACTGCTGTTCAAACTGAGATCAAGATCACTGGAGCTTCGGGGAAAAATTGGGAGAGATGGGGAAAAGGGATGCCAAATGTGCCACTCTGGAGTAGTGGAGACCCTGGAACATTTTCTCTTGGAATGCCCACAGTATATACCTCATAGAATAAAATTTACTGGAAGAATAATGCAGAAGTGGGGTGAAGAAACAAAGGATAGATGGCTGAAGGGGGACACGAGGGAGAGGGTAGGAATGCTTATTGAAGAAATTGAAAAAGAGGAAGTGAGGGACACTATTAAGCAGTTTATATCTGAATGCTGGGAGGAGAGGAGGGGAAGAGGGGGTGGGGTGCAGGGGGAATGATGGCCTTCTCTTATGAGGACCGCGACAAATCAGCGGCTGGCCAAAGAGTTATTATTATTACCTAAGGCAACGGCATATTATCTTTTAACATTTAATAGGATACATAGCTTATGACATCCCATTAAAACGAACTCTACTCATTGTGTAACGAAATTCAGCCTGGTAAATTGTAATAAAGTTACCGAGAATACACATTGTAAATCAGTGGATGTTAATATTTTGGGGAAGATGTAAGAATTCTATCAGGTCCAGATGTTCGAGAATTTCCCTTGGTGTAACTTGAGAAATATGTTTATTGTTCATATATAGCGCAGCGATATCACAGATGTGTGCATTCATGTGAATTTAACATTTCTACAAAGCTATTAAAACTTGTCGCGGTATTTCAAAAAATAATCGCTGAAAAGCTAGTACAGAACCTGAAGGATGTCAATTATACAGCCGCTGTTTATAGATAATATATAAGTAATGAGTGCTAATTATCGTTGTGAATTGTTAGATTACCATAATTGACGAGTTATCTGTAAACCTGCAGTAATCTGACCGCTGGGTTATGAAGACAGCTGGCACTGGTAGTTTTTACTTACTCCTGACGCCCACTTCGCCGAACCATACTAACAGTTATTTGGTTGTTGGCGATTCTACTGTGAGCATGGGGAATTCACTACTGGCGCCACCAGTCTAATTTCCTGAGGGGATAGATGCTTCAGATTACTACAATGGCGTATGCTTGCCTCGACAGAATTTGACAGAAGTCGACTGATTTAAGTCGCATACAACCGTCTATATAAGCGCAGGTATCGACTCAGTTCTTTGCCTGATCTACCATCCTGACAGAACGAGTAGCTGAAAGTAATTTGTTTGTGGTGGATTTGTAATTTTTGTCTGTCTGGGATAACGCCCTCATAAAACAGTCCTCATTCAATTTAGTTAAGTCGTGTTTCGTGCTACTGAAATATTGTGTTTGGGATAAAACTTTGATGTTGTAATTCCAAGAGAATTTGTGTAACCAGCTCTGAGAGCTTGATGTCTTGATGAATGACTTGGTGAATTAAATGTGCAGAAACTATCTACTGCATTTTGAGTTGTAATTGATATTCCTACTGCATAACAGTTGAACGTATGTATTAGCCACCTCGAAAGGCGTCTGGGAATCTGCCCATGCTGTTGAACAAAAACAAATAGTGGCAACACAACGAATGTCCTGTCCGCGCTTCGTCGCAGTTATAGCTTTGTTCTTGAGGCAAACAATAAAAAAAATTATTCAGTTATTCATATTTGTTTTTGAAGTGTCATCTCTAGTCGTGTTTGGTAAAATGTTACACATTATCAGTGACATTAGTTTCTTGTAATCATTTAAAAGTACTTTTCCAAAGTCCTGTTGAGGGCATATCTCCATGTAATCAACCGATTCAACCGGGCTTTTTTATATCAGAGACACAATGCAGTGGAACCCTGTTGATTGAATTGACAACTCGCTCGTGGAAATTGCGCCCACTCTTTTAGAAGTTGTAACCGCCACTGATGTATGAGGTCGAAAAATAATTATTACATGACATGCCAGGGGCGTAGCTAGGATTTACCTATTGAGTTGGGCGGGGGGGGGGGGCATATTTCTTTTTTGGGTGAGAGGGGGGGGGGGGGGCAGGTCGATGCATATTTGAATGCCGTAGGTCTGAGGTGGGAGTGGGTATGACCCTCCCATTGGAGAGGGTTTAGGGCTCCCCTGACAACCGCCAACGAGAGGACTTTACCCATTCCACCTCAGGCCTACAGTATCCCCCGCCCATGGGTGGGGGTTGGGGGGCTCCCCGAGAAAACTTTTGAAAATTCAATGGCCTGAGACTGAATATGGGACCCTCTGGTGCTTTAATTTTCCCATTTTGAGGGGGACCACTGTAATTTTTAGGGGGCCATGTCCCCCCCCCCCCCCAGTCCCCCTCTCCCAGGCTACGCCACTGTTCCATGCATGGCTTTGCCACTCATGGAAATTCGTTTCTTTTCGTTCTTGTTCACGTTTGTTTGTTTGTATATTGAGTATTTACGACTCTATTAACATCCAGTGTCTTTTCGTGTCGTGGAATTTTTTACGGGTGGAGGCAGCTTGAAAGACACTTCGAGCAACGGCAAGTAACCGTTGTATTCGTCAACTTAACTAACCACTGTGTTCCCACATGGGCAGTCTTTCTTTAGGGCACAACCCAGGGCGTGAGACTCACGATTCAACTGTTGACCGTTAGACGTCACTGCAATACACAGCTCTAACCATTGGGCCACCATGCTCTCGCTCATGGAAGAATGTCGGTATGATTTTAAAACGTTTGATATATACAGTATATTTTGTATGCACATCACACGAAACAGATTCGTTTCTTTTAGATTGTAATTTCAATTTCTAATAATTTTATTTTGTTTTGCAGTTGACTTGGGCGGATTTTGCGGTGCATGAAATTCTAACTCTCCCACTTGATTTATTCCCGGACATATTGCAAGAATATCCGAAGCTGCAAGAAAACAGGAAATTGGTGGAGTCCATCCCCAAAATCAAAGCATATCTCGAAAAACGCCCAAAGACATTCGCTTAGTTGAATATACAGATTATCTCTACTTCTCTACTTCAGACGGAGGAGGGGGGGGGGGGGGGGGGGTCGTAACAAAATTACAGGAAGAGTTTCCTAGTTCTTTTTCAAATGGTGTTTGCTGATATTTAAGTGGTAGGGCGCTGGCGGCCAATATTTGGCTTTTATATTCAAGTATACCACAATTCTAAGAGTTCATATTCTGTGAATGTACTTCATATTATTTTTGAAATGCATTAATTAGTCTGCATTTAATTTCTTTGTTGTAATTTATTTGAGAGTGCCTGAAGGCACTCTCCCATAAATTGTAACAAGGCAAAGACATGTCAACACATTTTGATAACTAAAAATAATTTAACTCTCTACCAGTTAATACTCGTGTTTGATGTTAAATTATGTCGATTATCTTAACAATCCGAAATTTATAATTTTGAGTTTACTAGCCTCTTTCTAAGGGCACCTTCCAAAAAGCCCCTGAACAGATGCGCTGTTGGGCTATATATCTCTGTGGCTCTAGGACCATAAATGGGTCATTTTTGCAGCGGAAATACATTTTCAAACTGTTACAGGAGTGATACTTATTTGCTGATATGTCGGATTTTAAACTCCGTAACTTTAGTAAAACATTCATATGGTGGCCAAAACATAATAGCTTCCAGTAATTCTTTCACGACACACCCTTCCCTCTGCTGCAGATGTTGTTAATCAGAAACCAGTTAACGAATTTTGTTGTGTGCAGTCGGTAAAAAAACGGACCATTTGTTTTTTAAAACATGTTTTGAAGATCAGTCCTGAAACTTTTGTCAGTTCCGTGCTTCGATATAGTTTGTAAGTGCGATGTATTGATTTTTTCCTTGCTGTGCTCTAGTCAAATAAATTGTATTACCTTGATGAATTTATGGGCGGATTCAAAGAGGGCACCCCTCTCCCCCATTATGTTTGTAACGCATGTTTTTCACAAGCACTGATACCAGAGGACACAGTATTATTACTTTCTGAGGTGTGATTTACTGTGATTTCCGGGTTTGATTATAAACGATAACTTCACAAGTGAATTGTGCAATCAACAATTGTGTCATGTATCCGTTCGCGCAAACGAAGATGCTTTGCCGTGGGTGTAATGGGGACTTCATTGGGTTTTTTGTTTGATTTTTTTTTTTTTGCTTTTTTTAACCCCATTACGTAACATGAGAAGCCGGCGACACTTGCAAAACAATTCTTGAATAACTATTATTTTCAATCTTTGTCTAAAAAACATAGGTTATTGTTGTTTTTATAGTGGATGAATAAAAGATAACTGTATCTTCATATAACATTTATTCGTACGGTATAGCATAAAATACATGTAAAGTAATCAAGTACATTTTCACAACACTGATTGTCAACAACCTCGTTGTCGAACCTAACTCGAGCATAATGAATTAGACTATACTCAACTATAATGAATTATGCATCCAGTAATGCGATTAACAAATACTGCATTTCCCCCTGTCTTGAAAGAAAGTTTTTCATTAACTGGTAGAGTGCTGGAAGCCCATATTTGGGCTTTACTCTGAGGTGAAGGTACTGCAACTTGAAGGCTTCATACTCAGTGGATGTGCTTCATATTATCTTTGAAGTGATACTATTTAGTCTGTAGGTACTTGTCTGGTTACAATTTATGGGAGAGTACCTGTCTCCCATAAATTGTAACAAGGCAAAGACATGTGAACAAATTTTGATAGCCAAAAATAATTCAGCACTCTACAAGTTAAGTAAAAATTATTATATCAGCACATGCTTTTGCTAAAAACAATTTTGTTCCCAAAGTAAGAACGTTATTGTATCAGTGACCTATCAAAATTTTAAGTTTTACATGTAACCAAAGTAATGAAGTAACACATTAATAAAAATTTTCAAAGTAATTTGTTTTCCTTTTTAACAGAGCAAAATAACTATCAGCAATCTTAGCACCTTTTCCCTCTTAATGGAGAAAAAAAAACCCAACATACTACAGAAGCATTTTTTTTTCCATCAACAGAGAAAGAAAATAAACTTTTTTGCTTGGCAAGTAATGCAACCTACTTCATGACATAGACATTTAACCACTGGGGAGTAATATGGGGTCTCACACTGTGTCTCAGTGTGAGTGCCGATTGGGGTTCATCATTTGGGATTTCTAAATTAGTTTGAGCATCTGAGTTATCAATCATATGATCAGTAACTTCTAGAGTACCACTGCTGTTGGTAGGGCTATCAGCATAAGTATTATTATTTTCACACAACATTCTACTTAATCTTGAGGCATTCCATACAGAACCGTCCTGGAGTTGAAAGGTATTCATTCCTTTTTGCACAATGATTTGTGAATATCTCCCATAATGGGAACAACCTTTCCGAACATGCTTTGGGAGTTTTACTCGAACAAAATCATCTACATGAAACTTTGAATTTTTAGCACAAGATTTATGATCTCTGTAGTTTTTCATATATGTTTGATGCATTTGCACTCTTTGTTGAACAGATATGTCTAATTGTTGCTTGATTAGGAAGACATTCAACTTTGTATGTAAGTCATGACCCATAAGTAATTTTGCTGGTGTTTTACCAGTAGTTCTGTGAATGGTAGTACGATAAGCAAAAAGTATATCAGATGCTGCTTGTTTCCAGGATTCGTTGTCATTTTGTGCAGCTTGCAGTCCTTCTTTGAATACACGATTCCATCTTTCAACTTCTCCATTTACTTCTGGGTGATAAACTGCTGACTTGCAATGTTTAATGCCACAAGTCTTAAGAAAATCTTTAAATTGCATACTTGGAACTGAGATCCATTATCTGATGTTATTTCCTCGGGAAAATCAAATCTACAAAGTAATGTTTTCAAGAATCTGATAATCTCTTCCGAAGTAACTGTTGGTGCAAAACAAATATCTGGCAACTTACTGTAATAGTCAATTAAGACAACTGCAAATCTACAATCTGCAGGAGATACACTAACGGGTCCAATAATGTCAATTCCAAGTTTTTTCCATGGTCCCTTGGGAAATGTAACTGGTTGTAGAGGGGGTTCAACAATTTTTGCAGTTTTGTCAGCAAGTTGACATGATGAGCAGTTACACACTTTCTGTTCAATACACATGTCATATTTAGGCCACCAGTGTAGAGACCTTATTCTTTGTTTTGTGCGAAGAATGCCTTGATGGCCCCCATGTGCTAAATTTACAACACTTTATCATAACACCAGGTAACACTATATGATGTGGTCCACGAATTATGCAGTCATGTGATCCTGCAAGTTCTTCACGAATATGAAAGTAAGGTAATAAGTCAGAGTGAATGCTCTTTTTGAAAGGCCATCCTTGTTTAATGTATTTGATAACTGCCTGTAAAACAGTATCTTGCTTTGTTGCATCAACAAGTTTTTCTAAAGATATTGCTGTTGTTTCGGCTTAAAGAAAGGAAACAATTTCTTCTGATTCTTTATATTTACACATATATTCATCCGAGTCATTCATTGTACTGTTAGGTAATGGTAACCAAGATAATCATCAGCTACACAATTTTGAATATCTGGACGATACTGAACTGTAAATTGATATTGCAAAAGACGAGTAGACCAGCGAGCCAGTCTCATAGGTTGTCTACCAAGGCCTTTGGAAGTGAGTAATGTTGTCAATGCTTGATAGTCTGTTTGCAATTTAAAGTGCCTGCCATACAAGTATGTGTGCCATTTTTCACATGCCCTGATGCAGGCGAGAGCCTCTTTTTCACTAACAGAATAATTTTTTTCCTGGTCAGTTAAAGTGCGAGATACAAAAGCTACTGGAACTTCCTTGCCATTTTTTATTTGTGAAATCGCAGCTCCAAGCCCGTAATTGGAAGCATCAGTAGTCACAATCGTTTCAAAAACAGGATTAAAAATGTGTAAAGTTGGGCTCTCTACATTTAGTTTCTTCAATTTTTCAAAACGTCAGCATCCATATTCCATTTAAATTGAGCTTCCTTGCGCACCAATGCTCTGAGTGGTTCACAAACATCGGCATATCCATGTATAAATTTCAAATAATATGAGGTGAGTCCCAAGAATGAACGGAGCGATGTAGCATCTTTTGGAATGGGAGCACTGGCTATTGCCTCTAACAGATCTGGGTCGGGTTGTAGGCCTTCCGCTGATATAATATTTTCCAAGTATTTCAGTTTACAGAGACCAAATTTACATTTGTCCAAACTTAAACGAAACCCATGCTGTCGAAGTCTTTGATGCACAAGTTCAAGTTTCCTATTATGATCCTTTTGTGAGATACCACTAATGATAATGTCATCAATGTAAAAAGCCACACCTGGTATTTTTTCTAAAATGATAGACATGAGTTTTTGAAAAGCTGAAGGCCCAGAAGCCAAACCGAAAGGGATTCATTTAAATCTAAAAACACCATCGTGAGTAATAAAAGCTGTAACGTCTCTACTTTCCTCATCAAGTTCTAATTGATAATAAGCAGATTTAAGATCCAGAGTAGAAAAAATATTAGCGCCTTTTACTTTGTTGAAAATCTCATCTAGAGTTGGTAAGGGGTACTGATCTTGAATGACCACTTTGTTTGGTTCTCTTAAATCAATGCAAATTCTGATTGGTTTATTTGGATTTGAGGATTTTTTCCTTGTAACCACAATTGGTGAAAGCCATTCTGACGCATCGCATCTATTGACTCTATAATACCTTCAGATTCAAGTCTTTTATTCTCTTCTGTAACTTCACTTTGAACAGGCAAGGGTAGTCTGCGAAGTTTTTTGACCTCTGGCTGAACATCATTTCGAATTTTTACTCGGTGTTTAAACTGTTTTGCTAGTCCTTGTCCAGTGAAAACATCATTATAGTTCTCAAGAATGTTGGTGGCACCTTTCGAAATATTGCATGCTGAATTTGTCTGTACTTGTCTAATTTCAATATTTAATTTTTGCATCATATCAAGTCCAAGAATTGCAAAACCATTCCCAACAATATAAAATGTAGAGTTTTCTGTCACATCATTATATGTAGCAGGAATGTTCAAACACCCAATGACAGTTATATGAGTTTGGTTATAAGACAGTAACTTAACATTTGTTTTCTGTGGTTCCCTAGTTGAAAAGTATTCATTGTAAAATGTCATTGGTAAAATTGACACAATACTGCCTGTATCAACCATCATTTCAACTGGTACCCTTTCACCATTATCACTGAGTTCAACACTGCAGTAAATATATTTTCCTGGTTAGGATCAGAAATTGAAAGAATAGGGTACTCAGAAGATGACTGAGCTGAATCAATGAAGTTACAAGTGGCTGAATTTGAACTCTTACACATTCGAGCGAAGTGTCCAACTTTTGCACAATTGTTACAGCTAAGTGATCTTGCTGGGCGTGTAGAGTCATTCGCAAGATGGTTTTCAGATCCGCATCTGAAACATTTTAATTTGTCGAAATATGTTTTTCTTTTTGGTAGTGCTTTTGTTTTGGCTTTGACAAGTGAAATTTGGCATCAGAATATTTATTTGCACTAGTATGAAATTTAGTTTGAGTTGCTTGGACATTAGATGAATAACTACCCATGCATTTTGTTTCTTTGGTGGCCACTTCAATCTGGCGTGCAATTTCCAACATTTTATTTAAATCAAGTTTTGACTCGAGCAAAAGCCGTTCACGAATGCGATTGTTTATAGTTTTTTCTGTAATCTGATCCCGTATCATTTTCTCACCAAGATCTTTGAATTGACAATTTACGATTAAAGCACGTAAGGCTGCCATATATTCATCAGTTATCTCATTTAGAAGTTGTGTTCTCTGTCTCAATCTATAACGTTCTGCCACAGTATTAACAGTTGGAGTAAAATAATCATATATAGCATTCAAAGTATCACTGTATGAATCTGAGGCTGGTTTCAGGGTGTAAAATAATCTTTGCCCTTCCACCCCTAAACAATGTAATAATAGAGCATGTTTTTAGGTCTCTAGAAGTGTATTGGAACCTGATGCACACAGATATGTCGAGAAGTTTTTTTTTCCATTGAGTCCAAGGCGTCGGGGGCGAACCTGGAGTGGATAGAAAAAACGGACGTGGTAAAATCGATGATGGCGCAAGAAAGGTTGCTTGACTTTGAGCAGGTAGAATTTGTGATTCTTCTGTCATCTTTTAAGCAAAATAAAGGAAGGAAATTTCAAGAAAAAGTTTATTACCACCAACATCAGCAGTTGCCGGTTTTCAGTTTGGTATTTATATTTATAGGCATTTGAATGTTCATTCATTCAAGAAGTTTCAATAAGAACTCGTGATTATCCCATCCTCATCGCCAAACTTGTTGTGTTTGTAGTGGATGAATAGATGATAACTGTATCTTCATATAACATTTATTCGCACAGTATAGCATAAAATACGTGTAAAGTAAGCAAGTACATTTTCACAGCACTGATTGTCAACAACCTCGTTTTCGAACCTAACTCGAGCATAATGAATTAGACTATACTCTAGTTTTATGAATTATGCACCCAGTAATGCGATTCACAAATATCACAGTTATGACCCCCCATTGGAACGAACTCGTTCCAATGAGGGGGTCATAACCTATGTTTTAGAGACAAAAAATGAAAAAAGTAATGAAAATTAATTGGCGAGTTTTGAGAATAGCACTGGCCGTTTTGGCCGTTACGTTAGGTAATGAGTTAAATAATATAATTATCGTTAATAATGAAAAGTAATAAACGGAGTAATCACTTGACTGGATTGATTACATGAAACAATTCATTCAAGGCGAGGAACTATGTTGTAAAACACTCGTGCGCATCCGCACACTCGTGTTTGTACAACGTCCCTCGCCTCTCGTGAATTATTCACGTAACTAGTCCAATCAAACGATTACTCTCTATTTCTTTGCGATAAAACATGTACATCCACTATCGGTGGTAGTGGATGCTCATGTCTTCTAGCGGATAATACCAAGACCCATCCACACAGCTATGGCTCTTGCAAAAAAAAACAAAAAAAAAAAAACAAAGGAGGAGGTGGGCATGCTGGTCTTCCAGTTTCCAAAAAATCTTCTTGGTAAGCTGCACATTCCACCGACGACACCCGCTCTTGTGCTTGCCCCAACTCACCAGTACGCATGCCGTGGTATGCTTCGTATCATGCCCAGTCATTGAAGTGTGCCGCCCCTCCTAAAAAACCTGCATCTTGGATTTGCTATGGGAGTTAAACCCTTACAAAATGGTATGTCAAAATATTTGCGTGAGGAAAAGTTTGGTAGATGGGAGCAGACGACACAATGAACAATAAACTGGTAGCTAAGACAAGTAATTATATAATCCCACAGCTCTACTTATTACATTTTCAATGAACATCTCCACAAATGAGGAACGGATTCGACCATTTCCCCGTAGACATCCGGAGCGTCATATTTTGAAAAGTTAATATTGCACCAGCCGGTTAATCGATTTTGCTATTGGGAAAACAGACAACTTTGTAGCTGAGACGTCTCTTCACGAGGTTATCTTGATCTGAAGTTTGCCTTCTGTATGATTCGCAATCAGCGCTGTTCCTGCAACAAAGTTCAAGTCTGCTATTATTAAACTGAGCTAATACAAGCTCCCAGGCCACAACTGTAATTATGTAAGGAATTCGACACTGTTGTGGCCTGGAACCAGTCTAGTCCTTGAATAGTCCATCTCCTATGTCTAGATTAAATCGTCTGGAAAATCTCATTGGTCGGAAAAGTGAACCCTTGGTTCACTTTTCTGATCAACTGAAGCATTCCAGACGATTAAATCTAAAATTCCCAATAACTTTAATTTTTTTAATCAACGCAAGAAATGTTTCTCAGTCGTGATTTGATTTGACCGAATCTTTAATGATTTTATCATTGTGAAAGAAGACTCACCACCGCTATGGCTTCATGATTATGTCGCATAGTTCCACTAACTATGGTAATATCTTGATTGTATCAATGTGATTTAATGTAAACTAAATGCTAATTTATTTGAATATCTATAACTTAATTGGAAAGAATATCTGCGTATCTTTGTGGGTGAAGGGGGGTCACATTAAATGTACGACAGTCTGTGCGCAAACTCTACGAAAAGTGGGTAAACCAATTTTTAGACTAATTCGGAATACCGAACAGAATTAGACTGGTGGCACAAGTGTTTGCAGTTCACAGTCAGCACAATGGGTAACGGAAGTAGTAGGAGATATGTGGAACGACCCATATTGAGGGGACCATGGCGGGCGTGCCATAGTCTCGTGATCTAGTTGCGTTGTGTGTGGTTGTTATGATTGTCGCGGTAGCCCACGTACGTGGCCATGTTGCGACGTCACATCACAGTGATACGTTGTGTCAGTGCGCATGCCCAGCGTGTGTTGTTAGAGTGACTCCTGGACTGGAGGCCGCCACCTTGATTTCTCTGGTGGCACGTGTTTGCTATGTGACCCACCAAAGTTCTACAATAGTACAGGGATTTGTTCGCAGGCTGTGGGCTTTTGAACTGGAGTAAATCCAATTTCACAAATAGACCCGAGAAATACCCAAAAAGCAAAAAGCCCCCAAAACTCCGAAACTGACCCGGCGAAGCAATCATCTAGGATTTATAAGAGTAGCACATAATTCTGTATCCCGAGAAGGTGCATTCCATTCAATGGGCGGGCTTTTAAAAATTGCATGAACTTAAGTTTAGTTCATGCAGAGGTTAAGCAAATCATGCCTTGCGTAACCGATTTTTCGTTCATGAAAATTCAAAACAGAAACATTTCAGAGCTTCGTTTTCTGCAAATGGGTTCAGCCAAACTGTGAATGGTTAAGCAAATTATTTTTACAAAACCATTTTGGGGGTCAAGCGAAATTAAAAATTTTAAAAGCCTGAATGGGAGTATATCTAAGTACCCAAATAAACCTGATAACTATTTATCTAGGCCGGATTCCTTCGGAATGCTCTGCTTCTAACTATTCTGGCTACGCTGACCCAACATTCCTGGACTTGTACTTTTCGTTATGACTTCTATCTGATTTGGAATAACTATTTCCGATTTTCCCCGCTGTGTATGTGTGCTAGTACACTGTGTGTACACATCGTATACATCACCTGGGCACAGGCTGGATGTGCATATATGTTCTTGAGTGCTGGTACACAATGTGCGCACAACACATGCAGAACATAGGACCATACGAGCATTGAAGGATACCTATGACATGGTGACAAAGTTTTCCCTATCAAATAAGGGAAAACTTTGGATTACTTGTAGGGTTTTATGATCATCAAATAGAGAATATGTGTCTATTTAATTCTATTGACTTTCTCATGTGTGTGTGTTATGGACCTTTCCGTAGTTTTTCAATTTTCATCACTCAATTTCCTGGGATTTTCCAGACTTGTAGTACAAGAAAGGAAAGTTCTCTCAGAAGGCTTGTGCCCCTTCCCCCCCCCCCCCCCCCCCCACACACACACACGCCGTGACCTTTCGTGCTTCCAGCGCCCCCGTAAACAGTCAATGAAAATACACAGTCTGCATGCTGGTATAAACAGCGTATCACCATTCCGCCTCCTCTTATTCAGATCGGTCTCACGCAAATATGAAATTTGCGCTGCATGGCTGATATCTTGACCAATATGAAACTAACCAATTAATAACCTCTTTATTTATCAAACCAAAACAAAAAATTACAAAATGTTCTCAGGTTTATTACAGTTTTCGAATAGTGCTATTATTTCTCACTCTTTTCACAAAGTTCCAAGTTATTCTCTTCACAAAGTCAGAAGTTTTCTCTACTCCAAGTTTAGCTATCATGACGTCTCGGCTTCCTCGTCGGGGAAGCCTCGACGTTCGGATAGTTGTACTGTCTGTTCTCCCACTTCGACGAATCTGCACTTAGTATTCTGAAGCTTAGTTTGCGCTGCATTTTCTGTTCAACTCTCTTCTTTCTTCTCTTCATCCACATAATCCTTATTTATTGCTATTCTTAATCCCTCTCCATACAAAGACTCAGCTTGATGTCATACCATTATGCCTAGTCACATCAATTACTGGACTGCGTTTGGTGAAAACGGTGAAAGACGTCGATGTAAATAATTGGTTACGCCTTGTAATGCAATGACGGGGTACAACTATAGCTTGGTTCCATATCAGCCGAGATTGGTGTCATATTAACGGAGTTTGAAGCCATAGCTGCCGTGTTTAACAATGGGCAGTTCTTCGAAAAAATCATATCTGATGTAAACGTCCGTTATCACATGATCTCACCCCTTTTCCGACTTGGTAGCAGAATTACACGACCAGGCAAAGACACCCCAGGAGTAGCACCAACCTGCAACAGGTACTTAATAGTTTTAAAGAAACGTTTCCGTATAACCATTGATAGTGACTCGTGACGAAAAGCAATTGAAACAAGAAAAACCTTGTGCAAGCACAAACGCGCGAAAAAGGACCAGGAAAAAAAGTGCATATATCATGAAATCGCTGGGTATCAGGCCATAAACAAGAATAATTTCGTGCATAAATTTGAATCTCGTTCACCAAACTAGTTGAATGCTACATCTCAAGCATCATGATTCGGGGTTGGCGAGTAAGTCTTTTAAGGAATTTCAAGCTTACTGGATAGGCTCCGCTCCTAAACTATGGGGCTTAACATCTTCATTCAAAAAAATGTTGAAGAGTATACTCCAACCAAAAATTGAAAAAATACAAAGAATATTGCACTGTTTTTTTCACGAACCAATTTTATTCCCAGTGGAAATCCCAGGAAGTGAAGTAGCGATTGTTCACTATGGTAAAATAGAACCTCGGTAATCAATGCCTGGAAGTCCACTAAAATGGGCAGCATGGGTACAATGATCGGCTGGACTTGACTTTATATCCATATTGCTGCCACGATTAGCCAATGTGCTGAAATATGTGACCTTAAACACCAATAAATAAATAAATAACCAATTTTATTTTATGTATAATGTTCCGTAGAAAATCATATTTAACGTCTCGCATTTCGCCATGCAGAGGGACACGGGGTTCATATCAGAAGCACTAGCTCTTATTCCCCCACAATTAATACCACACACTGTTGCATATGGAAAGGAAATTGGTGTTCCGGGATTTGTAATGCCTTCAGAAACATAATGTCTTTGAATATAAGGTTATGTGACATTTTAACCCATTTTATTTTATGTACAATTATCGACAAAAATCATGTTTGCAATTACACTGTTTTCCGTACAAGAGACACATAGATGAAATTACTAATTTATTTATTATTTGTTGGGGTTTACCGACACTTTCGACAGCCAAGGTGACCTCGTGTCGGGCAGTTTTACGGGTTGAGGAAGTTTGAGTACCCGGAGATAACCACCGAGCAAGGTTGAAGACAAGTGTACCACAGACATGCAATGCGCCTCAGCACACAGCGCCACCCTGCCTCCACATGGGAAATCGGAATGAAGTGCCTTGACAATTACACAACGCAGTAACTCCTGGCTGGGATCGAACCGTGGACCGTTGAGTTTGAATTCCAAGCCGTAACCCACTGACCCCCCCCCCCCCCCACCCCCCAGATATGAAGTGAAATACGTTTAATGCAATGAGCCAATTAAGCTGATTTTTATTATCGGGATTATATGACAATTAAATTTCTCCTAATCTTTCATCCTGTTAAGGAGAAAGTAGTAAGCTAGGCAGATTTGTCATTTAGTAGAGCTGACGGAAGCAATTACTCTTATTCACAATAACTGAATATCGATTCGAATGAGGGGTTAACTTTTAAGTCTAATATAAGCTGCTAGTCAACGATCAATGACGACGACTTTGGGTCTAATGGGGTCAGCCGAGGGAAATTGGGATGGTTTTTAACTGGTAGAGTGCTGGAAGCCCTATTTTGGGCTTTACTAAAAGTGTTAGGCAATAACTGTCTGTAGCTATATTCTGCCTGAGGAAGCCTTTATTGACCCTGATAAGAATCAGAGTTTTTATACAATACCTTGCTCTCTGACATTTAATTGGATAGTGCCTATAAGGCACTATCCAATTAAATGTAATAGAGCAGTATATGATGAGCTTTGATTTGTTGTCAAAAAAAACTCAGCACTTTACCAGTTACATATTTGGTACCACCTCATCGTGCAACGCCCTCAAGAGACCAGATGTTCCCCATACAGAAAACTATAAGTAGAATATCGTTTCTGTTTCGCAGTTCGCCATCCTCCATAGATTAAGCTGATTAGTTCTATTGCTTTCACAGAGACGTTTCTCGACTCTGACACTTGGTTGGACATTTTTGGATTGAGTCGCACAAAAGGAAAACCGAAGGTTGTGTGAATGGTTTCAAATCAGATATGCATTTATCATGGCGTCCCCGTATTTCATCGTTACCCACCGTTAATACCTGGCTGATAGGGATCAATTTTTCTGAGCCCGTTGGCAAGAAGTCTACCTTTTGCTGAAGAGGCAATCCTGGGATAAATTCACGATACCGCTAATAGTGCTGCATTTCATGCTTGTGGGTGCACCAGATAACCACATAATAGTGGGCTTCTGGGTGGTCTATAATGGAGCTTCTTGATTCTGTTTATTCCTTTGTTGAGCGCTGGCAGATTGTTCGTTGGTTGGATTTCTCTTGCCTTCAGCAGTTTGACGTCGTTTGTTCCTTTGATTTCTGTATAACTCGATCACTCCTCATTTCTGGCTAGGAACATCATTCTTCTGAGTGCTAGCTTCATTCGTGTTTTAGTCTGCAGACTGTACTCGATCGTCTTTGTTGGTTCGGTCTGTAGTTTAAGTGGTAACTTCATTCTTAACTTCTTTCTATTCAACTTCAGTCTTCTTCAGTTCGTTCTTTGTGCATAGATTTTGTCTCCGGTGTTTCTGCCGTGCTCTTTTCTGCTCTTCTTCTGCCCCTAGGCTAAAAAAAATTGTCCACAGGATATTGCTTCTTTGTCGCAACAATTCATGCAGCACATGGGCACTTGTCAGATGTGCCAATATGTGCTACTGTGCAAATGCACAATGTGCACATTAAACATGCAGCACATAGGCACATACAACGTAAATGGATTATGCAACCACAGACATATCCTAACTGGGATTCCATACGTGAAACGGGATTTCATAAGTGGGATTGTAAGCTCGTTTCATGTTTCTAGATCCTTGTAGCTCCTACCATTGACCCCTACTACGACTTTAGCTATCCCATGATTAGCCTCTATCACATTCACCATTGCTATAGTGCTGTACCATCCTTGCAGTTTTGTACGTCGATTGTTACTGATTTGTAGCACTAGTACAGGCTTGCTAGCTATTTCAGATTACGATTTCTACCCTCGGCCAACTCTTAGAATATCCATAAGACCGCCCATACTCTACTACGATGCTAGAAACCAAGCGAACACCAAAAAAAAAAACCACAATGACTAGCATTCCGAACTACCCATGAGATCGTACAAGCCATCACGTGGATTCGAAGTACTGAGGGATAACAGTAGACCTTCTGAAGTAAATATTGCACACTGAATACTACCATACTTGACAACGGCAAGACGACGGAATACTTACAGTCCTATATTATCGTACTTGACAACTATGCGTGCATGACATACGCACTGCATATACCAGCTGTGAATCAGCACAACACTTCAGATGGATAGTGGTATCAAGGGCTAGTAATAGACATATGGGGTACAGACAGTTCACTCTATACCCCTGTACCATACGACCAAACATAACGCTGGTTGACCTATCATTACGTACTACCCATACCATTTGTAGGACAGTATAACGCCTTCGGTGGATTTACAGTATTAAGGACTAACAATACACCAACAGTGGTACATGCCATACATCCCATACTACAGTTCTGCATTCCTAATGATTACCTCGCAATACCACAAAGCCCAACACTACGTACTACCTACACGAACCGGCGATGGTAAAATACATTCATTAGGTTAGTAGTGCCAAATACTAACAGTAGACCCACATGTAAACGGGCAGTACACACAATACTACCGCTCTAGACAACCACGCATCACACCAACCCCCATCCCACAGTACCGCTTGACCTAACATGACGTATCTACTACCTATACCAACTGTAGGATAATATAACGACTTAAGTGGATCAATAGTACGAATGGCCAACAGTATACCAACAGGGATAAAGACCGTGATTCCTTTACTACAGCTCTAGACAATCGAGCATTGCCCCACCCACTCCACAATACCGCTTGTCCTAGCATTACGTACTACCTACACCAACTGTAGGACGGTATAAATTATCGAATGGATCAATAGTAATAAGAGCTAACAATGAACCTGCAGTGGTACAGAACGTGCATCCTATATTTCCGAACTAGGCACACATGCATTACATCCACCTCTTACCCACAATCTGATTAGGCTTAGTATTACGTTCTACCTATACTAACTGTGGGACAGTATAACGCATTGGATGAATCACTAGTACTGAGGGATAACATTAAACCAGCAGGGTACAGACCGTTCACCCTATACTGCTGCACTAGACGACTATGCATTGCCGCTATCCACCCCATAATAGCGCCTGATCAACCTCCTGTACCAACGGTAGGACAGTACAACGTATTCAGTGGATCAATAGTACGAAGAGTTAACATTGAACCAGCAGGCAGGTGTACAGGTCGTACATCCTATCCTACCGTACTAAACAACCAAGCATTGCCCACACCACCCCGTAATACCGCCTAACCTATCATGTATTACCTATACCAGTCAGAATAATATAAAGCATAAGGCGGATTAGTAGTTCCAGTGGCTAACCCTGGGCCTACAGTGATACAGACCGTACGTCCAAAGCATCCGAGCAAAGCACCCACCTCACCCGCAATACCGCCTATCCCACCATTATATACTACCTAAACCGGTCATAGGATAATAAAGAATTAGGTGCATTAATAGTACTAAGGACCAAATGCAGTGCACCAACCGTGGTATATACCGCCCATACTATACTACCGTATCAGTGCAAAACGATAAGCCCTAAACACCCTGACCCGAACAACGTAATGTCGGATTGTACAGTGGACAACAACAGCGGTCAACGTTTATGTGACATCGTGTGTGCATCGTGGAGTCTCAACGTCATTAGTAACGTCCATCGCTTCGCGGGAAAACCTTCAAGAACCCACCTTCCCCATCAATTTCCAATCACATACCCGTAGTATATACCTAAAACAATATGTAGATATGTATACCTTACTATACTGGAGTATATATGCAGTGCGTAGTCCACTTGACAGACACAGTTGGATGGAGCGTAAGATCTGTCTCGTGTCGGCTCCATCAAAGCTCCGGTTTCTATGGGAATTTCACACTTGCGGCTCCACCAAAGCTCCGGGTACCAGTCAATAACCTCCTAATATACCACCAACATAAGTATGGCGCAATCGAAGTAATATAGTATTTGTACCATTTGAGTGAAGACAGAGAGAAAATTTTTGTCGATTTCCCCGTGAAACCATCGACCTCTCCAATGTTCACGAATCATACAAGAAAATTTCATTAAAAAGAAAATCAGTACCTCGAAACTGCATGACGAGAGTTTTCAGTCAGAGAAAATTGATATCTAAGGTGAGGAATATTTTTTTGAATGATCGTTTCATTTGATGATGCCCTACTCAATTATATTGGGAAATTCAGGTTTAAAACGTAGACCTGGTTGTCATCGGAGATTTTAGTTTAAATTAAACCTAAAACTTCGTATCGGAAATGAGTTTAGACAGCGACTGTCATTGCGTGTCAACCCACCCACCCATCCACCCCACCCCCGATTATCTTTTGAGATTCTAGATGATAACAAGGACGTCTTTTTCGGGGAAAACCCAGTGTGACTAATGTAGACTGTACGAATGATAGGTGGTCTGTACTTTAGTGAGACCGCTATTGATTTTTGTCAGTTAACAACCATGTACTCTTTCGATACGTGATTTGATACTTGGAATTATGTCACACGATCAGTCATGGATACAAATGGAGGTCTGAGACAACATAACTGCCTGCAGGGGGTGGGGTGGGGTGGGGTGGGGGCAGTACGACCAAGTACGGTAATGCTAATTAAGGCTAAATCCTGGTAAAGCTAATCCACTTTAGGCAAACCTTCCTGATTCTAAAATTAGTCTTATCTATGTTTGGCAAAACTTTCTGATTCTGAAATCAGACTAATCTAAATTATAACTTTTATGCATCAACAAAAAGAAGGTTGTGTTACCGAGAAACCCAACAAATGCATGCCTTGTATAAACTGATAAATGTGCATTTATGGGAGTTCGGTGATCCCTGAAAGTCTTCTCATACATTTCCGTGAGAGCGAGTACAGCGGAGGTCGAAGAAAAAACACCCATAAGGGATATGTTTGTTGTAATGACTTGGATATTTGCCGGAATAATTCAATACAATACGATATGTACCCTGTAAAATTGGGTTCATATCCATCTGATTTTAGAGTGTAAGCAACAAATATAGAGTGTAAGCAAGAAATATATTCTCATTTTTGAGTTTGATCCAAGCAGACGGAAGGGGGATAAAACAAAGTTCTGATGATGAATGTTCAGTATATCTTCATCTTGTGATGTGCCAGTGTCTCATACAAGGGAATACATGAGTAGTTATTCTGATATCAGAAGCTTGGCGTGATTCCCATTAACAAAACTAAAAATTCGATAATGGTCGATTTGGTAGCGCGACCTGCAGGATGTGTAAAGTACACAGCCACCGAGGAATGACAATTGTCTGTGAATAACTAGTTACTGTTGTTTCAGCTCCCTGTTGGGTGTACCCAGCATCTTTCTTTCTTGTATATATTCGAATTTGGAACTGATGTTTGTGTTCCGGTTAATATTGCAGCGCGCTGATAAACCCCACAAAGTAACGGCGCTATCGTATCAGAGCATCGGATTGCCATTTTTCCTTTTTGATCGTGACCAAACGTTTGCATTTTAATTAAACCACAGTCAATCTCGCACCGACCAACGGTCACTGCATGGGAAAACATATTGTCCTGATGCCAATTTCAAAATAATCTTATACTCTTTTTGTCTTTTTGGATACAATCCAATTTTGTTTTTAATGGGTTGACACGCCAAAACTGGACCATTGTGCTCCTTTCATAGCACAAATTTTGAAAAGTAATTGAATGGATTTTCGGTGGCGTGTGATCTGCTTCGACTCAATGTGTCCGCACAAAGTGATAGATGCAAAATTCGCTTCACTAAACTTTTCATTCTTGCGTTCTGAATGAAATTGTCGCCAGCTGTCGAAAATCCATCCATTTTCTGTAGCAGAATCGGCTGTGGTCGCACTAGGATCGATGTGTCAAATACAGCATCGGATTAGCCCATTATACAATAGGTACTCTAGCTGGGTATTATTTGTCGCCGACATATGAATAACAAGCGTTTCCATACAGGTCAATCTTGTGTTAACACGATGTGGATATAAACAAACTCAGTGTATTTCCGCTCAAACATTATCTACCAATTAATACGTCAAAAACTAAAGTTGTAAAATTTGAAAAGAGAAAATCAAAAGTAACAGAAATTTTCAAATTTAGAGATGAAATTCTAGAAATATGTGACAGCTATTGCTATTTGGGCTTACTGTTCCATAGAAACGGAAAATTTAGAGATGCTCAGCAAAATCTAAAATCTAAGGCTCTGAAGGTGCTGCATAAATTGAAACGTGATTTTTCAAAAACCTTTATTCGGCCCGTAGATGTATATATAAATTTATTCAATGTGTTGATTAAGCCCATCTTGTTGTATGGGTGCGAATTATGGTCTCCTGAACTCAATAACGCGGATACAGCACCATGTGAAAATGTACACTTACAGTTTTGCAAAACAGTTTTAAGAGTCAATCAAAAGGCATCGAACCATGCGGTGCGAGCCGAACTTGGCCAGTTTCACTTACGCATTTCCTCATATGTAAAGATGCTGAGATTTGTTGGGAAACTGCAGTCCGGTTCGGTGAATGAACTTCTAGATAGCGCGCTTATGGAGTCGTTTTCGAATACGCCATCAGATGCAATACACAGAAAGCTCAAAGAATTTGGCGAGCGGTTTCAAAAAAATACAGAGTCCCTGACCACAACTGCAATAACTGAAATTGAATCTTAGCTTAAAGAAGGTCACATTTCTGTATTTTATGGTGCCATTCACAATGACAATCGTAGGAGTGGCTCCAATAAATTACGAACATATCGGCTATTTAAGGACGATTTTAGCCTCGAACCATATCTGAGAGGGTGTAAATCGGTGCGCAATCGAACATCTTTTACCCGCCTGCGTGTCAGTAACCACGCACTAGCTATAGAGAAAGGCCGGCAAAGTCAGCCGCCGACCCCAGTTCAAAACCGTACTTGTGTACATTGTGATACTGGATTGGTGGAAGATGAATTTCACTTGATAATAGAGTGTTCGAAATATAAGCTATTGCGTGAAGAACTTTGGGAAGTTATTGAAAGTACTAATCGTTTATTTGGTGACATGGACGATACTTGCAAATTTCTTTATATTATGCGGAATAAAAATCTTGCCATTTGCAATGAAATCTGTGGTGCTGTGCGCAAATTCTTCACTGCGCGCGAGAGGGATTGAAAAATGGGTGAATGGTCAATGTTGTGTAGTGTATATTATTAATTACTTATTGTTGTACATTGTAAATTAGTGTTATGAATCTACCTGATCCTGTATTATTATGCATTCTGCCCGTTATGGGTGTATTTTGCAATAAATCTAATCTAATCTAATCTAATGTTGAATAATCCACAAGCCATTACTGCTTCAGGCCGCGTTAAAATATTTGCACAGGGATATCTCTCCACGAGTTGTGTCGTGCCCCAGTTTATCTTATCACAATCAGTATATCCAATTAATCGACATCGAAAGATTCAATGTTATTCAGTCATCAAATTTCGATAGGACATAAAGGTCTCTCACGTATATCCGTGAATTAATTCAAATATGCCTAAGTACAAGTTAACATACTTCAACTTGCGCGCCAAAGCTGAAGTTGCAAGGCTCTTGTTTGCAGCTGCAGGAGTTGAATATGAAGACGACAGATTCGAGTTGGAAGACTGGCCCCCGAAGAAAGCAAGTAAGTAATATCCGGACAGATTAAAAAGTCACATAGTTTCATCTGAAATGGTTTAGCATTGCAAATGGCGCCTTATTGCACCCAAGGGATGGCAACTTATGCCCACACAACTCAGCTTTAGGTCTGTCGTTCAGGATACTTTTTTCGATCACTTCTGAATGCTGTGGTCGAAACTAGCAAGTTAGATACCAGGGCGGATGGCAGGTATTTGACATTGGAGGTATGCTTGCGAAAGAGTTTTTTTTTCTTTGTATCTTTGTAACGGACCAGATGGAATGCTCGGCCAATTTTCCGGCGTAATTAGACGAAAAGAACTACATTTAGAGAACTTCCGTCCAAGCCATTACTTATTGGATCCTACTTTATAGCAGTAAAGGAAAACGTGTTTACCATATTTTACCAAATAAAGAAGCAATAGAGGTACAACACTAAGTCCCCATGTGAACTTGCCTTTCGAAAAACTACATTGAGTCATGGCAAAAACTGTGTGAAAAGTGCACTACTCTGTCCATTGGACCGGGGTTGATTGACTACACAAAGTTAAGGGACGGTCCGACATACGGAGGAACGAAACAGCAACATTATACCCTTACCTCTTACAAGTACACGTGAAACTGAACAAGTCTTGAACAATCATGTTGTCAGGGCAAAGCCAGCCTAAATATAGGGGCAAGGGGCCTCATATTTAATAATATTGTAAGTTCAAAAGATATTCCGCATCAAGGCGAAAAACCCTACGTGAATTTCACTTCTCTGTGAAGCTGGACATGGAAAAACACATGTGGTGTATATCCAGCTTCAGCGCAGGGACCCAGGGGAGAAACGGTATGTTAGATAAGGTCTAATCTCATTTAATTTATACAGTAGTCGCGAGTCTTACGAGACGTAATCGGTTAGTGGCAGGATATCGTCACGGCCAATTGAGAAACGAGATTCTAAACGATAGAAATGTCTATCGTATCGTCACCTGATCATTAGGTAGCAATGAATGGCAGGAGCGAATCGGTTTTCTCGACAAGTGAAATCACAGTTAAGTCACGGGCGAGATGACTTGTATTGATTCTGCCTCGATATACGTCATCTCCTACCGTTTTGACAGGTGGACAGATGAGCGTCGGGCCACCTGACAGATTAGGGTAAAAAGTATATATACCTTGAAGAGCAGAGCATTAGACACACACTTGGGGTCACATACACGTTGGTGAAGTCCAGGGCAGGCGGACTCTGTTTCCTGGCATAAGGGAACCTTCGATCACAGGACCCTGAAACGGCTGGAATCGCCAGAGAGGGCATTCCACGATTGATTTAGCTTAAGGTGGATAGGCGGCTTCAGTGCCAAATTCGTTGAGAAGGGAAACCCAGGTAGAACGTTAAAGTTTAGATTGTCAAGTAGCAGGTATCAGCCTGCAAAAGTCAGAAGTGTAGGTTAATTGTATTGTGCGTATTAACCCTTTGAAGCGTCAGACTGATTGCGTTCTGAGTAGTTTGTTTTGCTGTCGAAGCATCGTAATACCGACTGGAGATCGGTGTGAGTGACAATTTCGCCCTAGCACAAAAGGGGCATTTGTGAATCGTGAATTCAACCAGGAACGGTGAATATTTCAATAGGACGTTCACGGAGGACTTTCAAAAGGCACATAAGGTATGAGTAGACAATATCTGACCCAAATCAGAAGTACGGTGGCTTCATAGATGACGAACATTGCTGGTCGGAACCCTCCGACAGCCAGAGGTACAGTTAGGCGCAGACGTTGACATTTGAGCCTAAGCGGGTGAAGCTCTTATGGCGAGCTCACAGTAGTAACATTTCAGATTTGTGAAGCTCTTATGCCGAGCTCACGGTAGTAACATTTCCAGTGTGTAGACTATAGTGCCAGTACAGGGCTATAGAATGACTATATGATTGTTGAGAATTATTTAAATCTAGCAACCAAATTTCTGTGAAAAGAATCGAATTGTTGATTGTTGAAATATTGAAACGGCTTTATTTTTATGTGTAAATAAAAGAATCGTTGTTACTTTAAGTCATTCTTTCCATTACACAGCCTGAAGTGATTAGGAATCACACCTAACGGAAATCGAACCTATTTCAGGCCAATTTGGCAGAAAAGGAATCACGGCGTCGGCCTGACTCAGCTCCCTGCGCCGAGTTCGCGACACTTGGATTCCGACCCTCCACGTTGGTCTAATTTTCCCGCAACTTCATCAGCGGGACTAAATAACCCCACGTCAGCCCAGGCCTTACGGGGCCTCAGGTGTCCCTGACACATGTGTTCATTGCCTTCACCAAATGCAAAACACAGAAGCCACTCCTTGCGAGATGAATCATTAATTAACTGGTAGACTTGTAAAATATTTTTGGTCAGCAAAATTTGTCTACATATCTTTGTCTTGTTAAAATCTTTGGGAGACTAAATATGGAAAGGCTCTTGTAAACGGCAGGTAGATAAATCCTCAAAGATTAAATAATTTCACTTCAAAAATAATATGAAGCAAATCCACAGAATATGAAACATTCAGCTTGTAATACCTGCACTTCAGAACAAGGCCCAAATTTCAGCCTTCACAAATCGATCAGTTAAAGCTTACTAGGGACAATATGTGCGGCAGACCTACACACATGAATGGATGTCAAGATAACGAGATATTATCAAGGACGTAACCGGGGGTGGGGGTGAGTGGGGAGGGGGCACGTGCCCCCTCCCTAAGTTTTCTAAAAAAAATTAAATTTATGAAGTTCGAATGTACCTGTTCCGTTGGACGTACCAAACCAAAAAAATTATATTACGGACTTTGGGTCCAAGTTTCGACTAAATGTAATGGTAATTAGCGGTCCTCCTTTCAAAAAATCCTGGATCCGCGTCTGGTGTGTCTGTGCGTGAGAGAGAGAGAGAGAGAGAGAGAGAGAGAGAGAGAGAGAGAGAGAGAGAGAGAGAGAGAGAGAGAGAAGAGAGAGAGAGAGAGAGAGACTTCAAATAATTGAACAGTGCAAGGGAGATAATGCCCGTCTGTCATAATGCGAAATCCATGAATTTTTTTAGACAAGGGATATGGATAGACATGCCTTTGTTGGCTCATAACTTAATTATAACTTATAAGTATCTGCATCCGCGTCTTTAAATCTCTACTGCCTGGATGTGTTCATCAGCTAGCCTGAGGCTTTGGGCTAAGTGTGTATGGGAAATTATTGGGAATAAAAAAGAGAGGGGGTGTGTGTGTGTGTGAGAGAGAGTGACTGAATGTGTTTGTGTGTGAGGGTGGATGGAAATGCATGCGAGATGGTTGGGGGGGGGGGGGGGCAACTGAGGGGGGGGGGGGCAAAGCCTTCGTTGGGGGGGGGGGGGGGCAAATGCCCCCCATGCTCCCCCCGTAGCGCCGCCACTGATAAGAGCCAACGAGATTAGCCAGAAAATGCCAGAAAATGATTCAGAACATTTGCGAACTGACACGTTTATTCAGTTATTAGACAAATTCAAAGTAGAACTTGATCGGCGATTTTTGCCCAGCAGTTTGACTGTAATGAAAGGTGTCGATTCACTTCTAGGGTTTTCATCAGGTGCCCTTTTAGACTATGAAGCGACGATAACACCATTTGTTGAAATGTATTCGGATAGTTTGGACATTGACACTGTTCTGCTGAAAGCAGAGTTAACTATAGCAGCCAATCTGCCCATACACACAATTAATACTGACTTTAACCCTTTACCCAACGTAACGACCAAAACCGGTCAAACTGTTTACAAAAATCGCTAATTTTTATTATTTTTTTCTCTCAAAAACATACCTAATTTTTTCCATTTTTCTGTCTCAAAAATATAGGTTATGACTCCTCTTTGGAACGATCTCGAGCTCGTTCCAATGTGGGGTATAACCTTTGTTTTTGAGACAAAAAAAGAAAAAAAAAATTATATATTCAAGAATTTTGTAAATTGTGAGGAATTATTTGTGTTTTTGGTGCACCCCCCCCCCCTCCCACCCCCCCCCCCCCCAAAAAAAAAAAAAAAACAAAAAAAAAAAACAGACTCTGGTTACGTGTCTGGATATTATGTGGAGAAATGTCTCTGCAGAGATCTCGAGATAGTGTGTCGAGATACATATACTAAGACCTCGAGATATTCTGTTTTTCCATGTCCGAAATGTCCCACATAACCTTATGCAAGAAAATACATGTTCTTTTCTCTTTTTCTTTCTTTTTTGGTGAAGGGGGTGGGATAGGTATGTGGGTGTTATCATCCGTCTCCCTTCAACATTCCTTTGCCCCACCTCCTACAATTTCTCCTATGGCGAAGACTAGTTTTGGATGGGCAGAGGAAGAAGGTACCCTTTCCTTGCTCTCAGATGTTTTCTCGAGTCCTCCATTCAAGTATCTGGCGTCACGATGCTTGGTCGCTGGATTCCGTCCCTTTTTTTCTACCCATAGCAGAGAGTGTAGTCCTAGAAACCTTTTACAACTGTATTTTACGAAATTGTTTTTCTCCCCGTCTATGTAAATGACTAAAGTGAATCATTAGCGTTTCAAAAGTCGTTGCAGTTATAATTTAGGAACTACAAAAAAAGTTTTATTCTGCAGGGTGGGGTGGGGGGGGGGGGGGGGGGTCTCATACATCAGTAGTATAGCAGGAGGTTTGCGACCCCCATTACCCACACTAACCTCAGTTTTGTTGGTGAAACTAGTGTTAACCTCCCATAGGAACCGGAGCAGTGGCGTTGCAACTTTTGACGCTGCAAAATTTCGGCACCATTCAGACTACATCCAGCAAGTGGTGTACATACTGCATATATACTACATACTGCATATATAGTAAGCTATGGTATGTACTGTTATGTATTACACACAGGGGCATGGTATATATTTGGGTATGGGATGGAAAATTGATGTGAAGGTGGGTTTTCTTGAATGTTTTCCTTGCGAAACGATTGACTTTGCTATAGACTTCATGACGTCATGATGCGTTCTCGACGTCATAGAGTCGTTGATCGCTGTTGTTGTCCACTTTACATTCCGACATTACGTTGTTCGAGTCAGAGGGTGTCGGTCTTCTCGTACGGGGTGATATCGTAGTATAGTATGGGTGGTATATACCGATCCATGTAGGTATATTATTAGCCTTTGGTACAACTCATCGACCTTCATATTATCCCATGACTGGTATAGATAGTTCGTAATACTAGGTTAAGCAGTATTGTGGGGTGGAAGTAATGCATGTTCGTCTAGTGCGGTATTGCGAGATGGTACTTGGTGGTTTAGATTGGTAGTATAATATGACGCAATATACTCATGTAGGACCCATCATAATCCTTGTATTAACGTACCGATTGCTTTGTACTATCCAGTGATTGGTATAGGCAGTATGTAATGCTGAGCCAGGCGGTATTGTGGGGTGGGTGAGGGTAATGCATGGTCGCTTAGTGTGGTAGTATAGTATATACGTTTTGTACCCCTGTAGATACCCTATTGGCACTTTGTTTTATTAATCCACCTAATGCTTCATATTATTCTATGACTGATGTACGTGATACGGAATGCTTGACCAAGCGGCATTGCGAGTAGGGTTAACGCCTGTTCATTTACAACGGTAGTATAGTATGGGCGGTATATACCCCTGTAGGGTCCAACTTAACCTTTAGTACCATTAACCAATCGATTGCTGTGTATTATTCTATGGCTGGTATAGGTAGTACATTATGGTAGGTCAAACGGTAGTGTGGGATGGGGGTAATGCCTGGCAGTTTGGAACGCTAGTACAGTATGGGCGGTATATAAGCTGCAGGTCCAATCTTAGCCCTTGATACCACTATCCATCTAGGGTGGTGTGCTGGCCCTTAGTTGGTATTAGTAGTACGTAATGCCAGGTAAATCAGTATTGTGGGGTGGGGGTTAATGCTTTGTAGTTTAAAACGGTAGTATGGCATGGGTGGTATACATCCCTGTAGCTCTCATCTTAACCCTTGATAACACTATCCCTCTAGGACTATCCTTCTAGCACACACATATGGTATAGGTAGTACGTAATGCTAAGTCAAGCAATACTGTTGGGATGGGGAAATGTATCGTTGTCTAGGGTGGTAATATAGGATGTGCGGTTTGTACCCCTTCTTGTCCAATGTTAGCACTTGGTACCACTATTCATCTTGGGCGGTGTGCTGTCCTACAGTTGTTATGGGTAGTACGTAATTTTAGGTCAAGCAGTATTGTGTGGTGGGGAGGGGTAATGCATGGTTGTCAAGTGCGGTGATATAAGATATACGGTATGTACCCCCTATGCCTACAGTTAGCCCTTAGTAACAATATCGACCTAAGGTGTTGTGCTGGCCCATTACAGTTAGTACAGATAGTGTGTACTCCTAGGCAAAGAGGTATGGTGGGGTTGGGGTTAAGCTTAGATTCTAGACCTTTATATCTCTAAGACCATGACTGTTGACTTACCCACAGACACTATCATCTGTTAAATGATCAGTCTGTATTGTATTCACCTTCAGTATGGTGTTATGCCAACATCGCAGCCTTGTACCATTAAAACCTTGTACAATTACTATATCACTTTTCTGTCCTGTGTATATCATGACTTCCCCGATCTCTATGAAAAAAGTACTCTGACTTCATTAGATGCGCTTGTGTGATGTGTACACATTGCAGGTAGCACGATGTGTGCTTATGACCCTCATATCCTCTTATACTATAGAAAAGGAGTGTCGAAGGCCAGTAGTTTGTTAGTTAATGGGGTGCAATGCGACGTGGACATTCGATACCGAGGTGAAGATATTAGGGATGATAGATTATACTTGACTGTGAGATTTTCTTAATACCGTCTTGGCCACGTGTCCCCAAATACCTAGATGAGGATAGGGGGGGGTTGGGGGGGGGGGGGGGGCTTTAGGTAAGGATTAGGATAGGAAGTGTGAAGTAGTGCTACAAGTCAATAGTAATAGTACAAAGCTACAAGGTTAATAGAAGACTATTGTATTGGGTGACAACAATAGTGTTGGATCATAGTACAGATGGTGATGATCATGGACAAGTAGTCGCCTTGGAGCTATGAAGGTGGTAGATGGTCTAGAAGGCTGGACCAAACAGGTAGTAGGGCATATAACTATCTTCAGATAGACATCCTGCAAAAAGGTATCCATTAAAAGGCATGCTCAATAGGTATCCTCAAAACGTATCCTCCAAATAGTACACCGCCTTAAATACCTGTATGTGCCTATGTGTTAGTGCACAATTTGTCACATTGTGCATAAGTACACAAGCACATATGGACACATCCAAGATGTGCCTATGTGGTACCTGTAATGTGTACACAACGCATAAACATACCCAGTGAAGTCAGAATACTTTATAGAGATATCGGGGAAGTCATGACATAGAAAGGACAGAACAGTGACAACCAATAATAATGGTAAAATGCCTTAATGGTACAGGCCTGCGATGTTGGTAGAACACCATACTAAAGGTGAATACAATACAGGCTGATCATTGGACATATGATAATGGAAGTGACTATGGGTAAGTCAGCAGTCGTGGTCTTAGAGCTATAAAAGTCTAGAATCCAAGCCCCCACCAGACTTATTAGCCTGGCACGACACAATACCTGTATACCTTAGGTGGATATTGTTATTAAGGGTTAACAGTCGATCTAGGGGTACAGGCCATATACCGTATACCACCGCACTAGATAAGCATGCATTACCCCGCCCCCACACCACAATACTACTTGACCTAGCATTACTTATTACCCATACCAACTGTAGGACAGCACACCGCCCTAGATGAATAGTGGTACCAAGGGCTAACATTAGGCCAGCAGGTGTACAAACCGTACATTTTATACTCCCACACTAGACAGCGATGAATTACCTCCACCCCACAATACTGCTTGACCAAGCATTACGTACTACCTATACCATCTGTTGATCAGCACACCACCCTAGATGAGTAGTGGATTAAGGGTTAAGATGGGACCTACAGGGATATATACCGCCCATACCATACTAGTGTGACACTATCGTTCTAAACTACCAGACCCAAGTCCACACTACTGTTTGGCCTAGCATTACATTCTACTTATACTATCTATGGGCCAGCACATCGCCCTAGACAGATAGTGGTACCAAAGTTTAAGATGGGACCTACAGGGGTATATACCGCCCTACCATACTACGTTCTAAACTAACACGCATTAACCCCACCCCATTGTTCTGCTTCACCTAGCATTACGTACCTCCTATACCATCTATAAACCAGCACACCGTCCCATTTGGATAGTGGTATCAAGTGTTAAGATGGGACCTGCAGGGGTATGTACCACCCATACTTTACTACAGTTCTAAACTGCCAGACATTACCCCCACTTGATACTACCGCTTGACCTACGATAACGTTCTACCTATACCAGTCATAGAATAATACACAGCAATCGGTTTGTTAATAGTACCAAGGGTTAAGATGGACGCTATAGGGGTATGTATCACCCATACTATACTACCGTTCTAAACTACCAGACATTATCCATACCCACAGCACCGCTTGACCTAGCATTGCGTACAACCCATATCAGTCATAGAATAATATGAAGCATTATGTGGAATAGCAGGACTAACGGCTAACAGGGTACCTACTACCTACAGGGATACAGATCGTACATTCTATACTACCACACTAAGCGACCATGCATTATCCCCACCCATCCCATAATACCGCCTGGATGAGCATTACACACTACCTATACCGTCACATGATAGTACAAAGCAATCAGTACGTTAAATCAACAAGGGATAAGGTCCTACATAGGTATATAACGTCCATACTATACTACCAATCTAAACCACCTAGGACAATCTCGCAATACTGCACTAGACGACCATGCATTACCCCACCCACAATACTGCTTGACCTAGCATTGCGTACTACATATACTAGTTATATGATAATATGAAGGTCGATTAGTAGTAATAGTATACCAACATGGGAATATACTACCCATACTATGCTACGATATCACCCCCGTGCGAGGAGCCTGATTACCCGCAACCCCCTCCCCTAACCCAAAAAAAGTAATGTCGGAATATACAGTGGACAACACCAGCGGTCAACGTCTCTATGACGTTGCGTACGCATCATACCACAGCGTACTATATATACACCACTTGCCGGATGCAGTACCGAAATTTTGCACCGGCAAAAGTTGCCCCGGCAAAGCTCCGATTCCTATGGGAATTTAATAGTAGTTGCCCCGGCAAAGCTCCGGGTAATGAGGTTCGAAACCCTCCTGTCATACTACTTACATTAACTGATTTTCTTCCCGACCCTCTTATTTGACACTCAGTTTTCCGTTTATAGATGACAACAAAATATCGTTTCATTTCAGCGACACCACTAGGACAAGTGCCCGTGTTGGAAATAGATGGTGTCGACTACCCACAAAGCAATGCACAAAATCGCTACTTAGCATCTATCTTCGGTAAGTATTTTAATGGTCTTTAAATAATTAAATAAATGAATTTTCAATAAATCCACCAAAGAGAAGTAGATAAATGTTCTTTTCTTAAGTCACTCTGTTTTAACCACAAATTTTCGGGCACTTGGCCTTTATCAAGTGGAATACAATCAACGGTAGCTCACTAAATGAAATCCATCCTTTTCTTATTAAAACAGTTATACGATTCGTATAAATGCTTTAAACAGTTGACTCGTACAACTGTTTTAATAAGAAAAGGATGAATTTCACTTAGTGAGCTACCGTTGATTGTATTCCACTTGATAAAGGTCAAGTGGCCGAAAATTTGTGGTTAAAACAGAGTGGCTTAAGAAAAGAACATGTAAATAAATGTATTTACACCTGTATATTGTGACAAGAGAAAATCTCTTCTCCTTCAGGATCACTGACAACCATGTGTATTGTAATTAAGTTCAGTTCAATTCTCTATTTCACAGAAAACATGAAAAATATAATACCCCCCCCCCCCCCCCCCCCTTAAAAACTCCAAACGAAACATAACGTCCACTGAAGGGTGTGAGTGTGTGTGTGTGTGTGGGGGGGGGGGGGGGGCATATGTTAATTACTTAGTGGAATTGCAGCCGTTTAGAAGTGAAAGTGTTACAGAGTAACTAACAAATAATATAAAGTATCATGAAGTCAACATGAGAGAGTAACATTTGTAAGACTGAAATGGCTGCAAGTGGTTTTTCTTAGGGCCCTGCGAAGCTTCAAGATTCGATTCGATTTCGAATCTCAAGTTGATATTAGATTCGATTCGAAATCAACTGTCCGATTCGTTTCCATTCGAATCTTTACACGAGAATATAGCTTGGTATCAGCCATTGTCGTCGTCTTACAAAACCCATAGTTCATATTTGTTCGTAAATAAAGCTGAAAATAAAGTCAGAGCTTAATTTCATCTATATTAACATAAATAATAGCGTCTGACCCATGCCACATACCACACTAATTCGAGTCTCATTAGTCTCTACCATTGTTGAAAACAAATTAAAGTTTCCAAACAATGTGGACGACGAGTTCTTGTTAGCGACTAGTCCTTTGCAGTACCTAGCGCTAGTTGGTCTCGCACCCGTTCCTGGGTAATATTCCAACTACAGCATCAAGGCGTGCCTGGCATACCTTCTATATTATTTATGTTAAAATAGATCGAATCGAAAATGTGTGATTCACAGGACCCTAGTTTTTCTCGTTCAGGCGACAAAGAGAAGTTTATTAATGTAAGCCACACAACTAGAGTCTGTTTCTGGCTACTCAAGAATAAGTTCTTACCTGTCACTGGAAGTGCTGGCAAACGTTCTTTTAGTATTAACGTTCTCTATACCGGCGGCTTAGCTGTAATCTCTGATTTTCGACCAGTCACACACACATATCACTGTTCAATAAAAATAAAATTGTATGATTATTATTTAGAACAGATTTGTTTCTTTTCCTTTAGGATATATCGTTAAAAAACCAACAGTATGATATAACATATAAATAATGGGTCATAAATGATGGGACATATTGACTATTCCATAATGCTAAACTCACAGGAAGAAATTATTTTCATTTGGTCGCGAGAATTTTTACTGTTTGGAGGATACAAAATCAGTAATTAAGTCTAAGTGAGGAGAGAAAGTGAGAAAGGGTATTGGCTTTGTGTTGTTGTTTGCTCCATGGGACGATAACATTTTGTTAACTCGAGTCCGTCATCGACCTCAGTGAATGTACGAGTCTACCAGAAGGCCTCGTCGTGAGGATTAATTGGACCTACTTTTTTCATCTCAGGTCCTATTTTCTTTTTACCTATGGCCTATCGGACAAAAACATTCTTGGGATAACTCGTTGACCCCCCCCCCCCCCCTCCCCTCTCTCTCTCTCTTAGAAAGCCACGTAGAAAAGCTTAATGGGACAGGAAACAGACAACTTACGAAAGCTTCTTTCAGTTAGTGTGGTTTAAATGTAGTGGGCTGAATATTTAATTTACAGACTGCGACTATGGCCACAGAAATTTGAGAGTGCCGCCCAGAATGTTGTGCAGGGCAGGGGAGGTTTAGAGGAACACCAGAGATGTCATTAATGACAGGCTCTACGAAGGATGTTCTAAAGTGTAAGTTACAAGTGTAATACAAGGAAAACGAAGATTGCTCGTCCACATGTGCCGGTACCAATGCAGAGGGCGTGGATTGGGACAGCCCTGGCTATAACTTATATATATATAGAGGCTGTGGGGACAAGTTTGGACTAGGTTCGGTTCGGTGGTGAAAAATTTTGGAATATGGTGCCGAAGAAGCAGAAACCTCCACTCTAGAAGTCTGAGGAGAGGACAATATGACTGAACCGACTACCACATATTTTCCTTTTGACAACCGTTGTTGCATCGGTTGCCTGTATAGTTACTGGCAAATGGAAAATTGATTGACAGACGATGTCATAATGAATACGCAAATAACTCATATTTCTTAATTGACGGACATATTTATTGGTGGGACTTTTGCCCCCCCCCCCCCCCCCCCCCTTCACCGACCCACAGGACAAACCGCCACTAGATAGCACCGCAAGAAAAGTTTATTTATGGTCTATTTGCATCCGAACATTTCAACCCACTGAACTCGTAAGGCGATATTTTTCTATCCATTGCATAATTTCGTCTCATTTTTGTCTCATTTTAAGAGGTCTATACAGGGGGTATTGATGGTAAAATAACAACTGCTATCTGCAGGCTGAGGTCATTATTTTATCCTCCCTGTATATTGATATTGGAGTGACCCGCCTCACTGTATGTGTACTTACACAAATGCGATACCCGGGAAACGAGGGTTCAAACGGTTAAAAGACTTTTTGGAGGAGGAAATATGGGACTATTGGAAATTGTGGACTCGATGTCACATACAATGGCCGTCAGCCAATTTTAGCGTAACTGGTTGTGTGAAACATATTTCTTAACAGACAGGTAAATTAAAAGAATAAGCATAGTTTGTTTTATTTGTGAACTATTCACTATAGATCCATGGGGTTAACCAGCACACAGGGTGAACGCAACGTTGTTGCACCCTAAAATCAGTTGGGTTAAAAATAAACCCAAATCAATTGAGTTTAGTGAATCTAAACCCAATCGGGTTCATATTCACTCAACCCACTTGATTTGGGTTGATTTTCAACCCAGCTGAATTAAGAGTGTAGTAAGTTTTGGGAAGGTTGTGTCCAAGTAAGTAACAAATTGCTGACCTGACATTTTGGCCAACGTACGCAAATGAAAAACGTTATCACAACTTCACTGGGTATTCACAATTGTACTCCCAGTCGAAATCACAGTCACAAAAAATATCATTTCCAAGACGTTGTTACCACCACAATGTGCTAGCTGGATATTTCCTCATCGTCGAAGTTCTGGTCCCGAGGAAGGAGATCGTTCGGGAACGAGGCTGAGGAGCCAGTTTTCATTGTCGCTCAATCAATCTGTGCTCTACTCTAGTCTTATCCGGTTCAACTCTTTGGAAGGAGGAACTGGACATTTTTGAGTGGAGTGATGTTGTTGTCACCCCTACCGTCTCCTTTTCTTCCTCCTTCTTTCTCAAGAACTCCTAGAAGTGATGAGTGTCCTGTCACTTGGTTGGTGAGCTTTTCCACTTTTCATCTTCTATGCGGGAGGCGTTCCAGTTCCTCTCGTGTAACGGTACTACCTCTCTTCGAAAGATACGGTGGCGGATTATCGTTCACCAATTCCGCTGTTATCAAGATGACCCACCTTTTACTTCGAAAGTCCATGTCTGTCTTTCGAGCGTGTCGAATTTGGCTGTTATCTATCTCTTTGGAGTTCAAATACCCAAACTGATGTGTGTAACTAATTGAATAGTGTTGTGTTAGATTAGGCGCCGGGAATAGAGGTATGCGGCCATGCTAAGTGCGACTAGAGAGACATTCGTTTTAACATGGTTATTGTTGGTCTTGATTACTGGTGTTTCGATGTTTTCTCTTCTTTTTGTTTGGGTGTTTGTATTGGGCTAATGATTGTTAAGATCGGGTTTTGCTATTCATTTCGACTACATTACTTCTTTTTCCATTTGGGCTATTCCTTCTGATCCTTTGCGGCCTTGTTCTTCAAATTTTTCGCTATCCTGTTTGACTCCTGTTACAAATATGCTGGTTTCGATGCTCTATCGTCTTGAGGCCTCTATTATCCTGCATTGCTTGCCTTTGCTTGTATCACTATGCTCGTGGCTCGTGACATCGTATCAAGGGTCTTCGGTGAGTGTTGATCGAACTCTGTGTGAAAAAAGCGGCGAATGAAGAGCAGGAGGTGAGGAGAAGGCAACCTCCATTTCCACCACAGTCTTCGCAGGACGTTCCACATCCAACAGCCCCTTCGGGGGAAGAGGCAAGTTGTATGATGGTAGAACTGTGGGGCGAAGTGAGGAAGTGGTAAATGACTTCCGCCTACTACTAAACATCCTTCGCTTTCTTTTTTACCAGGAACGCTTCAAAACGCCGCGCGTATCGCTTGGTCGAATGGCTTTTTCTCTTCTACTTCTTCGTTCTTTCTGCCTTCTGCCGCAGTCGAAGTTCCGTTCTTCTTCGGGCGAGGACCAGTGTAAGAAGAGGTCCTCTCACAAAATATACTACGTTTCCCCAAAGAAGGTGGATGATGATCTTTGTGTAAAACCCCACTGTGAGGTGGACGCTTTCAAGTTTTTACTTAGGGGTTTGTGAGAAATATGATGAGAGACGTTTATAGGTAACAAGGCTCTCTTGACCTTATCTGGAAACTCCATAGTTGCAATCCGAGCGTTCTGCTTTATCCATCTCACTATGACTGTTGAGTGAGGAGAACGGTTCATTATTTCAGTTTGGCCTAACATGAAGACAGTTCTGTTTGAGTCCCAGACGTTGTTGATAGATTTTGAGTTGGCGTCTAAGGTGAGAATGTATCTATGGTGTAACCAATGATCGGGCAGATGTAATGGTTTTTGCCCGCCGAAGGCGCGCAGGGATGGTGTGGGACAAGTCTTGTCTGGCAGTGGTTAAGGAGGAGGTGTGAGTACTCAGCGACGCTTGTGTCTTTTCTGTTTTTTCTTGAGAGGAGGTGGTTTGGATGGAGAGACCGTAGTCGTCGGCGTTGTTGGGAGATTGCCCGGTGATGACTGACTTGGCTCACATGGTCTAGTCCTAGCCGAATTTGGAGTAGTTACGAGTGGTATGGGAGGTGTGGGAGGCTTTTGTTGTGACTGTACCTCCACCAGTTTGGTAGTTATCCCTTCGATCATCCCGAGTAGCTGTTGGTGTTCTCGTTCTGCTTCCTCTTGATACCGGTCTGTCTCTTCCTGGCGTTTCTGACTGTCCTGTTTAATCTGCCCAGGCGAGTGTCCAGATCCTGGCGTTCTGGTTCCAATGGGAGAAGTGAGTGAGGATCGGGAAGTGGCGAGAGGGCAACTTCCATTTCCGCCTCAGTCTCCACAGACACCTCCTCATCCGACGACTCCGGCTGGGGAGCTGGCAGTTGGATGGGTCTGACAGTGGGAATGGGAGTTCCAGTTGAGATATTCACACTGAGATCAGAGGTGCGAAGCTCGTCGAGCTCGTTCCAAAGAGGGGTCACATGATATGGTTTTGATGAGATTTTTTTTAAAAAATTAAAAAATGATATTTAAAATAATAAATTTTGAAATCGTCTGCGTTGGATAAAGGGTTAATTTTTGGCATATTAGGTAGGGCTGCGCGGTATATCGATAAACCGATACATACCGGTATTCAAATAAGTATCGACTGAATACCGGTGTAATTAAAAAAATACCGGTTTATCGTCATTATTTATTTGCCCACCATTTAATTTTCAAGATCTTTTGAGTGTTTTAACTGTGGTCCCAAATGAATAATATTATCCCTTTACCCAACTAATCGGCCGCCTCCGCCCGCGTAATATGCAAATGTAGCAGCTGAAAAAATATTCTTCAAAAAAATTTAACAAAACCATATCATATGACCCTCTCATTGGAACGATCTCGCGGAGCCCTTTCCGATGAGGAGTCAAATGGTATTGTTTTGTTGAATGCTTGGTACAAATTTGAAAAAAAAACAATATTCAGAATAATAAATTTTGATATCGTCTACGTTGCGTAAAGGGTAATTCGAACAGCATCATCAAGGCATGCTATTTCGTTCCACTGTGATGGCTCAAGTCCCGATTGTTGTGCGTATGTTAAGATATCGTCGCCTGTTTGCTAGAGTGTTCTATGTTCCACACAGGACATAGAACATTCTAGCACTCAGGCGACGATATGTGAACAGTCTTTCGATATACTGGCGCACCACGGTATTTTTTCAGTTTAGAATATCGTGTAGCCCTAATAATAAGAGGACTACTTCATACATTTCCTTCAAATACATGATGCCATGAGTGGTTCTTTGGGTATAATTTTGTTCCTCGTATATGGAGAGAGGACTATCAGTAAACGGACATGCTGCGCAATTTCCTATAATCCACTCTCGTAAATTCCCTGAAAGAGTTAACGAAGAACAAGCAAAAGTTTAACCAATAGACATTCGCGTTGAAACTGGATGTTAGTTGTCTGAAACTTTACTTTGTGTTCATTTACCTTTCTGGGTGTTTTTTCGTCGTTGGAAACATCACTTAACGGGTGTTTTTATATGAACCCATTTTCCATAAACCGCTGTTTAATAACGTTGCAGCACTGATTCTAATATGTGGATGTCCACATGACTGGAGAGAGATGTTCATTGGTTAATCTTCCACCAAGTTGGATTAGTTTGTTGTCTCCAATGTATTTTATAATCATAGTGTTATTTGGAAGTGTGCACAATGCCATTTAAACAAAATAGTGACGTATAACATTAATTTATACTTCTTTCACTGACAGAAAATTGTCCCCTGGAACACGGTTGCACGAACCCTTAGAATCGTTGGATAGTGGACACTTTTTAATTGTTGCATATTTGGGTAATTCTGTTTATTTTTCCTTTGAAGGGTTCATGGGAAGAAATGAGTTAGAGAACCTACAGTGTGATGTCGTAGTAGACACGTGCGAAGATTTCCGTTCATCATACTTTGCTCCTATTGTAATTGCACGTGTGCGTACAAAAAACGTCGAACAGGTAATGTTTGTTAAAAGCTGACTCTGGCGAACATAGGGGATACCTAAGTCAATATCCTATTAGCTTTAGTGTCGTGTACGACTGGAAGAGTGTATTAAGAAAGAACACAACGATGGTGGGCGGGGCGGCAGGCATCAAGGACCTGTGCTGCCGTTTTTACTCAAACGTTTATTATTTCATTGCTTAATAGCTGACTCTGGCGAACATAGAGGGTATCTCAGTCAATATCTTTTTAGTTTTAATGTTTTGCTCGATAGGACAAAAAATTCAGATTGTATTAAGACAGAACACAACCAGGGTGGCGTACGGGTGAAATGCATCAACGACCGAGTTGGACTTTTTTTCTGTATTTCACGAACGCTGACTGCATCAAAAACCCAGACAAGGGTAGCTGAGTCCTGTAGCTCGTACTCGACTCTAGTTGTGTTCTGCATTTATACCGCGATTAAACTCGAATTAAATGACTCAAGCTGATGTTTTAAAGTAACGTATCACCTTCGGTGACCTGTTTACTTTCTTGCTTGACACTGTTTTGCGTCAAAGCATTTCATTCACATCATAACGTCACTGAGATGCGTAACAGCCAATCACATGCGTTCTTACATAACGCTCTGACACGTATGTCAGATTTCACGATCGGTGTGTACCAGCACATTTCTGCATTGTATCGCTAATGTTGAATACACACAACAGTAGTGGTATAAAAACCATAATTCAAGGGTTTTCCACGTTATCCATTTTCCCAACCAAAATAGCATGCTGGCAGTCACAAATAAGTTCTCGATTTGGCCTAAAAAATTAAAAATCTGTTTTTTGGGCCCTCCCGGGTGGCTCTATTGGCTGTCGCATGCTCTGTTTTATAACCAATGCAAACTTAGAACAAAATACAAATTTAATGGTTTATGTCTTTCAATGTTAGACTGATATGGGGACAGTTCTGTGAGCGTGCCACACTTTGTTGTGAGATTTTGTTTGTATATCTTATTGGTTTTATTGCAAGGAAAAGATCGGCAATACTGCCACCTCGCGCCATCTAGCTCTGCTGTTAAGCTGATAACACCCCGTGAAATGATACCCTTTTAGCATTATGCCTAGCAGGTTTTAAACATCATCACGCGAGGCAAATTCCGGACATAGGAAGTGATTTCACATTGCCGTGTGCGAGAGGTGTGTCAAAGGATGTTATAGTATCGAGTATCAGGCGAGACTCAACTAGCTGAAACGTCGAAAATTGAAAAATTACACGCGGGTTACCGATCATTTTTGTGAGGTTGTGTTCATGTAGTGGATGTACGTAGAAAAAACAACCTACATGCAGTAAGTGGAATAGTTTACTATTATGTCTAGAGCAAGCTGAGGTCCTATTCTGTGTGGATTTGTCTCTTAACGTAGAATTGGTTGACTTGACCCACGACAATATTTGCAATTTTTACGAACGAGAATATAATAAATGGTATCGAAATACAAGACCGTTGACGTTTTAAATAGATTTTACTCTCAAAATGCTTAAAAGAGTCAGTTTCCACTTTATTGGGCCCTTCATACGGAAAATCTGTAACACTTGAACCGTAAATCGGGCTCATAACTGGGGCCACTGTCGTCTCCATGACTGTACGACTAATTAAAAAAAACAGACTTTCCAAGTGTACGACCAACTGCGTCAGCACTGTCCGACAAATTGCAAACTATTGTAACAGAATTGGAAAGATGTGTTGGAATAATATACATGAACCCATTACTGTTCCTCGTAAATAGTCTTGTTACTTACGAGACGGGTCATACCAGATTGCTCGTACCCACAATTGGACAACTTCTACCCATATTTCGTCTGGATAACTCATACCCACATTTGGACAACTCGCACCCACGTTTTGATAACTCGAACCCATTCAAAGAGAAATGGATACGAGTTGTCCAGCTGTGGGTACAAGTTGTCCATCATTTGACATTTCTGCTCTAGTTGTCCAGACAAAAACGGGTACGAGGTTTTAAACTCTATCGAAGTGGAAAGGTTACCTGTCAATGGCCGCGCGACATATTATACTTTCCTCCACTCCACTCTATTGACTCTTCTACAAACTCACCTGTAGATCCAACTCCGTGTACATGTCCCACCATATTGCACAAGATAACTCAACCCAGTGCCTCGTTTTTGCTCACCTGACTGAAAGTCAAGCGAAGCTTAAGTGATCACTTTCTGTCCGCCGTCCGTCCGTACGGATTGGACTTTACATTTTTGACTTCTCACAAATCACTGGACCAAATTAAACCAAATTTGATATGCATGTTCCTTATCTGTCAATAAAAGTTTATAAAATAAATTTGCCATGCTCCATAGAGAGGGGTGGGGGAGCGTTGAACCAGTGGGGACATTAGTACAATGACTTGATATTTGGTATGGAGCTTCTTTTTGAAATTAGTGGAGCATTATTTGCCTTTGTAATGTGAAGGGTAAGAGTTTTGACCCTACCCCAAATTTCTATTTTCTGAGCTCATGGTCCGTTGTGAAACAAATTTTGTATGTGGTATTGTTGAGTCATAAGTCCTTAATTCAGGCGAAAACTTTCCCATGTTCCCGTGAGAACCCCAGAAGCTAAAATAGAAAACATATTTCCAAATGCCCATATTCCCCGAACCACCCCGAACAGAGAACATGTACTGGGTATGAAACATCCTTAGGACCATTAGAATGGAATGGAAAAAAATGCCATCGGTTGTGTCAGGGTGTCTGCAGGGCGGCGGGGGGGGGGGGGGGGCGGGAGGGTTAGAGGCATCAAACGATACCGACTGAAAAAAATCTTCTCCAGAGCCATTGATCAGAATCTTGGTATACAGCATCCGTGAGGGGGGGGGGGGGGGCATGAGCTTTAAAAATCATCTTCTTCTCTGGAACCACTAGTCCAAACCTTAATATTTGGTATATTACGGGTATCAGATTCATGTTGGTTCAAGTCCCTCAGTCAATATTTGATATTTGAGCTTCCTGTGGGGCCTGAACTTTAACGTAGTGCAATATGGGGGATAAACTTTAATAATCTTCTTCAGATCCACAAGTCAGAATCTTTTGATATTTGGTACATAAGGTTCTGCTCCACAGTTTTCCAGTCATTTCCTAAAATGACATGCCATACACTCTCCTATAATGCAAATATTCTGTAACTTAGTTACGTAACCCATACCATGTATTACATTTCCAAAATCCACTAAAACATATAACACTATCTAACTAAGCAGAAAAAATTATCTGATTATGGGTGAAATAATTTATTGTCAAAGGCAAGACTTCAATCTGCAAGATTGCATGAAAAAATGCCGATACCAGTCAGCCACCCACCCAGCAGCCTGAAAAGTAGAAAAAGTTGAAAAAGTAGAATTCCCCCGCTATTTCCACTCACCTAACCCTGGAGCATATAACCCCCTGCTTCTAACATGTGAAAAAAAAATCCATGTTTCCGTCTCATTTTTAGTTACATGTTGCATGCCTGGTAACAACCCCGTGTAAAAATGACATTTTAAAAAAAATAGCCGATTTTTCAAAGCCATTGTTTCCCATAATTCATCTGGTAATTTACCCCTATGTATCAGACTCCAACTTAAGGACCAAAACATCGCAAGGCACTTTATCTCGGTTGCCTACATGGGGGTACGATGGCGACGTGTACTAAGGCGTACTTCACGTCGATGGTGCACATGTCTTCAACCGCATTAACCCTGTTTGAACAGAGCTTGAATAGAGTTAGAACGTTGAGGAGCTGACAGTTGCTCGTCGATGCTCAGTGGTTCTCTCCGGGTAGTCCGGCTTCCCCACCTGTAAAACTGTCACGGTCACGATTAGCCATTGTGATTAAGAATGTGACCTGAAACACCAATAAATAAATAGGACCAATACTTCAAATTCTCTTGTCAAGATCAGATGAGGGATGCAACCTGTGGGGTGTACTAATGAAATTCAAATTTATATTCCATCTTGAAATTGGAATATAAATTGTCAACAGCTCCATGGTGCACCCTACAGTTCGCATCTCTCACCTGATCCTTGTCCAACAAACAGCCTAATGTAATTATATATTTGATACTAAAAATATGTTTCCAATTTACATGACATTAGTTTCAACATACGCCCTATGTTTAGAATTTCACATCTGTGCAATAGTGTGAAACTGTAGTGCGGAACCTTACATCTCTAGGGGAGAGGGGGTTCGGATTCAAGTTTGTTTCAATCATGTCTCTGGGTTATTATTTGGGCTCCCTGTAGGACCCCAAGTGTTAACTTAGTGCAATATGAGGAAATTTATTTAGTCATCTTGGATTTGACATTTAAATTCTCAACAATTTCATGAGCACGCCCCACAGGCTACGTGTCTCACCCAATGTGTTTCACATTTCATAGGTAGTTTTGGTGTGATAACTACATGGGAGCTATTTTTTTTAATTTGGTTCAAAAACATGGGCGCCATCGACCATTATGAATTTGGCATATAAATTGTCAACAATTCCATAAGTACACCCTACAGGTCGCATCCCTCACCTGATCTTTTTCGGGTTTCTTTTCGGTAGAAACTTGATTAAATGGCTTGGCATTGCTGGAGATTTCTATTTAGTTCATTCTTTGCCAGGACAAGATGAGCTGCAGTGTCATTGACCTTTTTATAATACATATTCTCTATGTCTTACTCTTGCTAATTCACAAAAACACAGTATTTAAAATACAAATCTCAGGTTCACTCTAACTAAACTTTGAACAATATATACCTCGCAAGTTCAGAAAAATGCTCCCACCCCATTCCATTCCAAACACAAAACCCAATGGGCTAAATAGGGCAAGAATATACTTGGCACATAATTTGTCCAAGGCCTTGAAAAATAATTTTAAAGCAAAATCAAAATCACACAATCACCCATTTACTATCCTTTACCGACCCGGAGTGAGGAGGAGTGGTGCGGCCCGGTGGGATTATTTTAACAAGTGTCTTTTGCACCCGCATACACTTCTGAATATATTTGTTCTCCAAGTCTCTCTCTCTCTCTCTCTCTCTCTCTCTCCCGCCACCCCTATCGCCCTGCTTCTCTTTATCTCTGCATATCTCCAATATCTTCACCTCTCGTTCTGAATGAACCATTGATTACTACAACACACCTACGTTTTATCCAATAAAAGAGATGAATCCAAATAACTAGTGCTCAGACACTAATAAGCTTTTATTAACACCGTGTTCGTAAACCCAGGGTTCATATTTCATTCACCTAAGCTAGAATCCAAATGAGAATTCTGCTACAAAAGACGTGATTAAAATCAAACTTTTCGTCGAAATATAAGTCCTGTGTTTCCAGGGAATGTTGATATGTTGATTGAATATCAAATATTACACGTGTGTGTTTCGGTGTGGTAGAACCAGTTCACATTGGCAAATAGGCACCACGGAATTTTCCAAGCTTCAAGTGAAACCATTGATGAAATATGTATTACTGGTGTTTTAGAAGTTAATAACTTAATTTTCTACCAGTGGGGCATGACTAACCCACAGAGCGGAGAAACACTGCCACATATACCGGGATTCTTACAGTGATATTAGTACAGTTAGGCGGTCAAAACATATTGTGTACATTTCAGCTAGTCGGACAGGAACTTCGTAGTCAGTCGTACAGTCAGGGACTCAGGGGGACTACAGTGACCCTAGATATTAGCCCGGTTTAAGATTCATGAGTTACAGATTTTCCGTATGAAGGTCTGAATGAAGTGGAAAGTGACTCTTTTAAGCATTTTGAGAGTCAAATGTATTTAAAACGCCACTGGTCTTGAGTTTCGGTATAATTTATCACATTCTAGTTTACAAAATAAAAATATTGTCGGGAGTCAAGTGAACAAATTCTATGTTTAGAGACAAAACCTCACAGAATCCGACCTCAGTTTCTTCTAGTAATAACAGTTAACTATTCTACTTACTGTGCGTAGGTTGGTTTTTCTAGGTACATCCACTAAATGGACACAATCTTACAAAAATGACCGGTAACCCGCGTGTCATTTTTCAATTTCCAACGTTTCAGTTAGCTGAGTCTCACCGAACAGCTCACAATTTCCATTTCAGCCGACTGTCCGTTTATAACCTGTGATGGTGATGCTTCCTTCTTCCATTGTATATGATGGATACTGCCATGGTGGTCTTTAACGTGAACGCGTCTTCCGGGCTTTCAATGGGCCCAAATTCCATAAAATTTTATTTTTAACAACTTTTAGGATATAGTTGATTTTTAAAGTAACTTTGCCCAACATTAAAAAGAAAGAAAAAAATCCTGACAGCCGAAAAACTTTCAACACTGTTAACTGAAACAAATCAAGGTCGATATTTTAGCATATTTCCTATTTTGGGGCACAGCTTTCACCGTCTTCAATTTAGGGAGTAATCTACAGGCCCGTTAATGTGTCACATATTTGATATAGGGCGTACGGAGTGCGTGCGATATGACGGTATTAAATTAAAATGGGTGTCGATGAGACAGCTGTGAGCTTCATGTTTTATAAAGGTGGTTTGGGGGACGCGGGAAGAGATGTTGATGGTTATGTGGCTTGTAGTGTGAGACAGATGCGTGGCGAGGTTGGTGGGAAGGGTATGAAGAGAAGTGTATCCCTAAACCTAGAAACATTCCAACGTCTGTACTGGATGCTAAGGCGTAGAATACCAGTACAAATTCCGATCAGTTGAAGAGGTTCACGGAAGCAATATGTAGACAAACAGCAGGGGCAGTGCGAACACGGCCAAGAAAAGCTGCCGGAAAAAATACCAGGGTGCGGGGGTGGATACCCGGACAAAATTTAGATATTTCGAACATAAAAAACGCTGCCTCATTACATCTGAGCGACCAATGGCAGTGCACGTAGAGGGCATTTCTGTATCATTTTTGTCGCTCATTTGGCAAACGTGGTTGCGCCAAAGGTAGCTCGGACTCATACACTCATAATAATGTTTTAATGTTTCGAACCATAAGAGAACGCCCTTTCCGTGTATCTGACCGATAAATGGCGGACTAGACTTCTGGTATATCGAAATGTCCTCTATGTGGACTGCCAGTGGAAGTCCACAAAGATGGCATTTCGATAAACTTACATTCTATGCAATCAGATCAATTTCACACTCTGGTCATTTGCACGAAATTTATGCACCAATAGGTGTTGGGCTGCATCAATTTTGGAGACCCTGGGCGCACGTAATGGAGCCCACCGGGAAATCTTTCAGTGGACCATACGGCCAGCCCGACTTTGACAAACAGTGTTCACGCTCTTCCGAAACTGACTGATGCCAAATTATTAGCCATTTTACATATTTTAGTGTCAAACAAACTGTTTGGGTGCTTAAAAGCTAATGGGAGGGGATGAGGTGTCTTTTCCCTGTCTGATCAACATAAATTGATCGAGTTTCGAAAAAAGACTTGTAATCTGACGGAAATCCTCGGTAGGCGAAAAGGGCGGTCACCTAAGTGATATCTAGGCCACTGATTCAGTTGATGGTCAGGCTGAAAGATGTCGGCACTCGCAACGGTATGAAATATTCGACTAATTGAATTTAAATCCTACTTTTTGTAAATTTAATTCCTACAATAGTAGTAGGAGAGCGATGAAACGTGCCTTATTGGATGAACCCCGGGCTGGACCTCGGAAATGACGTCATGTCACGTGACGTGGTGGCGCCATGTTTGGTTGTCATGGTAACCCGCGTGAGCGGCCATCTTGTGACGTCATCCCCATAGTGATACGTGGTGTGAGTGCGCATGTGCAGCACGTGTTGTTAGGGTGATACGTGTTTCCGTCGGCCATTTTGTATACTGGAGGCCGCCATCTTGGTTTCTATGGTAGCACGTGATTGTTATGTGTCCCAAAACCTTCTAACAAGACAGGGGTATGTTCGGAGGATATGTTCGATTGAATCGGAGTATTACGAATTACCCAAATAAACCCGACAATCCCTCAAAATCACCGAAAACGGCTTTATTTACTATGGATTCCCCCATTTATCGGTGTAGCACGTAGTGCTATAGCACCAAGGTGGTACCGAGGGTGTGTTCGATTGAATAGGAGTATACTCCAGTAGCGTAGAAGAGCATATTAGTTGGAACAGCTTTCCTTGTTATTACTATATTTAGCTATGCTGGTCTATTCTTGTTAGTTCTGACCCTATTCCAAGTACTCTTGTTGTTTCATTTATCTAGATCATTTATATAACTAACCAATCAGATTGCTTCATTTCCCATAACCTATACTTAATCGTACAGAGTGATCTCCCCTTATTACAACGAAGTTGGATCCGATCCTCATTACCTCTATATCCAATGGCAATATCCCTGGGCACCCCAATTTCGGCACCCCTTTTTTGAAAAACATATCGACCTTCAGCACCCCTTTTTTGTCATATGTGCTTATGTGAAAATGCACAATGTGTCACAATGTGCCCTAGCACACAGGCACAATGCTTTATGTGCCGATATGTGGTTATGTGAAAAGGCACAATGTGACACAATGTGCCCTAGCACATAGGCACATGCTTTATGTGCCGATATGTGCTTATGTGAAAAGGCACAATGTGACACAATGTGCCCTAGCACATAGGCACATGCCTTATGTGCGATATGTGCTTATGTGAAAAGGCACAATGTGACACAATGTGCCCTAGCACATAGGCACATGTTTTATGTGCCGATATGTGCCTATGTGAAAAGGCACAATGTGACACAATGTGCCCTAGCACATAGGCACATACGGGTATTTGAGGATACCTATGGCCTGGTATTGTATTATTCGAGGATACCTACTAGAGAATCCCTTTTCTGTCATATGTGCTTATGTGCAAAGGCACAATGTGACACTATGTGCCCTAGCACATAAGCACATGCTTTATGTGTCGATATGTGCTTATGTGAAAAGTCACAATGTGACACAATGTGCCCTAGCACATAGGCACACACGAGTATCTGAGGATACCTATGGCCTAGTATTGTATTATTTGAGGATACCTATCGAGGATACCTTCTGGAGAATCCCTTTTTGTCACATGTGCTTATGTGAGAAAGCACAATGTGACACAATGTGTCCTAGCACATAAGCACATGCTTTATGTGCCGATATGTGTTTATGTGAAAAAGCACAATGTGACACAATGTGCCCTAGCACATAAGCACATGCTTTATGTGCCGATATGTGCTTATGTGAAAAGGCACAATGTGACACAATGTGCCCTAGCACATAGGCACATACGACCAAAAAGGGATTCCATAGCCACAGGTGTTTTCCAAAAGGGATTCTTAAAAAGGGATTCCGTAAAATGGGATTCCTATCAGACTCCGTAAAATGGGATTCCGTGCTTTAACATCAACACTCGAGGGTATTCCCCTTCCCTATTAGAAGTATTCAGTTCAATGGGTTGTAGTTCATTCAGTTAAAATTCAGATCACCTCCGTTATATTTTCATTAAGGCTGTAAACTTTGTTCAGTTCAAAGGGTGTTAATACCTTCATTATGGCTGTAGATAAAATTCATTCAGTTCAAAGAGCTTTACACTGGATTATATTATGGGTAATAGTTAAAAATTGTATTGGCTTCAAAGGGTTCATTCAGTTTTGTTCAATTCAAGGGGGTTAATATTGGGTTATATTTAGGGCTTATAGTTCATTCAATTGAAAACTTTGTTCACTTTGTTTTGTTCACTTCGATCTTAGTTGTGTTGGAATATTTGTTCACCTTGTTCTGTTCCCTTCCATCTTGATTGTATTTGATCAGAGCTGTACAGTCTGTCCAACAAGTTCGACCAATCCGACTAGTTTGACCATCTTTCAATTTGTTATGTTCACTTCGATCTTGGTTCTGTTGGATCTTCGTTCACTATTTTATGTTCACTTCACTTCTTTAACTGTGTTCGATCAATCCGACTAGTTCGATCTTCGTTCACTTTGTTATGTTGTGTTCCCTTCGATCTTGGTTGACAGTTGTATCTGTTCAGGTTCTTGTAATAATAATTGGGTGTTATCAAGCCCTTTCCATACCCTCGAGTGTTGATGTTAAAACTCGGAATCCCATTTTACGGAGTCTGATAGGAATCCCATTTTACGGAATCCCTTTTTAAGAATCCCTTTTGGAAAACACCTGTGGCTATGGAATCCCTTTTTGGTCGTATGTGCCTATGTGCTAGGGCACATTGTGTCACATTGTGCCTTTTCACATAAGCACATATCGGCACATAAAGCATGTGCCTATGTGCTAGGGCACATTGTGTCACATTGTGCCTTTTCACATAACCACATATCGGCACATAAAGCCTTGTGTCTGTGTGCTAGGGCACATTGTGCCTTTTCACATAAGCACATATGACAAAAAGGGGTGCTGAAGGTCATAAGTTTTTCAAAATAAGGTGCCGAAATTGGGGTGCCCAGGGATATTGCCATTGGATATAGAGGTGATGAGAATCGGATACAACTTCGTTGTAATAAGGGGAGATAACTCTGTACGATTAAGTATAGGTTATGGGAAATGAAGCAATCTGATTGGTTAGTTATATAAATGATCTAGATAAATGAAACAACAAGAGTACTTGGAATAGGGTCAGAACTAACAGGAATAGACCAGAATAGCTAAATATAGTAATAACAAGGAAAGCTGTTCCAACTAATATGCTCTTCTACGCTACTGGAGTATACTCCTATTCAATCGAACACACCCCGGTACCCCCTTGGTACTATAGCACTACGTGCTACACCGATAAATTGGGGAATCCATAGTAAATAAAGCCGTTTTCGGTGATTTGGAGGGATTGTCGGGTTTATTTGGGTAATTCATAATACTCCGGTTCAATCGAACACATCCTCCGAACATACCCCTGTCTTGTTAGAAGGTTTTGGGACACATAACAATCACGTGTTGCCATAGAAACCAAGATGGCGGCCTCCAGTATACAAAATGGCCGACGGAAACACGTATCACCCTAACAACACGTGCTGCGCATGCGCACTCACACCACGTATCACTATGGCGATAACGTCACAAGATGGCCGCTCACGCGGGTTACCATGACAACCAAACAAGCCGCCACCAGGTCACGTGACATGACGTCACTTCCGGGGTCCAGCCCGGGGTCCATCCAATAAGGCACGTTTCATCGCTCTCCTACTACTTACAATATTTACAAAAGAAAATAAAAACAACACCTCCTTACGACTCACTGAACATTATTTCTCACATCTAAAAAAAATCATTGTGTTTGGGTGTGTTTCATTAAATCGATTAGTAAGAAAGAACGCTAAGACAAGAAACAGGACATGGCGTTTTCTTATGCGATTGTCGAAACACCAATAAGATAATATGGAGGATATTACTTGATGCCTCAGTCTCGTATACGCATATAAGATGTTGTGGGTATATAGGATGAATTCTCAAGCTGCAGCAACAAGTGAGGTGGCACGGCTGGACTGGCGATTAATGGTTTGAAATCGCCGAGGAAAACCTGTCAAAAATTATTCATTTATTTTGGGGGTTTTAACACTACTTCAAACAGCCAGGTTCACATCGTGCCAGTAATATTTACAGGTGGGTGAAGCCAGGATACCTGGAGATAACCACCGAGCAGCGGCGGGACCCTCCCCTCACTAAAACATTAGAAGGTTTATCATAGGTTGAAGGCATGTGCACCTTCGACGTGCGATACGCCTTAGCACTACCGCCCCCACTTTGCAAGTTGGAAACAACTGTCTTGCCCAAGGATACAACGCAGATTACGTGGATCAGGACGTGGGACCAATACTATAAAACTTTTACAATTGTATTTTCTAGAATTGTATTTCTTACTAAAATGAATCTATAGTATTTTAAAAATTGCCACATCTTTAAAAATGCTTATGGTTCATTTCCACCCATTTAAAGTCATAACTGGAAAATACAGTTCTACAAAAAAGTACAATTATAAAAGTTTTATAGTATTGGCCCGGGTATTTTCTACCTATTAATATAACTGACTAAAATGAATCGTTAGGATTTTAAAAGATATGGCAATTTGCCAACTGACAAATTGCATTAGGAGGAGGGTTCAGGCTGTCATCCGGGCATGTGGTGGATACACTGTATACTGACGTCAGACACTGCTGTTGTGTTCAGGAGATCACAAGTTACATTTTGTGTCTGTAATTTTTAAAGGCATTCTTTCATGATTGACTGTTCCAGCACCATACTTGTCGAGAGAATATTTTTCCATCAAAAACAGTAGTGACAGATATGTGTAATTAGCGGCATTAAAAAAGGGTATATTTTCATCATTGTGTTGTCTTTCATTTTTCAATAAACCATTCTTCACTTTTGGCCTGAAAGATAGCATGAATGTGATGGCAGTTTCTATTAACACCACTGCAAAAGAAACACGGGCTGTTTAATTAAGTTTAGGTGTATAGATATATTGACCGGTAAGGGCCACGTTCAAAGACCTTGGAGGCATCAACTGTCACGGGTGGTAGCCAGTTTGGTAAGGCGGACCGAGTCTAAAAATTAGTCACGGGAATCGGCAATACCGTGGTAAAGGTAGGCGTGAAGCTAGCGAAGGACCGGGGATGTGCCCCCCCCCCCCCCCCAATCATGGCCCCATGACCATGTCTGTCGCATATTTGAGTTGTCTGGCTGAAAACTGAAGGTTGCTCGAATGCCAACATTTTCTCTGAAAGCTTTAAATTTGATAAAAAAACTCACCATTTGGGGAGACCGCAGTTGTCATTCAGGAAACATTTTTTTGGAGGGGTGGGGGAGGGGGAGGGCGGTGGTGTTGCGGTAACCGGTTCTCGTCAGATGACCGAAGTTAAGCAACGTCGAACCCGGTTAGTCCTCAGATGGGTGACCGTCTGAGCGATCGATTCGGACTCCCGCGTTGTGTTCTTGGGCAGGGCACTTAACCCCGATTGTCCACATGTGAGCACGATGACGCCGTGTGCTAAGGCGTACTGTACGTCGATAGTGCGCATGTCTTCAACCAATCTAACCCGCCTGTGCTGCAGGGCGGAGTTACGATTTCGGGGAGCTGGCAGCTGCTCGTCGTTGCTCGGTGTTTCTCCCCGGGTATTCCAGCTTCCTCCACCCGTAAAACTGTCACGGTCATGACCCTCCATTGTGCATAAGTATGTGACCTTAAACACGAATAAATATAATAAATCTTATTTTTAAAATATCCTTTTTGTGAAAGCGCTCGTAATAAGTATATTTCAATCGAGTAGAATTGTACACAAAATAATTTCGTTTATTATGAATATTTTAAAGAATTTCTTTCTCTAAACGAAAGTAATTCTTTAAAATAACAACAACAACAATAATAATAATAATAATAATAATAATAATAATAATAATAATAATAATAATAATAATAATAATAACGATCCCGAACACTATCGGTAAATTTCAACTCTCACCCTACTGTGTTGAAAATTTTAAAATCCTGATTAAGGCCTGAGTAAAGGGATTTTATCACTCCGGGGCCGATTATTATGGTTACTTTATGCGAATATAGACTTCTTGTCTAAATATAAGAACCGTCTGGCAAATTCATGTCATTGTCGGGCGAAGAGTTGAAGGGTCACCCACCACTGACAACATACTGGGGTACTCTGTCGACTACAATAATTTGGCCTAATGAAGTGTAGTACGGTGGCGTCTTTAACTTATAAAATGACATGTATGTTCAAAGTAATTGTTGTAAAATCGGAAACATAAAGGTATTTTTGTATTATTCTAATCTAGGAAGAAGAGGCTAAACAGAAACTTTTGAAAGAAGGCGTGCCAAAATTTTTAACAATATTTGAGAAGTTTCTGACGGATTACGGTGGACGCCCAGGCAATGTTGTCGGATCTAAGGTAAAGTCCACCTATCTGGTGTCGGTTTCTGCAGTATTATGTTTCCAGTTAATCACCATTTACGTGAGAGTAGAAAATATGCATATGCGAAATGTCGACTGGGAATAATGAAGGCAGCATCTTTGTTGAAACATTACGTACCTGATTCAGAAAAGTAGAAATGCACAGAGTAGAACTCATGCAAATTTTGCATAAAATACCCGTGCCTTCTCTACCGTTATCACCTTCCGCGCAACCCATAAAGGCGAAAACAGACCGAACGCGTGCGTGCGAACTCGCACCACAGATAATTGAAACAGTGTCACGAAGAGCGGGTGACCACAACAAGTGAGATTTTTTTTCGTGGGGTGAACCGAAAATGGATCTTGTTCTGCTTTTTGACGCACGCGTCTCATATCATCATGACGGAACAAATGGAGAAGTTGATATCGGAGGGCAAAGATTTGAATATCTGTATGTTATTTTAACCCTTTACCTAACGAATCGCGCGCATCCGCCCGCGTAATATGCATATTGAACAGTTGAAAAAATTAAATTTTTCAAAATATTTCTACAAAACCATATCATGTGACCCGTCATTGGAACGAGCTCATTGTGCTCGTTCCAATGAGGGGTCACATGATATGGTTTTGTTGAATTTTTTTGAAAAATTTAAAATAATAAATTTTGATATCGTCTGCGTTGGGTAAAGGGTTTTAAAAGAATTCACTGTAGATAAGTATCTAAAGCACAAGGTCAATCGTTCTCCCAGAGAAATAGCCTCCCGATAGTTTGTCTCCTACTTTGTGATGACGTGTCCAATTCTATCGAGAATAAAATCAAACTCTTCGGTAAAATACTGTCGGAATTTCTCGTGCTTTTCCCTCACCTCTTGGGCAAGTCAATGGTATAATCCTAGGCTTTTCCTCTTTTCACGTATTGGGTGTACTCAATATTGACGTTCATGTCGGTTTCTCGTGAGCATCATGAGCCATATCGGGGGAGGGTCGGAAAAATTTGCGGTACGCGATGCTGGAGTAGGTGGGTGGTCAGTCGGCTCAAAAACACCTTTTTTCCAGCCACTTGCAAATATTTTCCTGGTGCCATTTTATGTCAAACTAAACACTTTAAAATGATTCATACTAATATGCTCATATTATAGCCCTACCAGGGGGTTGTATTGATGGGTATTTTGAGATGTCTGAACTCTAGTGCTGGGCCCATAAATTTCTGAACCAGCAGTCTGTTCGGCCTTCAGTTTCTCGATGTCTATAATTGCATATCCTATTTGTGTATTTAAACATTTCCTGTAATTGCAGATAATCAAATGTATTTTAGGTTCCCCGTGGTTCTTAAGAAATACAGATTTTAAATATATGTAAATTATTTTAACGTACATCAAGAATCAAGATACAACTAACAGTAAAACAAATTCACCAACTAGTGTTAAAATAAAAAATTAAAATAAAAAAAAATCAAAACGAGACTCTCATGTCCTATTTGGATAAAATAGTTACAACTTAAAGGGCCGATACAGGCTCAAGTGTCAAACAGTTGGTTTGTATAAAACCAATCGCATGAAAATCCCTGTGTCAAAATATCTCTGCAATATCTCGGAGTCTCATAAGAAATGCCCAGAAACGCTACAAAATAGTCCTTGACAACATAATTTTTATCACATGAATAAGCCTCAAATAGTTTTTTCGTCCCACGCAAAAGCTATTTTAGCTTATTTGTGTGGTAAAAGGCTTTGCTTGGTGTCACTTCAGCAACTTGGCTATACCCCGACATGCCAGTTTTAACGTCGGAGCATTATCCTAGCATGTGGTTAGTTTTTTGGAAAATCCAGGAATGAAGCCTAATAATACTGAATAATACAAGATATTATCAGCTGAATAAAAACAATTTATGTATTATAATTATATTATCACGTATTTTCAAGACAAAAAAGTCTGGAGCATGGCCAGCTTTTACCTTCGGACCAGTGGAAAAACGGTCTGGTTATCTCCCCCGAAAATGTCGTTTATGGGATTGAAAATTAGCATTACGGAGATTGGAAAGTTTTACAATTCTTAAGATTAATTAAAATGTTTAAAGGTTACGTTATGGAAGCTCATGGCATCTGAAAGTTCAATATATTTTCTTTATAGTGATTGTTTAATGGTGCCAGTTTACCATCTGAGTTTTCTTCCTTCGTCACTAACGAAGGAACAAAATCATGCTAAAATGTCTAAAAACAGTGTTTCCCTCCACATTTGGTCATCTATGTACGCTTTTAAGTTTGACAGATGTCTGGGATGCGCATCAATTCGAAATATATAATCTTGTGTCTTCTGTTCGATGGAAATATCTATCAGCCCCACGTCTTGACTTTTGTTCCTTTGATGTCCAATATTCTGTATAATCTGACTACGTTTCTCACACCTTGACAGATTATCTCTGAAGCAATCTGCTGATGGGTTCTGATAGTCGATAAGGGGAGATAACCAGCCACTTGAACCCGTCACTTGAAGTGGAAAGCTGGGTAAGAGTCAGGAAAAGTGCTAAAAATTGATATATGATGCTGAGAGGAGGGATGGGTGTCCGAAAATTGTCGGAACAATTCTTTTGCACGGTATTGAGTAGGTGTTCAAAATGACCGGAAACAACATGTGGAAAATAAGAAAAATCTCGAGAGTTAGGGGTGGGTGTTGAAAGGGGAGTTTGCAAAAAAGAGACAATCTTCTTTTGTTTCTTTATTGAAGCTGTGGCACGTCTGTCTTTGTTTATACCGAAAACCTGTCTGACGTGCGGCAAAATTGTTTACGTGGTATGAATTTATTCATCCTGATTCGGTGTGTGTTCAAATGTCGCACGCACTGGGGATATAGAAAATATTCGCTCGGTGGGAAAGGCGCACTCACGCGTTCGGTCTGTTTTCGCCTTAACGCAGATGTAGGACTGAATAACCGAATACATTGCTTTATTACACATCCTATTTCTCACTATCACACTGATTTTTGGGGCATGTGTTGAAATGTCACCGCAAAGCTTCAGTGCAATCTAACACAAAGTACTCCGCGTGTGCAACGTTCTCTTGTTTGATGGGCTCATATAGTTTTCGGTATACAGTTGAAAATGACAAATGAGAGCCATCACCTATTTCTGTCTGTGGGTTTGTTTGTTTGGCTATTAAGCTTATTGTCATTGCCCCCTGCAGTAACTGTGTCGGTGTCTCTGGTTGTTTGTTGTTCTGGGAGCCGTTGGGTAAAATAGTCAGGGAATGGGGCAGGTGGTGATATTAAACAATCCGTTTTGTATTAGCCTTTGTGGACATGGTTTCTTGGAGGAAGGGACTGGGCGTGTGTAGTTTTTCGTCACGGACCTTTCAAAAAGGGTGTTGTATGCATCATCATTACTTTGAAGAGATATGTTCCTCTCTCGGGGAGGGGGTGTGGGTCACTCATTGGACTTAGAGTTGTCCTCTGTGACCCTGAACTCGATGTCGGTGAGTGAGTCAATGGAGGCGACTCCGTGTGTTTGGTAGCGTCCTGTGACCCGTTGTCTGAATAAATCGTGTCACAGGAGAAAATGAAAGGCTCAATTTTCAAGGATGAGTCAAGGATGTGAAGTGTTGAGATTTTGCGGCCAGCTTGAACGCCAAAAGAAATTATGAAATGGACTACTGTCGACACTGTTGAATATTCATCGAATCAGCTATAAGTTTCCCGATGGACCCACGATCCACAGTTCCGCAGCTAGAAGGGTAGGAGGTCAATATCAGTTGTATGTTGTCCTGGTCTGGTGTTCGAACATGTTTGTGAGCGTTAAATTGTGAACTAGTGTCCTTGGTGGTCGCCAAATCCGCGAATGGTGTGCCCTGGTGGAGGAGAGATATGCTCACGTGCACACATTCAGATGTTATTATGGACGTTGGTACATTAGACACGGTGAACAATTAATTTAAACAATACTGAGAAAGCACCATGTTGTACATGCCTTGTTTCTCCCCGCCTTTATCTTCCTTGTTCTCTTTTACTCTTCATTGCTTTTTTTCTATAGGGAAATGCAGAAAGACAGCCAATCTGGCTATGCCTTTCCCTGCTAGTATACATTTTAAAAATTAATATTATCTCTGATTGTGTATAGGCCTTATTATTGTAAATAGGATATTGTAGAATTATACACATTTGTCAGTTCTGTTTTTGCTTAGTATACTGGTGAATAAAATATCTATGTATCTCACTGAGGTAGTTCCGTATTTGGATTGGTGAGAAAAGTATATGAACTGTCTGGTTGCGCTGAATTGATTCGTTGTAGCATGGATTATTCGGATGAATCGAGTGAAAATATATGCTCTGGACGGTGAGTGACATCGAGTGAAAACGACGTCATTCGCATATTATCATTTCCGTCTGTGATCGGTTTGTGGCGGCTCAGAGAGTGATTGTGTCAGATGTGATTAGATGATGCTGTGCATAAGTGGCTGTATTGTGATTTTGAAATCTAATACACCTTTACTGTATACCCAAATCTTAGTATTTGTGTAAGACGTTATGCGGTTTTAAATGCTAGAATATTTTTGTTGTGAGTGATATTATGCTGGAATGTAATGAGCCAATTGCATATTGATAGAGATCGGAACGACGTTTTGTGCCTTGCTCTGTTGGCAATTGCGATACAGGGTATCTCTGAAAAGTAGCAGCGGCTGTGTCCAGCTATAAAATAAGTATGCGCTGAGAGTTGGAGTGCAGCCCTTCATTATGGAATATATACAAGAGAAGGCTATAAGCTTTTTAAGAACGCTCTGTCATGCTAAGACACTGTCCTGATAGTCAATTATTTGTCTGGTCTTCTGCGGCCGCTTTGTAGTGTGACTCGAGTTTCTACCCCAAACGGACTTTATCGAACAAATAAATGAAGACTTTCTTGGACTGATAGTGTAGCCATGGCCCGTGATTAGTATATCTTGTGAGATAAGCGCAAGGCCTTGACAAACTACTTGGCGAGATGAACTACATGTCTGAGATGTTTTGATACCTCATTAGCAAATGTATGATCTTCTTCCTCACTTTGACCTTGGCTGTACTCGTGATGTATCTCGATGCCCTGTAGATGAAAGTGGGTAGGCTCAGAGGGTCGAACAGTTGTCAGTTGTGCCCCGGAAAGATATGCACACGTCGTTTACTGGCGGATGGAAACAATATGATCAAACGTCTTTTACTGGTGGATCGAACAGTTAATTATGATCGACGTGCAGTACGCCTTAGTACACGGCGTCATCGTGCCTCCATGTAGGCAACCGGGATAAAGTGCCTTGTCCAAGGACACAACGTGGGTCGTCCCGGACGGGAATCGAACTCGGGACCTCTAGCATAAAAGGCCAAAGGTCTACCACTGAGCCACCGCGCTCCCGATTGCCTTTTAATTTGAAGCTTGATTGGTCCAAGTGGCAAACACAGCGCGGGAAGTAAAACGTCTGCATACTCTCTTTCCCTTGGTCGCCATCTTTAGATGGTGTTATGGGTGCTTTAAGTCTACAATGGTGGCTAGTAAACCCCAATTCCTCACTGGTGGTCAAGCGAGAGCTCTGTAAAAGAGAAGTAATAGTATTCTGCACTTCGCAATACAACTACTAATGTTCTTCTCTTCTCTTTGCGAAAAACAACAATTGTACAGTATTATTCTTCTTCCTCTTTCATGCCTGCACGATGACCAAATCGTATTTTCGCAAACAGTTACGGGGAGTCGACCAGTTGATGAAAGGATCATCCATCCTTTCCCTACTTGAAAACCTGTCTCGCTTCCTCTATAAGAAACGTCATAACCTCAAATAACTCATGGAAATGAGAAAATATATCTCCATACGTGGTTTCGCAACTCTTTCATTTCCATTCCCGCACGCTTCTTTCCTTCCTCCTTCATTGATGAATGTCGGTGTCTTTTTAAAAACTTTGATATGCACAGCATATTAAAACATCACAGATTTAAAAACTTTGATATGCACAGCAGATTAAAACATGCCTTCGTGTTAGAATACATCCTGATAATCTATTTTTCTTTGTTTTACAGTTAACTTGGGCGGATTTGGCGATGTACGAGATTTTAGTATTTCCACTTGATTTATTCCCGGACACTGACATGCTGGAAAAATATCCGAAGCTTGCAAAACACAGGGAGCTTGTGGAGTCCAATCCCAAAATTAAAGCCTATCTCCAGAAACGTCCAAAGACTTTCATTTAGTTTATCACTACTTCAGATGTTATTAATCGGATACCAATTACTGAATTTTGTTGTATTCATTACATATTTATGGTCATAATACAAACCTTTCCATGTATTACATATATACCACTTTGAAGAGGAATCCTCAACTATTTTTGACATTTCCGTGATCAAATAACCATTATCAGAAGTACTGTATTAATTTTTTTGCAGATAGTCCAGTCAAATGAATTCAATTTGTTCACCATTTGTCTCATGCGGTTAACCCTTTACCCAACGTAACTGCACCGAGCAGAGCCTTTCGTCATTCATTTTTTTAGTTTTGAGCTCACCTGAATGAAGCTGAAAGGAAACGCTAGTGATTACTTTCCGCACTTTATCCATCTTTGTCACGCTTCACATTATCGACTTCTCCTCCAAAACAACTGGACCAAATTGATCCATATTAGGTACACATATTCCAAATCATATGTCATTTGAAGGTTGCTCATATCAGAAGGGGTCTCAAAAATGTTTTTTTTTAATTAAAAAATCTTCTTTTCCGGAACCAGCATTCAGAATCTTTGCATATTAGAGAACATCCTTAGGGGAGTCGAATTCCCCTTTGTTCAAATCAAGTCCGTGGGTTCATATTTAGGTTAGGTATATTCCTTAAAAATCCTCTTCTGGTACACCAGTCAGAATCTTTTGATATTGGATATACAACATCCTGAGGAGGATCTGATTCAAGTTGCTGAAATCAAGTTCTTGTGATCATATTCGGTCTCCCCATGAAAGCCCAAGTATTAACTTAATACAGTATGAGTACTATTCTTTAAAAATCGTCTTCTCAGAAACCAACAATCAGAAACTTTTTGATATTTCGTATACATCATCCTAGGGAAGGTCATATTCAAGTTAGTTCAAATCACGTCGCTTGATTCTTATTTGGGAACCCTGTGGAAACAATGAGTGAATGTGAGAAATATCCCTTGAAATTCTTCTTCAAATGCATCAGTCAGAATCTTTGGATATTTGGCGTAAAGCATCCTTGGTGGATGAGGTTGGGGGATATATTCGGGTTTATCGAAATCAAGTCACTTGGTTCATATTTTGTCTATGTTATGGACAGAAGCCCGAATTTGAATTTAGTGCAATAAAAGAAATATTCCCTGACATTCTTCTTCTTCATGTCCATGAGTCAGAATCGTTTGAAATTTGGTATAAAGAATCGTCCGGGGGGGGGGGGGGGGGTGGGGGAGTACAATCACGTCTGTTCAAATCAGACTTTGGGTTTATATTTGGGCTCCTTATGGGAACTGAATTTTAATTTTATACAAAATGAGAAAATTTTTTCAAAATCTCTTTCTTCCATTGCTTGGGTTCGTGTTTGGAATCTATTGTGTTAACTAGCTGTAGATGTTGGTTGTAAGATTGAATCTTACTTTAACCCCTCGCACTCTGGTAGTGCAACAAAATTTTCTCCAATCACTCCATTTTTCTGTTGTTTAACTATAAATGTAACCAATTATATCTTGTTTGACAGAGCTCACTGAGCTCTGTCAAACAAGATATATTTGGTTACATATTAAACTGCATTATAGGAAATATTTGTTGCTTAAAACTTTGCCATTTTGACATCAGAGGGCAGAGGTTTAAATAACTTTTTCAGCTGAGCGATTAAGGCCCATATGGCCTCTTGTTTCGGTTTTTGTCTCAAAGCATAGCTTATGACATCAGCAAAGACAAATACATCTTCATCGAACACGACCAGCAGATCTCATATGTTTGCCCCAAACACATTGTTTACGACCCCCTGAAGAGAAAGAACGCTATCCAACCTGGGATCACATCCTAAGTTTTAGAGACTAAATTTGCGTAACGTGTGCGAATGGTTAACGAAATACATGCTGGCAAGCAACATATTATCCTCCTGCTACTTTTTACTACAGTTGACCAATAATATAAGTTACAAGGCGTTTAATTGGCAGATACGGTGTCGTATGAGAACAAGTTTAGGCGAGTCTTTAGTTGACCCTAATATTGTTTGCGCTGAGTTCATGTGACATCGTATCCGTCAACGGAACATCCTGCAACGAATATATTAGGCCAGCCTTTTTTCTCAGAAATATCATTATTAGTTATGTTTTGAAACCACTTCGTGTTTCGTAAAACTGTCGACATTATTTTGTTTGCAAAAGCAGACGAGCAGTTTTGCAGTGTAAGGGTAGAATCCAATATATCAGCGATCTCCAAGTAAATTATTAATTTATTTCCTCTGATAGTTTTGGCCACATTTTCAATTCTGTCTTCTCTCAGGCGCTTTGACCTGAAATCAAACTTTCCAAAGTGCCAGTTGGTTGAATTAGTCGAATTCACACTGCGATTGTTTCGAGAAAAACAAACTGGCGAACAGTGATAATTAATATACCGCCGGTGGCGATATATCGAATTAATATGAGGTCATCATTGTCGGTTTGTTCATCAGTTCTCTATCACTACTTATTACCGTTCATTGTTGAATCTGCCTGGCTAACGTTTTGTCCACTTCAAAAAACAAAATAGGAACGCAAAGCGGATATAGTCACGATATCATGGCAAATTGTGGAGAATATAGCGATGAAGTGTGGCTGTATATATGGTTAACGACATATCGTGGTGGTCTAAACATTATGTAACATTTTGGACAATGGGGCATAATTTCGGCCACCGTGACCCCAAAATATTAGAAAGTAAAACAAAGTTTCCACTGAGTGAATACCTGATCATGAAGTTGCGCGCTCCGAGCATGCGAGCTGAGCGTCTGGGGGTATAAATGGATATGGAAATCTGTCGGAATTCGCACACCGTTAACGGAATCCTGATAATGCAATATGCCACGTTTGACCAAGCTCAAAGAAATAATGTCATTGGCCGCTTGGATACAGGCGAATCAGCTTCGAATTTTGCGAGAGTGTTCCATGTCTCATAGAGCCTCATCACACGCCTGTGGAACCGCTACCAAATCCAGGGGACAACGCAGGACCTTCCAAGATCCGGGAGACCCCGAGTGACCACCCCAGCTCAGGATCATACATCCGGTTACGCCATTTGCGGGAGAGAACAACCACAGCGACCTCTACGGCGTCAGCGCTACCCGGTCGGCGCAGGATTTCAGACCAGACCGTCCTCAATTGCCTACGCGCGGCAGGTCTGCGTACTAGACGGACAGTTCGTGGCGTCATTTTGACGGCGCAGCAACGTCGGCAGAGATTTCCGTGGTGTCAGTTGCATCAGAGATGGAGAACGGCATGGTTCAGTGACGAGTCACGTTTCCTTCTTTGCCGAGTTAATGGACGATGCCGTGTGTACAGACGTCGTGAAGAACATTTTGCACGTGGCTGCGTTCGTAAGGTAGGTGGACAGATTTGGTGGTGATTGCGTTATGATGTGGACAGCCATCTCACACACCGGCAGAATGGACCTCGTTCATGTTGACGGTAACTTGACGGCGCAGAGGTAAAGAGATGAAATTTTGCATCCACAAGTGCTCCCCATTATGCAGAATGTAAACGCCATTTTCCAGCATGACAACGCTCGACCGCACACAGCAAGGATCACTACAGTTTACCCACAGGATCGAACAACCCACCAGATCACCAGATTGGAATCCGATCGAACATCTATGGGATCAACTGGATCGTCGTGTGCGACAACGTCAACCACAACCTCACGCGTTTCAGGAAGTGTGGGCCACCATACCTGAAGCTTCCATCCGGAATCTGATGATCAATGAACAGAAGGTGCCAAGCAGTTTTGGACTCAGAGGGCGGTCACACTAGATATTGAGTTCAGATGACGTCGACTCGTGACGTTGACGCCTGAAACATCTCCATTTGTGCTTCATTCATCCATTAAAACTTTGGTTACAAATTGATTTCGTTCTCTATCTCATTATGCCATAACGCGGGGACGTCTCTCATTACAAAAAACCCCGTTTTGCGTCTCTTTTTGGAACAGTATATTAAAAGATCTGACTCTTTTCCGACCGTTGAATTCATACTTTAAAAAGAAGCGGTAAAGCGCAATTATTCACTAAAATGCCTGACATATCATCAAATCGCAACAGCTAATACCCAAAATTTCTAGACGTGTCGTTCAGTCATGATTATCGGGAGCGCGGTTGCTCAGTGGTTAGAGCTTTGGTATTCAGATCAAAAGGTTGTGAGTTTAATGCCTGGCCGGAGGAACTTGGGCAAGAAACTTAATCCCAATTGCCCGCTTGGGAGCACCATTGCACCATGTGCTGAGGCGTATCGCGCGTTGACAGCACTTATGCCTACAACCAATGCTAACCCAGCTTCTGCGGGATTAGTGCGTTGAAGAGTTGACAGTTACTCACCGCTGTTCGTTTGTACTCTTCGGGTACTCCGGCTTGTTCCACACGTAAAACTATATTCGACACAATATGACCTAAGCTATCAAAATGTGATAAAACACCAACAATCCAATAATGATTATCAAACCTAACCATTGTCGCACAAGTTCAGTAAGAATGTCACGCTCTTGCTTATTATGGGGTGATATAGTAACCTGCCACCTTGCGACATCATTGTCGTGGTGATATGTAGTGTATCATGTGCATGCGCACAAGAATATCTGAAATGGCACGTGCCTATGGGTGCCAGTAACAGGAGATTCCAACTCCTTGAACCTTGGATCCTAATAGTATATGATGTAGACTTCTGGCCGTTTAGCATCAGTCATTTGACCGGAAGGGATGGGGTGAGGTTGCCATGGTACGTCATTCCCATTGTGACACGGGGACTCACTGCACATGCGCATGCGCAGCGCGTGTTTCTCTAAGGTGATGCACTCTTCCGCCAGCCATTTTGACTATGGGCGCTGCCATCTTGGATGTTGGGGAAGCACGTGGTTGCTATGGAGACCAATGTCCTTCTTGTTGGAGAGGGACTTGTTCTGAGGGCGATTTTGATTCAGCGGGAGTACATCGAATCACCCCAAACAACTCAACAACAACCCAAACCTACCCCAACGGACCTTTCATTAGACCGAAACCTACCCAAAGGGACCTATGTGAGCTTCGCCTCACACGAGTACAAGAAGCGTATGGAGACAGGTTTCAATGAGGCCCTAACTCATAGTTTCAACGGCCTCCCCTGCCTCTTAGCCCCCACATTGTGGCCTTCCCTGATTCATAACCCTCAATTCATGGCCTCATCTTGCTTCATAGCCCTCTAGTGAACATCTTGCGTATGAGGAGTAGAGGCCTATGAGGTAAGGCCTCTGTCAGGCCACGGTGAGACCTCACTTTACACCCCTCTTATCCTCATCCCGGTCCGAGTGATCATTAGTGATCACCTATGGTGATCATTAATGATCAGCTGTGGTGATCACTAGTGACTATCTCCCCATATGAGGATACAAATGGTGTGAGATGAGGCCCGGGCCACTGGGTGGAGGAGGATGGGTTTCTGGAAAGAGAGGGTGGGCGACTGTGTCGCTGTTGGCCAGGTTGTCTGGTGCAGGATCTCCACGAATGATGTGGGAAGCAGGGGAAAGAGTAAGCTTGGTTTCTATTTTAGTACGTGATTACGATGTGATTCGAAGTCTCAATATCGGAAGGGAATGTATTCTGATGGCGTGTTCGGATCGAGAGGAGTATATCTAATTACCACAAATAACACACAAGTACCGAAAATCACAAAAACGACCAAAAGTCACCAAGATGGATTTCACTTAGTTCAACGTGATCATTCACATGACCATTGACATAATGAGTCTCCTTACAGTGACATCATCTACGACGTCATTAGATGGCCTGGATATGTGGCCATACAAACGTTTGTAATAAGTAATTTCACATATCGATCTTCAAGTTATTCAAGGGCGACATGGATGGCATCACCGGTCATGTTACTCATTACGTCACTGGTAACGTGATCGACCCGTAACATCAGTCTGGAACTATGATGATAACGTCATGGCAACTTTGACGACTTGTATTCCAATAATGCATTTCTATGTGACTTCACAAAGGATATCGCATCTCGTATGACATAACAACGTGGCTACTTTCAGAGATCACTTTGACGACCAAAATGTATCCTCCTTAGATATCCCCCATAGTACATCCCCATGTCATAGGTATCTTCCACTACCAAAATGAGTTGAAGAGTCAGAAGAACATTAAGTTATTAACTCTTGCAAGCAATTGCCCTCATTGTTCTTTAGTCCATTTGACGTAATCACGAAGAGTCGTTCACGAAGTCATTCGTACAAGCAATTGTAGCTCATTTAATCATCTATGTTTCACGGAACCACATTTGTATCTTACAGCTGGGGGCGCGGTGGCGTCGCGGTAACCTGTTCGCGTCAGCTCACCGACGTTAAGCAACGTTGAGCGCTGTTAGTAGTTGGATGGGTGACCATTTCAGCGACTGATTCGTGCTCCCGCGTTGTGTCCATGGGCAAGGCACTTAACCCCGACTGCCTACATGGGGACACGATGACGCTGTGTACTATAGCGTACTACACGTCGATGGTGCGCATGTTTTCAATCAATCTAACCCTGTCTGTGCCGCGGTGCAGAGTTCAGAGTTACGATGTTGGAGAGCTGGCAGCTGCTCGTCGTTGCTCGGTGATTCTCTCCGAGTACTCCGGCTTCTTCCACCCGTAAAACTGTCACCGACATGATATGATCCTGTTTGTTAAAGTGTGGTAAAACCATAATAAATAAATAAATAAATAAATAAATAAATAAATAAATAAATAAATAAATAAATAAATAAATAAATAAATAAATAATCTTACAGCTGATAGGGCGTCGTCATGACTAAATACCCAGGTGAGTCGACAAGCCACACGAAGAGTCACTCTTTGGAACAGTTACTCGATAGCTTAGTTGCTTTTTAAAATTCGATCATTGGAGCAAACAGACTGCATTCGGCCGATATTAGTAGTGGAAACCGAGAAAGGGAGTGATACCAACCGTGATCCGTAGCGGTAGTAGTGTAGTGAAAGGTACAGAGAGCCACAGGTGTGCAGTAAGAGGTACTTTGAGGGTTGAGACAATCAAGGAAATGATAGTGGTGGAAGGCTGAACATAGAAGCTATCGGCTATACAGCAGCCCAAAGAATGGTTCTTAAGGAATTTGTTCACAGAATTCCTTCTTGGAAACGTCTGTGGTTATGGAATTCTTATTTCCGAAATGCGTCGAAGTGTCGTAAGGTCGTTTACTGATTGTAATGTACTACAGGAAGCAATTGCTCTCACTACGCTTCAGCAAAACCAACCACTTACAAACCACACATTTCTGTAAAGGGAGGTAATTGCGTATGAGCCAATGGTGGATGTGGTTTGCGGTTTACGTGAATGAAGCTATCTGATTGGCGAATTAGTTGCGCTAAACATGCATGTCTTAGAATGTTTGAAACTAGAATACAAGTAACCGGAATTTGGATAGAACTGGTCAGAGTAGATCAGAGAAGCTAGAAATAGTAACAACAAGTTTAAACTGTTCTAACTGAAAAGCTCTTCTGCTCTACCAGAGAATACCCCGGAAACCGAACATAATCTCATAGCACCACGTGTTACTCGTATCAGCAGGTTTCTGTAAGAATCACTGACACTGATCAATTGAAGTGAAGATTACATTTTTATTGTGTGCACGTCTCCTGGTCATCGGGGAAGAACATGCGATATACGGTTCAATGCCATATCAGTTGGGGCCAAATTAACCACTAACAGCTATTGTCACATGACGTGAGTGAAGCACAATAGAAGTGCATAATACGGGTATTTGTACCACTTGATTGAAGGACTTAAAGAGAAAGTAGTGATTTTTCTCGATTGTTTTCCATAATACGCATGCGAAGTCGTAGAGACATTGCCACTTCTCGATGTTCACAGTGCTATTCACTGATCTCCAAGTGGATTGCTAGAAAATCAGCGAAAGCCGTCAGAACTCAATCTTTCCCCACCCCAAAGAAGATTGTGCCAAGTCAATCAACGCAATAACGCCTCTGTATCCATTACGGTGGGTGACGTAGAAACTGTTATACTGTGACATAGTAAGAGAACTTTATCTAACGCCATAGTGTTTACCTAGCTCTAGTAACGCTGCATCAGCTTCCCAACCTCGGTACTTGTTTCAAAAACAACTGACGTATGATGATAATATTCAGTTTGTATTGTCGTGGTAAATATTCATGCCATCAACATATTCATTTTTCACAGTTATCAGAGTTTATTACATAATTTCTCCGTTTACTCGGCTTATTACCGTTTCCTATTTTCAATAAATATTAATTAGTGCTTCATGAACACCTCAGTTGATTTGATGGGTCAATTTCAAAATAACGCTTTCTAATTGGTTAACACCAAAAAGATCAAATTAATGTCTTTATATGACGTATGAGTGCTTGCTTCTGTGACAAGTCGCAGTCAAATGCATGACGTTCAAGGTTAATTCCATTCTTTAAATCTTCTGTTTATCTAAAAGATGTGTTTTTGGTAATGGTGGTGTCATATGACAAAGAGAATATGAAATTCCTGTTTTGGTCACACGATATTTATGAAACTCAACAACGAATCTGCAGTTTTGCCTCGTCAGAGGCTCGGCAAAACGGCAAATTGTTAGACTCGTTGCATAAAGATCATGTGACCAAAACACTTTGTCTCTATACTCTGTATCTTCTTTAAAAATTTAAAAATGGATTCTTATTTGCAAGGCGTCGGAAAATTGAAAGCCTTCGACAATTGTTTTTCATTGAGCTTTGTTTATTTATCAGAAATTCCGCACCACGATGGCGATGGATTATACACTTTTCTCTATATGACAAATGAGTTTTCCACTAGAAATCAGTGGTCATATTTCATTCTCTGTGATATCGGGTATGTCGGGCTGTATGCTAATAGTCTGGACAGAACACTACCGCGGTGTATCATTCAAGTGCACTTCGCTTCCCACCTGACAATTTCACCCGCTCTACTCCATTTATGACTGTAATACCTTTCCTGCTACCACCTTTACGACTATGTCACTACTGCTTCTACCGTCACCACTACGGGGTTCTGCTCGTGCTGTTGTCACCCAGTTCAACACTCTGCTGCCATAACTGTTGCAGTCAGGGCAGTGCTACTGCCTGTCTCCGACTTCCCCGGCCACAGCTGATGCTCCTGCCATGAGTTTCAAGCACAGATAGTGTTAGTCACCTTCACTTTTGTTACTACTGCTACATCCTTCTGTTAACACTACCGAAGTCACTGTACCACCTGCTTTTGTTGCCTCTTCCCCCCAAACAAAACCCACGCGCTAATTTAGCACCACCACCACCACCACCACCACCACCACCACAGCCGATGACATCACCAACACAAGCGTCTGCCACAACTTCTATAGCCCCAATCAATAATGTAACTAGCCAACAGTCCGCTACCACAACTATGGCAGTTTACCATAACCATCATCAATAATGTAACAAGCACAACAGCCCTCTACCACAACTATGACAGTCTACTATAGCCATAATGAATAATGTAACAAGCGAAACAGTCCTCTGCCACAACTATGGCAGTGGATATTATTGTCGCTGCTCGAGCTCCTCGCCCACACCAATGCTGATGTGTCTACAGTTGTAACTCTCCCCTTTCTGTCCATGGAAGATTAAGGTCGTGACTACTATAGGATCCTGCGAATATCACATTTTAGGTCGAATTGCATCAGGCAGACGAAATCGAATAGAACTGATTTTCGAATCGAATCTCATTTTGTCTTCTATCATTTAGTAGCCAGAACCAATACTTTTATTATTCTGCTACTGCCAGTTGTAGATATTAGAATAAGCCTTGAGCGAGCACGAATTTAAGAGGAAGGCGGTGATAACGATGAAATAAATATACAAATATTCTGATGTTCGGCGTCCTGTGGTATTAAGGGATACCTCGTAAACTCCTCGAAAGTGTGAGGAATCCCAAAATAGAGATGACCAGTTTCCATTCAAGCTACTGATTACCCGTGTTAGGTTTACCCTAGATTCCTTAGATATTATGTATTTAAAAGCAACCTGGTAATCAGAGTTTAACTTTGATTCAGATTTTTTATTCACAGTATACAGTACGACCGCCGTGGACAGGTCACTTTCCACGGATGGGCAATATTTCCACGGACGCAATGATATTAGATTCCAACACCAATTAAAGGAACAGTCATCAGAAATTTAATTACAACCCGGTGCTTCATTAATTAAAATTTTGCTGATGATATTTTTTATTACCTGGTAAACGCGTGCATGGACATCACTGCCCTCGCGTGGATTTGCACCAGTCCATGGCGACGGTACTGTGCGTACATGTAAAGCGGTTACAAATACACATATTGCACAAATATAACAGGTAGTATGTCGAAGAAGGTGAATAGACAGACTGGCTGTCTACCAGCCATCCATGAAAGAGATAGTAATTGCAAACAGGATGAAACCACACGAATCAACAATTTATGTGACGCATTACGGAGAATGGAACCCGATGTTATTACATTGCCGAAGTGAAGTTTTCTGATTATTGATCGCAAGTTACCCGAAAGTCTCTATTCGTTTTTTACTCTATTCTCTTTGGTTTTATTCACTTCCCGAAAATCATTCTGAACATAAAATTGGTGATGGCTTCGAGTGACAATTTGGCAC